>JAKWBJ010000005.1:0-695091 GCA_023159175.1 Wohlfahrtia magnifica
AATTTAATTATATTCTTTTTTAATCTAATATTAAAATTAAATTTGTTCTATATAAGCGAAAATTTAATCGATGTTAACGAAATTCGTTTATTGGTCTTATGTTTTTAGAATGCACTGTTATGTTTTTTTTTAATAGTTCAACAAACTTGAAAACATAAACAATTTTTGGTTGAAAAACAAAATACATGTAATTATCCTTTCGTTATAAAGTTCGTACTTGTTTTTATTAATTAAACAAATAAAATAGGAAAACATAAAAACTTGTGAAAAAGGAAAAAGTTTTGCTAATGAAATACAAACAAACAACACAATTATTTTGTTTCAGATAATAGAAACCGCAGCCTAAAACCAAATGAGTTTTTAGTAAGACTATGTTCGTATTTTATAATGATAAAAAGAGAACAAAATAATTACAACCGAAACTAATGAAATTAACATATATTAAAAACAAATAATTTCTTTTTCTTTTATAAACAATCCATCAGTAAACTATAATTAAACAAAATTTAACAAAATTCGATGTTAGAGTAAGTGTCACAGAATTTAATAAATAAAATATATAACTTTTTTCAATTTGAATAAGGTATCATGAGGGCCATTTAAAAGTTTGCATAAAAAATGTAATAAAACAAAAATGGTTTGAAATTTTCCCAAATTTATTTATTTTATATTCAATTTTTCTGGCGAGAAATGAAATATTATTTCATTGATATTGCTGACACGGCTGACCACACAGTAACCCATTCGATCGGACCAATTTTCGGGAACTTTTTCGGGTGTATGGGGTCGAAATGGCATCAGGTATGTTGGCCTTCAATTGGTCAATTGTCTCTGGTTTGTCAGCATAACACTTGTCTTTAACAGCGCCCCACAGAAAATTGTTAAACGATGTCAAATGCAGATTCTTTGTGACGAACTGACATCACCATTTCGGCTAATTAAACGTGTAAAAACAAAGTCATTCAATAATTAATAAAATATTATTTTTTTTTTTAGAATAATTCCCAGATCAATCTAGATACTGCTTTGTTGTTTGAAATTATTCTGCATTTATTAAAAAAAGTGCTCCTCCTTATATACTAGATTTGAGCTGACTTGACAATCCCAAATCAATCATTTAAATTTACTTATTTTCTATTAATTGGTGTGTCAACATTCAATTATCATCACAATTAACTTGCATATAATCTACTAGTTTGTGTGTCAACACTTAATTATCATTAACTTATATTAACAGTAGTGCGATCCAGGCACCGCAGGCGTGCCGGTGCAGCAACAACCATAATGGCCAGTGAAATATTTATGTATCAAACGTTTGATGCAATAAGTCGATTGTGGCCTTAGATGTGTGGTTAGTTGCACCATCCTATTGAAACCGAACATCGTTCACATCAATAACATAGTTATCGGGCAATACCATGAAAACGGTTATCATGGTGCGATAGGTGTCTCCAAAGATTTCAATGGTTGGTTTTCTAAGCCCCAAATACGGAAATCTTGCTTATTTACGTACCCATCAAGATGAAATTGGAGTTCATCCGAAAAAAGGCTTTTAAGCGATGATAAATTTCCAATAAATCGATTCATTTCGTTCAGTGGAGATAATATACTGAATTATGTGACAGAATAGACTGACGTAAGTAATGCTAGATTCAAAATAACAGCTGGCTTCAATTTAAACCACTAAATAGCCAACTTGATATTTCCCTTATAAATTTAATAAGATATCGTTCTTTTAAAATTAAAAATTTAGACCAATTTTTGTTTTTAGTTACTTGAATTGAATAAAAACAAGCTGCTTATTATTCAAAAATAGTTTTCCCCAATAATAAACATTTTAATAATGTGTATTATGTGTATGAGTTTGTAAATTAGTTATACAATCAAATAAATAAGGAATTAATTAGTCTAGAATCGCAGCACATTGCTACTTAATAAATCTTTGTTATACACATTCTTATATGAATATTGATTGCTGTGATTTCGTAACACCTAATTTTTTCTACAGCAATTTAATTTGTATGCTAATTTAATGAGTGAACAAGTCATTTATACGTGAATAATTTAAGTATTACGGTTTTTGTGTGGTAGTCTATTTTTACTTTCGAAGTACAAATATATATATGGTGGTCCAACCAAAACGCATGATGTTAATTGTAAATAAAACAAAGAGAATTCAAAAAATTATTTCAATATCTTTTATTATGATAGAAGGATCTATAGCAATTATGTGTAAAACAAAATATCGGCCAAATGTTCGCCATGGAATCGGTGATAGCGCCCACTCTTGTACTGACAGTTAATGTTTAATATTATTTTAACCAATTGAATTATGGCCTCAAAATTTATTTGTAGTAAATTCCTAAAATAATAATAATAATGACTGCTGTACTATTAAAAACAGTCTTTTAATTATTATTTTTTTTAGAAAAATATCAAAAACTTATTGAAAAAATTGGTCATCAGGATAGCGGTATCAGCTATAATTTCAATTTAATTGGTACTTTAAGCAACTATATAGCATTTTAAACCTTAAATACTGTATTTTAAACAGTATTAAGGATAATTAGTAATGCGTGTGACCGCCTTTGTTTGAAATATCCCCTTGAAATACATCAGAATACAAAAACTACTATCAAAATAATATATATATAAATCTATGAACTTCGCTTCGAAGCTTAACTTTTGTGAGTTTTTTATCTTATTTGAAACCAATGTAGTCGGAAATAAAGTTAAAAAAGATATAGTTGCCCTAACTAAACTTGGTTCATATGAGGGTTAAAGAGCTGATATTCCGATCGAATAAGATTGGTTTACGAATATATAACTAATCTGTTATTCGAATTTTTAACCACTATTAAAAAAATACAAGTAATTATTTTTGCATTTTGCCACTTGTGTTGATGATTTAATCAAAAATAGAGATGAAGATAAACCCTTTATTAGCCTACAACTGCATTCGTTCTTGAGAAAGAAATTAAAACGTTAAAATTTTAAAATGTACGTGAAAATATTTTGCTTCTGTACTTTGTGGCAAGAATCACGATTTCATTCACAAATATTACAAAAGTAAGCAGACATAAAAATAAAATTGTATACAAAGTAGTAAACGTTGCTAAAATGTAAAAAAAATCTTAATTTTTTTTTCATTTTCTGTTTGTGCATTAAAACACGTTTCACTATCCTCCATAACCAAAAAAAGCCATTGAAACCTAGCGAAATAAAGCAATTTTTGAGTACAACTTTTGGTGGGTACAAAAACCATAAGAACAATAAACGCCACAAAGGAAAACATAAAATAAAAACCAAGTAAACTAAGAACTATTTTTGTGGCATTTTGTTCAATAAGTTCCTATTATTTGTCTTTTGTTCAGATATTTTCATCGTAAGTCCATATTACTGTGGTAACCTAATAATAGAGTGAAATATAATGAAAATATATTACTAAGGGGCCACAACAAAGCATTTATCATAACCAAGCATTTATCATAAATGAATATGTATATTCGTTTTTGAATATATTTTTGGGCGTCATAGGATAATTTTAAAACTCATTAAAAACGCTCCTTTGTGTTTTTAAGTGGCGACTTAATCATTCATTCAAATAAGCTTTATATAATTTTATGAAAATCAGCTAATTAATAAATTTCTCAATTGTCAATATTTGTACTTAGTTTGTACTTAGTAGAGTTTCCGGAGAATTGTTTGGTCATTATTTGATCGAATAATGAAAATTATTATATACTATATTATATTATTAGCGGAAATCACTCTTTGTTGTAAATTTGCAGTTTTCTAGCAAGTTTTCAGCAATAAAGAAAAGTTTCTTATATGGAACCCTCAGCAAATTAAAAATATTAAAGCAAATAAATAATAATTTTTTTTGAAAATATTGTCAGAAAAAAAAAAAATTCAATATTTTATTTTGTTAACACCTAACACTGTGCTTACACGATTTTTTACACGGTATCGTTTGGAAGTTGTCTACCGTGTAAAAACAGGTTTAAGTATTTTGGGTATAGAAACAAAATAAGAAGCGTAAGTATAGCAAACTTATTATGTTTTTTTGTGTAGGAAATATGCATAAGTGTAGCAAATGCCACATTCATGTATTTTGTTGCTATGACGTAGCAAAATGTAGCAGATATGCTAGGTTTGCTACGACTGCAAGACTTGCAAGGTCTGCTTGCAGTAAAGAGTGATTTCCTCTATTATATTATATAACATTACTATCCACTCAAATTTTATTAAAATATAGACATGTAAAAATATTACTTCTTTTGATTTCATTACACACTTTTCAAACATAATTTTGCTTGCTTTCAGATTTAGATATTTTAGTTGAAGTTTTTAAAAGTTTTTAGAGAAAAAGACTTTGCAATCAAATCATATAATAGATCGTTTAATATTGAATATGAAAATGTACCATATGATGATTTTTATTAAGAAGATGTGGATCTAAACGAAACCAAACTCCTTGACGAACTCAACATAACAAATTTAAAAAATCGAATTCAAAAAGTGTCAGTATAATAGACGATTTCAAGTATTTAGACAAGACAAAGAGAAGATTGGATAAATTTTGTATTTAATTTTATAGCACCGCAATGCTCTGTTTTTTCTCCCACGCTATTTCTGATATTTCTTAACGACTTTCTTCTTACACTCAGTCCTATCTATTCTAGCCTCTTAGAGATTGTGGAAAATATGATGAATGAATACGAACGACACATTCACAAGCGATCTTCCGAAAATCTCTGAGTGGGTCGTGCGAACAGTCTAGATTTTAATGCAAGCAAGACCCAATGTTGTTTTCTAACACTCAGACGTGGTGGTGTGTTGTCATCAGTTTCTATGGATAATGCAGATATTGGAAAATCAGATGCTCTTGATGTTCTGGACATGAGAATTCACTGTGACGTTCATTGGAAAGATCACATATCTCATGTGTCGAAAGAAGCATTCAAGCATTAAGAGAGCGCAAGAAATACATCACTTTATCTGATCTCCTTAATATTTACAACACCTACATCTGACCTAAAATTGAATACAACTCTCATCTAGGGGCCGATGCTTCAAGGAGGGCGAAGGTACTCAGTAATGACGGTAGAGTAGTCAACTACATCGATTCGTTAGAGCATCGTCGCAATGTGGTGTGTATTTATTGTTCTATCGGTTATATAACGGAATGTTCTCTGACGAAATAAGGGAATTAATTCTTAATAATTACATATTTTCAGATAGCTCTGGTTTCTCTCGTATAGCGTATCACTTTTTAATCGCACAATGCATTGGAGAAAGAATTCGTTTTTTTTCTGCCGCGCCGTTCGTCTATGGAACGATCTTCCCTGCCACTTACGAAATAAGTCAAACGTCCATAAATACTTCTCCTTCTATTCTCCTTCCCAAAATTTATTTTCATAGTACCATCACAATAGTCTACATGAGTTAGAGGCGTCCCTTGAATGCTGGACTAAAAGAAAAAAAAAAACTTAGGTCTCGTTTTTTAATAAAAAAAAAGCATAAAACCAAATAAACATGTTCGTTTTTTTCCTTAGATTAAGTTTTTTGGATAATTTTTGGAGTTATTCGAGTTATTCGAACAATTTGAAATTTTTACTTGATTAATCGAACAATTTTAGAAGTCTAAATTCAATTAATTTCTTACTCGAATAAAAGTAAGAGTCTAATCTCGGCTCATAATCTAGGGTTGATTTATGAATTGGAGAGAAAGAGGGAATTAGGTAAAAATTTAGTCGTGTGAACATGAACGTTTGTAGCATTCAATTATCATCCAATTATTAAATTTCTTTTTGATATATATTTACAGTCAAGCTCATATGCATAACTATATCTAATAATCGACATATGATATTTTGTTAATTTAGCAAACAATGGAAGATAAAATATTCCATTCTGTATTTCTTTAGGCTTTAAGTTCAATCTAATATGTTCTCAAACAGCTAGAACTTGTTAGCGTATAATTTTTTCTGTTCACAAACTCATTTTTTATATACAAAAGAGCTAAAATGTTGTTTGCCAAACTCAAGCCCATTGTCTGTGTTGTTTGATATTTGTAAGAGAAAAATTTTAGTCTTCTGTTTATGTTTCCTAAGAGCTTTACTCATATTCCTGAAGTTTGAAAATTTTAATATAGTGTTGTATACTGAATGATTACGTTGCATTGTCTGCATTTTGCTCTTTTTTTTATATACATACGTATGAATAAACACGTAAATAACAAAGAAAAATATTAAACGATAAGAAAAAAATTTATTTAATTTTAGGCAAAATAACCTTCTACAAACGACCTCTGGAGTGCGTAAGCACCGCCTTATTAAACCTAAACCTACTGGAGAATAATGTCTGACCTCTACATAAAATCATTGTTATTCATTTAATATGATGTTTTAACAAATCTTCTTACAATGTTGTTCTTCAGACATACACAATCATTTCCCGCAACATCCCAGGTGCTACAAGGGGACTTCTCCTAATCAGTGAGCTCCCTACAGCTTAAAGCCGGCGACAGCTGAATTAGTTAGATCAGTTTTTCATAGCGTAAGCACTTATACTCATTCATAAACAATGTTATATGTTATGTCTTACCTACGATACCATAACGCCACGGCGTTTAGACAAAACTAAAGGAATAAGCTGCTATATTTACTGGCTAAACCTACAAGATCAAAGGTAAATGCGTAGAATTTTATACAATTATATTAGGGTGTATAAAAACAACAATAAGCTGCAATATTGTGTGCTTTCTCCAACTCTATTTCTAATATCTCTTGACGACTTTATTTTTCTTACTTCTAAGCATATCTACTCTTCTGCAGATGACAGTAACATCTGTCTTTCATATTCTTTTGATGGTAGGCCGAGACTTTGGATATTGGGACGAAAAGGCGGAATATGAATGACACGCTTACAAGCGATAATCTCTGAGTGGTGTCGCGGGAACAGGGTCGACTTTGATGCGCGCAAGACCCAATGTTGTTTTCTGACGCACAGATGTGATGGTGTGTTGTCATCTGTGTCCATGGGTAATGTAGATATTGAGGAATCAGATGCTCCTGATATTCTGGGCATGAAAATTCACTGTGACGTTCGCTGGAATGATCACATTTTTCGAGTGCATCTGACTTTTAAGACGGTGCAGAAATTAGTTCACTCCATCTGATCTCATTAACATTTACAAGACCTATATCCAACCCGAACTGTAATACAACTCTCATATATGGGTCGGTGCTTCAAAGTCTATTTTGAAGTTTCTCGACCGTGTACAGGAGAGGGCGAAGGTTCCTATTAATGACGGTAGGGTAGCCAACTCTATCAATTCATTAGCGCATCATCGCAATGTGACGCGTGTGTCATTGTTCTATCGGTACTATAACGGAATGCGCTCTAACGAAATTAAGAAACATATTCGTTGTAGTCATATATTTTTACGTAGCACTCGTATTTCTCGTATAGCTCATCCCTTTGTAGTTGATTGTCCAGTGAATCGCACAATACATTATAGGAAGAATTCTTTCTTTGGTCGCACTGTTCGTTTGTGGAACAATCATTCTTTCTTTCCTGCCACTTACGAGATGAGCAAATTTAAATCGAACGTTCACCGACATCCTATCCATCCTCCTTTCCACAATCTATTTTCCTAATACCAGCACAATGCACTGCATGAGTAGGGGTTATTCCCTGAGTGCTGGTTTGAAGAGAAAAAAAAACCGTCAGCTAAAAAGTGGCCGGATTTGCGAAGTAGGCATGGTACCGCCCACAAAGAGTAAATATTTATTTTTGTATATCTTGAAAACGGTAATAGAAGAATATTAAAAAAAATATATGATAACATTTTAATTTCAACTATATTTTAATTATAAATAAAGTACTAAGCGTCACACACAATCATCCGCATTTTAACATCTAACATTAGTTTTAAATATATATGTATGTATGCATGTATATAAATTAGTGTTTTAAAATTAACCTCAATATATATAACGTTGAAAATAAGTTTCAAATTTATTTGATTTCCAAATCTTCATACAACATTTTCTTTACATAGATATGAAATACAATAAATTTTTAATAAATATAAGCTTACAAATATGAAATAATATTGTCAATTTTTTTTTTTAATAGCAAAATGATTTTTATATAACAAAAAAAAAAAAAAAAAATTAAACTTACACACAAACACAGGTCCTTTTTTTTTGTAGCTTCATAAAAATTGTTTACTGAGAATTTTATAGTCGTATAACTCCCAAAGTACTGGACCGATTTATATAAAATTGATATTATGCACATCTCCGCCGAAAACGTTTTAAGCGTAGAAGGATACAAAGAAATGTGTTAATCTATTGTTTATATAGATAATAAAAATATATTGTATTATAGTGAAAAATATCCACTTCCAATATCACTTGCAGCGTGTTTTAGTTTTCGGTTACATATTTACTAAATATTTACTAAATTTTTCAGATATTTTTTTTAAAGAAACTATATTTCCATCCTTTACATATACGTACATATATATGTATGTAAGTATGAATATATCTGTTCAAAGATTGCGGCATTTATTTTGTTATTTATAGTTTCTCTATACAGAGTTTATGAGAATGCTGTAGTTTTCTTATCTTTTGTATATTGTTGTGAAAGTTTTTTGTTACATGCAACATCGTCTCAAAAAGCAAAGTACTTACTACTTAAATTTTCAATTTAATCTGCTATGGCATAATGTATTTTCGCCGTTGGGTGTGTACATTTTCGTACCGTCTTATTAATCTGTTATATCTTAAGTAAAAAATATGCGCAGTATGGAGCAAAACCATCGAAATTTTTGATAAAGATGTTTTCTGTATTACTAGTAAAGACCCAATAAATAACTTCTTGGTCTTTTATCAATTTCTGCGGAATATAAGCGATGTTAAGTAATTTTGAGAGTCCAAATTAAAAATTTAATTGTTATACCGGTAAATTTAATTATTTTTAGCTTTTTGAAGATAAATTAAAAATGCGGAAATACTTCGCAAATTTTTTTTTTTTTTTTGGTTGGCAAAGTTATATTTTATTAAAAAAGGTTATTCGACTGGAAATCTAACAATATATATATTACCAAAGTGACCATTTTCACTTTGCTGGGTGCCGTGGTGTTGTATACCTACAACTGAATTCTGCTTAAGAAAAATGAAAAGGAATGCATTAAAATTAATGATTTTTAATGACTACCAAGTCATATAAACTAAGTTCAGAAACTATCGTTCTAAGCGTTCTCTAGCTACGTATACAAAAATCAATAATTACTTTGTATGGGAAGTGCCATTGATGTGGATTGACTATGGACTTATTTAGACAAAATTCAGCACCTTTCACTATTACCGTTCCAAAGATACAGAAAAATCAGTTTTTACTTTGTATGGGAGGCGCGAATCCCACCTATCAATTTCCTTATCATTTTGACGCATTGAATTTTGCACTTTTTTATATAAATTTAAATAAACGTAATAAAACGGGACATCTCTAAGAGAAAAACCAGCTTATTATTCACTTATTTGAACGTAGAATTTTTTTGTAAGGTGACCATATATAACATTTTATAGTTTGGATGAATTGAGCAAATATTACTGTGACCTTATCATTTTGAAGCACTCTTATATAAGACGGTAAACAAAAGGGTAAATGTAGTAGAGACATGAATGTTAATTTAAACGAAAGCAATCGTTTTAATAAGGTTAAAACGTAATAATATACTTTTAATGATGATCAATCACCATGCTGTACAAATCGATTTTTAAAATAAATGAAAAATTTCCATTTAAAATCTTAAAAAAATTCACATGTGCTTGTATCCTGTGGTATACGTTTCACGTAATACACATGCAAACTATTTAAGTTGTAATGCAGTCCTTTTGACTGCATCTACTACAGAAAGCATTCATAGTTGCGTGAGTGACAGTAAATTCATGGTTTTTATAATGAGAACTAAACCTTATAGCCATTGTATCTTCATCCTTTATCACATAAGTTTTTGGCATATATCTACTAGAGATTGGAGTTTGCTGTCTGCCTTTATTATTCTTGCTATTTGAAGTGAACCGCATGTTCAGTGCGTACTGTCAATAAGTGACAATTAAAGTCATGAGAGAAGATAAAGACAAAAAGTGGTTTTGTTATGATAATTTATATATAAGTGTTAAAGTATATTTCAAAATGTAAGACCATTATGGTGAGATTACCACAGCGAATGTAATTATGTACGCGTTTTAAATTAAATTATTTGTATAGCTTTTCAATTGAAATGTATCTTCAATGCATGGATTGTTAATTGGTTTTAAAATTGTTTTGTTTTAATTATTGAGAATTCTAAGTGGTAAAACCTCTCTATAATGAACAGATTTTTGTTCACTAAATTTCACGCAGGGGTACAAAGATTTTAAATTGGTTCACTTCAGATATATACAAATAAAATATACAATATTTGGTTTTATATTTTGCTTAAACAGTTATTAGATTAACTTTTTTAACTTTCGTGTACAAAATAAAAAATTCTTTACAATGTCTTAAAACATATATGTATGTTTATAGAAATTTTCTTTCTTTTTCTGAATTAATTAATATTAAATATATTTATATCCCTTAACCTTGCTGTTAGATTTATAAAAATATACAAATCTTAGGTTTGGGGACCATTTAGATCATATTAAGTATTTATACAAAATTAAAGTATTGAAATATATTATGTATAAATCCAATCAAACATCTTGTTAGTACTATATTACTACAGTCATTTGGATCGGGTGAAGTTACAGAGCACTACGACCTATAGATTCTATCCATCGGTATATCAGAACAGACCTAAGTCACCCCAAACTAAGCCAGCATTATTCTTTTATACCATGTTCGATATTTCAACCTTAAATTTTCTTCTAAGGCAAAGTCCAAAAAGTATGTCATCTTGGACAGAACATCCTGCGTAGAATAAATGGAGTCACGAGTCATTCCAGCTATCCGCGCATGTGTGAGGATGGGCCGAATAATAACGGAGTATATATACTCTCATTATTGACGAAAGAACCCTTGGACCTGTTTTACTGTAGGAGGAGTGACTTTCCCAAAGAAACCTGTCATCTTAGTCTGTACAGCACCGATGTGCGAGTTCCAACTAAGTCTCCTGTCCAAAATAAATAACTTGATGGTGGTACCCAGAAGAGAAATGCAATTTCTTTCTAAAAGGAACAATATTCATCTATGTAAGATTCACCGACAATCATTCTTGAGTGCACCAATCTGCCACCTCGCTTAGACTAATGCTCATGAGGTCGCACAAAGTACTCTTATATTTCAGACGGGATGTCGTAACAAGGCCTTCAGCAGAACCCATTACGCCGATACCTCCATGAGGCAACACGGTAGCAAGCCAACGTCGATAACAATGCGGATGATACTCCACTCTGAAACCATTTTGACGCCATCACAGTAGATTCTTTTTCATCGAGAGACGAACCGGTGATCCTCCCCCTAAAAATAAACTAATCCATCTTATAACTGAGATTCCCGCATCTTTTCGTTCCAATAATGTTTTAAGACAGTCAAAGCATGTATTTTCAAGAAGCTAAAAAGAGCATCTTCCCTAGTAGAGATGTTAGTTCTATTCACAACCAAGTCATCAATAAAATAATTAAAGTAATACGGCTTCTAAGCAAACAGTTTCTATTCTAAAACTTATAAGCTTTACTTGCAGCAGATTTGTTTGCAAAAGCAATTATAAATATTATGCTTAAATACAGTGAATACTTTTTTATAAAATCCTATTTGGTCTTCATAAAGCCAGAAAAATAACGCAGTATTTTCACTTTGATCAAAAAGAAATATATAAATGGTATATATCGGGCCAAATGGACTGAAAGTTATTTCTAATTTTTCCCAGTACAGCTTTATGTCGGATACTTGAAACATTGGGTATAATTGGGTTTCAAATTAATAACAAGTGAGCAGAAAACCCAAAGTAATAAATAAAGTCGTTTAAAAAATTCGAAGAAATAAAAATTGAGCAAATGAAACAAATCTAACAGCAGGTTTAATAACGTAAATCTTCGATTATATTCCAATCTTTATATCTACATAGTGTTGAATGGGTTTAAAAAAATAGTTTAATATCAATCAGCATTAACCTTGCTGATATGTAGTTCTAACAGGACAGAGCCACCTGTCACACAGCACGCGCTACAATTAATTTACTCAAAGACGCTTTTGATAAAAAAGTAATTTCACATAATGATCCAAATAATTGATCACCAAAATCGTGTGATTTAACCGTGTTGGACTATTTTCTTAAGAATTGTGTGAATTCACTTATCTACTTCGATAAACCGGAGACAAATGAGTCAGTTGCTTAACGTCAGCACCTGTACTAGGACTTTACCACACGGTGCCAATGCATGAATATATACAATATGGTCTACCAATGCTCCCTCCTATGAGAAAAATCACCAGTGAGTAACAATTCGAATCCATGTTATTCGGACATGAGACTATATAATCTCCTACCGATCTATGGGTCACGGCATCCGGCTTAGAAAGTAAGTCAACACCGATTTTGACCGCGATTTTGGTCAAAGCCACCACATTGCTCCTAAAAGGGAGCCTCACTCGACCGGATTCTCTGGGCCACCTGACACCCTTGGTGCCAGAAATAAGCCTCCGGTCAGACTTCGTAGCAGAATGCCAGTGTAAGTTCCAAACAACTCCGAACTGCTGACCAAGATAAATAGAAACACTAAACAGAAAACACTGGAAACACCAACAATATTACAAACAGCAAACAGGCACACAGCAAACAATAAACAGTAAACAGGAACAGCACATTGGCTAGAAGCCAGAGACGAACCAGTGTTCGAAACAGGCTGCAGACCAACCAAACAACTAAGACGACTACCTAGTGAGACCCAGTACTGGAAGTAGAGGAGTTAGTAGCCGAAGCAAAAGCATTCAAACTTCTAAGAGTCCGATTGTCCTGCAAACATCTACTAAAATCCGAAAACCCTCAGTGTGAGTAATACCCATACTATCTAAATCCCTAATGTCAGCATAGTCCGGACATGTAGTCACTACATGCCTTCATTTCTCAGTTCCCAACCCACACCGACAGTCCGCAGATTCAGTGTGGCCAATTCGACGTAAAAATGCATTTAAAGAGCTATATCTCGTCATTATTAACCCCAGGCTTAAGCCAGAGCCGAAGTCTGGGTGTTCCTGAGACAATAGATATCATAATTAAAAAAGATATTGGCGAAATATGGCCGCATATTCTGCGAAACTTTTCTGAAAATTGGTGTTCTGGATTGCGCCTTATACACGTTAGATGTGGCATGGACACATGGACAAAATCATACTTAAACATTGATGTATTAATGTATTAAAGTATATATATTTCTTTGTTGTATTAGGAATCAACCTTGAGTAACTGTAAAGAACCAGCTGATACTTATGGAGTTCACCACAATTATATCTTCAAACAAAGATAAGTAATTGCAATGCATGTATAGAGACAACACTGCTATATAAAAGTCAAACGTGGTTTAATCGAAACACGACAACTCAGACAGCGCAAGAACAAATAAACAAATTCCTAAGAATTATGTACCGCGTACTCTGGACGAGCTCTATATTTAATACGTACCTTTAGAAAAAAGTTCCGACGGAACTGTGATTATATACCAAATAAGAAAATAAAATGAAAATGGATTGGGTACACACACAGATCAGCTCATAATTGAATTTCACAAGGCAGCAATAGTAACCATAGGCCAATCTAACTTGGCGCCGAACAGTACAGAATGAAAATGGAAAACTAAATATGACACACAGAGAGAGGTTTTACAAAAGCTGTGAACCATAGAGGAATAAAACAGACGAAAAAAATGTGGTGTAAAGTATAGTATATATATTTGAAAGTAACTGACTCTCTTTAATATATAACTAAACTTTATTTCACAGTTTTTAAAAAAAGACATCACTCTGGTTTTATATTTAATAATTAAAAAAAAGTTTGAAATTAACTTTAAAAATAAATAATTACTTTTTAGTTATTTTGCTCTACTTTTGATATTTACCACAACTGCTGCATTCACTTGATATGAGAGAAGTGTCGTGATACATATAATAACAAAAATGTATTTTTTCATTCTTTACTAAGTAGAAAAAAAACTTTTCAATTAAGACAGTATCCAAAGATGAAATTATATAGTATATTTTAAGTTGTTTTGTAAACAACGTTTGAAAAATATGAAAAATTAACAAATTAATTAAGTTTTCAAGTGTATTGTTTGTTAGTATACACACATTCATACATACAAAAAATATTTGAAAAATATTATTATGAAACATATTTAGGCAATCTTGACTATTGTGATTTTTTATGCAAAATTCGCAGGTTAAAATATTTTAGAATATTAGTGGTTGGATCCAAACATAAGTTGAATCAGTCTGTTTAATTCATCATGACAGATTGGTGGAAACAAAATACGTTTTGAAGATATGGATTCGTAAAAGTTTTTTGCGATTATATTGTTGTTTAACTTAACCCAAGATGTCCAGTTAACACTTCACCTCTATGTGCACCATTGTGGTCCGCCCAGACCACAATGTGGATAGCCTAAAAATACAGTCTAAAGTAAAACTAAGCATGTGTTTTTTAATCAGTCTTTTATTAGTCAAGTAATTTAATGAGATTCTAGTATTATTTTACCGAATATTTAAATTACTGTATATCACAGTCATTGCAAACATACGTCTTGGTCTCTTTGCAATGTTTCAAGAACATGGGTTTGCCGTGATTCCCGCAGCAAAATCGAGTCTAGCGTTCCATACTTGACGCACAACGGTCGGTAATTTCATGGCGATGAGGGCAAATCTACTGTTTCCATATTAGTTTCAGTGTTTGGTTCGTTGCTCTGCGTGGTTCATCTTCTGTAGTTAAAGATGCTATAATTGTATTTAAATAAGTAAATAACAGTAATACAGCCTTATTTTTTGGGATTTAGGAGCACAAAAGGTACCTATACTTATAATACCCAAACGAGGCTTCATAACTTGGACACGCACTTGGTTTTCTAAATGAAAACGGCACAATTACATTGTTAACGAGAACCGTATCAACAAGAGTAGGGGGAGCTTCTGTCAAATCTATTGATAGAATGAATGTACTTTTTGAGTCAAGTTCCTCACAACTCTTTCCCTTATTTTAACTGCCGTATGCCATCAAAGCTCTTACATGTATAAATTTGATCTCTTGATGAATAATTTATTTATGAGTCACATATGTATTGCATATTTGTGCCATATTTGACTGGTTTTTGACTGAGTATACCGGCTTAATCTAGTATGTCAGCAATACGGAAGAATCTGGACATCTACGATCAAATTTGGATTTATGGCAACTGATTGGATTTACGGCAACTCTTGGCACTTTGGACGAGTGTTTGTATGGTAAAATCGTATCAACTCTAGTAAAATAATTTGTGGTCCAGCCAGACCACAAGAATGCATTCAGCGCACTATTTAAAAAAAGGGAATTGCAACCCCTTAGTGTGTACCGGTCGTATCCAAATAAATTTCTTTCGATTCAGAACACTTCAGTGGTAGAATTCATGGTCTTCTTTTCTTTCTAACTTAAGCAGAAGAAAAAATATTCAGCATTTAAATCAAAAATGGTCTAGCCAGGCCAAGTTGGACATCTAAGGGTTAATATATTATTTATTAAAATTGGCCTTAATATTGAAATTTGATTTAATATATTTCTAGCTTTCGAAATTTAAATAAATTTAAGTAAAATATTGGCGTCATAGCAGAGAAAAAAATACTTTTTGTTCCCTTATTTCAATTTAAATGTAGTTAAAATAAAAAATATTTTTGTGCTCAAATAAAACACATTCACCTTTGAGTTTATGAAAATTTGTAAAATATTCATTTTAAAAAATTGTACTTGATAGTTTTTTTAAGTTTTTATATAATATATTTATTGCTATTTTATGCACGATTTCATGTCTAAATGATTAATTATTGCAATTTTTCGAAACCAAAGTAGCTTACAATATAAAATAAAAATATTGTATAATATAAACCAGATTGAGGCAAAGAGATGCTCTTCTCTTCTGTTTTCACACGTACGTATAGACAAAAAAATAAGCGAAAAAATCAAAACGAAGTAGAAATAAAATAAGTGGAAAAACAAAGTATAAAGTGGTCTGAGTGAGAAACTGTCAATTACTACAATTACTGTAAAATACATTAATATTAACTTGCTGAACGCTGATGTAAATTATACTCTGCAGTTTAGCAATTCAAATTTTTTTTATGAAAACGTCAGCTTCTTTTTAAGCATATACAAATCGAAAAATTTTTCTGGAAATCTTTCTTGGTGTAGAGCACACTAATAACAACATAAACAACCCAGGTTCGAAACTAAGCAGAGGACACGATGAAGAAAAATTTAATTGTCGTTTCTTATGTTTAATAACTTTAACTTCTCTCCAGACAACTCCATCTAAAAAAAATGAAGAAGAAGCCTCCCTGACCTTTCCTCATACATATGGCGATAATTACAAACATTAGACGAATGATTAGGAAAACACGCCACATACTGGGAAAAAATTACAATGCTAAAGTAAAGATAACCATCCATTAGTAAGAATCTTCACCACTAAGCAAAATCATATGAAAGAAGCTACTGTGGATAATTTATCTACTTCGCTTGAAAGATCAAATTGATTAAATAAACTTAAATTCAAGAGGAGTGACGGAGAAAGAAAAAACAACCAGTATCGTGCACGTCTTTAAGAATAAATTATAGTGAATTTTTAATTTAATTTGCTTTTAATTAAATTACTTCAAATTAATATCTGATCAGAAAATCTATGAAATAAATACAAATTGATCTTTTAATAAAATGGATGTCTAGTAAAGAAGATTCATATTATTTTTAAGAATTTTTACTTAATATAAAAAAATCTTGATTTTGATAATTTATAACAGTTAGTTTAAGACACAGCTTTATTTACTTCAGTTGTGCTTATACTCTCATAGCAGCTGAACATATTTGACTGTATTCAAAAACAAAATAAACTTTTCATACCTAATTTAAGAAAAACTTGCTAAAGTATTATTTACAAATGAACTTTGGCTTAAAATTCATATTTTAAATCAATATTATATAAAAAAATTTTTAAGTTGCCTCGACCGTACTTTCAAGCATTTATGAGAATATTATTGTTAAAAAAAGCACACAAAACTAAAGTTTAACCATATTTTTAAGCTAAGGGATATACTCTATTGATAAAATAATTAGTCCGAACAATTTCGAACTATAATAATATATTCTTTAAAAGAAAAAATCAAAGCATCATAGAACGAAAGCGGTCATTTCTCCATACCGATCAAAAATTTAGCAGCAATACCGCAAAATTGAACTCGTAATTTTAGGCTGATGCTGGAGACCTTCAACTCTTTGCAAGCCATGGCAAACCGGGTTTGTTTAAAACTTGCTCTAGTTTGCTTAGACATTGTGGAATAAATGGTAATGAGACAGCGAATGCAAAGGTTCAGTGAAACCATATATATATTACCCCGGAACATTAATGTGCAGCACCACTGACTACCACCCTAAATCTAGTCAAGGATTGAAAAATATCAGACGCTTGGAAGATTGGAATGCTTAAAAGGAACTTTGCCACAATAGATCACCAATCAGTTCGCAATTTGGGAGTCGTTCTGAGGTTCCTAAATTTGGCAGGACGGACATAGAGCTCTTAATGGAGTTTCTTACATGCCACTGTGACTAAGTGTCCAACTGATGATGATACTGATCACATATGTGGATGTTTGTAGACTGTGCTCATAAGCCTCAGAAATAGCATAACACATATGTGTGGTACTTGATATGCTTAGATGGAAATGTTTAGATAGACATAGGGTAACATCGGATGATATTCGCCATTATGGTTTCAGATCTGCTTGTACATTAAGAAGGCAGCACATCTGCTGAACACGCTATAGACCAGAAAGGGGAAAGAGATCCTATGGTTTGCAGTACCCATCATTAATGGCTGATCGGTATAATGAAAATTATGATGATAAAAATGCTCTTGTTTTGATTTATTTCTGTTGCAGAAAAAGTAAAAAAGTCAAAACATTAAAGACGGAACCTACTTTAAAATTAAAAATTGGAAGTGACCAAGTGAAATATTATTCATAAATTAGAAGAAAATTTATTCCCAAATTCAAATTTTATTTGTTCAGTTATGCAGCTGTTACATAAAGGAATAATTAGATTGAGCGCAGTAACCACTACTGTCGCATTTTCTTTTTAAGAGATAATAACGAACTTAGACTGCGATTGCTGGACAATGCAGACTAGAAACTAACACCAATTTATTTTCTCTCTTATAACGATATCAAAAAGATACATATATACATTCATTTTGTTGCTTTGTATCATATATGCAACATTTTTCCCAACTATGACAAAATTTTTAATTTTTTCCTCTTTATAACATACAGTATGCCAAATTAATATTCGCACATTTTTTCAGAAGGCATGTTTTCCTTAAAGCTCCTTTTTTTTCAAAATAAATAATGAAAATAATTTCTTTATACGATTTTAGATCAAAAAAGTTTTCCTTCTAAAAAGAAATATACAATAAGTCTTTTAATCATACATTTTTACAAAAGTAACAAAATTCAAGTAAATAAAATTTTCAGATTGTATGAATTTTTATTTTCATTGTATAAATGAGAAATAAAATAGTTATAATTTTGAGAGTTTCGAATATTAAAAATCTTAAAGTGTACTTTTGTTTAATAATGATTTTGAATAAGAATTTTTAATAAAGGTTTATTAATCTAAATAAAAGTGCTTTTTAATTAATATGTATTTGAATGCATTATGCCCTTTTTAACTTAATTCTATTTAAACTTTCATAAAAATATCAGCATACCATATATTAAAAACATTTGTCTTTTTAATCCAACCTGAAAGTTGAATATCAACCCAAAAAAAAAAAAAAAAAAACAAAAAATGAATGCGCGAACTTGGTTATCAAACCTCAATGCAAATTTGGTCCAAAAAATAAAATATATGTGAAATAAATAATAAGTTTATTTAATATACACACTTTTTATAATATATTTGTTGTATAAAAAGTGCCTATTTAAAAAATATTTGATATTGAGTTTAAAGTTTCAACAAAAT
Source organism: Wohlfahrtia magnifica (assembly GCA_023159175.1). Taxonomy (NCBI): domain Eukaryota; kingdom Metazoa; phylum Arthropoda; class Insecta; order Diptera; family Sarcophagidae; genus Wohlfahrtia; species Wohlfahrtia magnifica. The sequence goes on from JAKWBJ010000005.1 coordinate 19,250, forward strand.
GTAACTTAACAAACAGTGTCAGTTTAATTTTTCAAAGGGAAGAATGAAAAAATAAACTATTTTGTAAAACAAATAATTTATTTGCCATAAATATCTAATTTTTTACTTAATAATAAATTTGTTTTATTTAAATATTTTATTATTTTAAATTTGAGAAAGGTTGAATGACGATCGCCTTGGCTTTGTCGACTCTAAAAAAAGATTCAACACATTGGACTACAACGTCATATGGAGTGCTCTGTTATGCATGGACCTCAACGTATTATAGAGCGCAAGAGTTTTGCATGAAAGTAACTTAAGCACCCAAATCTCAGACGACGTTTGAGTACTACAATGATGCACTTCTTTTTTACATTATTCTCGATTCCATTATGGTTAAGTGCAAGATTACAGATAGATAATATGTAACCTGTTTAGGAGACTATGTGACCTCGACAACGTAGACAATATCTTTACTATGGAACGCAACATTGAGAATATAGTAGCTCGAGTTTTACACTCTTTTTTGCGGCCAAGAACTCGGCGGGTAAAACTTATTGGAACGCACTGAATCCAGTGGTGCTAACCGTTTTCTGAGATTAGCTCTTGTCTTCGATATATACCATTATTTTGAAAATGTCGGAGGCTGCACATCATATGTCGAAATAAAATTTAGTAAAGTAGTAGCCGTTTTAGGAACATTATTATTACAAAAGAACAGTGGGATCACATTGCTACGTAAGTGCGTATGTAGATATAAGTAATATTTCTGCTTCACTAAAATATCACTTCTACGTACGTACTTATGTAGTAATGGTGTAACATTACTCCACGCAAGATAACCAGCCAGTGCCTTAGCAGAATAATTCATATCTGGCCATATTTAATTAAAAATAGCAGCTTATAGAATGAACAAAGCAACTTCCGGTTGCAACTGACAAAACGAGATGAAAGAGAAGCTGAATGGACCACATTCTGAGTAGAAAAATGAAATATTATAAATAAAGCGGCAAAATATCGCGCTGACTACTATTACAATAGACTAATGTTTCGCTTAGCTTTTCTGACAATTTTTTTATATTATCTTAGTTTTTCATATTTGTTAAGTAAAGAGTTATGCAGAAGGGTCATATATGACATGATTTGGTGAAAGTACTAACCAACTTTTTTTCAATTTTTTTTTTACCAACGTTTGAAGTGCGGTGTACACTTAAGCTTATGCAAATTTTAAATTTAAACATAATTGAATATGCAATCTCGGAAAGGTCATATCTCGCACATTTTAGCAAATGCGTTTTTTCGTATCACTGATTCCCAAATGCATCCATGCACTTACTACGCTTGAGAAACTGACATCCCTAGCATTCTTTCTACTTTAGACGTTAAGGCAGATAGGTCACAACTGAGATATGCTCTTTTCGAAATTATTGTTGAAGCGAAGAGTACAAAAAATGCAATGCAGCCCCACTTTCTTTTGCTTAACTCGCAAAATCGTTAGTTTTTCTTATTCTTCCTTAACGAGCTTATAGGGAAAGAGTACCTATTAATTATCTGAAAATATTTTAAAATTCAGGCAATATATACCGGCAGAATTTACAGAAATTTTAGATCAAATACTGCAATGACCAACTGCAAATGAAAAAGAGCTTCCTGGACAAGATTTTTGGTAAAAGTAAATTTCGAAAAGGGCATATCTCATTAATCTTAGATATATAAACAAACATATATAATAAAGTCAATATACAAATATTTCTGTTATTTTTGGTCACAAATTAGCCCCAAAATATAATCTGTATAAAATTTTTTGAACTATTACAAATCATTAAAAAATATATTTTTTTTTTCATTTCCTGTAAACTTTAAATATTAGAACATGTGCCCTTTTCGGAGTTGCACATTCAATTATTATTAAATTTTTTTACAAATGCCTTCAAATCTGACACGTCATAAATTCTAGTAAAAGACCACACAAAAACAAATATTGTTCGAAAAAAATTTTTATGCATACATTTTTATAAAGCAAATTTATAAAAACAAAAATATACAAAATATACACATATAATAATAACAGTAATAAAATCTGCGTTTGGAATACATATGTAAAAAATATATATTATTTTTCACTAAATTATAGTATTTTTTGTTTATCAATCACATTTTGATGTGTGCATTATAGAAATTAAATATACATACATTAATGAATTTAAAACACATATAAATTTCAAAACTTAAACCTACTTTCTACAAATTTAATATACAAAAATAAAGAATTGTTCGAACATTTTCCTAATTTAGCATTTATTTTATAAATATTTGACGTAGCATGAATGCTTTTAACACTTATTATTTCTATAAATAGCTGGTAATGTTTTTTTGAAAACTAATAAAATAAATTAAATTTTTTTATTTTTATTTTTTTTTTCGAAATACTAAAGGGTCCGCCAAATAAACTTTTTTGTTTTGAAAATGCTATAAAAAAATCTACTGAATATTTTCTCAAATTTCTTTTGTTATTTGAAAGTACAATCCTTCCGGTTAATAATGGAATATAATTTCATTCAAATGGCTGCCTCGGCTGGCCATGCAGTAGCCTACACGATCTGCCCAATTTTTAAGCACATTATCGATTGTGTGCAGATGTATTTCACCAATGGCTTCACGAATATTTGACATTGACAGTAACGGCCACTTCTTGCTCATTTTCGAAGAAAAATGGCCCAATTATGCCTCTGGACCAAAATCTGCACCAAACCTTGACTCGTCCTGGGTGTATCGACTTTTCAATATATGCGTACGGGTTTTTTGTGCCCTAAATACAACAATTTTGCTTGCTTACGTACCCGCCAAGATCAAAATGAGTTTCATCTGAAAAGATGATTTTTTGGGCAAAATTTTCAAAGTAGTGTCGCAATATTTCCCAGCGTTGTCGAAGCGTATACACAACCATATTCGTTCAGCGGAAGGATAAAACTAATTATCTGTCAAATCAGACTTGAACTAAGTGTAACCATTCACGAAATAAGCACTAGTTGAAAAAAAAAACGTTGGATGGCGGGCCTTTTATGTTTACTAATGTATAAATTATGCATAATATATAGCTTTAAGAATTTATGTAGCAAATTATTTACATTGCAAACATACTCGTTGAATTTCATTTATTTTCACTCTAATTATTTTTGTAAATATGAGCTTAATCACCAAAATGAAAACATTTGTTTAATTAGTTTTTCTAAAAATCCAAAAATAAGTTTTTCGTTCATACAGTTAGTTTTCGGATAAAAAAGCGTTATTCTTATAAACTCTTTGGAATTGCTGTCAATTAAAAAAAATATATTGTATACGAAAAACTAAAATAAATTTATTATTAAATTGTAACAGACACAGAATATTACAGCTAACCTCTAAAATCTATTTTTGAATAACATATCTTATAGGACCGGTAGTATAGATTATCTTACCAACTCCATTTACTGCGTTTGTGAGGCCGTATGATGCTTTAACCAAGTTTTTGTGCATTCATCCCTTTCACTTTCGGATGAGTATTTTTGATTATTTGTCCCTTACGAAACTCTGCTATTTTAGCTCCTTTTCCTTATTGACCAGCAAATTGTCACATATATAAAATTTTTAAATTTAAACTTTATCTTCTCAACATACGGCAAATTAGCACTAGGATATAATTGAAGGAACTATTTCGTAACTAATATGACAATATTGCCAAGAATAACACCCACTTAAGATATTTTCAAAATTGATTTAAAATATAAAAGAGTAACATATTAGAAAAAAGAATATCATCTTTACAGCATACCACGTGTACAAAAATAAATTTTAATGTAATTTTTTATAAATTAATGTATACACAGGATTATTATTAATGCTTACAAAAAACCAAATCGAAAACAACAACAAAAGCAGAAATTATGTAAATATAAATAAGAAAGTTAACAACAAAACTAACAGAAGACAGAAAATAAAAAGACCTGTAAGAAGTATTGAGTCGTTAAGTAAAAGCCAGTTTAGTTGGAGCTAACTTAGTAAAGAGAGTTAAGTGTAGATAACCTCTGGTTGAAAACATTGTGATCTAACATAAGTGGTAGCACTTTTCTCCTTTGATCGTAGGCCACGCCTTTTGGAGATTGGGGCGAAAAGGAAGAATATGAATAACACGCTTACAAGCGACCTGGCGAAAATCTCAGAGTTGGGTCGCGCAAACAGAGTTGACTTTAGCGCGCGCAAGACCCAATGTTGTTTTTTGACACACAGACGTGCTGGTGTGTTGTTATCTGTATTTATGGGTAATGTAGATATTGTGGAATCAGATGCTCTTGATGTTCTGGGTATGAGAATTCACTGCGACGTTCATATTTCGAGTGCTGAAAGAAGCATTCAAGTGCCTCAGCTTTTTAGACGGTGTAAGTATTACTTCACTCCGGTATTATAACGGAATGTGTTCTAACGAAATTAAGGAACTAATTCCTGGTAACCATATATTCTTACGTAGTACTTGTATTTCTCGTAGAGCGCATCCCTTTGTAGTTGATTATCCAGTGAATACACAACGCCTCATAAGGAGACTTCGTTCTTTGGTCGCACTGTTCGTTTGTGGAACAATCTTCCTGCGAATATCTTTCTGTCACTTACTATATGGGCAAATTCAAATCGAACGTCCACAAACACTACTTCCTCTATTCTCCTTCCCACAATCTATTTTTCTAGTACCAGCATAATGCACTGCATGAGTAGGCTTTAACTCCTGCGTGCTGGTCACAAAAAAACTGAATGAAATAAATCGTATAACGCTTAAGCAACGTTGGGGTTAGTTGAAATTATTTATTAGCATTTAAAATCAATTTTTCGGATAAAGCTCATTTTCATATTGGCGGGTACGCTAATGAGCAAACTTGCCCTGTCTGGGGCTCAGAAAACGCAAACGTGGTCTTACAGAGGACAACGCACCCATTAGGAATGAGTGTTTGATGTGGCTTTTTGGAGCGGACCAACGCAACCATTACAGTCAATGGAGACACCTATTTACTGTATTGATGTGAACTTTGTTGGTTTCACAGGATGTTGCAAGTTGCAACACAGCTCAAGCCACAAACGATTTATTGCGTCAAACGTTTGTTGGCGTTTTATTTAACAAGAAGCTGGTAACTGACACCATTGGAACATTTTCTTTAGGGTAGCGTTAAACATAAGTCTTATGCCGACAAACCAGAGGCAATGGAGAATTAGAAGGCCAAAATACTTGATGCTTTTGCCAAGATATGACCCAATATAGTCGAAAAAGTTCTCCGAAAATTAGTCCGATCGTAAGGGGTACTATTAGGTCAGCAGCGGCAGTCATATAAATGAAATAGTATTTCAATTTTAAAGGTACAATTGTTCCTCACAACAAAAAAATAAATTTAGCAAAATTTGAAATCGTTTTTGTTTTATTACATTTTTAAATATAAAGTTTTAAGTGGCCCACCCTATATATATTTTTTAAGTAACTTTTTTATATCATTTTAATACACACGTCCGAGATTGAAGTTAAAATCTTAAATAAATTTCTTATTTTTTTTCTTTTATTCTTTTGTTTCCTTAATCCTGTTTTATTTTCAAATTTGTATAAAAATTTTCTGACAACTTTTTATATAAAGTATAAGAAAAAAATGAAATATTAACAAAATGAGTAAAAAACAAAAATAATATCCTTTAGAGCATTATTGCATTTTGTTTGTTTGTATTGTTGCTTAAATTGTTTGTTACCCTTAGCAACTTAAAGCAATTATTCCGCAGCAAAAGAATTTTCCAACTTGTGTTTGTTAATTTTTAACGCAAAAGACAATTAAATTAAACAATAGCAAACACTTAAAAACTTTACCGTTGATATACAATGAATAAGTGATGTAGAAAAGCAAAGTAATTTAATAACACTTTACAAAGGAACTTTAAGTTAATCTATCTCTTATAAAAAGGAAGAGGGTTAGTTATACTAAAGAAATATTTTTTTAAAAAAATTAATAGCTATAAAATATTTTTAAAGAAGCTACAAATTTAGTAGAGCTTATGCAAATGGGATACTTGCTTGATATGATGACAGATGTAACATTTTCAAAACACATGCATACCTTATAAATATTTTAAGAATTTTTCCTCTTTGGTTTTCTTTTTAATCAAAAGAACCTTATTATATAAGTTATCAAAAGTTGGGCATGCATCTTGTAAATGCTTTTTTTACGTCATATAATAAGTAACTATATACTTAGGTTGGGTTAGATTAAAAAGGGGATCCAAATGCAATGTTCCAAGTCAAGAAGATTTGCACTTAAATCAAGAGAATTTTCACTCAACGAAAGTTAAACAGTGATTGGTCATCTTCATTTAACATTTTTAAAAAGGTTTGGTGTCTGAAATTGACTGGAAAATGTTCGATAGTGTCAATGACCTCCCCACATGCTCTGCAATCATTAGATTCCACACAGCCCGTCAATATGTATACCACTTTTTTAAGTTCAGACTTACACTATTTAATTAGATCCTTCTTATCTCAGTTTTCTTGATAGGATTCTTTCTTTTCTTGTCAATAAGTTTTTGGTAAATAACAGTGAACAAAGAAAAACTTACAAATTGTTCAAATTTATTTAAAAAATTAGTACTTTGTTTGACAAATCCTTAGGGAAAAATCTTTTTTTGTGCTAATATTCAATGAATACTTGTTTCTAAATATCAAGAAATAAACTTCAATCACATATGCTTCTAACACAGTAGTTTTATATGCCATATATATCATGAAAGGGTAGCAATATTCGGTTACTTAAAAACAAATTTAAAATCATAAAATAGACATATTTCTTAAAAAGTAATGCCATGCTATCTAGAGCTATTCATATCACAAATTCACTCATATTTTTTTTTATATTTATTGTTCAATATTTGCTAATAGGCTTTATTGCGTTATTTTATAAATTGCTTGTAAACAGAACTCCAACAGCGTTAAAACGGTCTCAGGTTGCTACATAGAAATGTGAATCCGATTTCCAGTTCTACATCTTAGTATTTAATTTACTAGAATTTTTAAGCAACACACTCATGTCTCATGAAAAACGTCAGATTACAAGCAAATTGAAATTGAACAACTACATTTCGTTAACAATTACAATCACTTTAGGTATGAATCTCTTTGATGATGCCATTAGCAAATATTCAATTTGGGGTGGAGGCAAAGTTGGTGTTGGTAGTAAATATTAAAATACACGAATGTCGCAGTTTCATTTTAGAGTAGAGGTACATATGTGAATCTATATGAGGTTCAATAACTAAAGTTGCGGTAAAATCCTGCCTTTCTACGAACAACTGAGTCTCAGGTATGACTGCTTAGATAATTAAATGTACGAACTACGCTAAAGAAATCGTTGTACACTCACTGTCAAAATAGAATAAGGCTGCTTCCATTCTTTGAAGACTATCACAATGGTTTGTGTCAATAATAACAAATATGCTATTTTAGAATGTAAACATCTGTGATTTAATGCAGTATTCGATAGACGCCAAGTGTAAACACACATTTTTTTCAATCGCTATTATAATGTCGAATTTTGTGCTTAAAAAGGATGTTTTGCGGGGAAGTCTGATAACCTTCTTTCGTTTGAAAAAGTTGGCTGATGAAAGCTATCGATTGTTAGTAGAAGCTTAAGATTAACATGCACCTACTCAAAAAATTTGTGAACGATGTTTAGCGCGATTCAAAAGTGTTGATTTTGACATAGAAAACAAGGAGAGTCCTAGCCAATCGAATAAGATTGAAGATAAGGAGTTGGAAATATTGCTCGACGAAAATTGTCGTCAAACGCAAAAAGAACTTGTATTATCATTGGGAGTCACACAACAAGCCATTTCACTATGCTTAAAAACATTGGGATTCATTCAAATCAAGAAATTTGAATCCCATATGAATTGAAGCCGAGAGACGGTGAAAAGCGATTTTGCATGTCAGAAATGATGCTTGAACGCTACAAAAAGAAGTCATTTCCACATCGTATTGCTACTGGTGATGAAAAATGGATACATTGCGATGAACCCAAGTGCAAAAAGTCATATGTAAAGCCCGGTCAACGAGCAACGTCAAAGCCGAAGCCGAATATTCATTACGCTAAGATAATGCTCTCTATTTGGTGCTATTAGAACGGTGTTGTGTATTATAATCTATTAAAATCGGGTCAGCCGATCACACGTGACCTGTACCGGACACAATTGATTCACTTGAAGAGAGCAACCAGCGAAAAACAACCACAATATTCTACCAGCACGACACCATAGTCAAAGATCGGTCAAAAATTATTTGGCAAACAGTGGATGGGAAGTTTTGGCTCACACTTGCCCCTTCTGACTACCATTTGCTTCGGTCGATGCAGAACGGACTTTCTGGAATACCCTTCACTTTCTTACCTCAAAGCCGGAGCAGTTATTTTGGAGTGGTATCCAAATGCTACAAGAAAGATGAGCAAAAGTAGTATGTAGTATGTATTAATTCATTTTGTGATTATAATAAATGCATTTTTTTAACAGATAAATCGACATTATTAATTTGTATACCCAATAAATAAATAAATTACAAAGGATAGATAATCTGCATTTTTTTTAAATAAATTTAACAAATATAAATTTTCTTTTAATTTACTCTAAAATAAATATATTAGTATGGGAGCAATCATGAATTTAAAACTCATCATGGATTGCTGGGTATTAAGGTAACTTTTTTATTATAAGACGTGTGTGTGTAAGGTATATTGACAAACCGCTTTTTGTTTTTTAACATTGCTTAAAACTATCTAGAGTAAGCGAATGTTTTCCTTTTACGAATTATTTATTTGACAACACTTCCGTAGACAATTTTTCGACAACGAACACCCCCCCCCCACCACATTTACCCTCTAAAAAAATTTAATTACATAAAATTTTGTTGTTTTATTTTCTTTTTTTAGACTAATCAATTTTTCTTAATTAAAAGATCAAAAATCTACTAGAATTTATTTATTTTTATTGGCTTTACTTTTTTCAGTGTTTCAATACTTATTAAGTAGGAATGAATTAAGTTCTTAAAAAATAGTCAACCGCAGTAAAAATTGCAACTTATTCGTAAGTTAAAATGATTGAAATTCAATCTTATAAAAATACTTTTTACTTAAATAACTAGAATCCTTACATCACATTACATACGTATGAGTGATATATCTGCTTCACTAATAAAATATCACTCATACGTACGTATATAAGGAAATAAAGTAAAAACAATGTTCTTTCGCAAAAAAGATGTATATTTCTAAAACAACTGCGCAGATTAAAAAAATATTAGCTTTGGCTAAAAGTAATTTTATTGCCGAAGTTTGGTTTTTTAGTTCCTTCAATAAACTAAAATGTTTTTGATTTACGAGAATACCACCTTGATCAAAAATAATACCACCTTTTTTTTGTTATTCTTGCTAAATCTTAATGTAATAGCTTGACATTTTTAAAAGCTACGTGTGTTGGTGATTTTTTACGATTTTAGAAATGGATTTAAATTTGGATCAACGAACATGTATTAGATTTTGCGTAAAAAACGGATTTAATTTTACGCGAACGTTGTAAATATGATTCTCTAAAGAAAACGGTCGTTTACCAGTGGTACAAGCGGTTCAGAATAGTCGTTAGATAACCGAAGATGATGAACGCAGTGGCAGATCACCGGCAGCGAAAACCGACGAAAACGTTGGTAAAGTAAAAGAAATGTTGGTCAATAAACTTAAATTAACCATCACAGAGATAACGGAGGTCTTGAACATTGCCTATGTATTCATCCAAGACATTTTGGTTAATGATTTGGTTTTTCGTCGTGTAGCAATAGAGTTGGTGTCAAAAGACCTAAAGTTCATGAAAAAATATACCGTGTTGAGTTCGCAACAGACATGAATTGCGAGGCTGAATTCGATCCCACATCCATCAAATGGATCATTACTGAAGATGAGACGCAATCCAGATATCAGGCAAATGAATGGCGTTCACCATATGAGTTGAGACCAAAAAAACCACGTCGTTTTCAGTCAAAAAATGGCCATGCTCAGAATTTCATGAATTATAAAGAAATTATTTGAGCGCCATGGGACACTTGCGTGAAGTAATTCGCCGAAAGAGATCAGAATTTTGTGCACCGTCACACAGTGCCATTATTATTTGAAATTTTTTGAAGAAAAATGCAACAAATACCAACTATCACCCAATTCACCTGATTTGGCTCCATGTGACTTCTTTCTGTTCAATCGAGTTAAAAAACCATTACCTGAAAGGCGTTTCAGCAGCCGAGAGAAAATAATGGAAAAATTGCAGAAAGCACTGATTTACATACCGAAAACCGAATATCAAAAGTGCTTCGAGGATTGGACCAAGCGCTGACGTAAGTGTGTCGTAGTCGATGGGGATTACTTCGAAGAAGTCAATATAGATTTAGTTGAATAAGCTTGTAATTTTAATTTTCTGAACAAATTACGCGAACTTTTTGATCAAGGTGGTATACCATATGTTGTGCAACCTCATCTATTTTCAAAATAACGGTATAGCTCGAAACAAGAGTTAACATAAAAAACAGTTAGGAACAGTGGATACAGCGTATCCGAATCCTGCTTACCTGCTGATTGTTCCGTTTGTCGATTAAAAGTGCCCAAATCGAGAACATTGTCATTGTATCATTTCATTTATATATATAATATATAACTTGTTGTGTTATTTTGAATAAAAAATACACTACAAAATTATCGCGTATCTTCTGTAAGCCGAAATCAAGTCAAATTTAAATCGAATGAGATTTCAAACTACTATAAACTTCAAATGAGGCAAGATATTGATATTCTTTGTTTTTAATTTACTTAGTTACCTTTTATTTAATAACTTTGGTAAAAATAATTGCCTCATTTAAGTCTTATTTCTTTTTGGAAACATACCCGATATCAATTTCCTTAGTTCTCGGTATACAGAACATACCCTTTACTTTGACCTTAACAAATAACATATACTCGCATGTGTATATAATTTTTTTACCTATTTACGTGTGTGCTAGTTTTTGCTTGAATTTGTTTTTTTAACATTCAGTTTTTCTATAAAAAATTATGGCAACACTGGTTACAACAAAGTTTTTCTTTTAGTTTTAGTCTCCAATTTGATGAGTACCAGTTCTGAAATATTTCTAATAATTGTGTTTCCTAGTCTCAAAAAAAATTTTTGGGTTCAAAAGTTGATTCTATAATTAATCTCGTTCTCTAGAGTAAGCATTCCTTTCTCATTTTTTTCTATTCCCATTCGCTTACAGTTTTAAATTAAAAAGTTAACATGGTTATTTCAACAGAGAAGATACAGTAGTTTTCCCGTTATATATAGAAAGGTCGCTTCCAACTTTTCATCCTCTACAGAATTCAGTAAAAATATTATAGTATTCACTATGGTGTCTTCCTATTTTCATTTTTGTTTCAATCCTCCCGAACTCCCTAAGCGGAAAAATGCATGAGTGTTCGACTACAAGTTATAGTAATTTTTTTTAGATTTTTAGTTCTGACAAACACTTGGCCAGCATTCCTAAACCGGTGATATATTTGTTTAGACCCGCACAATCGTCACAGAACAGTTGTACATCATGTATATCTGCTAAGTTTTATTATTTAAATAGCAATATATAATGCAAGCGATTTTGCTAGATCCTTTATGTTTTGATTTTCAGCCTTAAGACAGATCTAGGATTCTTAGACAGGTACAAATGTCTACTATAATATGCGAATTGATCTGGGACACGTGGTAAAAGAAGGTTTTTTTGGTAGTCAAATGAGAATAGAAATATTGAACCAGCGTGTTTTGCTAGGAAACATGAAAAAATGGGAGAGTTCTGGAAATGTCTTATGTATGGAACCAACCAATTTTGCTACTAACTGTTATCTTAGCTCATATCAAAATATAAAAAAAGAGCATACTCTGATACAACCTTTATATTGCTCGTTATCAAATTTACTGGCTTTAACCGTGTTCAGGCTAGATTTGACTCAAATAATATTTTTTATATATAGGGTCCGCCATCTAAAGTTTTTTTTTCAACTAGTGCTTATTTCGTGAATGGTAACAATTAGCTCATGTCTGATTTTACAGATAACTAGTTTTATCCTCCCGCTAAACGAATATGGTTGTGTATACGCTTGAACAACGTTGGGAATCTGAGCCTGCGATCGACTTACAAAAGATACCGATTTTGCCAAAAAAAAAAAAACATTTTTTTAGATGAAGCTCATTTAGATCTTGGCGGGTACGTAAACATGCAAAATTGTCGCATTTAAAGCACAGAAAACCCGCACGCATACATTGAAAAGCCGATACACCCAAGACGAGTCACTGTTTGGTGCGGATTTTGGTCCAGATGCATAATTGGTCCATTTTTCGTCGAAAATGAGCAAGGAGTGGTCGTTGCAGTCAATAGCGATCGTTATCGGGCCATGTTGAACGAATTTTTGTTCACAAAAATTTAAGAGGAGGATATTAGCAACATTTGGTTTTAAGAGGACGGCGCTACGTGCCACACAGCCGAAGCTACACTCGATGTTTTGCGCCCTGTTTTTGAAGATCGCATTATCAGCCGCAGAGCTGATGTCGTTATGCCACCTCGGAGTTGCGATTTGACACCGTTGGACTATTATTGGGGGGGAGCCGTCAAAGATAAGTGTTACGCCAATAAGCCAGAGACAATTGATGCTTTAAAGGACAATATTCGTAAAGCCATTGGTGAAATACAGCTGCATTCAATCGATAATGTGCTTAAAAATTGGATCGATCGTGTAGGCTACTGCATGGGCAGCCGAGGCAGCCATTTGAATGAAATTATTTTCCATTATTAACCGGAAGGATTGTACTTTCAAATAAAAAAGGAAATTAGAGAAAATATTCAGTAGTTATTTTTATAGCAATTTAAAAAAAAACATTATTTGTCGGACCCTGTATTTAGACCATAATAAACTTTACTGAAGTATAGAATAGTCTATTTATTATTATTTGTCTATAAAAAATGAAACGAAAAGTGATATGTAAAACTCGTTCATTACAAATATTAAAAAAATCGAGTTGACCATTGATACTAGTAATTCTTCTAAACATCCTATGAAGGTTAAATAAAAATATATTTGTTTTTAGTTATTTTTCTCCTTTATTATATCATTTTCATATACGTATATATACACATATAGAAAATTTTCTTTAAATGAAAGTACATATGTATGTATGTATGTATGTATATTAAAAAATTCCAAAAGTAAATTGAAAAATTTTCTTGAAATAATAAATAATCTACTTTTTCCAATGGGAAATCTAAGTGTGAGCATAGCAATCATATTCATCAGTGTGTGTTTCCTATAAGTTAAAGTTGAAAATTCTAAAGAAGGGAATGTTTCTCCTGGGAAATATCTAAGATATAAATTTAATAAAAAAAATAAATAATTAATAAATAAATAATAAACTCTATATCAAAGCTTCATCGAATATTGAAATTCATATACAAGATATTTTTTTTTTTTTGATTATATAACCTTTTGTATTAGTTTCCTAATGTGTCCTTTTTCATTGTCAATATTGTAACAACAGACAATAATAATAACAATAATAACAATAATAGACAATAATTTAGTCGACCAATGGCTTTTTAATACTTTGATGTGTTCGAAATCTTGCTTACTATTTAATATAAAATGTGTTTATTTATTTTCGAAGTATCATTTTTCCTCTTAATTAAAACGACAGGCGCCAACATCTGAAATAAAAAATGTTACAAAACTATTCTACTCAAATGCCATTGGTAGCAAATTGCAACATTGTTCACCCTTATTTCCTCAACTTTATTCCTGGTGGGTACTCATTTAAAAAATCAAACATAAACATACAGTGAGAACAGAAGTTTAAAAAGATTTATATTACACCGAGAGCGTGGGATGTGAGATAACGTGTTTTTAAGCAATAAATTCTAATATTTTTTTTTAATAAGTCCCATGAGAACTTTTGTGCCCGGTTTGGTCTATAATGTGTTCAGCAGACTTGCTGTCTCCCAGATCAGAAACCATAATGGTTGGAATAAACTCGGTTTTTTTTAAAGTCTACCCATTTTATGTATTTATTTTATTTTTTTTAGTCTTATTGGTTTTTTTAACTGCTTTCAGATTTCTTTCAAGTTGATAATAGTTTTTGTTTGTTAGTACAATTACGTCAGTATTTATAATAAAATTTTGTACTCTGGGTCGGAGCAGACTGCAATTACTTCGCTTGAATTGTACATTATGAGAAATTCGGCTTGAATATTAAACCAGCCTTATTCTCAGAACATTGCTTCCTCTGACTATTGACTGTTCTGCCGGATAAAATATCATCTGGCATGTCACTGAATCACTTCTTTTCAGGAAATATTAAATCGGCTACAAAGCTTGATCGCAAAAAAAAGACGAGATTTTTTTTTAACGAGGTTCGGAAATTTGCTCGGAGGTGCAGAAAAAATGTAAATCATTGACCTGATAAACTATTATTTTGTTAAGTCTTTAATTCATGTTCTTTTAGAGCAAAAACAAAGGAACCGAATTTATTAGAACTGCCAATACATAAATTATACATTTAAATAAAAAACACACCCAGTGGGTTGCCAACCCTGGTATACAAGCATCCGCATTTGTCACCAAAAAGTGGCTAAGCTACCGAATATTTTAGTAGAGAAATTTTGTATTTTATATACATACGCCATTTGTTAAACGAAAAAGAAAAGATTTTTAAGTTTTATTTGAAGAATATTATAAATTTTAACATTTTGCTTCAGTAAAATAATTTTGCCAAGTGAAGATATTTTCCACACCAATTCCAACAATTTATTTTTAATTAATTTCAATTGTGTTTTACTTATATCTTTAGTTGGCCGCTAATATTATTCAAAGTGTGCATATGTTTATCATTCTGTTTGGCATGCAAAATGTTTTCAATCTCTGTAGCAACACAGAAGTATGAAGTTAAGCTACTGCATGAACATTATGTGGTTGTTTATAAAAATAACTTTAAACAGAGTTTTTTTCTTTTATTTTTATTTGAAATTGTATACTTTTATGTGCTACACTATCCTTTTTGGTTAGGGTGTATTGGCTCTTTGCTGACGCATAATAAATAGAACCAAATGCGTAACACCCACCTTTAATACTGACAAAGTTTTGATTCCTTAATGATAAAATTAAAAGCACTTAAATTTTTGTCATATTACCACATAAATTGCTTTTAAGTTTTAAATGTAAATGACTTAAAAACTACATGACCATTCTGATCATTGCGTAACAATTGCCAAAACTTTACAAATACAGGGTGGGCAAATTTGAGGTTAGGAAATAAACTGACTGTCAAATGATGAAATGTCAAGAACTGAGCTGTCAATACTTATTTAATAAAGAATTGAAACACTACACACTTGAGCAAAAGAATTTTAATTGTAAAAATTACTAACGAAATGGTGAAAATTTTACTGGTTAACTTTGCAAAATACGATCAGCTTTCCTCGTAATCAGGCCTTTTCTGAGATCACTGTGCGTAACTTAATCGCTAAATTCGAGGCTCACGATATTATTGCTGATAATAGATCAAAACAATACGCTCGTAGGGGCCGTATTGATGCAAGCATAACCGTTGTACAGAAAAATGTTGAAAATTAGCCTGTAACATAAACTCGTCGACGTTCGCAACAATTAGGCATTACCAGATGAACTTTTGCATAGATCTTTACCTTCACGCTTATAAAGTTCAACTTGTTCAGGAATTAAAGTCAGCCGACCATTGTTTGCGTTGAACGCTTGTGAATTGTTTGTTTGAAAAACTTAACCAAAACATCGCATTTTTCCACAAAATCATCTTTAGTGATGAGGCCCATTTTCAATTATGCGGTTATGCAAACAAACAAAATTATCGCATATGTGGACCACAAAATCCACAAACAATCCATAAAGAACCCTTTCATACAAAGAAAGGGGTGTGATTAGGCGACATCATCGGCCCGTATTTTTTCCAAAAAAAAAAAACAAGTAAATGGCGTCATCGTGAATTCTGCGCTACCAAACCATGATAAGCAATTTTTGATGGCCACAATAGGCTAATGTTGACATCAGTGACCATTGCTTTCAGCAGGATGGCGCCACAATCCATACAGCCAGCCAAACAATTTAGTTATTGCATGAAAACTTCCCGTTCTCGTTCTTGTGATTTAACGCTGCTGGATTATTTTGTCTGAGGACACTTGAAAAGCCGGGTTTACCACAAACAACTGATACTCTGAAAGATGAACTTCGGCGCTATATTGACAAGATTAGCGAAGCTATGTTGCAAATTGTGGTTGAAAGTTTTGTGAACAGAGTGTACGTCTGCCGACATACTATAGGTGGATACTTGCCCGACATCATGTTCCATTACTAATTCCCAAAAAATATTTAAACCAATTTACTTCCTGACCTCAAATTTGCCCACCCTTTAAATGCTTTATCTTTCAATGTTGAGGATGTCTTTTTCTGATAAAATACTATATGTACTTAACACAGAAAGATTGACATTTACTAGAATGTCACATAATTCGAGTGTTAACTATAAATAACAAAATTGTTTTAGCAGAGTATTGGTATTCAGTAACCACATCATTTGTTGAATAATATGCATTTGAAATACAATTATTATAATTTTAATCTAAGTTTACAAAAATAAAATTTAATTTGACCACAGAACCAAAAGTACTTTTTTAATGTTTTAGTCGTTTGAATAAAAATATTATGTACATATACAAATTTGCCAAATATGTATAAAAATATAATATAAATAAATATATTCTTTACATATGGTGTACAAAGATTTTTTAACTGCGCTAGAAATATCATATTGTTTTCATGAATTAATTAATTAATTTTTTTTTTAATTTAATAAACAACATTGCTGTACAGTGCTTTAATTTAAAAAATAAAAACTGCAACCACAGACAAATTATTGCACACAAGAAATACCAACAAGTACATCTGCCATATCGCATACTAACACTCTACTGTATTTAATTGCAATTAATATGAAGGGTTCTGGATAAATGCTTATATTAAAGTAGTAAACAAAAGCGTGAAGAAACCACTAACATGCACTAAATATCCTAGGAAGCATGAAGTTGTACTCAAAAAATCAGACTTTAAGTTATGGTATGTAATAACTAATGTAACCCAGAGTTGCCCACATAGTTGGATAGTTGCATTGCAACTACGGCGATGCGTTAGTTCATAACCGTAGCACTTGTCGAAACAACAGAAATTCAACTTATCGGTTACGGCGTTATGGTATGTGAATAATAATCGAGCACATTGTTGTCTATAATATTTGTGTGTTCAGTTGCAATTCTGGCGTTACGTATTAGAATTATTATTTAATTCTAACAAAGAGGATTAGACCCATCAGCGAAGTCAGTACAATCGAAGCAGTTTCTAGAATTATATCCTCTACATTTTATATTAAATCGGCAATGTCTCCAATGGGTGGTCGACGAACTTGTTCATTCCTAATAAAGGGCTTCATTAAAGTTCGTTTTCGAACATTTTCCAACGCGACACATTCACAGAGTATATGCTCTATCGTCTCGTCCTCGCTACACAGGCCACACTCCGAATCAACCAGCACACCTATGCCGAAGAGGTGGTTTCAAAGACTGCAATGCCCTGACATTAAGCCAATAAGCCTCATAAAAGTTGTCTTACCCATGTGATGCAACCTTTTAGTATAGGTTTCATGCAAAATGTGCCTGATATATACATTAGCTTACGAACAAAAACTGAAAGTGAAGAATTTTAGTTCTTTTTTACATATTGTCACGTTTCAACTTTTTTAAAACTTTTGAGTTCTTTTTAGTTGCGTTAAATAACACGAATGTTACTGATTTATTTTATGCTCTCAGTCAGTTCCACACTTTTACGGTAATAACTATACAGTCTCCAACTTATTTACCTTCACTTATACAAATATACTCAACACTTTTGTTTACGCCTAAACACGACTTTACTTTATGACTGCAAAACGATAACTGAACTAACTAATGCATGAGGCACCGCCTTTTATAGCAAATCATTATTAATTTCGAACATTCTTGTAGTTGATACAAGTGTCACCGATTGACTGTTAATAGCACAGAGAATGTGATGCGGCAGATACATTAACAGCCTTGACACAAACCAATAGATTTTATAGCTTAGGCAACTACTGCAATAGTTTAGTGTACTTTTTCTTTAGGCACTGTTTATTGTCGTAACAATACTATAAATTTATATTTGTTTCCCTTATGACACTCCAACAATAGCCACGTAGCGTATGCTGGTCTCAAAAACTAGCAACTTGGGATTTGAAAACTTTCTCCATGCTGGCCACCAAAATGTTCAAGGGTTTCTGGAAAAAGTTCCAATGAGAAAAAAATCAATTTTAAGGTAATATTTACACCCATTATTTCGAAATTCTTCAGTAAATCAGTATTTTAACAAGATTTTCGATTTTCTTTAAGAATCAACTATAAACTTTAAATTTAATTTGAAATTTTTTGCGTTTTTCTTTTCTTTCCATTTTTAGATTAAAGTTTATTTTCAGCCACAAGGTTATGTTCAACCAGCAATGTCTGTTTGACAGGAAGTAAAAGTGATAAAAAATAAAAACTAAGGAAAAGACTACAAAATGTGGCTTTCAATTAAAAAATTAAGAAAAGTTTTTGAACCAAATGTTTCAGGAAAGTAATATACATATTTGTTCTAAAAAAAAAAACTTTAAAAAATTTAAAAAATTAATATATATATGTATTTCTACACTCCTTACCACTTTTGCTGAAAATTAGGTCGATAATAGAAAAAAATATTTTTTTTAACATTAAACAAATTGTAAAATATATGCCTAATTATTTTACTCAAATTGTATTTGTATGTACTTACTTCATGATCGATTTGTACAAGCATTAATACACTCTCTTTTATTTTGAGTGCTGTTTATGATTCACTCTTTATATTATGATTGAATAGATTAATATATAAACAAAAGAGTATTTGACAAAAAATTCGAATTAAAAAAAAAAACATTCGATTAGAAAAATATAATAATATGAGAAATGAAAGTGTTTATGTGTTTCAAATCAAGCACAATACAGTGAGTGAATCGAGTGTTTTTCAATATTTTATTTAAAGATATTGGCCCATATTCATAGTCCCACACTAGAGTCGACTCTTGCTAGAGTAAGCCTTTAACTTAAAGCTTTTACTATCTTTTTCATTGTCATAGTTAAAAATAAAGTCTCTGAATAAGTTAGAGTCGACTTTTGTTCAATTAAGGTATAATTTATTTTTGACTATTAATATGGCCCAATATATATTTGAGTTTTTTTACCGTAATGATTAAAACAAAAAATCATAAGAACATGTATACAATAAAGCTATTTATGGACTTATATAAAATATTAGAGCTAAGAGTCGCAATTTATTTGAATTTTAAGTAGACCACTACTTGTAGTTTTATATATTAAAGAAATGACCACTCATCTCCCTAACAATTTTCCATTTTTTAAACATGTTGTTTTTATTGAATTATATTTTCTCAAATCAGTTAACTATTTCAGATATACTACTATCGAGTTCTGCGTTAAACAATTAAAGAATGTTACTGGGATAGTTTCTGCTTATGATGCTGGAATGTATGTCTAAAAATTATTATTATTTTTCTCAGAAAGCGAAACAAAATTATTCAAATCCCTCGAGTAACTTGATTCAAAAAATTGATTTTGTATTATTTTCGTATAAACAAATTATTTACTTACTCGATTTGATTTGAATCGTACCCTCAAATGAAAATACTCGCAATGATTGGGTGAATCATAAACACGATTCAATCAAAAAACAAGTACGCACTCATTTTTGACAATACACAAAGTAACTATGAGTTGAGTGCAATGCAGTGGGTTACTCGTTGTGGGTAGCATATGTATCTTTGTACCATATGTATGTTTTTTGTTACGAAAAAATTGTGACGGAAAAGAATACTGATTGCTGAAGTATGATGAGTACTTCGTCATTTGAACTGTATCATTATTGGGAAAATGTGCTAATAAGTCGAGAAAGATTTCGGCTACATTTTTTCCAAACACTGCAAAAATTTTTACCAAATCTGATTATGAAATGTTTACTTTTCGCTCACGCGACTTTTATTAAATCTTTATTTTTAACAGCCAGCTAAATGCACTACATTCAATTATTCCCATGATTGAAGAACACAAAAAAATTTTGTTTTTTATGTGCATGTTTTTAGACAAATATGTTTAATATTAAACATTTTGAAGTCATTTGGACACTTTTAAGAGAATTTGTTTAAAAATGAACATTATTATTGGCGATTTCTGTATTGTTACGCAAATGAAAATGCTGAAGACAAAATTCACCACATCAGGGACTTATTATAAGCTTTAAGCTATAAAATTTATTAGCTTGTGTCAAGGCTTAATAACTGCCAAAATTACCTGTACAATTAGGAGTGCTACCATCCGCAAGTCTGACGGAGTTGCCCGCTCGATTCCTTTTTTGTGTTTATAAAGTTATTTTAGACCATTTGAATTAACGTAGGTAAATCGAAGATTCATGTCTATACTAGAATATTCGAAACTAATGATGAAATACTATAAAGAGATGATGCATTGCGGTTAGTTAGTTAGCGTTTTAAAACGGTTTAAACGTAAAAGGTTTAAAAAGGTTTAAAAACGGTATTTTTGTTTAAAACTAAGAAAAATATGTACGTGCTTTTTTAAATTAGCAAAAAATGGATATAAGTTTAGACAACAAGTAATTTTCAACATCTGTTTAGGCAATTTATTATTAATTCCCATAACATTCCATGAATGAACATGCGGACTTCTCTGAGTCAATGAGCTGCACCCGGTTCTATTTTTAAGCTCATTAAAAAGGACCTACAGTTTAACGCCGCCTCCGAATGGCAAATGCATTTAGAGAAGTTTTCAATACTAGTGATACTTATAACCAGTTACTAGCTAATGTTATGAGGTGCTACCGCTGTCGAAAAACTTTTTTCTTTTTTTAAGAT
This sequence comes from Wohlfahrtia magnifica, assembly GCA_023159175.1. Taxonomy (NCBI): domain Eukaryota; kingdom Metazoa; phylum Arthropoda; class Insecta; order Diptera; family Sarcophagidae; genus Wohlfahrtia; species Wohlfahrtia magnifica. The sequence goes on from JAKWBJ010000005.1 coordinate 40,370, forward strand.
AGTCTGACTTGGTATTGAACCGACGACCTTCTGGTTGGTAGGCGGGTGTTTTACCTACAACACCACAGCGGCAATATATAATCCTAATTTTAATTTATATTTTAGAGTGTAGGTAAATTAATAAAAAGAACTTTAAAAGAAATGTATGTTATATGTTTGTTACCTGTATGGTAAAAGAAATTTGCAAATTAAAGTCTTAATTGATTTTAATTTATTCGTGTTATTAAACCGCTGGTCTAGTACTAAAATATTTGGGAGTTAAAAACATCATCGCAAGCATGCAATACACTTACTCACTACCTTTGGCGATAATGACAACTACATAATACAATTATCAAGCAAACATGAAATCACATTCACAAAATTGTTTCTTTACAGGTAAAATTATGTGTTTCCTACCACGTAAAATGATTTTAATAAGGAAACAAACATGTTTATAACTCCCATTTCCTAGTAAGACTAATAAATAAAGCCTATTATTTACAACTGCGGTCTGTGTCTACATTTACAGTTACGCGTGCAAACAAACCTCATATCATGTATGTTAGTACAAAGCATTAACTTTGGCCGCACTACAACCTTACCTTACACCAATGTCAGATGCTCATTATTATTCTGTAAATATTGCAATAACGAATACCAAACGTTGTACGATGTTATCTATGTATTCAACGTAAACTTCATATTCGGAACATTCCCAAAATAATACAGGGTGTTCAACAAAATGTGTGGTTTTTCAATATCTCTCCATTTTAATAGTTATCATGAGTCAACCTGTAACTACTTGCTAGATAACAGCTAAGCCATTTAAAAATATCTTGAAATTTTTCAAGTTCACTGTAAAAACGGCTAAAATTTCGCGGTAATAGCTCACAAAACTAAGATATTTCACGGTCTTTGTTTCTTTAGCTAACAATTGTTAAACTGATGTGTGCAAAAGTTCGAGCTGTTGGTACAAGTTATTGATGTTCAATACCGAAATCGATCCTGTCGCTCAAGAGCAACTGAAAATATTACTGTTTTAGCACATAGTATTGAGGAAAGCAGAGGTTTGTATATACATTTAGATTTATCGCCGAACTTTGTTACCGGGGAATCTTAGGTCTCAAATCCTTTAAAGTTCAGTCAACACAAGAATTCACGCCTACCGGCCATCAACAATTGCTAATTGCGTCCTTGAAATACTTCAAACTCTTTTCGGAATAAAATTGAAAAATCATTTTGAGTGATGAGGCCCATTTTAACTCCATGGATACTGTTGCGCTTTAATATTTGAATTTTCCTAATTGAGTCCTACAGTTTGGAAATTTCCGGAAATGTCTCAAACACTCCAAAATTATATTTTTTATGTCTGTTAGTTTTAAACATGTAAAATTGTGTTACTCAAAGATGGTTGAATCGACATTACCGTCAAATATACATACCAACGTGGCAATGCCGTCAAATACACAAATCAGTACGACTTTACGAGGGTAACACATTCATAACCTTGACACAAACCAATAGACTAAAATCCCACAATAACGTCCCTGATGTGGTATATTTACTTTTTAGGCATTTTATATTCGTAGCAATACGTTAACCACAGATTTGTCATATGTGGGACTATTTTTTGTAGTGTGATTTTTCGAAGAGGTAATAACGAGATCTTGCGATTTATAACCCTTAGACTTTTTTCTTTGGAGCTACGTGAAAAACAAGGCCTATGCCAATGGCCAACAATCGATTCAAACCTCAAAGATGCAACGAGTGAAATTGCCCAGGACATGCAGCCGAAAATGTGCCAATTGGTGATAAAAAATTTCATGAAGTGTATACGGTCCTTCATGTGTAGTGTGGTGCAGCTATTCAGCTGATTTCGTTAACCGTTATTAATGGTATACCCTCGTCTATACAATTTATAAAACATCTAATAATTTCACTTTAAAACACTTATTTTGTTGCATGTATGAATGGTATATCAAAACTAAACCTTTTATTTGAAAACCCGGTATATATTCAAATGAAAATACAGAAAATTTTTGATATCCAGTTCTGACTTTAGTACAAAATTTAAATTTCGTTATTAGAACTGTCAAACCGAAAACAAATTAGAAAATTATTGTCGATCAACATCGTCTATAAGACACACTATGCAACATTAAATTTTTTTTGATAATGATAGTTTATAAAACTGTGAACATAAGCCACAGCAAGCTACCGACTGCAATAGTTAATATAAAAATAACTATTTTAAAGCTGTCAGACCTTGACCTATGTCGCTGTCGTCAACTTTGGTTAATTTGAATATTTTAGGTGACAATAAATGGATTTAGTGATGGCAGTATAATATAAAATGTGAAGAAAGCATAGTACCAAATTAAAACATTGTATGTATTAATATCATTATAATAGAAGTTTGCAATCACAAATGCTGTATACCCCTGCAAAAAGCGCGCTGTACAGCATACGAAGAGTTTCTGTTTTTTGTCTTCCTCTGTTTATATTTATATTAAGGTGTGTTTTCACATTTGTATGACAACGCTCATAACTTGAGTTGGAAACTTTTTTTCAAAAATATGATAATTACGTTTTCCAAAATTTTATAGTCGGTTTTGAATATAAGAATTTTTGTTTTTAATTTTAAGTAGGTTTAGGTTATAACAGATTTTTTGAGTTCGAAAAGAGTAAATTTGTACTCATTTATTTTTAACTTAATATAAATTTTGTTTACAAATTTACTATATTATAAGCCACATTAATCAGAACTTATAATATATTATGGAAGTACATCTTTTCGCAAAGGATTTTCCTTCTACGCATAAACAATTAAATAATAAAAAATTCAGTTACAAGCAATCAATAATTTATTCAAACATAAAATTATTTTCAAATGAAATAATTTTTACTAAATGATTTTTGCTATCTTTTTTCTTAAATTTTAACATTTTGAAAGTTATAATTTAAAAATGCAATAAAACAAAAACAGTTTGAATTGTCCGGACCAGAAATGACATATTATTTCATTCAATTGACTGCCGCAGCTGGCCCCACAGTAGTCCATTCGATCGGACCAATTTTCGAGAAATTTTTCGAGCTAATTAAACGGCCATCAAACGTTTAACGCAAAGATCGATTGTGGCATGTGATGTGTGTAAAGATGTTCCATCCTGTTGAAACCAAACATCGTTCACATCAATACCATGACGATATGGCACAAAAAGACCAGTTATAAAGATGCTATAGGTGTCTCTATTGCCCGTAATGGTTACGCTGTTCTAATTTTCAAAGAAATATGGGCTAATGATGCCTCCGCTCACCAAATAGTCACTCGTAATGGATGCATTGGTTTCTGTAAGACTATGTTTGAGTTTTCTCAAATACCTCAAATACTTTCCACATAGCATCCATTGCTTTGTTTCAGTTTCTTTAATTAATTTGACCTTTCAAGCTAAGTAGATGATTAATCTACTGTAGCTTCTTTCATATTTTTGCGTGGTGACGAAGATCCTTGCTAATTGGTAGTGATCTTTACCTTAGCATATTCATATTCTCTGCAGAGGTTCGAACCTGGGTACTTTGTGTTGTTATGTGTGCACTTTATTCACTACACTACGCCAAAATAAATAGAATAAATAAATAAATTAAAATAAATAAAAATAAATTAAAATATTTGGTAACTGAAATGTGAAGTTTAAATATGACGACAAATAAAATTTTTAACTACAATATTAAGTATTTAAGTCGTATCATATTTTTAGTTTTGATTTTTAGTAGTTATTTCAAATGTAACATTTCGAATAAAATAAGACTGAACATTTTTGAAAGCAGCACGTAGTATATAATTCTTATGAACTGAAGTTCTATCCAAAATTGCCAAAAAAAATACAAATGTTCCTAAATAATTGACTGACGCAAACTCTTCCTATATTCTGGTCAAATTTGGTCACAAATTCCCAGTTTATTTCGATGTAAGCCAATTGAGATCGAAAGGCTTAGGTGTAAATGAACAATTATTGGCCATATACTAAATCCATAGAGTCATAGAAATTCATGTAGGCACAAATAATATATGGTTTGGGATAGTTAAAAACGAATGCTTATTTAGTAACATGACATGGTACTAAGTGTAGATCTTAGCATATGACCGAGTAAAGAAAGATTCGTTGACGCAATTTTTTCCGTCCGTTTTTGTTGCAATATGTAAAAAAAAAATATGAAAAAAAACTAAAGAAAAGATAAAAATTATGGGGTTGTTGTGCACTTATTTATTTATTTATTTTTCTTTTAACAAAGTCGTTTGCTTAAAATATTTATGCTATTTCCTAATAACATTTATTCATAATAATAATATTTTTTTTTATTATTATCACTTAATCACTTGTTATATAATTTTATTCAATATTATAAATATCATTCCATCCTATTATTTTACTGGGAACCCTAATGTATGGTATCTATATTGATTTGCATAATTGATTTTCCATTAAGTTCTAAAAAACTTAAAATATTTTTAAAAATTTAAATAACCTCATTGTACTATAAAAAATATCAGTTCTTATAGCAGACCTCAAACAATAACTCTTAATATTTTATAAAATTATTAATAAACTGTATTAATTTGAAACGATTATTTATTTAAAATAATAATAAAAAACTTATTATTAAATAATATTGTTGAACGCAGGAAGACTCTTGAGGACTACTGTGTCTAGCAATATAACTGAGGACGAATACTGGCATTAATCGTTTCTTATTCGAATCTGTTAATTATATATATATATATATATATATATATATATATAGTATATATATAACCCCAATAATAATAATAACCCCAATAACCTATTGGAACGAACCCTCAGTGGTGCGTTTTCGCTTTGTTACAGTATAATAAATGGAAATATGTATTCAAGGAGCATTTAAATTTTTAAATCTGACCTCAAATAATATATATCAAAATAAATATCATTTTCCACACTAGAGTACATCGATGGAATAATAATAGCGCGCTATTCCTTGAGTGTATAATGGTTCTCACCAAGTATTATGGGTTAAATGGGTTAAATTTTATCTTATCTTTCAAAGAATTAAACTCATTTTCGTTTTTTGATTTCTGTGTAATATGTAGCAAATAGAAGCTACATATTGTAAAGATTCCATGGTTACTTGTCTACCAGAAGAGCTTCAAGTTATAAAATTGCAGACTTTTTCCTGGGGGTGTTACATTAACAGGAAGAATAAACTAAATTATTATATTCTGTAAGTTTTAAACTTCCACAACATTTTTTTTGCCATTAGGCTAAGATTTTACTCTAAATTACACATAAATTTATGCAGTCGAATTTAAATACTTTAAAGTACATGTTTGTCTGAATCCAAGTAGCTTCAAAATGATACAATCTCTAATTAGAAACCATTTTATTCTATACCTTATGAAGCAAATAGTATGGTAAATACAATTTTACAACCTCTAAAACTAATTTAACTTGTGGTTTCATATTTGAGCATGCATGTCGTTGAAGACGTTATCAATTGTAGTATTTATTGATGCATATAATTGAATTTGAATCCTTTAATTCAATGCACTTTGTATTAAAAATTAAGATAACAAAGATGCGATATAAATAATTACTTATAATTAAAGAAATCAAATTTCTTTTCTCATACGTATATAACGTAGTTTCTTTTATTGCGATTTAAAATAAATTCTAAAATCAATGGCTTAATTATTTTTAACCAAAGCAATCATATTTCTTCTTTTTTTAAATTTGTTTTGTTTTATTTCAAAGTTTTAAAAAAATGTTAAGACTGTGAGACTCTAATATTTTAATTATCATATTTTTTCAACTCTTATATGTATAAAAGAAGAAAAAATTCTTAACAATTTATTTATAAAACTTTTTTCTGAAACTATTATTTATTTTGACAGAAAACATGAAAAACGTGGTATAGTATTTCTTGCCATATAGCTTTATTATTTCCTAAAGTAGTTGACGTAAATCAGAAACTCATCAAATAATATGTGATTACTCATTCCTTTTTTGTTGGTATGGGTAAATGTCTAACACTTCTAAATATTTTAGTCTCAGTTTTTTTGTATTTAAACATTATTTCTTTAAATCTTTTTATATTTTTTTCTTAGCTCGAGCAGCAGATTAAACGTGCCGACAGGATACACATATTTCACATACTTTAAATTATTTATTTATTTAATATTAACAAAAAAGAAGTTGAAAAAGTTAGGAAGTGAAACTATTTTTTTTATAGCCACTATCGAATACTAGAAACCGACTTTTCGTAGATTAAAGCGCTTTTAAGCTGATAACTTAGCCATATATTATTTGATTTCCAAGTCGTTCCATATACTAATTAAACTACCGTCCAGGAATTTGATTTTTGCGTATTATAGAAATCATTTTGAACTTAGTACTCTATTTCGGAATATGGAGCTGTAGCTTTTAAGATCGCACTTGTTCACACTTTCCTTTAAATCCATTTATTAAATAATTATTTCCTTTCAATACTATGGTTGATAATTTTACAATTTGTTGGCAAAGAACACTCAGTCAAGTTTGCCATATGTAAAAACAAAGAAAATTAAACAGCCTGATTGGAAATATATTTCAAATAATGGTTGTGTTGCTTTAAAAATGAATTTTAAGTGAACCTCTCAGCAAATCGTCTCATAATTGATTTTTTAGAAATATATTTCAGTTTTAAGTCACAATACAGTACGCAATTCTTCAGGCAGTACAATGAAGTGTAGCATGTTGTTTTCTTATATTTCATAAAAAATCATGTTACAATACCAGTCCTTTTCTGTGTACCTTCACATAAGGTAACACCCAACAAAACGAATTTTTATAACATAACCCCTGCAAAAAAACTTTTGCTTCAATCCAAACTTGTACAAAATAAGTTAGCTCAAGTAATATGTTTGTTTGTGCGCTAAAGATAAGGGTATTTCTTCGAGACGTATGTTTTTTTTTTGCATAGTTTTAAGGACATACAAAAAATTTTAAACTTATGTGAGTTTTATTGAGATGATAGTCAATAAGTTTATCCTTTGTTAACTTTAAAGTTTTATAAGTGAAAACTATAATAAGAAATAAATGCAAATTAAAAATCTATCAAAAATCAACAAAATATAAACAGCCGTATTCAAAAGGTTACACACTATATATAAAAAAGCAAAAAATTAGATCTTTTTTAAATCTATTTAGGTGTTTATATTTAATATAGGATATCTCTATCAAAAAACTCTGTAATTTTTTATCATTATATGCAAGAGTTGTATACTTGTGCTTTATGTTCTCCAGATATAGATGTTTCACATTTGGCACAAAACATTTTTGAATTTCATCGAATTTTAGAAGGACCATATCTCTTGTTTTAGAAACAGAATGTGTTTCAATGATATCAAAATCACTTCTGGCCGTATCAAAAACTATATTTTAAATGTTGTCACGCAATGACTTAGAGAAGTATGGAGTTCCAAAACTCATTTGCATATGAGGTGTCGGTTAGAAAAAATAAAGTTTAGTCATATAGTCAAGGAAAAAAGTCTACATACACTCTTAGATTTAATGCCTTCAGAGGGTTTGTGAAGAAAATTTAAAAAAATTTTTTCATAATACTTATGACATTAATAAATAAGTTTATTTATAAAATAAAAAAGTATTTTTTATATGATAAAACAACAATAAAAAAATATCAAAAATCATGGCAAAAAAATCTACATACAGTCTACAAAAAATAATTATTATTTAAAAGTGTTATATACGTACAAAAAATAAAAATTTTACTTTTTATATTTGGTTGATCCACCTTTGACACCAATAGCCGCTTGAAGACGACGGAACATTAATGTCACGAAATTCTCTGTAATATAGGTTCTTATTTTGATCAATGCTCAAATAATTGCAGTTTTTAATGTTTCACGGTTACTAATGCCATATTTTTTCAAAAAAAGGTGCCATATGTGCTGTATTGGTTTTAAATTTGGCTACTGCTTTGGTGAATTTAGTTGTTTTGAAGCACATTAAAGAAAAGAGTCTGGAAAAAAGTGCAGACCATGATTAGGGCCGTTATCTTACTGAAAAATTCATTGGTATAACAGGCCCAAGCTTTTAACAGTTGCCTCAGAATTTGTTCCAATATGATGTTATAATGATAGTGGTTAATATTAGCACCGAATAAAGACAAACGAGTAACTTATTTGACGCCATTGCGTCACAGAGCACAACGTTGCCTCAACTATGTTTGAATGTATTTGGATCAACTGTAATATTTGGTTATCTCCAAAATTTTGATCGGCCAACTCTTCCGAAAATGTTATAATTACTTTTGACGGTAAATATAACACCATTTAGAAAATCCACACCCTTGTCTATATGTGCTGCAATAAACTCGCGACCAAGTTCATTATTCTTTACTAAAATCAGTAGCTTCTTGCTATTTTGCTATGAAATCCATTGTCAGGTAAGACTTTTATTATTGTTCGTAGACAAAAATTTAATTTGAAAATGTTTCAATATGTTCAGCAAATCTTGGGGCGTTTATCGTCGGGACCTGTTGGACTAATTTCACAATACTGGTAACATCACGTCTCGAAAGCTTCTTAAGACCGCCAGATCGTGGTTTTTTTCGGTAATATTGTTGTCGTTATAATTTCTAATGATCCTTTGTACAGAAGCACGACTGAATTTTCTAGTCTTATAATTTTCTTCAAATGATTTATTTTTTTTTGGAAATTTACTACTATAATTCGAACTAAAATATCTAAAATTCGTGTCATCAGAACGTCACCTCTTTTACTGACGGTTACTGTTAACTATTGTGTGCCGCTGTGGTATGGCAGTTAAGACACCCACCTACCAACAAGAAGGTCGTCGGTTCAATGCCAGACTAGACCATCTTAAAAAAAAGAAAAAATTTTTCGACAGCGGTATCATCTCATAACATTAGCTAGTAAATGGTTATGAGTATAAATACGATTAAAAACTTCTCTAAATGCATTTTCCGTTCGGAGCCGGCGTTAAGCTGTAAGGTCCCTTTCAATGAGTTTAAAATATAATCGGGTGCAGTTCATTGACTGGGAAAAGTTCCCATGTTTCTTCATGGAATGTTATGGGAATTAATATATATATATATATATAATATATATATATATATCTATTTTAATGGAAATTGATAGGAACTAGAAATTTAAAGGTCATATCTTAATTGGTACAAATAATAGCTACCAATATATATATATATGTGTATATATATATATATATATATATATATATATATATATATATATATATATATAGCTATTATTTGTACCAATTAAGATATGACCTTTAAATTTCTAGTTCCTATCAATTTCCATTAAAATAGAACAAGAATGACTGAAGAACCATTTAAGATCGTGTATTAATTAATTTTTTTAGAAAAATTATACTAGGCCACATAAGGATAAAAATTCGTGATTTGAATATTTAAATCAGTAAATTAATGCGACCACTTTTATTAAATTTAAGACTTACATATTTTACAAAATTTGTTATTCGTAGTAATTTCAATAATAGCCGGCGCCCAACTAAACATTTTTGTTAAAAAGCGAGTAATGTTATTGAATATAAATATTAGAAAATTAAACCAACGTTTTTATAACGTTTGCCAAATTATAGAAAAAATTTTTGTAGTGCCATATTCAAAATAATAAAAAACATATTAATTATATCAAAAATCTACAAAGAATGGCGAACTTAAGTAGTAATTTCCAAGGTTATTAAGTTAGAAATATCATCATTAAAATAAAGTTCAAGCATTGTTAAGAAACACTTTTAACACTTAAGAAAATGTAAACTTTTGGAAATCAAAAGCACACAAAATTTGTTAAAAGAAAAACAAAAAAACATTTTAATGATGCACTAAATTTTTTTAATTATAAGCAAATACAAAAAGGTTTCGGTGTACCAGGTTGTGCTAAAACTTTTTGTAGATTAAAGGAGTGATATATATACATTAGAGTGTTCCTTAATATTCAGCTTTGTTATTTCAAGCGAAACTCCCACTAAAATTGCTCGTTATAGTTGAAAAATATGGTGTGAAATATATTATCACGATTAGGCTCTAGAAGTTTGGCTTGAAAACATTAGAAATGAAATTTTTATTTTTATTGAAATTATATTTATTCATTATATTTGTTATACATACAAACGAATTTAATTTACTTTTTTTTAGTTTGTATACTATTTTATTTCAAAATGGAAGACTTGTTTACAATTTTGAGGATTGAATTTCCGACAATCCGCTATAAATTGAATTACCTTTAATTCATTTTTGGGTAAAACTTAACTAAAATCATCTATTAGCTTAACTGCTCACTCGGCCAAATCATTTACAACTTTCATATTTCGAACGATATTAAGGCCAACGTTAAAATAGGTTCAGTTTCACAAACTTTTGGATCTTTTTTTCAAAAAGTTTGTCGGAATACCAAGCCTTGGAAAAAAATGTGATTTTTTTGATATCAAATATTCGATAGTCTTGGCTCATTGTGTGAGGAGTTACGTCCAATTTTTTTAACTCGAATTTATTAGCATTTTTGTCTCATATAATAACTTTAGATCAAAGGAAGGCAACGCTGCTATGTCTGGAATTAAATACTACATAGTATATGATGAATTAATTTGCTTAATGACACACAACATTTTTATAAACATGCAAAGCTTTAAGCAATTTTAAGTCCTGCATAGAGGCTATTAATGCAACAGGTGCTTGTATCCAATTTTTTTAGGTACACCATTACAATAAATATACAAATGTCTCTAAAATATGCTAATTCCAATTGTGTCATTTTATATTCATTTTATAATAGATATAACTTCATGAAATAAATAGCTTTCGACATACACCGGGTATGATGAAATGTTCCAGGCTTTTTGAAGGTAAAAAGAGAAACTGTACCACCAAGGAAAACTATACTTAATTTCAAAAGTTTTTTATAATCATCACGCGGTTGTTTTACCTTAAGACCTTCAGATGCAAATTTAATAATCTCAGATACACTCCCAAATGCTCCGCACACTTTCTGATCTTCAATTCCAGTCATAAAGTTAATTTGATCAATTTTGTTCCAAGCGTCTTTAATTCTGCTAAATAATTGAATAGTAAGGCCTAATGATTTTGCATTTTTTCATCGAAATCATTTCTTAAAACAATTTCATCGAAATCATTTCTTAAAACAATTTCATCGAGGTGACGCCGGGGCATTGTAAATATAAAAGTTATTTTCCGATCGCTTCTCTAAAAGAACACAAATCCCTTGAAGTCGACCTAAGTTAGAAGCTATGGTATCGCAACATAAAACCTCTACCTTTTCATAGACCATAAACTAATTCTGCTTGTTGCTCTCCTGTTCCAGATTCTATTGCTGGGACTCCAATTAATTTTTCTTTACCATTGTAGGGTGATATTTCTCTTTGTGTGCTTATGTATACACATGTATTTGAGAGTTTTCGTACATATGTATTTGAAAATTTCGTATTTCTTTTGTGATAATACGTATCAATATTTAAAGTACATGTTGCTTTTAAAAAATTTTTAAATTATTTTATTTCATACGAATTAATTTCTTTTGACAGCTGGTTGAGAAAAATTAACGCTAACTTGTTATTCAAATTAGAGATTATAGCAAATTCTTCATGGTATGCAGCAAGACTTAGAAAGAAACATAATGGCTCACTCTCCAAGTTATTACAGTCAAGATTTAGCCGCAAACCGTGAATGTGACCGTTATTTGCTGTCCACGTGAACATGCTGTAAATAATGTATGTATGTTTTAAAGTCGTGAAAACTCTTCTAAGAAAGAAGGACGTTTTTTCATTGCACTACCATAACACAAGCTACTTATTTTCTGAAATAGATATTAATAAAAACAACCATAAAACATGCATTAAACACCATTTTCATCTGTAAAGTATTTCTTTTACCAAATATTAGGATACCGATTAAAATATGGAGATTTATAACAGCTTAGAATATAAAGACTATCTTTGAAGTGTTTATCAGAAATAATTCAAGTAAAAAGCAAAAATTTTTGATAATCAAGCTGGATGGGGAATATTTGGAGCTTCCTCCTTTTGTTTATTCAGAAACTTAAAAAAATTTCGTAAGAGATATAAATGCAAACATGAGTTCAAATATAATTTTCATTAAACTATTATACCAGTTTCATAAAGTTGTGCTCAACATCCACAAAAACGTAAACCACGAAAACGTAAACCCCCATATGGAAAAATAATTTCGATAAAAAAATTATGACTCTGTTGTTAAACCTATGTAGGTCAAAAAGTATAAAAATTCTTTTGTCTTCCTACTTTCGGCAGAAAAAAAATATTTAAGAGGAATCCGCATACGTGCAAAAAAAAAAATAAAATAACTAAAGCCAGTTTAATAAAAATCCTTTGTGCGCCCACACAGAACTATATGAACATTTGAGAAGGCAAAGAACACAAGAAAAAATATTGTTTAATTTATTTTTTATTAACAATTTTCTTTTAGCATTATTTTTCGTTTTTCCAAGCTATGCATTGGTAAAAATATAACAGACCCGTGACGTTCTCTTTAGCGGATCATTTTAAAGAATATGATATCGAGTAATTACAACAACAAGGCGGCTCTAACAAATGAAAAGGAATTTAAGGGGATTTTCTTAATTTCATATATATATATATATATATATATATATATATATATATATATATATATATATATATATATATATATATATATATATATATATATATATGTGTGGGAATAATGTATGGCCACTGGAAGACAGCACTGCGCCGTTAAATGAATCACATATTTATGGCTGTTTCATGTAAAAATCTACAACACCCTAAATGGAGAGTTTTCGTTCGTACCGAAATTAAAATTAAAGAGAACTTTTAACATTTTTAATGAATATTGTCTCATTGTTGAGTTTATGTGCTTTAACTGCGTTCCATAGTTCGGATAAGTCATATTCCAGGTCATAATAATCACACTGCTAACTTTAATTTTCAAATTTTGACACTCAACTCTCGCTAAAATATAACACTGAGGCTTCAATTGTCGGACATGTGTTCCTCCAGCTAAATGGTACTAAGAAGCATTTCATACACCATAGCATCTTAGCGCCTTAATTATCTTTGCCCACATTCCGTCGGCATTGGACGATTTGCTTATCTTCAGCCAGAATATTGCTATTTTGAATTAATTTTGGTTGACTGGTGCACATTTTAATGGTTTTGTGTTACATTCACTGCAGTTTCCACCAGATATTAACAGCCTGAATAAATGATATTCTCAAATTTTGAGCGCACTCGTTAAATCAATCATCAAGCTTATTTATTCACCCCTGTGGAAGGAAATACCTGCCATCCACGTAATGCTTTACTATTTGGTAACATTTTCGATTGCTAAGCATATATTTTTTTAATACTTCTAACTTTCCATTTCTCCACTTTTAAATCGCAAAATGCGTTTCATTTTACCATATTGCCTTACACAGAAAAAATTAAATTTTAAATTCAGTAAATAAATTCAGAAAATCAAATAAAATTTTGTTTAAAATTAGATCAATCATCAAAGTCGTCAAATCAAACAAAGCCTTTGCAATAAATTAATTGAATTCAATAAATATTTTGTTTGTTCCTACTAATATGTTTATTATTTTTTTTTTCAATTAAATTATTATGTTATAAACACAAAACCTGTTAATGAACATAAAACCTCTTTAAAATTTTAAACAAACATTTTAGTGGAAATAAACAAAATGTTTGTTGAATTCGGAAGACATTATCTAACAAACTTTTGCCTAATACTTGTTAATTTGCAACAAAAAATTAACAGAAACAATCGAAATATTTATCAAAATTGTATATCATTTCTAACAACCTCCTTTTTGATAATGTAAATATATTGTTTGATAATTTTTGTTAATTTTTTATTTATGTCTATATGGCACACATTTAAACCAATAGAGATGAAACTATTCATCGGTAGCTTTGTCACTTTTGAGGTACTCCAAAACCAATTTGTAGTTTTCCTCAGATCAAAATATGAAATGTAATACATGTATGACATATTATAAAAATTTAACTTACCTTCTGCAACATTTGTGTTTCTATATTGTCCGCTTTTTATAGTGTCCGCTATCTAACATTTTCTTTAACTATTGCTTATTTCATGAATGGTAACACTTAGCTCATCTCTGATTTGACAGATAATTAGTTTTACCCTTCCGCTGAACGAATATGCTTGTGTATACGATTTTTTCGTTTCGCTAAGTGCGGCCGCGATCGACTTACAGAAGATGCTGATTTTGCCAAAAAAATCATCTTCTCAGATGAATCTCATTTTGATCTTGACAGGTATGTATACAAGCAAAATTGTCGCATTTGGGACACAGACAACCCGCACGCATACATTGAAAAGCCAATACACCCAAGACGAGTCACTATTTGGTGCGGATTTTGGTCCAGAGGCATAATTGGGCCATTTTTCTTCGAAAATGAGAGAGGAGTGGCCGTTACAATCAATGGCTATCGATATCGGGCTATTTTTGTTCACAAAAATTGAAGAGGAGGATATTAGCAACATTTGGTTTCAACAGGACGGCGCTACGTGCCACACAGCCGTAGCTACACTCGATGTTTTTCGCCCTGTTTTGAAAAAAAAAAAATATTTTTGGCGGATCCTTTATAAGACTTCTTTTAAGAGCCGTTAATAAAAAATTTGTGATAAAAGACAAATTCGAAATTGTAAAGTCAAGACACCAATCATATATTTGTAACAAACTCAAATTTTTCGCTGACAGAGTACCGTTAAAATATTAACTGTGACTACATATAAAATTTAAAACACCTTCTTAGTATAAGTGGACATTTTGAGAAAATATGCAGCTACTCCCATATACCACCATATACAAATGCTTGCCTAAGTTGTCCTGTTTAGAAACCCTATACCACTATAAACATATTCTAGAGAAATGTATACCCATTATGGAGATCGAACGGTTATTATTCGACCGGTTTTAACCGTTTTTTTTTCTTGTATTGCCAAATACGGTTTTCTTAAAATGTCCATTTTTTGAATACCGAATAAACAGGTTATTTTAACAGGAATAACCGTTTTTTTAACAAAGTATAGTTTTTATACGTTTTTTAATTTTTTTATTGCAAATATGCTCATAGTTAAAAAAGTCTTCCAAGTTTAATATATAACGTCTTATTTTTATATACATGAAATCCTTGAACAAATCACAATGAACGTCAAAACCATGGTAGAACGAATAATATACGCACAATTGAGCAAGAAAAACTTTTATTCATTTTCTGTAAATGGATATTAATTGATATTGTGTATGGAGAATGATGGCCTAGGTCTTGGTTCAGATAAATGTAAACAATTGCAATTGAAAAAGCGACTTTATAAAACTCCTAACTAACTGTAGATTCATGGTAATAGTTTGGAAAACAAGGCTCAAATGTATTCTTACAATTAAATACCGCTGTCGCAAAAGTGGTGCACTTCACCCAGGGATCAACAGAGGCTCATTTTGAATACCTTCAATAGAGAAATAAGAGAAAAAAAATGATTCTGAGACATAATTGAGGCTCAGTGATGTGAATTATTTCATCCTTTGGCTTGTTCTTGGCTTATTGAGGTATACTTTTTCTTTTTAATATTGCCAAAGAAAGAAGTACATCAAAGTTAACAGGGCCATTGAATTTCTCGCGCAAAATAGCCAGTATTTCGTCGGTTGTGTAGCAAGTGGAACTATATTGTTCGAGCCACATATCGTCCAGGTCCATATCCTCAATTTCTGGCCACAAGAAGTCCGCTATAATATCTCGATAGCGAACACCAGCCATACTATCTCGAACAACAGTAGTGTTTTCCGCAGAACGAACTGTAAGAGATGTTTCCGCATTTTCAACAGACCCGGATTACTGAAATTTAAACACAAATTTCACGACATATTTGGTGGAGTATGCTAATCAAAAACTCATAAAAAGCACGAAATTAAACTAATTTAACACCCATTTTTATAAAAGACTTCAACAATCTTAACAGGCTGCTCTATTGTGTACCTCACCGTGGATAAATTTTTCAAACACTGAAACAAAGAAATGTTAAATAAGGTTGGGCAATAAACTTGACTTTTAGGTGTGCCTCACAATTAGCATCATGGGTTATTGTTGGATTTGATTATGATTGGTTAATGTTAAGTAACAGTATTGATATGGTACCATTACTAAAACTAATATAAAACTGCACTTCAGCACTGCTGGTAAATAACTCTTTAAGGAATTATATAGTCGGAATTAACTGTTTATGAATTCTGTTCTTATTATTCACTAATTCACATTTTCAATGCTTACTTCGAATTATTTCTTTTTTGCCCGTCTAAATCCGCTAATAAAAAGCAAGAGTCTTTCCGTCATATATGTACCGATCCAATTAACGTCAATGAATAAATAATACAAATTAAAGTATATTGTCTGCAATTGAAGTAAAGCCCAGCCTTTTATTTTTAATTCCTGTCATTTCTTTAAATTGATGAGTTTTTCTTGTTGTTTGACAAGAAGTTGTCAAAGGTACCGGCAGGTAAACTGTTGTTATGTTCCTTTTTATTTGTATATTGTATTATTTTGTGTGATTTGTTTTCAAAAGCTTAAAGCATAAGGGTTTACAAGGGTTTAATGCCTTCAACAGAAATTAAATTACAATCACAATGAAAAGCTCTTAATTTATTATTATTACTATAGATAAAATGAAAACAACGCCCAATCATAATTTATCATATTTACATCAATTTAAAATTGAAACCGAATCAAGTTACAAAATATTCTTTTATTATGTTCTATTCCTAATAATTTCACACAAAAGCGGGCGTTTTATGTTGAGCATTTAAAATCCAATTATATCGAACATATTAATGTGAGAATGAATAAACGTTTGTTTTTATTACTTTTATTGTTTCAATAATATTTTTATAACGGCAGAATACATTTTTGTTTCTTGCTCTTGGAAATGTTTTACGTTTTTGAATTGTAATATAATAATATCCTGTGCATGTATTTCACTTACCAACAACCCAGTTGGCACAATCGTCACACACGACATTGTCGTCCAGGATATCTTAAAAACATTATTGAATATGTCATCAACAATTGTCGACAACATAGCGGACATGTGCTTGCACGTTAGTAAAGCAATTGAAACAATAAGTTTGTAAAGAATATTAACATAAATATAAATATTTCATATAACATTCACATATAAATCCACTTTTTTTTACAGAATCTTCCAAAAAGGACAACATTACAATAAAACCAGAAAATTTATCGAACTTCGTAAAAGCACTATAATTGATCTAATAAGATAAAACAAAATGTTGAAAAAGTATCATTTAAGTTCGACAAAATATTCCCGATAAGGGAACTGTTTCTATTATAAGCATTTTTTTATAAAAATATACTTTAAATAGCAACGATGGATTAAAGGTTAACATAAATACAGTTATTAAACTATAGGTTATAACTTCAATAACAATTTATTCTAAATACATATCGACTAGTGACTTCGTTCACTGAGGGAAAATTGGTTTAAATCAGTACCTTGAGCAAAACAAAATTTGAACAGATAATGATTATTTGAAGCGTAAGATAATGGAGAAAATTAATAACTTAATCGGTTCAGTCCTTTAAAATAATACGTAAACGGTGGTCCAACCAAAACGCACGATGACAATTATAAATAAAACAAAAAGTTTTCAGAAAATTATCTCAATATTTTTTTATGATAGAAGTATCTATGACAATTATGCGTGCCACGGCTTCTGTGGCATTCCACTATCAGTCAGTCCATATATTCAATGATTCTGAGACATAATTGAGGTTCAGTGTCTTTAATGTAAATTATTTCATTCTTTAGCTTGTTCTTGGCTTATTGTCGCACACTTTTTCTTTTTAATATTGCCAAAGAAAAAGTACGACGGTGCTGAATCATATGATCATGGAGGCCAATAAAAATCCCCATGACATGAGTCAACCGGCCATTGAATTTCTCTCGCAAAACAGCCATTATATCGTCGGCTGTGTAGCAAGTGGCACTATATTTAATTCTGCTATCATATCTCGATAGCGAACACTAGCCATGCTATCTCGACACACTATCAACAGTAGTGTTTTCCGCAGAACGAACTGCAAGAGGTGTTTTCACATTTTGAACAGACACAGCTTACTGAAACCTTCGCACAATTTTTGTGACAGATTTGGTGGAGTATGCTGATCAAAAAATCATAAAAAGCAGGGAATGAAATTTAATTTAACACCCATTTTTGTAAAAGACTTCAAAAATCTTAACAGGTTGCTCTATTGCGTACCTCTCCGTGGCTAAATTTTGTCATACACTGAAATAAAGAAATATCAAATTAGGCTGGGCATTAAACTTGACTTTTAGGTTTGCCTCACAATTAGCATGATGGATTATGGTTGGACTACCCTATAGTTATAATTTTACTTTGAAGATATCAGTTATTAAATTTGTTATAAGAAGGGTTATTTTATTTATAATATATTTCATTTGACTAAGATTAGTTAATTTTAAGTAACAGTATTGATATGGTACCATTAGTAAAACTAAAATAAACTGTACTTTAGTACTGCTGGTAAATATTTTTTTAGGGAATTTTATATTGGGAATAAACTGCTTAAGAACTCTGTACTTATTATTCACTAATTCACATTTTCAATGCTTACTTTAAGTTATTTATTTTTTGCCCGTCTAAAACCGTTAATACTCGTAACAAGCAAGAGTCTTTCCGTCAAATTTCTACCGATCCATTTAACGTCAATGAATAAATGATACAAATTAAAGTATGTTGTCTGCAATTGAAGTAAAAACTAATCTTTTATTTTTAATTCCTGTCATTTCCTTAAATTGATGAGTTTTTCTGATTCTTTGACAAGACGTTGTCAAAGGCACCAGCAGCAAACTGTTTTTATGTCCCCTTTTATTTGTATATATTTTTTTATTTTTGTTTTCAAAAGCTTAAAGCAAAAGGGCTTACAAGGGTTTAATGCTTTTCACAGAAATTAAATTTACAATCGCAATGAAAAATTCTTAATTTATTATTATTATTATTATTATTATTATAGATCAAATAAAAACAAAGCCCAACCATAATTTATCATATTTTTCTAAATTTAAAATTGAAACCGAAACAAGTTAAAAAATATTCTTTTATAATGTTCTATTCTTAATAAATTTTCATAAAAGCAGGCGTTTTATGTTGAGAGCATTTGAAATCCAATTATATCAAACATGCTAACGTAAGAATGAATAAACTTTTGTTTTTATTACATTTATTGTTTCAATAATATTTTTATAACGGCAGAATACATTTTTGTGTTTTTTGCTTTTGGAAATGTTTTATGTTTCTGAATTGTAATATAATAATATCCTGTGCATGTGTTTCATTTACCAACAACCCAGTTGGCACAATCGTCGCAACCGAAAGGTGCGTGCACGATATTTCGTAGTTAATTTCCTCGATAATAAACTAAAGATTGACGACATGCTCGTCGACAGTGTCTTAAACGCTGTCGTAATTGAAGTCTGCGTTATCTACATGCTCATCGAAAGAGTCTTATATACTGTCTTTTATGAGCTCCGTTAACAACATTCTTGTCGGCAGAGTCTTAAACCTTGTCTTAAATGTATTCTAAAAAAGCAGCACTGGTTTTTTGTTGTCAATTTTGCATATCATTTCTTGTTTAAAGAATAATAGAATTGGAAAGTAACGGAAAAGTTGTTAAAAACAAGGGTAGAGACGAACTTTGTTAAACAATTATATTAAGTGTTAATAAAGCACTTGAAACAAGAAGTTTGTAAAGAATATTAACATGAATATACATATTTCATATAACATTTACATATATGTATATCCACATCTTTTTACAGAGTCTTCCAAAAAGGATGGAACAACGACAACATTAAAGAAAATGTAGTTTAATGTGTCATCATCGACAACACTAAAGATAATGTCGCGCAATGTGTCGTCAACGACAACCTAACAGACAATGTCGTTTAATGTGTCGTGAACGACAACCTAAAATACATTATCGTCTACGCTGTCGATAAAAACAGCAATGCAAACATGGTCAGGTTCGAAGTCGTTAACAGCAACATAATAGACAATATCTTCTATTTGTCCGTTAACAATTATACAGAAAATATTCATACAAATTATGTTCGACGACAAGCCCAATGTCATTGCTCTTCAGCCTGGTTCACTATTTTCGTGACATTTGGTTGAAAAAGTCGTTGACAATTTGTTCTCATTGTCTTCTATGTGTCGTGCAGGATTTTCTAATGTCATGCATCTCTTCTCGAGGATGACTTTAAGACAGAGCCAACTGGGAATATTCAGATTTAGTATATAAAGTACTTGCTTTAAATATTTGCTTTTCGAGCAATATAAATCATTAATCTCTTAATAAAAATAATACATAATACATATTTTTAATTTTTAAGAACGTATTGTCATGAACTAAAACAAAATAACTTTTTTATTAAAAAAATAAATAAATAATAGCAACAAATAAGGATGATATAGTCGATTAAGCTCAACTAGTTACGTAAGTGTATCATTGTTAATTTAAGTAATAAAGCAATCACAGCAAGCAATAATTTCAACCTCAATTTATCAACGGATTGCCTAAGCAGTTCTGGATCTTTTTATAAAACTTGCTTTTACAGGATAATTAACAGTTCTATCGGGTGTTTATATTTGTACAGCCTATTATCAAAGAAATTACTGTCTTCTTGGATTTCTCAGTTAAAATTTATTTTCAAGATTAGGTTAATTATTCTAATGGAATTAGTGCTTAAAAATACTATTAGAACGAATTGCTCATTCAGTGCTAAAAATAAGCGAATATTAGATATATTTGTAAAGATTGCTAGGATATAATTTTAGGCCAGTTTTGAAGCACAAGCACTCGATATAAAATATGTCACATTTCATCTTATAATCGTTTAAACACCGACTTGTGAATTGGTTACAAATTTTACGCCGACGGCCCCACATGATGATTTAATTTAGTAACGCCTCAATTTAAGCTATAAATAAGTTTCAACTGTTCATTTTTCCCAATCTAATACAAAACTTGTCACTTGTAACAAAATTTGTCCTTTTAGTAGCCAAAAAAAAAAAAAAATTATTCAATAACAAACAATAGATGCCAGATATTTACTCTTAAAAATGCTCTACAAAACATAGAGAATATGTAAAAGTGTCCTAAACTGTTGTAAACCCAGAAATTTACACTCAATACTAAAATAAAAATTGTATTATTCACTTATCAAAAAAAAGTTCTATTTTCCCGCTTAACGAAACATTTACAAATATATAGGAATGTTTTGCTGTGTTAGATAAATACCAAAAATTTTACATAATCATTACATCTATTGAATTGAAATTTTTATTCTAACAAAAGAAAAATATTTTATAATTGAAGTATAATATTTTTCTGCAAAGTTTTAACATCATGTTAAGCATATTTTTTTTATTTCAATATTTATAAATTGCTACAAGTGATAAATTTAATTAATAAGTTAATCAGTTGAAAAATATTTTACATTCTTTACATGAAATAAATTGTTTGTGAAAGATATGAATTGTACGTTCATACTTATATTCTATTAAATAAAATGGGAATATACATAAATAGAACAGCAATTTTAATATTAAAATTCTTGACGTAATTTCTATAATTAATAATTTTAAAGACAATGTAGGAGGGTTGGCAAAACCCAGGTTAAAAAAAAAATCCAAACCACCGGGTTTTATTTGGTTTTTTGAGGTTTGATTAAGTTTTATAACTGTTTCCAAATTTCGTTCATTTCGACAATATTTATAGTTTATTAGTACAAATACGCTGTTTTAGTATTTACTGTTTTAGTACTTACGTAGCTCTTGCAAATGGCGCTGAGCCTTAGCGGGAATATCAACAACAGATGTACCAACTTAACAAAAAAAACTCAAATCGAAACGATGAGACCGCCAAACTGAGGTTATTCCGAACACTTTTTCATCAAGGTAGTATAATGCAATTTAGCACTATTAGTGCAGCATAATGTACTTTAAGGTGCTGAAACTCGGTGATCGGAGCAGACTGCAACTACAATATTTGAACAGTACATTATGAGAAAAACGGCCGGAATATAATGACACAAAGACAGACAGACAAAATTTGCCAAACGATTGTTAGAAACGACAAAATGCCTCACAATATCGGATCAATATCTTTTGGCATGTCAACGAATCACTTCTTTTGAGGCATATCGCCTCGAACTAATTTGTACTCCCAATATGTATAATTTAAGTATATTTGTTATACGAAAAACTTTAAATAAAAAACCCACCCGGGTTTTTTTAAATACATATATACTCTATGCTTTGCCAACCCTGCAATGTATCCTAACACACTTTAAGAACCACCGATATGCAAACCAATACATGCATTGGAAAGTTCTACTTTCAGTGAATGGCTTTTTAAAATGGGTGTTTTAACGCCTATTTATTTATTTATTTATTTTTCTAAAAATTCTTAACGGCAACAGTAAGACAGTAAAAGGGAAGCAGTTAAGTGGGCTTGGTACCTCCCACACAAAGTTAATAATCACTTCTATATATCCTAAGAACGTTTATAGTAAAAAGATTTAATTATTACTAAATAACTTCGTAGTAAATGCAAATCATCGGTTGAAAAATGGGCGGAATTGAACAAGTGTCATGGTGCGGTATACCTGGCGAACAATTAAAATTTCAGTGTTCTATCATCAAGGTTCACATTAAGTTCAAAAGTTAACTTATAGAAAAAATGGCTATGGTACCTGCCATTAAAATAATATATGTTATCAAACATCTCAATAAATACATCAGCGGGAAATTTCAATGTCCGTCTTAGTATAAAAACAAGTAGGTGGGATAGAATCGGTAAAAAAAAAGGAATTAGTCCGCTAGTTTTAATATACATATATACATTATAGTAATATAATTATAAACAGGCGCTCTCTTTTACTTTCTTCTGTATGAATTAAAATTAGAAAAAAATAAATTTTTAATAACTTCCATTACTAGAGCACCAAATTTGATAAAAAAAACTGATGCCTTTCAAATATTAGCTTAATAGGAAAAAAAAATGTAATTGTTAGATGTACAATAATGTTGAGTCCAATTATGCCAAACTTTTACCTTTAATTTTTGTACAAAGTTATCTTAATGATAGCAAGCTGTAGAAGTTAGTTTTACCAAAACTTACTCGTCAATTCTGTTCAAATTCAACTCTCCACAAAAATTAATAAAAAAGCTAAAAATTAGTTTAGCATTCATATCTAAAATTTTCTCTTACAATGCTGCTGAAATGCATCATCATATAAAAAATAATTTAAATTCAACATTCATAGTAACACGTTTGACCAAACGATAACAACAAATTACATTTTCTAGCTTTAACCAAATTGTTTATTGAAATTGTTTTCTCTGGCCAAGAAAACAAATTTCATTGTGTGCAAAATTTATTCTGTTCAGGAACTACAAGTTATTTATGCTGTTAAAATCATTTCAAACAATACATGTAATGTGTTTCTGTTTCCTGTTTAAATATTTATTTAAAATGTTTTGACAATGTTTTAACAAAATAAAAATAATGAATACTGTGCTATTTTTGTTTTATTAATATTGACAAACAGGTATTATTATTATTATTGCAAATCAAAATAAAAAAGTTTATATAATAATGACAAAATTAGTAAAAGGCTTTTTGTAAAATTTACAAAGTAAATTATGTAAGCTAAAGCCATAATAACCAAAAAAAATTCCCTCGATGTTTTTCAAAATTTATTATAATTGAGTAATTAATTAATATATTTTATTATTTTTAAGCTATATGTGTATATATACACTATTGGACAAAATAAAGTGCACATTTCCATTGTTATATTTCGTCCGAGAAAAAGGGGAAAAACTCAATGTTATTGCTAAAGAATTAATTGAATATATTAATTTCGTTTACATTTCAATATAATTAAATTTTTGCAGTAAAACAACATAAATTAAAATGCTACCTGCCAACGGTTAGACAAAAGAAAGTGCAAATATAAAATCTTAAATCATAACCGCAAAAATATGAAGGAATATTATAATAATCGGGACTTAGTAGCTCTCCTTTTATTAAATATGACCTCACGAAATCTTTTAGGTATACTTAAAGCTAAGTTTTTCAAATACTTTTATAGGAATCTTTCCCAATGCGGCATGTAATTCTCTGCAAAATATTTAATGTTAGTCTTATAGTCCATTTGAATATTGTCTTCTACGACATTCAGATCGGTGCTATGAATCGATTTTTCCGGTGTTTCCTGAACATTGTTCTGTGCTCGTATTTTGTATAAAAATAAAATACCAAAAGCCCATTATCATAACACTACGCTTAACAAAATGCTCACTAGTCGTTTTTTTTTCAATTCTGACTTTTCGACTCACTCTCAAGAAAGAATACCGGCCTTACAGTATGAGATTCTTCCAACATGTTTTGTGTTTAGATTCAATGTGTTCAGACTTAAGCTTTTTGAGGGCTCGCAACGTACTCTTTTTTACATGTTTTGAATTTGTTTAGTTTGTATTTCGACTCATCTTGACAAATCACTCGATTCAAATATGATTCTGGCACAGTTACCTAGATTTGCCAAAGGCTAAAAGCTTTCTTATATTTATTTGTCGTAGTAATGGTTTTTTCTTTGGGGAAAAACTTTGTAGATTGCTCTGGCTAAGCCTTTTCCGTTTTTTGACGGAACACTTAAATTTAGTTGTTCCATAATTTCCTTAGAAGGAGAAAATTGTTTTTATTTTTGGTTAGGATCATTATACGATCATCTTTATGTTTTGTAGTCTTGACCTTTCTCTCAGACGTTTTTGAAACATCATTTGAATTTCAAATCCTGCAAGGTTCAAGGGCTATTTTTGCTTCTGATATTTAATATTTATTTTTTTTAGGACAATTCTTTGTTTTTCATTTTATTTTCCAATTTTAACTAACAGATTTCCAATAGATTTCGATAAAGGCTTCAGTTTGATGTCCTGTGGAGACGTCTGAGAAAAAGTTTTTTTTTGGCAATTTCGTCAAAGTGTAAAAGATTAAAATATTTTGTAAGGTCATATTTAATAAGGGAGGAGGGCCTAAGTACTGATTGTTATGATATCACTTCGAATTTCCGCGTTTATCATCCAATATTTTGCATTTGCACTTTATTTTGTCCAGCTGTTGGCAGCGAGCATTTTAATTTATGTTGATTTGCTGAAAAAGTTTAATTAGGATATTTAAGTTTTTATGTTTTTTAAACTGAAATGTAAGCGAAATTATTAAATTCATTTAATTTTTTAACAATAATATCGAGTTGGTCCCTTTTTTTCTATGATGAAATATAACAAAGGTAATTTGCAATTTATTTTGTCCAATAGTGTATACACAAATATAATTTTTTTGTGTAAGCAAGTTTTTCTTCTGCGAATATAAAGAACTATTATATGTTTATAACGAACACAATTGTGCAATTGCATCGAGTTCGTTATAACCGTTTCTTACGAAGTTGTTTACTTGTAGGAGAATATTTTGGCGTTTTGATGTTGATAGTTTTCCATTATGTATAACCTCCCTACCAAGCTACATATATCTTAATATAAGCTTAGGTTAGATAGCTATATTTAGTATGCCAAACCTTAACCTTATTAAAGAATGAATTCTTGTATACATATGTATATTCTTACATACAAGCAGAGACATAGGTAATGTGGAGTTTATTCCATTGACAATGAAGGATTTCAGGAAGTTAATCTTTCTGAACGTATTGGAAAATGGGCATTGATTACAAATTCCAGTATGACAACGACTCAAAATATATTGCACACGATACAAAGTTTTCGATTACTGTATGTTGTAAGAAACAATCGAAGACTACAACGCATTAACCGGAGCTTAGTTCTATGGAACATTTATGGGATTAACTATAAAGTAGGATACGAACTCGGGTAAAAACAGCAAAAAATAGTCCCCAAACGGTACTAAATATCGAGTGGGAATCATTAGCTCTAATTACACAATAAAATTGTTTGCATCAGATTATTATTTTTATTCGTCGGTATCAGAATTTAATAAAAAAGCAGTTTCGATTATAAATATCTTTGTTTTATTATTATTTTATATTATGTACGCAAAAGTACGTATGTATAAACTCGCTATACTGTCCATTTCTATATTATGTAGTATAAAGTGTGTAGTAAGCTTATCAGCTACCTACCATCGATTCGAGTTTTTTGTACTATGGGCATATGTTGAACTGTTATAGTCAGTTGTAGTTATAATACTATTTAACACTGTACTCTAATAATTAAATAATAATGATTTTATTGCATAATAAAATTTAACTTATTTCTGGTTTGACTTTTGTTTTTAATAAAAATATTATATTTGAGATTTAAAAGTGATTTAAATATACATTTTTTAATGCTTTAACCCAAGAAAGATAACGTATGTCAATCAGACGTCTAACTTTATAAATTTTTACTACATACCATAACATTCCATGAAGGAACATTGGGACTTCTTTCAATCAATTGGCTGCACCCAATTCTATTTTTAGACTAATTTTTACTACATCTTTGTTGTTTATTGTTAGAAAAGGTGTTATGCTGTTTGCTTTTGTTGGATAAGTTGATTTATTTTAGAGAAATATAAGAACCATACGTCTTCTTGAGACGTACGGTAATCTTTTAAGTAATTTTTTAGTCTTATTGCGTTTTTATTTTCCTTTGGATTTTTAGTTATTTTTCGAAAATTTACTTCAAAAATTTGTTATAGTGATGGCATGTAAGTAGGAATTGAATGAAAAAAATTCTGTTTTATGGCAAACTATTTTCGATTACTCAGTTTTATCTGAAACTGATAATGAAATATTTAATGATGATGTAGAAGACGCCAAAATAGAAATTGACGAGGTCAAAGAAAATATTAGCTCATTCAAGGGTTAAATTATTTTCGTTTTAAATGTTATAAAATTTGCTAAAATTTAAATAAAATTTATAAAATATATTAAGCAAATACACAATAGTATTTATTTGCTTAGAAATTTTAAATGTTTATCTTTTTCTATTCTTCACATATCTTAGGGTAAACTCCATAAAATAATTTCAAATTTATATTCTCTTCTAATCTTAACATTTTTACATTTAAACATTTTTAAATGACACAAAATAATAATCCTTTCTTCAATTGGCTTGACTTTTGCTTAGTAAATAATATATACAATATGATATTTTACACATACTATACAAGAAATACAATAAATTTTATGTAAAATTAATTTGTCATTTATTTTTAAGAACAAACAGCTCAATTTAAGTTAACAAATTCTCTTGAATTTATATGAAGACATTTCAATTTTCCGGCAATATAGTGTTGCTTATTGTTTTAGGAAAAGAGCAATAATGCATTAAAACAATAACAACAAATATTAGGATTATTTTAGAAAATAATTACAGAAATTGATAACTGCAAGCAAATTTATCAAATCTCATTAACCTTAATAAGGTGTTCGGGACAATTTTGACCCATTTTTGGAAGAAAATTGTTTTTTTACCACCTTGATCAAAAAGTTCACGGAATAAACACGTGTATGTATGATTCTTCTCAGTTCTTTTTATCACAATCGAGAAATTAGTAATTGTGCGGACTAAAATCCTCAGATAGTATTAGATTACAATAAAGAAAATGATTGGTTGTTACGCAGGACAGACTTGTGTCATAATAGGTTCTAATGACTGTTTTAAGTGATATTTATTATTGCGATAGAAATATATCCGCTTACAATAGTTTCATATTATTTACATTGACTGACCACGGCTAGAACGAAAATAGTGTGCCAGAAGTCAACATTTCTTAGAAAATTTTGGTTTTCAACTTACAATGGCTTATATAAAGTAGTTAAAAGCTTTTCAAGATAATAATTTTCAAAATAAATTACAGAAGAACTAGATAATAATCCTGAGCACAGTTATCAACCTACATTTTTAATCAAATTCAAAGAAAATCGAAAAAAGCTAAAAAATTCGCTGCTAATTATGTCTCAAAACACGCAAAAAAGCACCATTAGTTGCATTAGTTGCAAAAAATTTTATGCAAACAGCACTTTTATATACTTATTTTATGCAAGCAATGCAATACTTAAAATAGTATCTATATAACATTAATTATTTATCTATCAGATACATACCTATTAGGGCGGCTCAATTTAAAAATCGCTTAATTAATAAGGAAAATCTTATTTAAGGAGTCAAAACAAGAACTTTTCCCAAAGAACAATACCTCTAAAATGAATTCTGATGTGCCTTATATTGACCGAAAGGTCAAATTTTGAAAAATCCCACTTTGACCCATTTTTTGCGTTCCTACAAATCGACTCTGTACTTCTACATTTACAATAAATGTTACTACAAATACAAATTTAATTTATTTATTTTTAAACAAAAAGTAATAAATAAACTACTTCACACTTCCGTAGAGCTTATTATTGTCTAAATATGTATATACAATTATTTATTTAGGTCAAATCTGACCAGAACACCATTAACGTCAGTAAATATGAACACCTTATGAACGATAATAACTTATGTTATTATTTTTATGATCTGAATTTAAGAAGAGCAATATTATGTGACTGCAATTATTATTATTATTATTATTTATTTTATTTTTTTTTTGGAACAAGATAGCAAATGTCGTTATATTAAGTGCAAAATGTAAGAACAGGCGGCATATACTCGTAAAGTCGTTTCAGCCAAACTAAGGATATACGAGGGCGGATTGATATTGAAGCTACATAAGTAGGAAAAAAACATTTTTTTTTTCAAAAACCATTAATTTCTCAACATAGTCTCCTTTTAGCTCAATACACTTAGTGAGACGATTTTCCAACTTTTTTATACCATCTGAATAATACGATTTTGGGAACTCCTCAAAATACGCATTAGTTTCGGTAATCACTTCTTCGTTTGAGATGAATCTTTTTCCTGCGAGCCATTTTTTCAAGTTTGGAAACAGGAAAAAGTCACTAGGGGCTAAATCTGGACTATAAAGTGGATGATCAACCAATTCCAAATGGATTTCTCGTAGTTTTAGCATCGTATCTAATGCTGTGTGAACCGGTGCGTTGTCTTGAAGAAAGAGCACTTTTTTCTTGTTTAAATGTGGTCGTTTTTCATTGATTGCATCAACTAATTGATCCAATAATGCACGATAATACTGTCCTGTGATTGTGGATCGCTTTTCAAGATAATCGATGAGCAATATTCCGTGTAGATCCCAAAATACAGTGGCTATAACCTTGCCAGCCGATTTCGCTGTCTTCGCCTTCTTCGTAGCACTTCCACCAGCTTCCACCCATTGCTTCGATTGATTTTTGGTTTCAGGTGTGTAGTGGTGGACCTACGTTTCACCAAGAGTTATTAATCTACGCCAAAAATCAGCACGATTATGCTTTATCATATCCAAACACCGCTGTGAATTGATCTGTCGAACTCGTTTTTGTTCAACACTGAGCAAACGCGGCACCCATCTTGCCGATTGTTTTTTCATATGCAAATGGTCATGCCAAATGGTCATGTTCGTGTGATGTGTTTACTATTTCAGCAATCTCACGGATTTTGACCCGGCGATCATTTATAACGATATCGAGGATTTTCTTGATATTTTCTTCAGTAACCACTTCTTCTTGGTAAAAATGCCTTCTGCCCTTTAAAAATAGTAATAATAATGCTACTGATGAAGAAATATTTCTTTAAAACTAAGTACAGGGTGTCCGCCGGAAAGGTATACTACTTTGTTTTACCGCAATGTTGGTAAACATTAGTCTTGACAGTTCATATTTGGCCAACGTGTTTTAATCGTTAAAACGTTCTATCAAAATCAATCATCAATTTTCCTAAAAAAATCATAATGAGTGACGAGACACATTTTCATTTGATTGGTTATGTGAATAAACTAAATAGTCGGTGCTCGGCAATGGAAAATCCTCAAATTATTAATCAGTCACATTTGCATCCATTAAAAGTGATAGTCTGATGTGCATTTTGGTCAGGAGGAATCATTGGACCTTACTTCTTTGAAACTGAAAACGACGTAACGGTAACTGTTAATGTGGATCGATATCGTGATATGATTGAAAACTTTTTAACGCCACAACTGCATGTTTTGGGCTTGACTAACATGTGTTTTCAACAAGACGGTGCCACATCGCATACAGCCAGGATTGCAATGGAATTACTGCGAGAGTTCTTTCCACAACAAATTATTTCAAGAAATGGTAATGTTGATTGGCTTCCACGGTTGCCTGATTTGACTGCTCCGGACTTCTTTTTGTGGGGATATCTGAAAAGCAGGGCTTATGCAATCAAACCAGAAACGCTGGAGCAATTCAAACAAAATATTCGTGATGAAATTAGTGAAAGTGATAGCATTTGTGAGGCTAACAGAGGCGGGCATTTACCTGATATTGTATATCATACATAACTGCCGACATTCAAGAAAGCATATATCAATATAAGGTCCATTCTTTTTCATATAATCAAAAATTATAAACAAAAAAAATAGTAAACCTTCCCGGCGGACACCCTGTAAATTTAATAGAGAGTGTGTCCGCGTGTTAAATCTGTCACCACTACGAGTTAAGTTGAAATTGCAGATATGTAAGTATATTACAATAATATTTTATCAATATCAGCTTATTTTTCCAATATCACCTTATTGTTTAAATATTAGTTTTTAAGCTAGGGGATGTAAAATTGCCATTTATTTACTATACTCTTTGTAAACCTTATGAAAATCTAGGACTTAGATAGGTAACTAAGTTATCTAAGCCTAGTTTCTGACTTGTGATAAAAGTTTTTTAAAAAATTTGTAAGAAAAAAGTTTGCGCACTATTAAAATGGTAGC
Organism: Wohlfahrtia magnifica; assembly: GCA_023159175.1. Taxonomy (NCBI): domain Eukaryota; kingdom Metazoa; phylum Arthropoda; class Insecta; order Diptera; family Sarcophagidae; genus Wohlfahrtia; species Wohlfahrtia magnifica. The sequence goes on from JAKWBJ010000005.1 coordinate 71,449, forward strand.
TTGAAGCTATGTATGTACTCCCTTTCACCTATGGCAGTGTAGGGTTAAAGTAGTAATCAAGTTAGATGTTTTTATATTATGAATACGTATATATACATATGTATATACGTAGAACGCAATCTACAATGTTGAAAACAACATGACTTCTACTTTATAGAAATTTGTTAAAATTTTGTCATAAACACATATTCATTTAGATGATTAAAAAAAATCTAGAAGCAACATAAACAATTAGAATAAAGTTTTATATTTTGTCATTTATTTTTGCTGTTTAGAGCCAAACTTTTGCTTATCACTGTATTTTCTATTTCTATGCGTGACTTCGAACATGACTTGTTCTCTGTTACATAACCAGATTTGTAAAAAAAATTGCCGAGAAGAATGCTGGTGAAAATAACATAAGCATACCATAATCTCACATCCAAACTCATATAATAATGGATGCATACTAAACGAGCATAAAGTATGTTCGTATATACACATTCTCTCATATAACAGATTCTACATTGTACTAGAGCATCTGTGAAACATATAAATGGTTCATATAAAATAAATGGAACAGCGAAAACATTTAAAAGTTAAGTGTTAACTGTGTAATTGGAATGTTAATTAAAGTTAAATTTAAAGTGAAATAAAAATTAATTTAAAAAATAAAAAATCAAATGCAGAACATTAAATACTGTAGTTTTTATTAAAAATTCATTTTTAATATTGTACAAAGTGTTAGGGATCAATGGTTTTTAGCATGATAACGCTGTGGTATTGTCGTGCATTAGTAATTATATAAATGCATTACACTTTATTTTACCTAATCCTACTTACAAATGTAAATGACTTACCAGATTGACAGTGGAAGATTTTTACTATGGTTAATTACAATACTTAAAATGTATCTTTCATTTGCTAGAAAAGTATCACTGCTAGGCAGTGATACAAAAATATGCAGTGGATTAAGGGTTAACTAATATGTTAAGTTTTCTTTAACAACTTTATAATCCATAACGTCATACTTATATTTCAGAGAAATATTCTCTTAATGGACCCTTACAGTAGTTTAGATAACAATGAAATTCAGATTTGAAGTTAGTGAGCGCAAACACAGACAGTGATCTTTAATTACAATCAACTATTGAATTATAATTAGAATTGAAATTCAAAATTTTTAATGATATTTTAATAATGAAAAAATTGTATCCGTGCAGGAATATGCAACAGCAATTGTCTCAACAGAATTCTTCATATTGTGACATATATCAAGGCTAATTAAAATTCAATATTTATTTCATATAGATTTTTTTAATCGAAATAAGTAATGCCAATAAGAATAAAGAAAGCAACAATAAGTATTACAATTTTTAGTTTTTCATACAATTCATATAATTCGAGCATTACTCCTTTTAGAGGATAAGAGTTGTGCCGGATTCTTATCATGAAAAAAAATAATAATTTTTTTTTTACATTAATGTTTTAAATTAATGCTCCTTGGCATTACTATTATTATTATTTTATTTTATTTTATTTTATTTTATTTTATTTTTTGTAAAGGTTTCAAAAAAAGGTCCAAGAACATCGATTAACAAGATTGTTAAGTATCATACGTGATGTGATTATAAAAAATTTTTATTACCAATGAAAGAACAATAAACAGATACTATTTTTTAAGACTTAAAACTACGACAACTCTTTAAACTAATCGCAAAAAGCTTTTTTTAAATTTATCGATATTTATTTATTCTGTTTTACTTTCGATATACCCAAAAATATTTTTTTTAATACATACTGGGCAACAAGTTTTAAACGTGATTGTTGTATACCATACACATTGTATATTTCGGTATTAAAAAGGCCAGTAGATTATAAAATTTAAAGAAACAACTTGAAGCACATGAAGGGTGTCGAAAATGGAAGTATCATTTTTTTTTAGATATTAATATATTTTCAGTTTATTACAAATAGGTTCCAGTTAAAAATGAAAAACCATGTCGGTCAAGTTAACCCTTCTCCTTACTGGCTTGACAGGCTCACAAAGATCAGGCTTTAAAAGATCTATTGTTTCTCTTGCTGTGTGACAAGTGGCACTATCCTGTTCAAACCACATATTCTCTACGTCTAAGTCATAAATTTTCCGCCAAAAAATGCATTGGATCATCAGCCGGTAGTGATTTCCATCGACCGTAATCGCATTTCAATTTTTGTTTTCACAAAAAAACCACACCAATTTTCTAAATACATCTTGAAAATTCTTGCTATTTTTTAAAAGTGTTTTAATAATTAAAACACGTTTTTCCTTCGTATAACGTACCATATTAACTAGCCAGAATGAATTTAGGTTCTAAAAATATAAATTTAGAATAAAAATTACAAGTAGAAAAAACATAGCAGCAAAATGATGACTCAATATTGGACACCCTTTATAATACAAGATTTTATTTATTTATTTTTTTGTTGTTACTAAAATGTTATCTTACGTTTTTTGCTTATAATGACAGCCGAGAATATTTTTTATATTAATGTAATCTGTGGCTAGGAGTCAGCTGATCTAGAGAGGAGGGACACCTTACTGCCGCCATTAAGCCACTATATTGGAGAACTCGAAGGACGCTTTCCTACTTTTTTTTAACAAGCCGGAGCTAACACAAGCTACGGAAGTCATTAAGAGCCACTGCAGCATTCATTCAATGACTTGTAAATGGATAAATAGACTACATAAGGATGAGGATGAATTGCAGACAACCGAACATCTACTATATAGCCAATATACTCCATAGAGGAGTGACTGAGAAAAGATAAAATGCTGGGTGTATATATAGGTGAGAACTTTTGGGTGTAGATAAAAGTATTAAAATATTCTAAACCATAAATCAATCCTAAAAAAAAACATTAGGAATTCCATCTTTTGGAACATTTTTTTCCTATATCTAAAAATATTTAATTTCCTTTATTGAGTCTTTCATTGCAATAAAAAAGACTTTTTAATCCTGTATATATAGATCCTGTATATATAGATATGTAATCAAATACAGCAGCCCTTTTATTCTTATTTTAACCTGAATGGTAGCATTAATAACAGTGGCCTCGCTTTAGAGCCCATTGTTACGATTTGTTGATTTTCTTTGATGATGGCGCGCAAATAATATCTCCAATTATATAGTCATGGTTTCTTGTGATTGATTGCAGAAGCGATACTGAAGAACTACTTTTTGGTGCATGAGTTCGCTTGTTCATATAAGCATGGGCATTGAAAGCAGAATTATCTATAATATTTGAACCGCCATAGGCCACCGATTCGTTTTTTGCTTACAGCTGTACGACTAACAGCTGAGGCTTTCATCAACCGTGTCTGCGCCACATTTTGTTGAGTTGTAGAATGAAATTACATCCGATAAGTTTATTTTATCGTTTGATAAGAGGTTAGCAATACACAGTATTCATTAGAATCGCACATTTACTTTTATAACTAAATTTAGTAAAGATGCAAATTTGAACACTTAAATAGCTTTGGTAGTATATCTCGCTAATTTTTGCAAAGTCTCTATCATGGCTACGTTTTTTTCTAAAAGCTTTTGTCTATGTTATAAGATGAAAAAAATTTTTCATTGTGACATTATGACCTTTTAGACTTTCTGTCAAGTAGAGAACTACTTAATTCTTAATTTTTTTCTGGGATTCCACTTATTCCTTTTCTAAACTAGGGCTGAATTAGCCATATATAACATGCTTCAACTGAAACAATAGTAAAAATTTGATAACATACCTCTCGGGCTTAGAAATCATTTATTGTCTAAATTTGTCTTTATCTCTTCCACTCGATTCATCGCATAAAAAAAGTACTTTATTCCTACCAGGACGCAATTCGATTATGTTTAATGCACGAAACGATCACTTGCGAAAGCAACAAACTCAAAGAAATGTTGTCTTTGGACACACAGAGTGTGTTTTCAGTTTCTTCATTTAAAATACTTTCAACTTCACTCTCACTTTGAAGGAAGGAGTCTGTTCTTTCAGCAGGTTCGAACTCCCTGCCTGATTTTCACTTTCTTCTATGATACTTTTTATTTCTTCTCCCATTAAATCTAAATCCATTATGTAGCTTTTGCCTACATTTTTCTACATCATACAATGATTTACAAAAACAAAATGCTTGTGAAATAGAAATAAAGCAAAGAACGTTAGATCGGCAGTAGCGAATTTCTATGGAACATTATTAAGAACTTTAATTAATTAAAATTTAGAACTTTTGAAATTGCAACAAAACATTATAATAAATTTATCTAAAATATGCAAAAATCTAATCAGTAGTGATGCAGTAACAAATTAGTTACACATAAAATTTTAATCTTCATTTGCAAAGAAATAAAGGGCAAAACAAATTTCATATGGAACATTTTTGTTTCAAGGATCGATTCATCATATGATAACTAGTATTATCCAGTTTTATATATACATTTAGTAAAACTATCATGAAAATTTAATTGACAGCATTTTGCTTATAATAGATTAAATGACTTTTCAATCTCCTTTTTACCTCAATTTTTTAACGCTTTGCCAGCGTTAATATTTGTATACCAATTTCCTGTTGCCCTGCCTTTTATGTGATTTAATCTTTGTCCAGAAATTAAAACAGATAAGTCGTCTTTTATACTTTTTGTTTATAAAGTATTTGCAGTTGCTTTTAATTAAAAACCATTTTATTTATATTTCTTATTTTACGTTTTCTAATTATTCGGAAAGTTTTATAAACTTAAAGATTTTCTAATGAAAAAAAAAAAAAAAAAATCCATTTTTATGATGAGTTTCTTAATTTTGCTTTAACCATTATAACAGCTTTTGGAATGAAAGCGATAATAATTGTGTAAACTTGTACAAATTATAAGCAGTGAATTTAGTAACTTAAACATAAGAGCCATATTAAATATTTAAGAAAAGTATTTGAAGTAAATTTAATATACATATATATATATATATATATATATATATATATATATATATATATATATATATATATATATATATATATATGTATATTAAATTTACTTCAAATACTTTTCTTAAATATTTAATATGGCTCTTATGTTTAAGTTACTAAATTTATATATATATATATATATATATTTATATATATATATATATATATATATATATATATATATAATATATAATATATTTATTGTACCAGTTTCATAAATCAAAGAACAAAAATTTTCAGAAGAGCTCTGATAAATTTCAATTTCCCATTACTTAACATTGAAATGGAGATAAACACTTTGCTCCTTTGCTCATAATCTTATACGAATCGCAAGAATTCTTCACACAGTATCGCAATGTTCCGCATATTTTAGAGTATTTAACTAAAAAATCACCTTTTTGAGTTATGAAATCTAAAATTACTTAGCCAGAAATGTCCGAATTTTAAACTTTCGTTATTCAATTCTCTTTTTTTTTGGTATATTTTTACCGATATAAAGGATCTGCCAAATAATTTTATTTTTTAAATACTATAAAAAAAAACTACTGAATATTTTCTCAAATTTATTTTTTTATTTAAAAGTATAAACCTTCCGGTTATTAATGGCAAATAATTTCATTCAAATGGCTGCCTCGGCTAGCCATGCAGTAGCCTACACGATCGGTCCAATTTTTAAGCATATTATCGATTGTGTGCAGCTGTATTTCACCAATGGCTTCACGAATATTGTCCTTTAAAGCGTCAATGGTCTCTGGCTCGTTGACGTAACTCTTATCTTTGACGGCACCCCACAAATAATAGTCCAACGGTGTAAAATCGCAGCTCCGAGGTGGCCAAACGACATCAGCTCTGTGACTGATAATGCGATCTTCAAAAACAGGGAGCAAAACATCGAGTGTAGCTTTGGCTGTGTGGCACGTAGCACCGTCCTGTTGAAACCAAATGTTGCTAATATTCTTCTCTTCAATTTTTGTGAACAAAAATGCGTTTAACATGGCCCGATAACAATCGCCATTGACTGTAACGGCCACTCCTTGCTCATTTTCGATGAAAAATGGCCCAATTATGCCTCTGGACCAAAATCCGCACTCATCTTGTGTGTATCGGCTTTTCAATGTATGCGTGCGGGTTTTCTGTGTCCCAAATGCGACAATTTTGCTTGTTTACATAGCCGCCAAGATCAAAGTGAGCTTCATCTGAAAAGATGATTTTTTTTGGCAAAATCGGCATTTTCTGTAAGTTGATCGCAGGCCCATTTAGCGGAGCATATACACAACCATATTCGCTCAGCGGAAGGATAAAACTAATTATCTGTGAAATCAGACTTGAACTAAGTGTTACCATTCACGAAATAAGCACAAGTTGAAAAAAAAAAACGTTAGAAGGCGGACCTTTTATATACAAAACAGAACTTATGTTTGCCAAAATCTAGTAGATAGAAACTATTTTCTATTAGCTTATGCGATAAAAAGTCGAATTTAACCCTTATGTTACTGACAAGCTGCCTGGGTGCCTATTTTTTTAAAAAACTAAGTTTTTCCGTTAGGAGTTGATTAATGTCGTGCTTAAAACTTCTTAAGAGTTTCTAACTTTTGATATATTATTAGTTTTTCCAGCTTCCAGAATATTTATTATAAATCAAGCGATATAAAAAAAAATATCGGTCGTAAAATTTCTTACTGGTTTTCGGGTTTGCGATCGCCTACCTAGATACTATTGCGACTTAAGCTCGAAATTGTCGATATTTTGAAAATATTTTTACGAATATATAAAGGAAGTTGAGCTAGTGGTTAATCAATTAAAAACCAAGTATATGATACTATCTAGAAGCGCTGCAAGAAGAAGGCCACGGGATATCAATATAGGTGAATATTCGTTTTTGAATGAGCACAAAAGTTCAATTACTTGTTAATAGTGTACTTATTAACAACAGTGCAAGAATATATACATGAGCGTGTTGAGGCAGCAAACAAATCCTATTTTGCGCATAATGAAATATTTAAATTAAATATTTTATTAAGATCGTGCAGCTAATAATTTATAATACTTTTATACAGCCCATAGTTGCATACGGATCAGAAGTTTGGTCTATGACTAATTCTGAAAAGGGTCCCTCAAAATTTTCAAAAGAAAAATTCTCAGTTCTAAGTATGTCCAAGAAAAAATGAAGATGTTGAAAATTTCGTGAAGAGCAATGCAGTACTTTTACAGCTCAATAAAGGCGAGGATATTATAGAATATATAAGAGCACAAAGGCTTGGATGAATAGGCCTTGCGCTAAGAATGAACCAAAGCCCTCATGGTGAACCCATGGTAGAAATAGAGATGAATGGAGGAAAGTTGTGCAAAAGCCAAAATCAAAAATTGAATAAAGTTCATCTGCTACTAAAATCATAAATATATAGTTTTTAGCGGCAAAGTTTTGTAATATTTATTTTTATTTTTTTTTTTAATTTTTTCCAAATGTGTTTAGTTTCTATAGACGCTACCTTGTAGTTCAAAATGTGTAGATTTTTTTGTTAGTCGCACAAGGGTTAAGAAACTATTTATGTTCTTAATCTTTTCAGGGCAAACTTATAACCCTGTGTTTTTTTCCATTTTTCTGTCAATAGTGTTACATTTGTTTGACTCAGTGAGGCACCATTTTTAAAAAAGAACACGATAATTTTTTTGTGCAACTATTTCTATATATAAACGAACACAAGAACTCTATTTAAGGGGAAAATGTAGGTAGTACGAAAGACCATACCCGAACTAGAACGTCAGAGGCAACTAGCGGAAAAATCTTGTATTGAAAGGAAAAATAGAGATAAGAATATAGAAGAAAGGAATGAAGTAAATAAATATGTAAAGAAAGGGGATTAAAAAAAGGACGCAAATAGAAAACAGATCATTATCACCTTGTTATCCAGCCTATACCTACAAGTATATATATAGCCCTTCAAGCCATATATCCTAGCTGAAGCTACTTTACCCAGGCTACTGAAAAAGCCCGGCCGTGACAAAGTGACCAAAGACATGTTTCACAGTCTCTGGATCCCTCGTATTGACGCAAACTCTGCAGGAATTTGTGGTGCCTGCTTCCCATAGCCCCGTTCTTGCCTTCAGAGCGTAGTGCCTATTCGCAAAACCAATAAGAATCTTGAAAGATTGCCTCCTCAGATTAGGGACTCATTCCATCCTAGAGTAGTCGATTTTAGGCCAAAGCAGCTTAACGTCTTTTCTTTTTCCATAATTCTTTCATACCACTACGTCCCCAGCTATATATTAAATTCACAAAAAGCCAAGCGATGGTCTTATTCCCCTGGACGCCAATGTGCCCTGGAACCCAGTACAGCCTGGTGATGCACACATCCAGGAGTGATGTGAGGTTTCTTTTACACAACGCGACCAGCTTTGAGCTAACATGGCGTCCAGACAGTGCAGTGATAGCAGCCTTACTGTCAGCCTGGAAGACTCTACACTCGTCCGGGAGTCTAAAGGACTCTAAGACCTTCTCGGTCTGTCAATACTTTGCTAAAACTCGCTGTTAGTAAATACTACATAAGAACTCCTGCTGAAGTCCTTTACTCTAAAGTCCGTAGAAAATGGATGGGTAACTACGTGCGCACCCCAGTCTAGCCCCCAAAAAATGCAGAGTGTCTATAGTTCAGAGACTTGACCAGGCCTCATTCTAAAATCCACAAGAAACTCTTAGCAGCTATTCTCTTTACCGCAGGCACCAGAGAAGTTAGACCGAGGATAATGATCAGCGCTGCCTAAAGAGTAGATATGCCCAGAAAGCACCAGATATGCCCAGATCCGAAAATAAATAATAAAATAAGAGCCGATCGGTGACAAAATAACTCGAATCTCATTCCACTAATGTTAAACGCGGATTAATAATTTCATCTGCTTTTTAAAAAATGCCTTTAATAGTTCTGTATAATTCTGTGTAACAGAAAGTGAGATTTTCATTTTGCATATGTATACGGATTTTTCACAATTTTACATTGAAGTTGATAGTTTTTGTTGTAAGTACAAGTATATGACAGGCAAAAAATAATTATTCAATGTCAGTTTGACAATTCATTTTTCTAAATGACAATCTTGACAATAAAAACGTGATTGTGCATCCTATGAAAACAATAACACGTTATAAGCTGATGTTATCCTAGTTCTGAAACTATTTCGTTTGTTCATTTTTTTATATTTTCTTATGTCACAATTATTAAGAGATGACAAACGTATATTTTTTGTATTTAGTTTTATTAAAAGAAAGGTCAAATTCATAATCCCTCACGTCATCAAATGATCACGTAGGTACTTATGTACGTATGTACATGTTTATAATTCTGAGTAACTATTTAGATGTGTAATAAATAAAATAAAATTTGAAGAAAAATATTAACACGTGTGACATATTATGACGATTGAAAGAAGTACTTTTCAGTACAAAATTTTATTAAAGACAATGTCGACGATTGACTAGCATTTAAGCTATAAATTTTAAAAATGAAAAATATAAAAAATCATTCTTTTAAATTATTATGAAATTGTTCCTTAAAATTTATATAATACATTTCTTTGTGTAAAAAACTTTATTATACAATAAAAATAAAAATTATATTTTATTCCGGATGCTTTAGGTAAAAAAATATGAAAGATATATTAAGGATATATATAAAATACATATTTCACAGCAAACAAAATAATTATATAGAAAAACTATTAAGAAGACGTAAGAAGAACTTAATAACAAGTTATTAACAAGTTATTTATATATTTTACTTTCTTTTACAATAGAAAGTATAAAAATATTTTTATAAGAAATAAATAATTTGAAAAAAATAGAATGTAATTTTATAGGGGTAAAATATAAAAAGGTTATAAAATATATTATATATATATTAAAAATATAATTAAAATCTAGTCAGGACTTCATTCTGCTTCATTATAGAAATCTAACCAAAAATTAGTACACTATTATCTAATATTGAATTAATAACGCTAAAAATATAATTAAATTTGTACTAATTAGTGTAGACTTCGTATAATTTATAACTTTAAAGTTAAAAGGCTTATTTTTTTCGCACTTCCTGACCATAAAGACCATCATTATAACCATAAATACTATTGTTATTTAATTAAGATAATTAAGAAAGGCAAATAAATTAAAATCATTCAGCAAATATTAACTGGGTTTTAAATGCTGTAAAAATATTAATGAAAATTAAAGTGGTAAATGAAGTGAAAAGCTTGATATATTGTAAATAATAAAAAATGTATGTAGTACATTATATACGAGGGCGGATTGATATTGAAGCTACATAAGTAAGAAAAAAAAAAAACATTTTTTTTTCAAAAACCATTAATTTCTCAACATAGTCTCCTTTTAGCTCAATACACTTAGTGAGACGATTTTCCAACTTTTTTATACCATCTGAATAATATGATTTTGGGAACTCCTCAAAACACGCATTAGTTTCGGTAATCACTTCTTCGTTTGAGATGAATCTTTTTCCTGCGAGCCATTTTTTCAAGTTTTGAAACAGGAAAAAGTCACTAGGGGCTAAATCTGGAAAATAAGGTGGATGATCAACCAATTCGAAGTGGGTTTCTCGTAGTTTTAGCATCGTATCTAATGCTGTGTGAACCGGTGCGTTGTCTTAAAGAAAGAGCACTTTTCTCTTGTTTATGTGTGGAAGTTTTTCCTTTATTGCATCAACCAAATGACCCAATAATGCACGATAATACTCTCCGGTGATTGTGGATCCTTTTTCAAGATAATCGATGAGCAATATTCCGTGCGCATCCCAAAATACGGTGGCCATAACATTTCGCCGATTTCGCTGTCTTTGTCTTCTTGGGAGCACTTCCACCAGCTTCCAGCCGTTGCTTCGATTGATTTTTGGTTTCAGGTGTGTAGTGGCGGACCTACGTTTCACCAACAGCTATTAGTCTACGCCAAAAATCAGTAGGATTATGCTTTATCATGTCCAAACACCGCTGTGAAGTGATCTGTCGAACTCGTTTTTGTTCAACACTGAGCAAACGCGGCACCCATCTTGCCGATAGCTTTTTCATATGCAAATGTTCATGCAAAATGTTGAACACACGTTCATATGATATGTTTACCATTTCAGCAATCTCACGTATTTTGACCCGGCGTCCATTCATAACGATATCGAGGATTTTCTTGATATTTTCTTCAGTAACCACCTCTTTTGGTCTTCCTGTTGATAGTATTGTTGCAGTGCTTGTTCGGCCCCGTTTAAATTCAGCAATCCAATATTTTACCATATAATCTGACGGAGCAGATTCGCCGTAATGTTTATCAAGCTTTTCCTTTGTCTCTTTCGCCGTTTTGCCTTTCAAATATTAGTGTTTAATCACTACACGAAATTCACTTTTTTCCATTTTCAAGAAACACAAAAGTTGCTTACTTCAAACGACTACAACAAATAAACTAATCGATAAATTTGGCTAAAATTTTAACAGCTGACGTTTGACAGATCGTAATTTCTAAGAAAGAAAAAGTTTGTGTGTTTGTGCTGCCATCTAGCGCTAGGTTGCTTCAATGTCAATCCACCCTCGTATGTTAATCTATAAAAGAAATATTTTTTTCAGCCCATTCAGTGTTGTTAAAAAAAAATTGTTGCTTTCTGCCTTTATCTTTCGTATATGTATGATAGAGATTACACTAGTCTACATCGAAAACAGTTTTTAAATAAAAATATACGTAATACTCGTATAATGACTTTGATGCCCTGAACTAAAATCCGGTTTTATAATTTTTTTTTTTGCATCGGGCTCAAATTTTTTTATGGGCGTGCCGAATTTTTCGCCCAATATATGGTAGTTATGTAAGTATATTTCACTATCACTTAGAAAAAGAGAAAAAGGCGGAAATATCTTGTGTAGACGACGGTTTATATTGAATCATATTTGTATCGAAGTGTTGAATATTAAAAAAGAGAGGTTCATATTGTCAGTCAGTCTTGAGTGAAATAAAATATATTTATATAAAAATGGATTGTGGTTTATTTGGATGCTTACAACTTGGTAAAGACTGAACAAAATTTGATACTTTCTTCTGCGATTTTTTTTGGTAATTGCTATGCGAAGGTTAAGGAAAAAAGAAAAGTAGAAAATCTTCAACAGATGGCGCTGTACTCGGGTATTCGTTTATCTTTGCTTTTGTTAAATGTGTTTGAATAAGATTTGGCACGTAGTTTCAGTGCACATATTATAAGTAGTGCAGCAAATATAAATGGGATTGGATAAGCGGGCATTATACCTCTAATACAAGATATTGATACATGTATATCTTGCTAAAATTACTTCGTAGTTAATATAGATCATCAGCTAATAATTGGGCGCATAAAAATCATCTAAGTGGGCATGGAACGTATCTCTCCCGTACAGATAAATATTGATTATTTTTATATCTTGAGAGGAATTTTCTGGATTTGATCTAAATGACTTGGCAGTCAATACGAGTGGGCGGAATTTGATAAGTGGGCGTGGCATATTTCATACATAATAATAAATCGTTTTTATTGAGGCTTTAAATCAATAAATAAACACTCTGAGAAAGTAAACATGCAATTGTTGTCCCTAAATAGCTGTCTACTGCTGTACATATATGGATTCTCGGGCAAAGCAGGACGAATAAAGTTAGTAAAAACTAAAAATTATCATGGAACTTATTACCACTTAAACAAAAAACTAATTATAAAAATAAATAAATATAAAGGGTCCGCCAAATAATTTTTCTTTTTGAAAATGCTATAAAAAAAAAAACTACTGAATATTTTTTCAAATTTCTTTTTTTATTTCAAAGTACAATCCTTCCGGTTAATAATGGAAAATAAATTCATTCAAATGGCTGCCTCGGCTGGCCATGCAGTAGCATACACGATCGGTCCATTTTTAAGCACATTATCGATTGTGTGCAGCTGTATTTCCTCAATGGCTTAACGAATATTTTCCTTTAAAGCGTCAATTGTCTCTGGCTTGTTGGCGTAACACTTATCTTTAGCGGCACCCCACAAATAACAGTCCAACGGTGTCAAATCGCAGCTCCGAAGTGGCCAAACGACATTAGATCTGCGGCTGATAATGCGATCTTCGAAAACAGGGCTTAAAACATCGAGTGTAGCTTTGGCTGTGTGGCACGTAGCGCCGTCCTGTTGAAATCAAATGTTGCTAATATTCTTCTCTTTAATTTTTGTGAACAAAAATTCGTTCAGCATGGCCCGGTAACGATCGCCATTGACTGTAACGGCCACTCCTTTTCGAAGAAAAATGGCCCAATTATGCCTCTGGACCAAAATCCACAGTGACTCGTTTTGGGTGTATCGGCTTTTCAATATATGCGTGCGGGTTTTCTGTGCCTCAAAAGTGACAATTTTACTTGTTTACATACCCGCCAAGATCAAAATGAGATTCATCTGAACACATCGCACACATTCTGCAACATTACCATGATTGTCAAAGTAATGTCGCAATATTTCCCAGCGTTGTTCAAGCCTATAGACAACCATATTCGTTCAGCGGAAGGGTAACACTAATTATCTGTCAAATCAGACATGAGCTAAGTGTTACCATTCACGAAATAAGCACTAGTTGAAAAAAAAAACGTTAGATGGCGGACCCGATATTTAATTTTTTTCAGTTTTTAACAATCGTTACTTTTAAGTATTTAGTCTTCTAAATACAGAAACATTTAAAAAATTTTCAATGTTTTATTGAAGATAAATTTGATTTTTGGTTACTTAATATATATGTATGGTTACATGTGTTAGAAACTGCTAAACACGACTAATCGCAGAAAAAGATTTCTGTTTACAAGTTTAAAAAAGCAATCAGAAAATAAGTTTGTGCTGAAAAAAGAAAACTTTAAATAACACCATTCAAGCGTGCAGCTATAAAGGCGGAACATAATCACACACTTTCAGTCATTTTTCACATTTATGAATTTACTCAGTCATTTGAAAGCAGCCAGCCATCGAACAAACGTAATTCTAAATTGTCAAGAGATTTTCTTCTTTTTTTGTGTTTGTAAATCTAAGCACAATTTAAATTTTTGATTTAAAGTCAAGTTTGCATCTTAACCACTTAGAAGCAGAATATGTGTTTGCATATTATGTACATATAGCACACAATTTTGAAATGTTTCTGATTGGAAAAAAAGCAAAAGTGCTCTTATGTTTGGCAAAAAAGTTCAAATTAATTAATCCACTTTCTTAAATATTGAAGTTCAAAAATCCAAAGCCAGTTAGAAGATTAATCATATTGGAATAAAAAATTGTTTACTTTTTTGATGCGCTATGATCGCCTTACTTCATGAATACGTTTTTTTTTTAGATTATATCACTAAAATGTGAGATTTTTGAAGATAAATAAAATAATTTTGATATGACATATTCGATTTCATTAAGCAATATTTAAGAAAAATTCTAAATTATAACAGTTTTAAATCATTCTAATATTATTTTTTAATATGAACCTTATTTTTGGAGTTATTGAGAAACAACTTATATATATCCCATACTTAATCATGAACAGTCACAACTCAAAATTTTCAAATTTTCAGGAGAAGCAAAAAACTGTTTATATAATTTCACCACGATTTGATGATAGTGTTTTCCATAAGGTTGGGTTGTTACGTTGCAACTAAGGCGAAAAATCACCTGCAATTGAACTTTTAGTTGATTATGTTCAAGCGTCACAAGTAAAATATCATATATCTAAATTCTATTTCTATTATATGCAGCTATATGAATAAGCAGTGAAACTGGTATTTGCTGCTTTATATTTTTATAAGATTTATAAAAATTCACAAATAAATCAGTTTTATAAGATTTATAAAAATTCACAAAAATTAGAAACCAGCATTTACCAGTTTCATTACTTATTCATAAAGTTGCATATAATAGAAACGTCTCTCGTAATACGGATGTTGCTTGCCAAAACATACCTTTTACTGGCCCTTTTGTACGGGTGTGAGATACATATATGCTATATATTCTAGCAGTGGTTTCAAACTTAACGTTGCTTACAACAACATAGCAAGGTACGTTTTCAACATATTATTTTTATTCATAAAATAAATAAAATACCACTCAGCAACCGTATTATCTATTTAAAGTCTTGAAATTTGGAAGATCTACTCGAGGAAGAAAATTAATTCAACGGAAACAAAGTAAAGTTTTCTCACAGCGTCAGTTCTTTATCTACAGCAATAGTCTATGGAATCAGCTACCAAATGGAAACAACGTAAATCGTCTTAGACGTGAGCTTCTACACTATTTTGTGTATCCTCTTTCAAATTAACTTTTGTTTCTTGACAATCTCAATATCTTTATCTTACATTTAATTTTCTCTTATTTAATTTGCTTATACTGTAATAATTTTTATCTTTTTAATCTTGTTTTAACATTTCTTTTAATATTTTAATTTTATACTTTTCTTTAACTACTAGTTTTTATATATATATATGTGGTTTTTTTATGAAGATTCACAAAAGTTGTATATGTTTGATTATACATATTCTATATTAATTTATCTTTTATTTAAAATATTAATTTTACGAAATATATTTTATTTAAAAACTTATTGATATTATTTTTCACAAACTTATTGGTTTGATTTTATAAAAAAAAATTCTTTTCTAGTTTTTAAAGTATTCGGGTCTCAGAGTCGCAATATATTGTAGGTTTATAAATTAGCTATTAGTGTTGTAAAAGTTAGTATGTTCGTCCGCTTCTAGTAGTGTGTCCGTTGGGTATACTTCCCACATATATATTTGTTAAATAAACTTTAATTTGTTTTAATGTATGTTCTTATTAGCACTCTATTTGGCTTTACACACATTTCATTTGTTGTAAGTGAACGAACTCATTAAAGAACCCAACTTTAGAGAGACATGCGTCCAGCTCACTTGGGTCCATATACTGATCCCACTGTGAAGCATATAGAAGGTATCGTCCATGTGGACTAATATGTCTGTGCACAGGCTGGAAAAGAACCAACCAGAGTTATGCATAAAAGAAGACAGCCTGCTGACATTATATCAGTCAGTTCTGATATTTCATTGAGAAAGGTGTTGCAGAAAGCTTCTGACACATATGAAATGTTCCACAGTCTTCTCCTCTTCCTCATCATGTCAAATCCTACAGTAGTCATTGAAAGTTATTTTTTGATGTTGCATGGTTTGCTATAGAAATTGCTTAAAGAAATAAATCTATGAAAACATATTGTAAACCTCTGAAAATATATTGTAAACCTTTTTAATTTCGAAAATCTTGTTTAAATATATCAAAAAGCATCTAAAAAGTTATAATGCACAAGATATAGATTTAATATTTCCTGGATAAAGATTTTAATATAACATTATATAACATTAAAGCAGACTACGATGATTGAGATTATCTATTTTTGCCAACATAAATACTACTAATTTGATCACGAGAAATGTAGCTTTTTGTAGATTAAAATCATCTAAATGCACATGCGTTAAAAAGACGTGTAACTTTTAATGCCACTGTAATGCTACGCGTTTCCGAAACACTTGTGTGAATCAATGAAATTTAAAAAATAGTGGCGCTTTTACCTATCTATCTTAAGCAAACTTTTTCAATGGACTAGTCAAAAATGTAAAAACAAAATATCTTTAATAAATTCATAAACAGTAAGACTTTACTATATATATAAAAAAATAAATAAAATAAAAATAAAAAACGTGTAAGAAAATATAAAAATGTTATTGCTTCTCTTCTTTTTACGTCCGTTGCGAAACTTAATTTCAATTTTTAACTAAATATCTATCTACCTATTTTAAGCTCCCTTCAGTAGGAAAAATAAATAAGAAATGAGAAATAGAGTGAAGCAGAGTTTTTGAAAAGTAAAAATTTAGTTGTGTTAGTAAGAACATGGAAATTACTCTCTCAGATAGAGTAAAGTAGATGTTTTAAAAAAATTTTAGAAAAATCAACATACATCCGCTGCACATGTGCACTTGTCGCTGTTTCAGTGACAACTAAAAGCAAAGGCGAAAGAATTTTTTTTTATTTGTCTGTGCCTTAGAAAATTTGCGTACATTTACTATACATGTGCATTCGTCGCTGTCTCTTTGACGACTAAAGCAAGAGGGTACAAATACTTGTTAGTTGATCGGGGACAAAAGCCTCATGAAAAGCTCATGACTGGACTAAAGTGAGACGACAGTTTGTGCTTCTGTGCTGAAGCGCTGGATAATGAAATAGTGACTGTCTACAGCCGTAAGGTGTGGCAAATTTACTCTTTAACGTAAGGAGTAAACAATAATTGGAATAAAGGAAGGTTATACAAAAGAATATTATCCTTTATAAACTAGGAATAGAACTAATTCCGCAGCGCCGGTCATAATTATCAAATATGTTGTTTAACAAAATACGTCAGCTAGACAAAGACCACCTAGTTAATCATGTGGAAAAAAGAATAATTTCTTCGGGATCTTAATCTGAACTTTGTTTAAAGACAGATAGAAATGCTTATTCGCAATGTACATCTTGTAAAAAACTCATTTGTGGACAGCAAAGAGTTACATATTTTATGTGCAAAATTTGTACTGAAAAAATTAGTTATTGATATCTCATGATACAAGTACATACTATCCGTTTGAATTAAATAGATGAATTTATTTTTATTTTTAAGTAAATTTTTTTTACACGTTTGTAAAATCTAATAATGGGTGATTTTTCACCCGAAAGACTTTAGTGTTTTTTTAAGGAAAGTGTGAGAATTAAATATCATTTTTAAATGAATTTAAAAAATTTTACCAAACTCTTATATTATGAAAAAAAATTGACATATAGAATTTAAAATATTTTTAGTGCCAAAGAACTAAAATATCTGTTTTCTTTCAACCGCTCTCTCCCCATATACATATATAATAATATTTTATATGAATACAATATAAGCTCACAGCTCATAAAAATAAAAGCGAATGAAATTTTATGCTTTTTAAAACATATTTTTATTTTTATTTTGTATACTGCTTTTTAGGGATATAGAACGGTTATTATTCGACCGGTCTTAACCGGTTTTTTTGACTTTGACGAATATGGTTTTTTTAAAATAAACCGGTTAATTTAAATAATAAGTATAATTTTCGTACGTTTTTATTTTTTATTGCAAATATTCTCACAATTTAAGTATTTTTAAGTTACAAGTAATTAAATTAAGCAAAACTTCACATATTTATTTATTGTTAAATTCTTTAAAAATCCTTTTAACAAAAAGTACCACTTCTCTCCTTATTTAGGAAACGTTTTTTGGTCTTTCTACATAAAAGAAATCTGTTTCCACTTACAGTATATTCCCTGCTATAGCTCCAATATTTTTCTGGTAGCAAAATTATCTTCTTCCAGGCATTTTTTAACCGCAAACCGGTTTCTTAAAAATTGTAACTTTTCGCTTTATTCGGAAACCGGTTTTCGAGACAAGTCGAGTACTCTATCTCACATGAGTGTGCTGTTTTTCAAAAACAGGCCGATATGAAAAGTAAAACCATTCACATTCATACGACATTTATACATACTTGACACATTTATTCCTTTTCTTTTGTTTTGAATGGAAAGGAAAGAAAAAACATTAAATAAAATTTAAACGAAATTGATTCATTGCGGTAGTTATAGTTGTGTGCTTTCTTGCTTCAACATCAACTATTATAAGAGCACATTTTATAAAGTTTTAACTTTTTTTTTCTACTTTTAATAATTATTTTTGTATGTTTTTGTTACATATATGAACAACTTTTCTTTTTGAAAAATTTTTTTCAACAATTTTGTCAAAGAAAAAAAAAAAAAAAAAAAATCAGTGGAAGGTGAAATCAAAAGCATTTATGGTGAAATAAATCTTCCCTTTTCTCTTTATTTTCAGACGTATGTGGTGCACTTAAATGCTTTTTTTACATATGAAGCTACAGAATTAAAGCAAGGAGTCTAAAAATTTAATATTGTATTAAATTAAAAGGTAGAAGGTTACGTTGAGCTAAAATTTGCTGCAAAATAAGATATACACACTTTTATGATTTCAGTAAAATTATTTTAAATCTATAAAAAATAAAGTTCTCACAATGATTTTTTTATGGAAATTAAGCGAAGTAAATGGATACTTCTTGCAAAACCTAGTGAAGATGCTTACTCTCCAAAATAACATATTTGACATACCCGCCTTATAGCCTAGACCTTACCCTTCTGAGTACCATTTGTTTCGATCGATGCAGAATGCCTTTACTGGAATGCGCTTCACTTCAGAACAGAGTATAAGAAATTGGTGCAGTTCTTTTGGAGAGGGATTTATATGCTACCAGAAAAATGTGACAAAATAGTGGCTAACGATAGACCATATGGTAATAGAAGAATAAGTTTAATTATTCTATTATATTTTTTGTGCAGGAATAAATTTACGCAGTTAATTTTTTTACTATGATATGAATTATGAAAAATATCTCTAAGCATACTCTACATGATATTAATAATTTTAAATATTTTTGTCGTTTTTTTCAATAAAATCTATGTCCATGCACCCTCAAGATAGAAATGAGTGTATATTTTATTTTATCTTAAACTACGTCAATTTGTTTTCATTTTATGGTGAAAGTGTGAAAGAGTTCAATTGAATAGAGCGCTGCATATGCCAAGTGTTTGTGCAGCCATTTTAATTATACGAATAAAACTATTGCAAATGTCACGATTTCCGCACACAAATTTTATATCTGAAATTAAAACTACTACAGAATTTTTATAACATTTTTAGCAGAATATTCATACTAAAGCATGCATTTGAAAATCTGTAATCATATTGCGTATGATTATACCCGTCCACATAAATACACTACAGTGCGGTTGCAATAGAAGTATGCTAAATAGCAAATGGAGTCATATTTTGAAAGTTAGTATTAATTCTTTTTTCCAAAGTAAGTCATTTTTTCTAAATTCTTTTGAGGTCTATAATTTCTGTTAACTCATGATTTAAAAAATTCGGACCGAAAGTTTAATAGGTAAAGAAATTTTATTAAAAATATATACAAAAAAATTTATATAATATATTACACCACAATTCTATTGTATCATGCCTTGATTTTCACAACTGCCAAATCGAAATGTTTACCTATTATTAGTTTTGTTCTAATACAAAACAGAAATATGGTAATTTAACGAATATTACATTACGGTAGATATGGTAATTCAAAATATATATACATATTCAATATTTTATTTGACTCAATTATGATACGACCGAGAATATAACGGTATTACTACTTTTTTTGTTGTTACAAACACCAGCACTAGCCTTATATGCCCCACGACTATACAATGCTGATTGGTTTCAATATACGTGTTCAAAGCATTGTGTTTAATTATGAGCAATTTATGGCATAGCATAAAAAAGTAAAAACAATAAAACCGCTGATACATTGGCAAACATTTATTGGCAAACATCATGTATGTATGTATGTATGCAAAATAAAAATAGCCAATCGCATGCATGGAGAACTTACATACAACGTATGCGTGTGGCTATTTTTTTAATTTTCACGCATACATACACGAGGCTTGCAAACAAATGTTTGCCAATATATCAGCGATTTAATATTGTTACGAAAATGAAAACGCCTAAAGGGGGTGATACATTGGCAAATATTTTTTTGCAACGATCGCTTACAAGGAACAGTAAGTTATCATGTATGCGATTGGTTATTTGCGATGTTTGCAAAGAAATGTTTGTCAACGTATCACCCCTTAAAAAGAAAATACATCTATGTGGTGTTTTAAAACTGTATTGTGGGATTTTGGTCTATTTTGTGTCACCCTGTAAATGCTGTACTTATTTGTGTATCTGTCAGCACTGGCAATTCAACCATCTTTGGGTAACACAATCTTACATATATACAATTTTCGGATAGAGGATATGAGAGTATTTGAGATATTCCCGGAACTTTCTAAACTTGAGGAAATTAGGTATATAAGGAGACTGCTTTGCCTACGTCAAACAGTTATCGTTTTGCTGTCATTAAGTAGAGTTGTACTTAAGCGCAAATAAAATTGTTATATAAACAAAAATCAAGTGCAAGTTAATAAGCTGTTATATTAAGATAATGCGAGAAAATAAGACTGTAACAACAACAAAGTTGTGTTAATTTTATTTTAACGCAATTACAACGAACTCAAACGTTTTAAAAAGACTAAAACGTAAAAGGGATGATATATTGGCAAACATACCTTTGCAAACATTGCAAATAGCCAATCGCATTCTAGGAAAGGTAAGGTATCCATGTATGCGATTGGCTATTTTCGATATTTGCAAAAAAATGTTTGACAATCTATCACCCACTTAACAATATTTAATAAAAACACACTTACATATAAAGAGAGCTCATGTATTTCAAACTAACAAATTGTTGTTTTAGAAGAAAATAGCAACGGACTCGTTGTTGTTGTTTCAGAAGAAAACTTTCACGAAATTAAAGTAACAATAATATCGAAAATATATCCAACACTACAGTCCTAACAATATTTTTTGTAATAACTTTTATAAATTTGAAATAGCTAAAACCAAATATGAGTACCTATAACTTACACCACCTTGGGTTTCACTTAATAACCCTTTTTGTGATATCCTCTTCAGCGTTTCACAAACAAACAAACAAAAAATGCTTTACTATTTTCAATGCATTTGTAATTGCTTAAATAAACTTAAACAAAACTGCACAGCAAAAGTAAATGAAAATAACTCTATTACTTTTCAAATTATTCCACTTGATCAATACACTTTTGAATTCGTTCAAACCATTTCTCAAAGTAGTTTTTACATTCCTATTGAGACAAACGAAACAGCTGTCATATGATGAATTCGGCAGAAGAAGTAGAAGACCATTTGCTTCTCTGTGCTTTTCCAAGAACAACTTTTGTTAGAGCTAGCGCACCTTGAAATAGCCACACAGACGATTTTGTTTCCACCTCTTACGCATACTCGTATATCAATGATGCATCACCTGTCACGATTTCCTACACATGTTTTGAAGCACATGTTTTTCCTCACATAAATCGACTCGAGCCTTTATTTATGGGATATCCAACGAGAAAAAATTTTCTTACAACTAAATTTTCATGCAAAATCGTATATATTAAAATGGAACTAATGGGCAGAATGCCTCTTTTTCACAGTATATCACATGACGATATTGAATTATCAGTTAGCGAACGGCACCGATGTTTTAAAATATGTTTTTGTCGGCGACCGAACTACGACCACGATTGAATTCAATATACCAGCGATATACTGTGGTTTTTATTGATGCTTTATCGCCACATAAAGAGCTGATAATAAAAATAATCCAACGAAAACCTTCTCTTGAAAATTTAATTTATTGGCCAAATTGATTTTCTTATCTCACTGTAAATGAAGAAATAGCAGTTCCCAATATATAAATAGTATTTACCTCTCGTATGTATACAACATATAAGAAAGAAAAAATACTCCCTTATTGTCTCTTTCTAAATAAAAAGTCTATGTATATTTATATATACCATTTGTTTGGTCGTTCGAATTTAATTTATAAGAATTATATCGTTTGAATAGCATTTATTGTATAAAAAAATTTATGTATATTGTATGTTTAATTACTAAATCCTATGGTTTTCACCTTCACTGGCAATGTTTTATTTTTTATTTTAAAGTAACTCCCCTGCCATTTCAACATTTTATTTCTCAATAGAAATTGTATAGAAATTTTTATTTCATTACAGCATGTTGTCGGCCACATCAACTTTTATCTTTTTCACAGTCCTTTCCTTCTGTTTATATAAGGTGGACCATCATCGACTTAAATTTTAACCAGTGCCTATTTTGGATCCGAAAGTACTTATGTCTCTCTATTCTGTCACAAAATTCAGTATATTATCTCCACTGAACGCAATGAATCCGTTTACGCTTGAGCAAGGTTGAGATTTATAGTAAATTTATTTCCAAAACAAAGACGGAAGGTCGAAATTACAAAAAAATAAGAAAATAAAATAAAAAAAATTTCAAATAACATCGTCTCGGATGAAACTCATTTTCATCTTGGTGGGTATGTTAAGCAAAATTGCCACATTTGTTGCTCAGAAAACCCCAAACGTGGTCTTACAGAAATCAATACACTCATTACAAGTGACTTCTTGATGCGCCTTGTAGAGCGGAGTTCTCATTGGCCCATATATCTTTGAAAATAAAGACAGCGTAACATTTACGGTCAACGGAGATACTTTTCGCACCATGATAACCGATTCTTTTTTGCCAACTCTTTATGGTATTGATATGAACGATGTTTGGTTTCAACAGGAGTCAAACATTTGATGGTTTATTAGCCGAAATGATGATGTTAGTTGGCTGCCAAGAAAAGCGATTTGACACAGTTGGAGTATATTCTGTGTGGCCTCGTTGAAGGTAAGTATTATGCCGACAAACCAGAAATAATTAAACATTTGAAGGCCAACAGTCGTAATGACATTACCGAAATACGACCACACTCACTCGAGAAAGTTCTCGAAAATTGATCCGATCGAATGGGGTATGTGGGGCTCGCCGAGGCAGCCATACGAATGAAATACTATTTAATTTCTAACCGGAATAATTTTACTCTACAACAGGAAAACTAATTTAGCAAAAATTCAAATCGTTTTTGTTTTATTGAATTTTTAAATTTAAAATTTTAAATAGCCTACCCTATTCATACGCACAGCAGGTGTTTCATTTTTAACTATCTACTTAATACCGTTTTAAAGCCAATAGAGGTGAAATGTCGGTAGCCATTATTATTACTGCCATTGTGTTAAAATGGGAAAAGCAATAACGGATAATTCATTAGTCTTTCGAAACGGTTTTTATTGCTTTTACTTTAGTTTCTGCATAATTTTATTTTTGAATGGCTGTTACGCTTATCTGTTCTTTTAAAATTTTATTAATGTGATTAAACAAGGAAATTTAAAATAAAGTAGTAAAAATTACAACAGAATAAACTTGGACTGATAATTCGCACACTACGAGCACATAAACAGCATTATTTTTAATAAATAATAGCAACGTTTATTAAAGTTACAAATTTTATAATATTTAAACAGAAAACTATTTTATCACAAAATTTTATTGCATTAAAGGATTTTGCCAATGAGGTTTTTTACTAATTATTTGACTTTTTCTTCTTCTTTATTTTATTAAACTTAATCATAATATTATTTGTAAAAAAGAGGTAATTTTAATATTACATTCTGCTAAATATTTATTTATTTTTTTAATTTTTATTTGAAATGCACTGAAACCAAAATAGAGTAATTCTTAGCCACCAATAAATTTTTTTTGTATTATTTTTTATTTGCTAAATGAAACAAAATTTATAACAATTTTGAATTTCATCGATTCATGCGCCATTGGTCGATCCATGCACCACTTTAATAAAACCCCGTCTATTTTGGCTTAACACTTGAAAAGCAAAAAATTAACTTATAGTAATTAAAACTAACATAATTGCCAAATAGTGTAACAATTAGGCATCAAACCTCCTCAGTTTACAAGACTTTTTTGAGGAGATGCCAAATCTCGCAATGTTGTTTTTCTCCTTTAATAGTTGAACTTAAACATGTTAACGAAACATAACGAATACGTATTTGATGTTCAATGGTGTCAGCTTAATATGATGATTTAATACTTTTGAATTCTAATGTTGGTCATTTGGCATATGATCATTAATATGACTGCTTTTGGTAAAATATTAGTTTTGATAGGATTTTCATTGACAGAATATAGAGCGAAATATTTTTTGTCATATTTAAAATTGACTTACAGATTCTAAAATACGTAACTTCTGGATTTTGCTGTATATTAGGCTATTCCAAGGAATATGCTTGATATTATAAATAACTTAGACTTCTGCTCTAATCATTTAGCTTTAATTATTTACTTCAGCCTTGCTCGTCACTCTTAAAACTGACTTAAAGTCGTTTAGTTATTGGATAGAGAGGAATACTAATTTACAGATTAACTTAAAGTGTAAAGATGAGCTAGATGAGGCCGTCGATAATTTTAATAATAATATAATGTAGTCGCTATACAAATAACACACAATTTAAACTCTGCATGAAAATTAAAAAAAAATGGAAAATATGTTCCGATTCATACTTCTGGGGTTGCTCATAGGAATTTGGTGGTGGTTGATAGACCATTTAAGTTTGATTGCTATGATGAGGGCATCTTTTAACCATAGCACTTCTTTCTTCAAATAATACGTTTCTAAAGATATGTTTGATGTTGTGATTAGCCCTGTGTTTGGGCTACAGGGTACTTTGTCCCTTAATTTTAATTTTGGGAACACCATAAGAATAAGAGTACTACTTTAACTTCTCTCTCTCAAAAAAACTAACTTTGGGCTTGTCACTGAGGTAATTGTATTTAGTGAATCTTGGCTTAATGCTGATATCATTGATTCTGAAATTATGTCTAGTGATTTCAGTATTTTTCGGGGAGACAGGAAGACTGGGTATGGTGGTGGTATATGTTAGTTATAGGTCAGAATTGATTGGGTTTTCTTCTTCTATGGATGTTGAATTTATTTGTGTTAAGGTGTGTATTCGTGATAGGCCTATATCCATCATCTGCTCATATATTCCTTCTTTTTCCTATTTCCGTGTCTATGAGGCTCATTTTTATCTGGTTTCCAGAGTTATGGAATCTATGGGTGGGTTAATAGTAGCCCTGGGTGATTTTAATCTTCCACATATCTCTTGGATTTTTTCCTGAAATTGGCTCGTTGCACCGTCTTCTTCAGTCCCATTTTGTGTGGAAATTTGTCTGTTATGCCTGTCTTTTCCAAGTGAATCATGTCTTCAACACTATGGGTAGCATTTAAGATCTTTTTTTCGTTGATGACATAAGTGTTTATTCATTGTTTCGTATTAATCCTATATCTGTTCCGGAGGATGTTTTTCGTCCGACGCTGTTACTTAGAATTTAATTTGATTTTCGTTCATTGGATACGAAGAGTCATTTTGATTTTTGCCGTACTGATTTCCGCCGTTTGAATTCATTGCTTTCTTCTTTACTTAGTAAATTGGTCTTCTTTACTTAGTTCACCCCAATACGACTCTGTTTCACTTGACATGATTATTTATAGTTTTAATGGGATATTATTCCAATGCTTTGAGGTGTTCCATTTGTATATCGTCGTTTGGATCTTTCTTAAGCTGCAAGATTGAGGAATAGGAAATCGGGGCTCTTTAAGAGGTTATTAAAATCCGGGTCTATTATTGATTATATGCTCTAGTCTGGACCTCGTGCTGATTTCAATTTCATATTTGTTATATGTGGTATTTGAATAGGGTCAAGACTAATTTTGATAGTAATCTGAAATCCTTTTATGGTTTCGTTCGTGTGAAACGCATATCATCTGAGTTTCCCACTGAGATGTTCAACGGGGAAAAGTCATCTTCTGACCATCACAACATTTCTAATATGTCTGCTGACTTCTTTCAGTCTATATAAACTTGCCTTAATTGGTATTCCTGATAGACTTCATCGTTGGAATGACTCTTATCTCTCCTTTAGAACTCAGAGAGTTTTGTTTCGAAATGAGTTTTGTTTCGGAATGACTCTTATCTTTCCTTTAGAACTCAGAGAGTTTTGTTTCGAAATATGTTGTCTAAGATTGTGTATGTTTCTTCCGGAGTTCCGCAGAGTAGCCCTTTGGGTCCGCCCTTGTTCTTCTTATTTTTTAATGACCTTCCTGAATTATTTTCTGACTGTAGTATTTTTATATATGCTGACGATGTTAAGTTATTTTATTCTTCTGATGTTTGTTATGACAGACTGTTCTGCGATGAAGTATTAATGTTTCTGTTGATTGGTGCAAAATTAATACGATAGATTTCAACTTTAAAAAATGTAAGAATATGGTTTTTCCCGCAGGGGTGGCATTCTCTTCAGGTATACAATTGATTCTTATCGGTTGGAAGCTGTTACTACCTTCCTTGATTCAGGTATGTTATTGGACAAAAAACTGACATTTCTTGAATATATTATCATGACGACTAGCAAGGCTAGGGCTGTTCTTAGTTTCATGAAAAGATCGTCAAGGAAGTTTTCAGATCCTTATATTACGAAACAGTTATACATATCACTTGTAAGGCCAATTTCAGAGCATGTTTCGGTTGTTTTGGAATACTTATTATAAGTGCCATATTCATTAAATTGAACCAGTTGAATCAGTGTAGAGGCCAAGGATATGAGCCCTCCGCGGTCAGGTGAGGGTGGATAAGTGAGTGGAGATTGGTGAATATCTTCAAACCCTAGACGTAAATACAACGATAGTGGCTATTATATCTGGAAGGTAACTAAATATATGAAAAGGCCAACAAAAATGAATTCTAAGATTCTATGTATGCTGTAAAGCCCATCAAGATAAAACTAACGCTTTTGCTAGTTATGTACCTTGAGAAAACGTTTAAATGAATCCAAATTTTTGATTTTTTAGACTGTGCATGTCGAATGGACTTTCCGGTAGCTCATACTACTCCAAACCAAGTCCTGTCTGAAATAGAAAAGTAAAATAAGTCAAAGATTCCAGGTTATGACAAAATAGTCGCAGACGCAGTAGGTTCTTTATCTAAAAAACCAATACTTTTTTTAACCTTGTCTTTAACTCTATATTATGATTAGATCACTTTCCTGCCCAATGGAGATATGCAGAAACATTGGCTCATACATACCAGAAAGTTTTTTACCAACATTGTCCAAAATATTCAAAAAATTTTTTGTACGCATACTTCTTCAAATATTGGAAATCAGAAACATAATATTTGAGCATAAATTTGATTTTCGGCATAAGCATGGAACATCAGAGCAATATCACAGAATTGTTAGCGTCATTTATGATGCTTTAGAAAAAAATGCTGTTCAGCTGTATTTGCGGATATTCAACAAGCTTTTGATCGCGGTTGGCATTATGGTGATATAAAAATCTGTAATAACAGATTTACTTTCACTAATCTCAGTTGTAAAGTTGTTCTAAATGTAAATGGAGGCCTTGTAAAGACGAGTTCAATAAAAATAACAAAGAGTACGCTTAAAACAAAAAAATTTGCCTTAACCGTTATCTCTGTTACGTAATTGCTTAATCTGCTACTAGGGTATATAATAACACATAGTTGATCTGATGTAGAAACGCCATAGCTTGCACTTTTTTCATAATTGAGTTTTTTAGTCATCTTATTACTTTCTATATGAGACCAACGATATGTAGTATAAATATAATATACTTACTGGTCTATATTACAAAAAAAAAAAAAAAAATCACGCCTCAGTTATTATATATTATGCAAGTATGTACAAAAAATTACCCCACTTTGACCGAACTACATCAATATGGAAAATAATAAATAGGATGAAATATGGTCCAATAAACAAAACATATATCCGGGTGCTTATACAAATAAAAAACCATAAATATATGTTTATAGTAAAATATTGATCATATAAAATGATTAACTCCATTTTATAGAAACTTACATTGGTACAAACATTTACATAAGCTAGCATACTACTTTACATACCATTGAATGCACATGATTTATATGTACTTTCATATAAATTAAGGTTATTATCCTTTTTCTTTTCACATCGTATTCATAAGACACAATTTAAGTCAACAGTATTCGTTTTCAAAATTTTGTTTGTTTTTTATTTCATGAACTCTCATACATTTTACCACGTACAATATTCAATATTTATGGAATGTGAATGGTTGCCATTATCTATGCTCTATGTTTTATCCGTTCATCCGTCCATGATGAAAAACTAACGAACTTATCATATTTGTATAGAAAACCACTGATTATATACAACAACAAATGTTTGGTGCGTCAAGAGTATAGGGTGGAAATAATTTTATGGCAGCCTTGATACCATCAGCAAAACAATTTTCAACATTTTTGCACTTTAAGATTTTGTTTACATTGTAGTACTTTTGCACTTCATGTGGGTCATGTAAAGTCTTAGTATTTTATGATACTAATATATTTGCACATACATTTAAATAAAAATGCTTGTTGAGAGTAAAGAAAGAAGAAAATTTATTACTAATTGGAAGTAGCAAATATATTATTTTACACTTTGGAAAATTTACCTTTGAGTATGTAAACAAATTTGCAATAAATCATTTAACACACAAGGTAAATGTAAAATAAGTAGTAAAGTCCTTTTATACGTTCTTTGTTATATAAAAGGTCAGTTTAAAGTATATATGCTGTCGGTGACAGATTACTTTATGATTTTTTCGTATTTTATGTACTATAATAAAATACCCCTGTTGTATAGAATATATAATAAATTACACTGGTCAAAAAATAAATAAATAAATAAATAAACAAATTTTCGGGACTTTAAATATAACTAAATGAAATATACTGACTTTGATGCGCTGAATACAAATCCGTTTTCAATTTTTTTCCATTGGGTTAAAATATTTTTATGTACGTTGCTAACTTTGGTCATAGTTAGGTACCTGCATTTAATTTTGTATAAAATCAGCAACTGCCAACCGATTTTCATGATTTATAGGTTATTTTATTCTCAATAATTTAAGCGTTAATTGCCTAAAGTGTAAAATTTTCATTCTGAATTTTTTTTTATGATTTTTCGAAAATTAACAATTTTGCGCGAAAATTTTCCTCGCAATTAAATATTACAATTGGTCAATACGTTTTCACGCTATGACGAAATAGATTGACATAACTATTATATTTAGACGCATGCTTTGTCTATGGCAAAAGATGAAGTTTTTGGACTACTTTAATTTAAATAGTTCTTGACATACCTTTAATAAAATAGATTTGTATCAAATCAAATCAAATTTTCAACGATTATAAGACTTTTCTATATATTCGTTCATGTAGGTTTTGCAAAAAAAAAAAAAAAAAAAATACAAATTTCATAAAATTTGGAATACACTTGTTTTACGGTTCATATTTCAAACCTAAAATTTATATATATATATATATATATATATATATATATATATATATATATATATATATATATATATATATATATATATAAATAAATTGTACTACTGTTAGTTATTTTTTAACTCAAGAAACAATAAACTGATTTTTAAGCCCATACTTGCGTTGGAAAGGTGTAGTTTTACTGGTAGCTTACCTTAAACTGAGCAGTACTACGGCCAAAGAAATTTTTTATTTATATTTTTTCGTTTTAACCTTTTTAAAACGTTTGAGTTCATTTAAATTGCGTTAAAATAAAACTAAGACCACTATGATATTGTTTTACAGTTTTTATTTACTCCACTATAGCTTTTATATAATATGTCTTGTTAACTTGATATTCCTTTGTACAAGACTTTTATTTGCGCTTAACACGACTTTATTTTATGACAGCAGAATGATTACTAATTGCTTATAGTTCGGAAAGTTACGGAAATGTCCCAAATGATTTCATATCCTATATCCGTTCATTTTAAACAAGTAAGATTGTATTAAACAAAGATACACAAATAACTCCGACATTGACAGGGTGATACAAAATATACCAAAATCCTACAACTAAGACAAAAATTCGTGATGCACGAAAACCGTGAGCATTACTTTCCTTTTAGACTGAAAACGACGTGTTTTTTTTTTTCATTTGGTGAACGCCATTCACTTGCCTGATGGTGTCGAAAATCATGTTTTGGTGACCTCAGCAATATCTCTTTTTTACATGAAATTGAGGTATTTTGGAACCAACTTTACTGCTACACGACGGAAACCCAAATCGTTAAAAAAAATTTCTTGGGCCGATCCGTAGGCAATGTTCAAGTCCTCCGCTATCAATGTTTTCGATTTTCGATGTCGATGTTCTGTTACTGCGTTCATCATCAACGACCATTTTCTTTAGAGAATCGTTGTCGAAACACCACTAAGTCCGTTTTTACGCAATATTTGATATAAGTTCGTTGCTGCAAATTTAAATCCATTTCTATAACTGTAAGAAATCGCCAACACACATAGAGACAGATGTACTATTGGCTACGTAGCTTCTGCAAATGTCAAGCGATGACCTAAGATTTAACGGGAATATCAATAACAGACGTATCAGCTTAACAGCAAAAAAGAAGAATAAATAAGTAAATAAATCAAATTGGGACGATGGGAAAGCCATAAGGGGATTATTCTGGGAGATTTTTGATCAAGGTGGTACTCATATGTATAAATTTCCAGTTATTTATGTAATACTTTACTATGCACCTTATATCAAATAATATTAAACGGATGAATTTATGCTTTAAGAATTGATCAAGAGAAATTTTTGAAAATTTTTGACAATTTTTAATTGTTTTTATATATCTCCGTAAAATCTATGGGCGTATTAAACCCATAGAATAGACAACTGTCTTTACATTATAAAAAATATAAAAGTTATGATAGAAAATATTGTAAGATTTATTTCATTTATACAAGAACAAAAACAAGTAAAAAAATCGATTCCGAACGCCTGCAAAATTTGTAGTATATGACAAACAATAATGCTGCATATTCTTTTGTCTTAACGGCATAATTTTTTTCTTCAGCTTATGAAAGAAATAAAAGATATTTGTTTTTTTGAAATAATGCTTTTAAAGATGACCTAAAAATTACGAAAATATAACAATGGGATGAATAATGAATTTTTCTGGCAATAGTTTTAACACAATTTTTTTTTCATGTTTTGGAAAAATTGCAACAAAGAGAATTTTTAAAACATAAGAAATTTTTTACAATATTCATTATTGAATTTTAATAGTTTAATAATGTTTTTCATAAGTTTCCCTTGCGGTTAAGGAGTGAAGAAGAAATGAAATATTCATTATAAATTTCACACTCTATTAAATTTATTTTCCTGAGATTAATAAATCATTCATTTGGAATACAATAAGAAACTGTGTGAATGGTGAATTTCAAACGAAAGTTACAAAAATATTTTTTAAGAGGATTTAATAGAAGGAAATATGAAAATAAAAGGAATTTATGTTTTAAGCCTAATATATTTATATTGGATTCATAACTTGAAATTTGGGATTCACAACAGATGTCGTATTTTTTGCACATGATTTAAGTTTTTAGTAACTTATACGCATTTTTTAAAATTTATTTAGTATCATCAATCACTAAAGATTATTATATTTACTAAATACATAATATGAGCTTTTACTTAAAATATTACATCAGTAAAAAAAAATATCACGAAAATTAACCAGTACGGCTTAGGGAAAAAAATAGAAAACCCTATAAAATTTTAAAGAAGTTTTGCTTTAACTAGGTTCAGTAATTTCTTTACAGAAGTTGTGAAAGTTTAGTTAATTTGTTAAATTTCTTATCGTATCAAAATTTGAAAATCTACATCTATCTTCGAATATGAAAATTGAGTAATAGTTCATTAAAATCATTAAGAAAACGATTGGTCGAAAATTCTCCCAGGCACATTAAACACAGTTTTAAAGTTTTTATTTTGGATCACTTCAATCTTCTTAAGGTTTGTTTTTGAAAATTTTTTTAAACCAAACCTGACCTTATATTCATAAGTTTGATGTTTCGGTATAGCATCAAGATAAAAAGGTGGATTCGTCATGTGATTTGAACATATTAAAGTCTGATTCTCAGCACCCAATATACCGGTGAAAATAGGTGTCAGAATCTTGGTAAGTCAATGATCTGGTAAACCGCTGAATATATTAGAAGTATTGTATTATGGATTTATTGAAAAGTACTCCAATATATCAGGATAGAACAGTGTATTCACTAAACTATCTGAATCTTAATTAAAAGAAGGGGTATATGTTGTCACCAAATTAATAAAATTTCTAATGGTTTAATATTTCAGACTCTGTTCGTCAGTGATAAATGGCTATGTGCACCCCTTTAAAACTTGTTATTAACAAATTTTTATGAAATAAATAAATTAATATTACAAAGTTATATTTACTTAATTTTTTACAAAATTTAGGAAATATGAGGATGGCGATTTTTTTTCATCAAGATATAAAATTTTTTTAGCGAAACTATGCATTTTTTGGGTAGGCATGTGCTATGGAACTACTGTTGGAGCGTCGTAAGAGAAACAGATTCGAATTTATATAAAAAGGAAATAAAACCCTTAATTTTTATTTTATTTTTTTAATTTTTACGTTTTTCGTGTTTAATAAATAACTCAAAAGATGACTTTAGAATTTTTCTAGTATTTTTCCCATAGTAAGAGTTACAAAAATCGTTTAAACTAGTGTTTACCGGCGCTATCAAACTGAAATATTTTACTAGGATAGATATATCGTGACAAATTACGACTGTTCGTAAAATGATTACACATATTGCTTTATACGTTTATACCTAATTATTTAAATAAGCTATTTTAGAGCTACATACAATGTTTTTTTATTTTTTAATGGAATCATTTGCGCTAACGCTAAGACAAAATGTTATTTGTAGAAAAAAAACATGAAATAATTTGTAGAATGCTATCACAGTTAGAATATATCGGTAGTGACTCAGACTCTTAGTTACTCTAAAAAGTTAGTTCTTAAACAAGCAAAAGTTCAAGAAATAATATTGAAAATCTCCATACAATACGCATGACTGTTCCCCGTTTAACTGAACTCTTCTTCTGAAATTAAGATTACATCGCCATATGCAACAAGTGCTACAATTACATCATAGTGTATGTTTATTTACTGACACAATTGCCTGAGGTCATCAACAAAATAAATAATATAGGAAAGTTTATCAGAGGAGTACAATGAACATGCAACAATTCACACAATTTAAATAAAATAACAATGAAAATAAATAAATGTATGTATATATTTGTACATATGTACACAGTCCTTAGTTGAAATGGAAGTGGAGTTTTTAATTTATTATTTTTTTAGGGAATTAAATATATATTTGAAATATGCCTCTTAGCCAAGTAATTATATTTTTAACTTTATTATTTACATTATAAACAAAACTAATATTAATAATAGTAAAAATTGTAAATTAAAGGGTGGTGCAACTAAAATGCACGATTTCAATTGTAAATAAAACAAAAGGTTTTCTGTAAATTGTCTTAATATTTGTTATTATGATTGCTGGAACTATGAAAAACATCGACCATACCTCTATACTTTGGTCCTTATTCTCAATGACTTTGAGATTTACTAGTATATTAAGTTTGTGGTAGGGACTTAAAATATTTGCGAAAGTTTGCGCAAATTTTATTTTTGCGACTTTTTTCTATTGCAAAATTCGACTTAGTTTGTGCCAATACAAACATTTTTGTGGCGGTTAGGCTAGGTTAAAAATCAATCATAGCTGAGTTTGGCATAAAAACTTCGGCAAATTAATTAATGTAAATTGTAAATAATTTAATAAAAAATAATAATTTCTTTGAAAGATCAGATCAACTAAAATAAGTGAAATATAGTTTTGGACAATTTGAACAATAAAAATTCGACATAAGTAAAAACAAAAAATAAAAAATATTTTTTTTCTTAATAAATTGGTTGGTTGGTTAACGTGGTAACTGTGCGCAAAAAGTAAAATAAAGTCGAAATCAGTCCGTTATGATAAAACCAGATAATATATAATAATGTGGTGTGTATAATATGTATTAATGAAGTATTTTAAATGTATATCTCAGTTGTTCATTTCCATCTTTTTCTATATCCATTTCCTCCTTTTATCTCTCATTGCAACTGCATAAATAGTAGAGCTGCTGCCAATTCGACTACTATCGGACTCTTATGGCAAAAACATTAGAATGTGAAATGGAAAGCATAATAATAAATATACAAACAAATAAAAGGGACACTAAACTTTTTTCCAGTGTGTCATAAAATTCGATGTATTATAGTTTTTTGATGGAAGGGTAATCCATATATAGAGTGAAAATTGTTCAGTTTTGATAAACTTTATATTTGTACTTCAAAGATTAATCCCTTCAAGTCATCAAAAAGCCTAAAAAATAAGGCTAATTGGTAAGAGTCTATTTCTCAGCAAACGAAAGCAACACCTGCACCGTAATAGTTTGAACAACATGCTATGGTTTGACGAAATGAAGATTACTTTATTTGACTTTAATAAATAAAAATGTAAGAAACGGTTAAACTGTGTCCCTATATGTAAATATATAAGTCTTACAGATGTGATTTTGACTGCATTTAGCGGCCTCCGTATTTACTTTTAGAATTTGACGATAGTATCGATAGGGAGAAAAACTATCGATGGTCAGCCAAAAACAAAACTGTCGATACTAACGATAGCACTATCCATTGTTTTGCAGCTCTAATTAATAGTAGATGAGGGGAGTCCGCGCCGACTAGCATGCTTACCTTACAACTAATATCCACTTACTACTGCCTGAAACCTCGATATATCTATGTAATTACGGGCTGTAAGTTGCACAGTGCGTTTTTCATTACAAAAGGGACACACCAACTACAAGAGCCTATATTATGCCAACTTTTTCCAGACTTATGAAGAAAGCCTTATGAAGATACTACTTTTAATAGGCACCAGCTTAGTTGCAACTTCGGACGTTTAAAGATATTCAAAGCAGATTTCTAGATTAGAAAATATCAGAGTGGCAACCTAGTTGTAACAGTAAATTCTTAGTCTGTGGCTGACTTGAAAAATGTACGAATACAAAATTTGTGTACGGTTTTACTGCTGAATTTAGTTGCAATGTTTTAAAACAAGTCAACTTTATAATTTGATTTTATCGAATACAAATGATTCTATACACCATTTTTAAAAAATAATTAGTTTGTTGTTCGATAAAAATAGTTTTGCGCTATTTTGTCTGAATATTTGAGCAAAAATGAAAAAATTTTCCTTTTCGAGTCGTTCGTTTTGTTTTATCTTTTATTAAGCAATAATCAGATGTAAGAATATCAACTGATGTCATAATTTATTTTGTGCTTTGTTTATAATACTTGTCGGCAACATTTTGGAACAGTATACATAGTTAATATTTTGAATTGATGCAAAATAAAACATTATACTATTATCGAATATATAGCATGACGAAAAGAGATGTAGTAGTATATTAATTTAATAAGAAAAGCGCCGCCCGACTATGAAAAAAGTTGCAATATTGTCATAAAGACCATATAGCATATTTAAGGCTGAAATTATTACGAATAAATGTACTTAAAATATACTTAATAGTTTAAATATCTAACAATGTTTTCTTGAATATTTCGATGAAGAAACTCAAAGCTATCTAGAACAAATTCCTTAAAATTATTTACAATAAGCATTAAAGATACTCCACGCAGTTGCTTTATCAAGAAACTGCTTTTGACCTTATCAGGGACTTTGTCAATATATTAAGTAACAAATATTATGAATCTATTTCAAAATCCATTTATCCATTAATAAGAGAATGTGTTAAGTTGGCATAAGTAAGGCTTTAAATCGAAATTATCAAATCGATAATAATATAATATGTATTAGGGAGATCGATAATGCGACTTAAAAACCAGTTTTCGAATACTAATAATTCCAATAAACGGTTTACAGGTTCTTCTAGTTAAAGAAAATTGTTCCTAATTTTTGAAGCGCAGAGTTGGACCACGTCATTTTAAAAATAAGCAAAAGCTGATGGAGAGTATAAAATTGAAGTGGCCATTAATACTAAAATAATTCTAACAAATCTCATAAAAACTATACCAAAACGGTGTGCGGGGGCCATGAAAAACAAAGTTTATTACACAAAGTACTGAAAAATGCTTAAATTTCCAACAGCTACTCAAGGATCTAATTTCATTTTTGTTGTATTATTTGGTAGAGAATGTAGTTAAATAATACAAGGCCTTAACTGCCTCGACAAGAAAATTTTCTTAGATTTCGAGCAGCACTATGTATAAATTTATGCATCACGTATTAAATAATGTATGTTTCACTGTGGTCTGTTAGGTAAGAGCCCACTTTCCAACCAAGAAGTCATCGATTCAATCCCAGGCCACACCATCTGAGAATTTTCAATAGCGAGATCACCTCACACCATTACTAGCGACTGGTTATGTGTATTTACGCTGTGAAAAACTTAGCTAACTAATATATCTGGCGTTCGGAACCGCCGTTTGTGGGTTTGTGGGCTTTCAATGATCATTCTCCATATACAAAAATCAATATTTTCTTACAGAAGATGAGAAAAGGTTGTTTTTGCTCAAGAGTGCATATCTTTTTCTATCTACCTTGGCTTTCACGTTCTTTGTAAGACGTTCAAGGTTGTCATATATATAAAAAAATTGAATTTATACAAATAGTTAAACGATGATCATATTTTCAAGAAAAAAATATATTTACGAGTATATACAAACGTATAAAAATTATATTTATTTAAATTAACCGGTTGTTTGTGTTGAATTAACTGGTTTATTCCGTATTCGAAAAATGCGGATTTTGAAAAAACCGTATTCTACAAAATCAAAAAACTGGTTAAAGCCGGTCGAATAATAACCGTCCGATCACCCTAGTATGTAAAAATGCATTCTTTTTTTGTAAAATGCTTTTATATCGTATGCATAACTTTTTCCGAAATTCTTGATTTTTAATTTAATCATATAGATGTTTTCCTTTTTTTCCTCTAAATAAAATTAAAATTAGACATTAAAAAATCTTACAGAATCTGTGGCTTAATAATAGCATTTATTGTAATGTCTAAAGTTATTAAAGTCAAATGAATATATGTAAATATAATATTATATGCTTGGTTCAGTAAAAGTGGGTCTTTTGTGTTTTTCTACAGATACTCGTAACTGCCCCATTTATAACAATCTGTAAAACATACTTAAGCATATTTCTCTTAATATTTTATACCAACCATTTTTATTGTTATAAAAATCATTTTGTAGAGCTACTTTAAACACTTTTGTATTGATCCCATATTTTTAAGATTCTAAGTCTTACAAATACCGAGATTAAACGAGATCTGACCTTATTATTTGCAAACATAAATTATATTAAACTTTTACTTAATGAAGAATAAAAAACATGCTAGAGATAGCACATGCGTCTTTGATTTATACAAGATAAAAATTAAAATTGAAACGAAATAATAAAGTACACTGATAAACAGTTAATAAAAATTGAAATCGCACCAAGAACATCCATGGGGCAGAAAAGATGCTGTAAGATAATTTTCGAAACTGAAAAAAATAATATGCGCAATCGAAACCCATTGTTGTTCACATTGTCGAAATATTAGCAGTTTTGTTTAACCTACAGTTTAAGATACACATGCCACGCTTAAAAGTTATCACTGTGATGTGTTTTAAGATTTGAGTATTTATATAGGTGTACGCACAAGTTTGCTGTAAATTTATGAATATTTTTGTTTTGTTTTTTATTACAGATATAAATGATAGAATATGGTGCCAACTGATGTAATTACACACAAAGTCGTACTTAACACCTAAAATTATTTAAATGCCAAGTGCTAAAAATATAATTGCAATGTTAATGACACAACAGATGTTTGCTTATGAATGAATGCCACAAAATTGTAATAATTATAAAGAAAAGAAAAATTTTATGTTTGTAAAAGTAAAATAAAAATGTATTAAAGTCAAAGAATAAGTAAAATATAAAACTGTTAAATCATAAAACTGTAAACAATACTCCGTTCCTAAATTAAAAAAATAATACCAAAGCATTTAACACATAACTGACAGAAAGCAGCAGACAGCAAAATTTCAAAATTAAAATATATACGTTTATGTGAAAACAGTTATTTTAAAGGGAACACTGCAAACCATCGGCAACAACCTTTCCTGCCGCTGCTAAACATAAAATAATTTATATTTTTTAGGCAGCAAAACAAAAATTAGTGATACCAATACACTGTAAAATTGTAAGTAAAAAAACCTAAAAAGAGTTATTTTTATTTATCAGAAAACAACAGTATAAAGTGAAAATATTGTATCAAACAGCATTTACGTTAATAACTAAAACATTTTAAGCACAAAATTTCATTATTTTTTTTTTATTTTTATGGATTTGAAAGGCTTAAGTCTCACCACTGAAAAACATTTTTCTATAACAAATATTTTCATGACAAATAAAACAGATGATATTACCTTCAAAATATTTATGAAGTCGATTGTACAGCAGCAAATACTGCCAACAACAACTTGCTGCTTGTTGTCGGTTATGTGTTTAATGCTTCAAAAATAAAAATGTTCACTGCAATTAAAGCAGAAATAAAAATAACACTGGTCTACAAAAAATATAAAAGTTTCTGGCCTTTAAATAAAATTATATGGTTCATAATGATTTTGATGCGCTGAACTCAGTTTCAGTTTTTCTTCCATCGGATTCAAATTTTGTTTTTTTTGATGGGCGTGGCAAATTTTGGGCCCAATATATGGTGGTTATATTAACATATTTCCTAATAACTTGAAAACGACTTGAACGATTTTAATGCGGGTACGAGCAAATATTTAGGAATAAAATTTCCTATAAATCGTTAAAAAAATTTTTTTTTGTTGTATTTAAAACAGTTTAGCAGTTATTCATAACTTAGTTGTGAAAAACAATTTTTTAAGCAAAATTAATGAATTATGTTTTCAAAATGTCATAAAAATTTTTTCAGAATGAAAATTTTATATGCTAAGCCCCAGAATTAAAGCTTAAAGGGCCCTTGCCTCTATGGGTTATTTTAGTTTTAACATATCTGACTTTTATTTTAATGTTTAAAATGTAAAATTTATATTTTATTTTTCCGCAACTAAGTTGAATAACTACGAAGCTGTGAAAAAGACAAAAAAAACTTAATTAAGGCGGTTTATAGGAAATTTCGTTCCTAAATATTTGCTTATACTTTCATTAAAATCGGTTAAGTTGTTTTAAAGTTATGATGAAATATATTGATATAACTATCATATTTTGGGCGAAAAATTTGAGCCCAATGGAAAAAACTAAAAACGGATTTGAATTGAGCACATCAAAGTCATTATATTCCATATAGTTTTATTTAAAGGCTTTTTTGCTGTAGATTATTATTTTCAACTCTAATTTAAGCATCATTGTCACTATGATATTTTCATCGACGAATTATCTTCAGAAAATCAGTAGTGGAAATCGGAATGAAATTGTTATAAATGAGAAATTTTACTGCTGAATCTTCGTAGCAATGCCATAAACGATAGAAGTTTTGTATGGCAACCATACTAAAAAACGCTGAAATATAGCGACACATGCTAAGCTAACCACACTTTGAAATTTGGATGTATTGTTCATTATGACTGGACTACATACTGAAATTTAGCGACATTGTCTTTTATACCTCTACAGCATGCTTGATGCCTCTCCTCGTTAACGTGTAATGCATAGTCATTTTCAATGATACTGTCTGTTTGAATAATAATAAGCTGATATCTGCGAGACAAAATCAACTTCTATAATCTATGGAAACTTTACAATAAATTTTAAAGTTATGTATGACTCCGAAGAAAATTCATCATTCGTCATCGATGGCTTACCATTGTCAACGCTTGTCATAGATATTCACTATCACATTCTCCACCAAGTAGTTGATGCGAAACAAATAAAACAAAGTTGTAAGATAAATGCTTATACTTAATAATAAAAAAGAACCCATGTTTTAAGAAAGTAGTATACATTTTTATTACAATAAAAATATTTAATAAAATTAAACATAATTAAACATAAAAAATGCAGAATTAAATGGTCGATAAGTTTTATTTTATGTTTCAAGATTTCATCTTTATTTAAAATATTAATGGTAAAATGTTAATGGTATAATGTCGTTAAACACAGTTTATTATATCAAGTGGACACAGTATCGGTTACTATGTTCAACCTAAAGCATTAAGCACGCAGACCACAGCGGACTACCGACTGCTAGCAGCAAAAATTTGGATACGCATTCATATTTATATGAAGATGATTATTTTAATGACTCTCCAACACGACTACTGTCGTCGCCACACTTAGACAAATTTCTATAAGCAGATTGGTGATTCCAATAAAATACCAAATGTTAAATAAATACGAGTTTAAAAATAATATTTTATTTAATAGAATATTTATTTTGTTTACATTAACAATAGCGAGGCTTTTAGCATCTGGTTTAATTTATTTTGATATTTTTAAGTGGTATAAGTATCGGGTGTTTTTTATACAGTTAAGCAAGTTTATGACATAACAAAACAAAGAAATATATTTTTATTGTCACAAACGAACTTTGTTGGATAGAAAATTTTATGGCATTAATGTTAAATATGATTTCAGTCATGCAGCCACCACGGCTAGTGCGTACAAGGGGCAATCTGGCCTTATTTCTCCAATAACTCTTCGGATGTTCATTTCTGGTTGTTTGATTGCATATGGTTTATCGGCGTATACAAGTGATATAACACAGCCCCAAAAAATAATCCAATGGGGTTCAATCACACAATCTTGATGGCCAATTAATTGGACTATGACGTTTTATTACTCTATCGTTAAACATTTTTTTAGTAAATCAATTGTAGCTATCGCTGTGTGACATGTGGCGTCGTGTTGTTTGAAACCACAGCCAACTAATTGAGGAACGAAAAAATTTTTATTCATTTCACTAGATCGTTCCCCATATTCTAATCATCATCGTTTTTGAAGAAACCAATGATTCCGCTAGCCCATAAAGTGCAGCAAAACGTAATTTTTTGTTGATATAATGGTGTTTGTAAAATTATGGGTTATATATATTTTTATATATTTTTTGTATTTTGCTTGTGATTAAGTTCTGTATCTGATTCGTGTTCTCGTTGTCATTAATTATTTGTTGTGTGTACGTATCTTTACGCTATAGAAACGAGGCATCCTCGGTCGGCTGAGCGTGGGTATCCACGCCCGATATTATCGCGCTCACCTGACCGAAGAGAGCTCATCTCAATAGCGTATAGATACGTACACACAACAGTCCGAACTATAGCGGATAATATACTATAAATAAGTAAAATATTTATTATAAATAAATTTAATTTAAATATTATAAATAAATAAACATTTCGTTAAACACGTAAATGACAAGGTTGCATTTCAATATTGATGATTCCGTCAATAATAACAGTTGATAAAACGTTATTCTTAGACATCTCAAATGCAGTGTGAACGGGTGCGTTTATTTATTAAAACATTTTGCTAAAACGTTGTGCAAACATACCATTACTTGTTTTCTTTGCTGTTAGTTTTTGTTGTTGCCGATTTATTTTTACTTACTTTATATCTGCTTGTTGTTGTCGATTTGGTTATCTATATACAGGCCTGTAGTTGTTTTTGTGTCTTTGGTTTATTTATTTTTAGAAATATAGTACAGGGGTGCCCAACCATATTTTCGAACAATATTTTATTAATTCCAAAACTTATTTTCTGCAGCCGGAAAATGCACTAGTTTAATTGGTAGACAGTTTATATATATACGGCTGTTATAGCTAGGCATCAGAAATATCGCCACTGCCAAGCACCTTTATCTGCAAAGCAGGTATTCATAAATAATGAAGTAGGAAAATAAAACAAAATTATTTATCCCAAAACTAAGTCTTCCGATCTTGTTGGGTTGTTCAGATTAGACACATAAACGCATCGCTGGTACAAGGAAAGACATATGTCATTTATATATGAATAGGCATGTTTAGTTTTGCTGGTAAGCAATCTAAAACTTAGTATAGATTTTTTCTACAACATAATGGTGATTTTTCGCCAAGTGTGTGACTGCCAATTAGGTGTTAAATATGATGATCTCAGACAATATAAATTGAATAGGTTTTCATGTTTTAGTGTTTATACTAACAATTACAGAAATCTGTTCTGAATGCAGTTAAGAGCCAATAAAGTGTTTTTAACTTACTTTTCCTTTAGATTTTCCTTTTGAATATATTTTAAATTTTATTATTTTAATCTTTCCATTGTTTGTACTTAAACAAATTACCCATCAATTCTTGTTTGGTCTTAGTTTATTGCCTATAGTAAAAATTTTTCTCTCATTTTCATATTCATATTCTCTACCATGAACATATCTGCGAAGTAAAGATAAATATTAAAATGCATTGGAGCAGAAAAATGTAATAACCGCATATTTTCTTTCATATTGATATGTTCATGTAAATATGTATGTATATTTATTTTATGATCTCGAGTACAAGAAAAGGAAGAATATAATATAAATATATAATATATATTTTATAAAAAATTTGGCATTAAGATAATTTTATGCTTTCTATATACTGTGCTGTCTAGACAGGCAGTGGCATGCCTGTCT
Source organism: Wohlfahrtia magnifica (assembly GCA_023159175.1). Taxonomy (NCBI): domain Eukaryota; kingdom Metazoa; phylum Arthropoda; class Insecta; order Diptera; family Sarcophagidae; genus Wohlfahrtia; species Wohlfahrtia magnifica. Next base: position 114,752 of record JAKWBJ010000005.1, read on the forward strand.
ATTTATTTCTGTACAAATGTCTCGCTAACCTAAAAAAATGCACTAAAAATTATGAATAATATTAATAAAATTTCCATATAAATCTTATATATATTTTTTCCGAGGAATTCTTTATGTTAAAATATTTCCGCTTATGAATTTGATTTGAAGTGAGTATGCTAAACTATGGCATGTAAAAAATGTTTTATAAAAACATAATTTAAAATGATTCGAATATTCGGATAATAATGTCTCGTAGACTTTTAAATAAGGTTCCATGCAAAGTATCTTTAAATTTAACAAAATCATAGTGTGCATGAGATATCATCAATTTTTTTTATTCGTTTATAAGACATATCGATGTTATTATATACGGAATATAACACCTTGCAAATGTCAGCCTTGGCTTTGCTGGGTGTAACGCATCTGAAGTCCCTTGAGGCTGCTTGTTTCGCCTCCAATATTTTTGCATTGATTGTCCATATTCGACTCAACAAACTCGTTCCCTCTAATTGCGATAGCACGTTGAGTACCCACTATCTCAGAGAAAGCCGGCACCCAGATTATGCTTACCCTGGTACTATCTGAATAGTTGAAAAATGCTATCTTACAGTCTAGCACATTCCCTGTCTTGACTGCAACATAGATAACTAGTTAAGTATGTTAGCTCACAGCAGGCACGAGTTTACCTGATCTAGTTGATGCCATATGTGAGAACTCTGACTTCCATTTCGTAGTTGTTATTATGGTTCGAAAAGCGGAAAATATGTTGGCCGCTAGGTTATCAATAGAGACACACATTCCCGACTTACCCTCAACTTAGATCCACCTCTCTATTTAGAACCTGCTTTTTAAGTAAGACTTAAACAAATCTTTTTAGTATTTTAAAATAATTAAAGAAAAATCTTAAGGTAAACAAATGGCATTTAAATTAAAATTAATTTAATTTCAATTGAAAACAATTGAATTTTTGTCGAAAAAAAATATTTTAATTTAATTTGAATTGATAAGTCGTAAATTTGTCTGAATATTTTTCTTATAATCGTACACAATAAAAAGTTGTAGTTTAATTTTAAGACTTGGACAATTTTGGTATTAGTTAATTAAGTTTCATATTCTTTTAATGATAGCTTGGAAGAGAAGAATAAACACCAAGTTGACTAAATATTTTATTTTATTATTTTTGAAAATATATTCAGTGTTAATTTTATAACTGCCAGCTTTATTTTAATACCTAAATAGGAATTAAACACCTATCTTATATTTTGAAATAACTTCAGGCTTACAATTTACTACCAAAAAAAAAAAAAAATAATAATAAGACTTCCTTCACTGATTTTTCTTAATACTGTTATTAGTGTTCAAAAAATACTTTGTTTCTATTTCTTTAACTTTTATATTAATACCAAATGAAAAATAAAATTCTGCTTCAGAGGGAACTATTAATTCCTTGAAGTTTGAAAATAATACCCGAATATATTGAAAACTCTCTCAATTAGTCCAACCTAATACCGATGAAGTTATTAAGATAATACTTTTTAGTAAGATAATAAAATTAGTAATCAAATGTTAAAAACTTCATTGATTCAGAAAAAGTGAGTGTCGCAGTATGTAATAAAAAATTGGAGTCAGTAATATGATGTCAGGCGGACAAAACTTTACAAGTTTGTATGAGTAGTCTACTGATAGCCTGCAGTTTAAACCTCTTCTTCCTTCTACTGCAGCTGGACGAGTCGCAATAAGAGCAAATATTTATCAATGTAAAGATATTTGTATAACTTATGAGAAGATAATTTGTTTTAAAATCACCTTAGCTATTACTTAAACTTTTTCGTTTTTATTAGAGCTTCACACAGCAATGAAAGAATTCAAAGTTAAAACTCAACAGCCTTCTATTGTCTATTCTATTTAGAAATTTACCTCATGGACTTATATTATGTCAGATATTTGACCTATATTTTAACTCTTTTTATGTATTCAACATTGATTTTGATATAAGCTTGGCAATTCATTGTGCTATTTTGCTAAGTTTGTATGCCAAATAGATATAAAAAAGTCAAAAAATTTACAGCATTGGCTTTATTTAATATAAAACTTTAGTGTTTTATTCTTAATATCAAAGATTGTAATTCAAAAAATATTTAGCTTTAATGAAGTAGATTTCTCAAGACGATATGTACGTCATGTAATGAATTTAAAGGAGTTTTGGCACAATAAATACAATTGCATTAACATTGTATTATAATTAAAGCAATAAATGCAATAAATTAATAAATTAATTTTTTTCTTATTTAGAAAAAATGATTTTTATTTAAATTTATGAAGGCTATAAGCAACACCAGTATAGATTAAAATAAATTTCGTGTTTATAAGAAATAAAACTTTTTCTGGTATGAAATCCATTCTTAATTTGTATTAATACAATTCCCTTTTATAATAATATTAAAACTTCCTGTGGTGTAAAAAATTATTCCGCATAGTATTAAAACAATCAACGTTTATATTAAAACTAATATTTGTTTTGATATGGAAAGATTATGTATAAGTTACTAAAGTAATCCCTCCCGCGCTGTTGGGAGCCTTTGTGTTGCATCTGCTTTTTGACTGGTGTGGATGAAAAAAAAGCTTTAACTGTTACCGTTATCTACACATGAAAATTTCCATATTTTTTTCAAATGATTGTTTGTACTGACTGCAAAGTTATTTAAGCCCAATTTAGAAACTTCAACTCTAACCATTCTCAAGATATTTAAAAACCATTATTTCATTTCTATGGGAGATTCCATAGAAGTGATTCCGCTCATCCGATTCTGCCATCGTTTCAACTAATGGTTTGTATTATATAAGAAATCATTTAAACACCCTTCCCAATCGTTCTCTAAATATATAAAAATCAACATTAAATTAATGGGAAATGTGACACCCACTTCGCCCATATTTCGACTCTTGATGTGTATTAACTCCTAAGTTATATAGCCCAAATTCAAAACCTTCCATTATTAACGTTCCAAAGATGTAAAAAAATTAATATTTACTTTGTATGGGCCTATCCAATTCTGCCCAATTTTTGACTAATGATTTGTATTGACCACAAAGTTATTTGGGCGAAATTTAGAAACTCTTACTGTTACCGTTTTAGAGATAAAGACATATAAATACAAATTTTGTGTGGACTTGGCAATGCCCAGTTGAACAATAGTGAAGCCACACACCAAAAGATAGCTTTATACACATGCTTTTTATATACACTGTTTTAAAAATATTTTGTAACTTACACAACGTAGTAGCAGTACAAAGTGTTTCACTCCAACGTCAATAGCTTGGGAACCAAAGGACCTACAAAAACCGCTTATAGATAAAAACCTTGGTATTGACTTCACCAAATTTTAGAGTACATCAATTATAACGGATTTTATAGTCCTTTTATATATATAGATATTATATAAGAGATTTTATTGAATACCCAGAATAAATTAAATAAAAAATAAAATAAATAAAAAAGATAAATAAAATAATAAAATAAATAAAAAAAATAAGGAAAAAAATTATTTTAATGCTTTTTTAAAATGAGAAAATAAAAATATATTTCTCATTGTCTCTCATTCAATTTTTTTATATTAATGCTTTTTTGTTATTGTTATATATAAACAACAGCTTAGTATTAAAATTAAACCAAAATTTTTTTATTGTGTATTGGTTTGTTGTATAAGAGCTCCTAGGAATCAGATCCTCCTACGAATAATTTTTTTTGTTTTTTTCCTACTTTTTTTCAATTTTAAGAAATTTTTTTGATTAAGATTTAAAAAAAGTAAATAATCACAATTTTTATATACATTAGATAACAGTAGGTTATAGTGTAGAATTTAACAAGTATTTCACTTTTATAAAATAAAATTAATTTCTAATATAAGCCAAACTTTCAGTACTTATATTATTGTTTACATTTTATTACTGCTATTATTTTTCTATTTTTGCTTATATTTCTCAACATAAAACTATTTTATTAAAATTATAGTCTATTTTGTTAATATGGTGAACGTATGAGTAATAAATATTAATCATACATCACCAGTGGCTTGTGTTAGAGTACTACAACCAGGCAGGCATCCATACATATTTGTAATAAAGAAAATTAAGAAATAATTATAATTAAATCATTTATTATTGTGTATTATTTATATTTATGCTACGGGTATCCAAAATTAAAGTATCATTTTAATTTTGCTGCTATTTGTTCTACTTGAAATTTTTTTCTAAGCTTTTATTTTAGATTCAAAATACGTTCCAATTAGTTAATGTGGCACGTTACACAAAGAAACAATGTTATTTTTATTATTAAAACATTTTTTGAAAATGGAAAAAGTTTTATAGATGTAATCAGGAAATTTAGAACATAATTTGTTAGAGAAAATGCTCCAAAAAATCGTGTCATCAAGCTGATCGTTGAGAAGTTTGAAGAAACTAGATCCATTCATGATAAGAGAAACATAGCTTATCAACGTAGAGGTTGTTCAACAGAGACTATAGCTGCTGTGTTGAAAAAGAAACAGCCATTCGTTGTCATTCGCGGCTGTAATATATCAAACGATCCACATTTTTCAACATTTTGCTTCATGATCCCGATTTTAAGGCTTATAAAATCCAGCTGATCACGCATTACTTTGGCAATTCGTTTCTTGGGCCATCGAAAAACCAGAAAGAAATAAGAATGTTTTTAACAAAATAATCTTTACCAACGAAGCCCATTTCCAGGTCAATGGCTACGTCAACAAGCAGAATTGCCACATTTAAGGTGAAGAGAATCCACGAGCTTTCTTAAAGCAACCATGACATCCATATAAAGTTACGGTTTAATATAGTTTGTGGACCGAAGCAATAATCGGGCTATTTTTTATTTAAAATAATAATTTAAAAGTGAATAAGGTCAATGGAAATCACTACAGGGAGATGACCCGACGCTTTTTGTGGTGAAAAATTGATAATTGTGGTGGATTGATGTGATGATGTGGTCTCAACAGGACGAGGCCGCTTGTCACACAGCAAAAGAAACAATGAATCCTTGACAGAAAAGTAAGCAAATCGCATTAGTTTTTGTAGAGGAGGAGCAAATTGGCCAACAAGATCATTAGATTTGACACCTTCAATCCCACAAAAGTTGAAGAAATCAAAACTAACATTATCGAGCTGATATTGACCACAGTTTATTGAAAAACGTGATTGATTATTTTAGTAAAAGATTAGAAGCCTGAAACTGAAATAAAAATGAAAAGTCTTTTTTTTTAAATTCAAATGATACTTCAATTTGAGTTACCATTTATAAATAATGGATGGAGCAGATATAACGCTTTGTGTCGTCAGCTGGAGTTTAGTTGTACAAAATATTTCAATTAAAATAATTCAAATTGTATTATTTTAATTAAATTATAAATATTCATATATTTTATTCTGGCTTTGATAGCACAACGCTTAAAATATACTGACATCATAATCTTAGTCTTTTTGTTAATCGTTGGAATGTCTAGACTTGCTTTCATGACCGAAATAATAATGTAATTATATTTATATGCTATGTTTAATATTCTGAAGAACATAATAAGGACACTTACGTTACAAAAATCTGCATAAATATGCGTACCACATGCAAGACATATGATTAATTTTACTTATTTTTACTTGTTTGTTCTCACAATTCTTTTATTTTTTATTTAAAAGTGTTAAAAGAATTTGACAGAGAGATAATAATTTATAAAAAGCTCATATATAAGATAAAATTCAGTTTTGCTTGGTATTGATCATTTTGGTCCGAAGTCTAGGCCACGCTGTGCTAGCATGTGCCCACTATCGCTTCAAAGTCCTTACGTATGCTGGCCATTACCTGACGTTCACGAAGTGGATTTTATGAAGCTGTGAACTTTGTGCAAATCACACATTGCAATATTCTTTTTAAGTCGTCTAATGACATAGAAACTATTACTTAGATACCTCCTTCTACTAATTGCAGCTTATGCTTATGAGTCACGGCATTGAAGTATTAGCCTACAGCCACGTTTTCCAAGAGTCTAACGGACTGTTATTTAGTCCCATTACCCTGTTCTTCATCCATCCAAATACGGCCAAATTGCTCTAATTTCGCAAAAGGAGGGTTCGTTTACCCACCTTTTGTTAGTTTTGCGTCTCAGTTCCTGCCATATTAACTGTTTGGAAAAACTTTTCTATATGTTGATAATCCGAAGTGATCTTCTAAAACACCAAGCCTAAATGTAATTCTAACGCAATCTTGAACGGTTTTTTCTCATAAGCCTTAGGGAACCATTGTAAACTTTTAAATCAAAGCATAAATCGTAATTTTGGTGATAGTTTTATGCTATTTTTATGTAGATTTTCCTCCTATGGCCCAAAGACGATTTTAAAGTTCAATAATGTTAACATTGGTACATAGAACTTTTGTCCAAAAAAAGGAGTATTTTATGTATTTTCTTCAGTTCTTCCGTGATATGTATTCATTCTTCTCAGTTTTTGTCAATTTTAGTCATATTCGCTTCAATTTGCTTTTGTTAAATTTGCACTGGTCATACTCATTTTGATTTATCTTGTATATTCCATTCTTTGGCATTTCTCGTGATTTGCTCCTGTGAATTTAAGAGACTGCGGCCAATACAGTGCATAGGCTGCTGATTGGATTGCGCCCTCATTCTGACGATAGAAATGACCACTGGAGAGAAAAATTGCAAAAATTTTTGCATCTTTTGGACGATTCGGCAGTCAGCGTTTCATGTTGCGCTATCATAAAGTAGGGTGACCGAATATTGAAAAATATTTTTTGGATACAGTTATCGATTTTCTGTCTCGATTCACCATACATATTAGTTAAAAAAACTGACTTAATTTATCTGTCTAGCTGGCATTTATGATGAACAAATCTTGAAGTATCGAGTTTATGTGAAAAAATCATGTCCTTGTTGTCCACAAATAAAAAGCTCTTACTGGAACAATAATTTGAGTTTATTAAATCCCTTTTCTTAAGTATATTCACCTCCACAATTTTTGCCAGCTTCAGTTTTCTAATATTATTTAAGTACTTAGATCTTAGTAGTTCAGCAACGGTATTATCCGCACCATAGTGATTTGTTTAATTTTTGATGGAATTAACAATATTGTAGATATGCCAGGGTTATCTCTATGTTCATCACATTCGCAGTTTTTGCGCAGATTATGTCTTGATGATGTAAACCCAAACATTAAGTTAGTCTTCCGTGCATATCTAAGGCACAAAAAAAATGTATCAATCAGTTTCTATTATAAAAAAAGAAATGTTTTATATTTTCCAGTTACATATTAAGTATATGCATGTGTGTAGGAGATATTTGCTTTCAAAATACATGTAAACAAAAATTAAAATTTTTTCATGATGGCTGTTACATTTAAAATAAAATATAAAGACATCATATTTGAAAATTTATTTTTGTTCTTCTTCTCAAAATGTAAGAATGAATGTAAGTTTGGTTAAACAAAAAAATAATTATCTCTTTCAAAAGAAAAAGTACATCTGAACAAAATCAAATTTCGTATAAAGTATTAACATACACTCTAAAACATTAGTTTAAATTTAGGGTCATATTTTGTCTAAATTTCTATTAAAAATTTCATGTTGGCTAATATTATATCAATTTTAATCTTACTTTTAACTAAAACGTGGCCAAATTTAGTTATTTGGATAGTATTCCTGATGGGCTAGATCCCTGTACACGCAAACCCTTCCTGGCTAGAATGTTCTCCTTGTGCATCTCACCAGAGCCGGCGATTAGACCCGGTTCTGTTGTGGTACACGCTGATGGATCGAAATCCTCGGAAGGAGTTGGGGGCGGTATTTTTATTCTTGCATAAGTATCCTTTAAACTGCAGGACCACTGCCGTATCATACAGGTGGAGGACTCGGTGATAAAAAGGCCAGCGAGCTGTTTGATGTACTATTTGGTATATGATTGTGATATCCGGATCTGTACGGACAGCCAGGCTACGATCAGGGCTCTCTCTGGTGCATACTCGACATCGGCACAGGTTTGTGAATGCCGGGCATCTCTGATCGAGATGACGAGATATTTAGACCTGGAGATTATCTGGATAAAGGATCACTTTGGCACCAGGAGGAACTGTGCGTTAGACGAACTGGCGTAGTTGAGCTCTTTACTCAGTAATGAGAAGATTACCCACTTGGTTGGGATGCCACTCTGCTTTTGCAGAAATCTGGTACTGCGGTACATGTTAGGCAGGGCACAGCAACGGTGGGATGATAAACCCGCGTGCTCTATATCAATGCAAATCTGACCCCTGTATGGTCGAGCTCGCATCGAGTCTATTATGAGATGCCACGACATAGGCTATATCGTTCTGTTTATGATTACTGGGCACTGGATGGCTTGAGCGCACGCTAGGAGATTGGGTCTACCGTTCAATGAGTAAGGGTTGTTAGGATGAGGAAGAGGATGGGATTGTCGAGCATTACTTGTGCCAGTGTTCGAATCCTTCGGATATTAAGACCGCTTTCCTTGGCAGTCCGTTTCTGCATGCCTTGTCGGACTTGGCTAATGTGAATATCAGTAGGATCCCTGGTTGGTTCGGTTCGAACCAGAATGTGGGCATGTAGGTTTTTGGATTACTGGTATGGGCATTGGGATCAGTATTTGATCCAAGTGAGCTTGACCGTCGTAACAAACTAACTAGCTAGTTAAAACACAAAATTTGCTTAATTTTACGCAAAAATACAAATTTTCAAATAAAAATATCAATTTATAAACAAAATGTGCTTAAAAACCACCTACATATGTCAAGTTTACTTCCAAATGTTGAATATTATGCATATTTTCGTAAAAACAATTAAAAAACGTGTAAACACAGTTATAAAAAAAAACTAAAAGTGTAAATATGTATGTAAACTTCAATAGGCGTACGTGATAATTTTATGAATTAATAATTTAAAAGCATTACGGCGCGAAAACAAGAACAAGTGCCTTTCATGTAATGCCGCTTTTGTTTCATCGAAGTAGAATTGATTGGATGTAGACAATTATCATAAGAATTGTTTTTTTTATTATATTTCCTTATAGGAATCTTTAGAAATATTACTAAATGATGAAAAATTTTCTAACAAATGTGTCGTACTATAAATACTGAAAATTTACTGAATGACACTAGAATCTAATGGAATAGAAGTAAATGGTGATGAAGTTTCATAGTATTTTGATGGTTTTAAATACTGATGGAGTTTGGAGACGAAATTCACTTATGCTATATTCGCACGAGACTTGATTACTTCGTTCTCTGTTTGTATTATTTCTACGGAACCTTTAAACATCTAGAATATGAAGTCAATGCAGCGAGCGGCTATTGTTCTGTTTGTCGTCTTTATTTTATTTTTTATGTATTTCTTGTATTTGAAAGGGTACTTCAAGGCGGTCAGTTTAATAAGTTTGCAATGTTAAATCTATAACTAAAATATTTTTAATAAGTATGCCAAACTCTTTTGATATACATTTTATAAAATTTGGAGATGACACTGACTTTGAAGTAATACACTATCAAGATTTTGTATCAAAATTTGTGTAATTAATTTCATAATCGTCGCTGGTACTATGAATGAAGGAGCGAATGGCGAAAAAACAGTGTCGTGCATTTTATTGGATGCAGAATCTGCATCATCTTTAATTTACACTTTTTCTGAGGAAGATCAAAGATTCCAAGTACTTTTTTAAAACTCTCTGTTATCCTCAGAAAGTAAAACCCAACAATCTGACGCTGGTTAACCAACAAGGTCTGACGCAATAGGTGTATAAGAACTTGGTACAAAACAACGGCGTGAATATTGAGATGCAAGAAGTAGTTTACATTTGTGACGATAATTCAAATGAAGCGCTTAAAAATACAAGCTCTGAACTTAAAACAAAGCCGCTTGTGACTTATTTTAAAAATTTCTAAATTTCTTGGAGATATATACCATGAAATTAAAAAAAGGCTAAATAGAAAACAAAAGCTTGTCAATCTGTTAAAAGCTCTAGCAAATATTGTGGTTGACGAGGTACTAGAAATATCATATTATATTCCAATGAGCGTTTACAGAGACGGATCTAGAGGATAATATGATGTCGTAGACTCCAGTTTCCTTAATCGGTACTATGATGATAGATATTAACTTATTAAAAAATAAGAAATTCAGGTGCTTACATACATACATGATTTTCTGTTAAATAAACATAATTAAACATAATTTAACATATTTATTAAAAGGGACTTGAATAATAAAGAAAGATTAATTCCAAAGAGCAGAAAACTAAGCACAATAAGTGTAATATTTTTAGATATATTTTGCTCAATATTACAAAAAAAGTTTAAAAACGAACAAAATGTCTAAATATAATTGTTTAATTTTAGGTCGAAAATGGTTAGTAATGTGTTGCCTACTATTATCAAACTAATTTTCAACAAACGTGTTGTAAAGTGTACATATACATATGTACATTAAGGTATTGAGGTAGAGTTTAAGGCGTTTCCCGTAGTTAGATAAATAATTTCGTTTTGCAGCATCATTCGTAAATATTTTTTCGTTTTCTGTGTGTTCATTTAACATCCATCCGTCTGTATTAAAGTGTTTATTTTTACACTTTTCTCTTATTCACTGCGAAGAATGTTTTTTCATAGACATTTTATCACGCACGATTGGAATATGTGGGCACTGGAATAAGAGTTTCAAGTTAAATGCCCTTTGTGTATTAAGAAAACTCAATTAAAAAAAGGAATGCTTCGAAGATAAATTTATATCCTTCATGATGTGGTTTTTGAAGTAAATAATACTTTATTTAAATAAAGCACACAAATTAAAGCAGATTTGCATTTTGGTAAAATTTTTATACTGTAGTTAGGCATTGTTAAATGCGCAGAAAATTAAAATATTATATAAACTTTCGAATTTTTCTACTTTTATAACAATCGATTAAGAGTTTTTTGAAAATTGTAAATGACGAAACTAAAAGTTTTATTATTACAAATTATCTAAACTTAAAAAGTGGAAAAATTTAAAAATTAGGACATAAAATATCTCCTTGCAAAAAACACATAAATTCATCCAGGATACTTAAATAAAATACATATCGTTGATGAATTTAATCACGAAAGCATTTCGCTTTATTTCTACTGGTTCAAAAGTTAGCGAAAACTTTTTTGTGTGATCTATAGTAATAAATCCATCAAAAACACCGAATATAACTATCTTTGATTAAAACTTATAAATTATAGATTTTCTATTAGCTTTACAACATATTAGAGTGCTTCGACCTTTCTTCTTTAATAGGTTTAGTAACATTTAGATGGCAAAAAAAGATATGGAAAAAAGAAGCCAGAAAATTAAATGTAAGTCTTGGCCACATCTTGCGTAGATGAAAACAGGAAGAAGTTTTCTTTGCGGTGCTATAGATAAAGATTTTCGAAAGTATTGTTTTAAATATTTTTGTAATTTACCTCATGGAAGGTGAAGCAATCGTATATACTCGTAATAAGTCTAGCGCAATTTCATAAACATCCAATCGGAAGAAGGTTAACTACGGTAAGGCGAAAGAAAATGTGACATTTTGACTGCTATTTACCACATGCAAGCAGAGAAAAATTCTGTGTGTGCAAACAACTTCTTATGACGCCTTTTGATTTGAACGACGCTATTTTCTATATATGGTATAAAGCTGAAGATAAAGAGATAATAAATAGGAAAGTAACATCACTAAAACCAAGGTATGAGAAACTCCTGCATATTAAGAAATATTAATATAAGCGCTTAATAACGCTTACGCTATATACGCATAATATATACAACAAAATTTTATAATAATAATAATAATATTTTAAGTGAATTTATCGAAGACGTGCTTATGATTTGTTGCATTCAAAAAACTTCGTTCAACGTTCAAAATGATTTTGTCTAAGTTAAATAAATAAGTTTATAAATAAATAAAATAGTTTAAAATCCAAAAGTGTTTGCTTATGTTATTGATACATTTTGTACTAACAGAAGTTCGTGCATACGTTTTGTTTGTTTATCTTTCGAGAATCTTAAAATCGACAAAACTCTTAATCATAAAGTTACAAAAATCGGGTTTTTACACGTAAAATACAACTTTGTAAATATTAGGAAAATTTCGAAAAAAAAATTCTTGTTGTATTCTGTAGCACTTATCAGAAAAAATATTGCTTACCAGATTTTCTTGTTTTGTTGCACAGTGTTATTTACTGAAATATATTGTAAAATTTTAAGTGACATAGGAAATCGTCATAAATGTAAGACATAAGAATCGAATACATATACATATGCATGTTTAATATAATTCGGAAATGTCCGGCTTTTCCTGGCTGCTGTCCTCTTATTTAAAATAAAGTCATAACAACCCTAGCTGTATATAACATGACAAAAATAGTACAAAATTAAACTTTTTGTGGACATTCTAAAAAAAAAAAAAAAAAAACAAAAATAACAAAAAAAAATGTTTTGGTACCATGTTGAAAATAGAATTTTTGAATTTTTGAATTTTTTCTGGACATTCTAAAAAAAAAAAAAACAACAAAAATAACAAAAAAAATATGTTTTGGTACCATGTTGAAAATAGAATTTTTGAGTTGAGTCGTAAATTAAGTCGTAGTTGTTTTTTGATGGTTATTTTGTTTGTATTTCTCAAAAAAATCTATCCAAAAAGTACATTTTGAGTAGAAAATAAATATAAAAATAAAATTCAGTTTGGGTGTTTTAATATTTCATCAGAAAATAAGGGTTATTTATTTTTTCATTTTTAATGGAAAAATAAAACTCATTTTAAACTTTTTAATTGTTTTTTCAATTATATATACAAAATTTTTAATAAATGTTTTATGAGGTCCCTGGTTTTATTGGTTTGGTAATTTCTATATATATATATATATCATTCCATGCGGACTTCTCTCAGTCAATTAGCTGCACCCGATTCTATTTTGAAGCTCATTGAAAGAGATCTTCAGTTTAACGCCTGTTCTGAACGGCAAAGGCATTTAGAGAAGTTTTCAATAGTAGTAATACTCATAGCCAGTTACTAGCTAATATTATGGGGTGAAAAAATTGCTTCTTCTTTTAAGATGGTCTGATCTGGAATCGAACTGACCTTACCTACCATACCAAAGCGGCACTTTTTTAAGTTTTGCGTAAATATTCTCTTCATATATAATAACTTTGCAAAAAATATTTTGTTTTTTTTTTTTTTTTTTCTTTTCGACTTATTTAAATGTGAAAACTGACAATGATTTCTTACAAAAAGGAAATGAAAGCCTTTAACTGAATGACATTTCAAATTCACTCTTTCAATTTCTTTTTCTGAACAATGTTACTTTTATGGCCTCCGATTGTTTCTCTCTTACTTTATGTTGTGGTTTTTTGGCAACAATTATTGTTGTTTGTCTTTTTTTTGGTTTACCTTGTTATTATTTTTGGTTCTTTTAGTGTTGTTACGGTTACTTTTGGTGAAAAAAGGAATGTATTTTCCCCACCCAGAACTATTTTTCTGCGGAAAAACAAATCATAAAATGCAAATGATCTTGTGCTTAAGTTTAAATACCTTAAATTCGTAAAGAATAAAATAAAATGTAAAAATTAAAATGAAATAACAAAATATATGCAAATATGTACTGACGATTTAAGCCTAAAATCATTTAATGTAATCGAATTTTATGTATAGTATACATATCGCACGTTATCATTTTATTTTTATTTTTTTTTTTTGCAAGAAATCAACTAACAACATCAATAACTATCCACTGCAAAAATTTCAACGTATTTCGATTACTCTCTCATCTCGAAATCCACATTTGAGACCATTTTAGTGATAGTATACTGACTACCTTTATATGACCAAAAAGTTATTATTTTGAGTGCATACAAAAGTGGAAATATAAATGTTTCGAAAGTTTTTATAAAAAAGGTATTATTTTTTGCTTATTATGATGTCTTGTTGAATGTATACGTATAATTAATGAAAATAGGGAGTAGTTCTATATATTTTCGGTTTGCTTTGTGAAATCGTGTTAGAAAAGGGTTGTGTTAGGTGCATAGAAAATTTTATCTATTAAGTTACCGATTATCATTAAAACATATGTTTCCTTAAGGCCATTACTAACTATCCTACAAAGTCATGCGATTATGACAACTAAAAATCTGATGGGATCTTGTCATATATAAGAAAGTTGCAAAACAATATGAGAATGAAAGCAGCACTGTCGTACAAAAAATGTGCGGAAATTTGTATTTTATGAAAATTTCCAAAATAGTATCAAATCTGGCATACAAATTTGTCAAAAAATCTGTCACACATATGCACATTTTGTTTACGCTATCGCAATTTCTAAGCATAATTTTTGGGAGAGTGAACAACTAATTCTGATAGTTAGTAATGACTTTTAACGGCCATTGAATAATACTGTAACGAAATGCCTGAAAATATATACCAACATTTTTTTAGCAAAACTATGTTATCATTTAAAAGTAAACAGGCTTTTTTTTACCTTATTGGGTCCATGATTTCTTTCAAGTGTGATCTGCTTTTTATCGTCTGCAATTAAATTTACCACAACTATCAATCACGTTTTTCAACAAACTTTTGTCAATAGTTGATATCTGCTGGATAATGTTGGTTTTAAGCACTCGAACTCTTGCGGGATTATAGCTGTACACTTTCGATTTTAAAAACCACAAAAAAAAAAAATCTAAAGTTGTCAAATGGCACGATCTTAATGACCAACTTACTCTTCCTCTATGAGAAATAATGTGGTTTTCGAACTTTTCTTTCAATAGATCCATTGCTTCCCTTGTTGTGTGATACATTTTTATTTTCGTTTCCAAAAAAGTATGGTTCGATAATTCCTCCGGGGCACAAACCGCATTAAACTGTAATTTTTTGTAAATGCTTTAAGATAACTCTTGGATTTTCTTCACCACAAATGCGGTAATTCTGCTTGTTAACGTAGCTATTAAGCTGAAAATAGGCTTCGTCGGTGAAAATTATTTTGTTAAAAAAAT
Source organism: Wohlfahrtia magnifica (assembly GCA_023159175.1). Classification (NCBI taxonomy): domain Eukaryota; kingdom Metazoa; phylum Arthropoda; class Insecta; order Diptera; family Sarcophagidae; genus Wohlfahrtia; species Wohlfahrtia magnifica. The sequence goes on from JAKWBJ010000005.1 coordinate 129,807, forward strand.
TCCCATTTTCTTGTTGTTCGATGGCCCAGCTTATCGACGCTCAGCTGGGTCTTATAAGCCTTTAAATGAAAATCACAATGCAAAATGTTGAATAGTGTGAGTATCGTTTGATTTGAATGAGCGATAACAACTGGATGTTTTAGGATTTTCTTCAATACTTCTCCTAACAGCTGCTATATTCTCGGTTGAACGACCTCTACATTGATTAATTATATTTCTGTTATCATGAACGGATCCAGTTTCATCAAATTTCTCAACCATCAGGTTAATAGTACTAATTGTTAGAGCATTTTCTCTATCAAATTTTGTTCAAAATTTTCTAATTAAGCTTTTACAATGCTTTTTCACTTTTAAAAAATATTTTAATAAAAAAAAACATGTTTAACGTTCCATTTTAACTAATCGGAATATATTTAGTATCTAAAAGTAAAACTTTAGAATAAAGTTCCAAGTAGAAAAAATGACAGCAGAATTAAAATCGTACCACAATTTTGCCCACCTGTCAAAAATGTTATTATGAACCAATCGAATGGTTTGTGTCAAAGCGACGTACGTTCTGACAGGGCTGTTTTTATTTGAACAGTGTTATCAATTGAATTTTGAGTATTGAAACTTTGCATTTCAATTAGCGTAGATGAACAGAAGTTTGTAATATATACCAGAACATTCGAAGCTAACACTTATTTAGAGTAAAGTCGTAATAAGAGCAGAGTATTGAGCAAGCTTTTGTATAAGCGAAAGTTAAATAAGTTGGACACTGTACAAAGTTAAGATTTGGGAATACAAAGACTATATAAAGTAAGTCATATATATGTGACATTTATTGTATTCAACGCAAACGTTTTAAAAAGCTTAAAATGTAGCAATATTTTTTACACTGCTATGTACGCATGTCTTAAGATTGTCTATCATGTAACCCTAGGATGTTCAATAAATACCTTACACTTTAAGTTTACCATTGTGGTCTGGCTTAAAAGTACAACCAAAAGTAAAACTAAACAAGTATTTTTTGATCAGTATTTTATTAGGCAAGCAAAATAATGAAATTATAGTATTATTTTTCTAAATATTTAAATTCTTTTATATCATTGCAAACATACGTTTTGGTCTCTTTGCAATATTGTAATCAGACGGTTTTGCCCAATTTACCGCAACAAATCGAGTTCTGCGTTTCATTTTACTTGAAAGTTAACACTTGACGCACAACGGTCGGTAATTCGATGATGATGAGGGCAAATTCACTGTTTCCATATTAGTTTCTAATTGTACAGGCTGAGGGTTAGGTGTTGAACCATGAAAAAGAAAATTAAAATTAAATTTGTGAATTTTGTTTATTCTTCTATACAATTGTATGGTACTTACAAACACATCAAAATTAGCCATAGCATTTCTGTTATGTGTTATCCACACATTTGTGCCACAAATTTTCTATATAAGCTTAATCTTCTTAGTTGTGAGAGAGTTCCCTAACAGATTTGGCAATATGAATAACTGATATTAGTTCTTAAAAAAAGAACCTATTTACTCTAAAACTGATTAAAATTCCAAGCACTGGCAGTAATACTCAAATATATATATGTACTGGATATGTAATATATGTATATGTATATGTATGTATAGAATAAATATAATAAAAAGTATGTCTTAAAGAAAAAAGCATATGAAATTTTTTTTGTTTGTGTTTTGCAATAGAATGAATACAAAAACTGTTGGTACGGAAACAGAGTAGACACCTAACTAATACTTTTAATAGAAACAAATTAAAAAAATTAAAATTAAGAATAATTAAACCCACCGGTGTAACTAAAACAACTCGATAAGAGTATGAGAAATATCTCTACCTGCGTTAAGGGACAATGCTGGACACATATAAACCCATAAAAAAATAATATATAATAAAAAATGTAGAAGCATATGGTTTTTAACAAATACGATTTTGAAAAAGTTCTTCACGTATCGTTTCTATTTTATAAAGTTAAAAAACACATTAAAAAACTAAAACTAAAAATAGCATTCAAAGTGTGTTTTGCCTTACAAATGAATTTCAATGAAAATTCTACAAGGAAAGTGAAATAACATCAGTCGCAATATTAAAATCATCCTTGCCATTACTATGGTTATCGTCGTCGTCATTTTTATCTTCTTACCATACTTTAGCATTGACAACCGATACAGACACAAATGTTGAATCTAAAGCACCATCAATGTAGACAGTTGCAGCAAAAGCTTCAAGAGCATAAGTATCAGCAACAGCGCCACGAGCAAAATTATCTCATTTGCCCTTTATCTCTTGCGATTAACCAATTTTTATCACATACAAATAAACAACGCCTACGTCACCGCATAACAAGAACATTATTCAATTTTACTGCACAATGGCGACGTGGAAAACAAGAATGCCATCAAGAAAAACTTTTTCAGTAAATAAAAAAAACAGCAACAACAAAAATCAAATATGTTATTAAAATATGAACAGATACAGAAACTACAGCCAGCACCAGTAAAAAGAACAGCCAAAGCTAATGCCAAAGGTGAGGTGGTGCTACCGCCACTTACTTCAATGTCGTCACAACAATTACACACACTAACTAAGAGTCGTATAAATATAATGGACAAAGATGTAAAAACTGTAAAAGTAACAGAAAAAGCACAATCTGCAGGAGTGGTAAAAACTGAAGATACAATAGAATTATATTGCTATCATTATTACTGTTACTACAACTTATGCGACAGCAAGAAAAACGTCTAACATTAATAATAATAAGAAGGACCACAGCAGAAAAATCAAATGGAGCTTATTTTTCCAATACTACAAACTACAGCTAAAAAACGTTTACAAAATGCTTAAGTATTAAAATACCCACAAGGCGTTTAGGATTTATAATACGGGCTGTTTTTGCCATGGGTGAGCATGCTAATCGTAAATCCATTCATTTCGTTCAGTGAAGATAATATACAAAATTCTGCGACAGAATGGAATGACATATGTATTGCCATATTCGAAAAAACCGCTGGTTCAAATTTAAAACGAAAGCATTGGTCTATAAAAAACGATAAATTTTCTCGTCTTTAAATAAAACTAAATGGAATATAATGATTTTGATACGCTGAATTCAAATCCGTTTCCGGTTTTTTTCAATCAGGCTCAGTTTTTTTTTATAAGCGTCGTAAATTTTTCGCCCAAAATATGAAAGTTATTTATTTTTTAATTTATCTGGTCTATGGCAAATTAATTCCTTACAGACTAAGGTAATATAGTTAAAATTAAATACAAAATGTTCACCAAATGAAAATTATTAATTCAAATACAATAAAATTAATTTCAAAACAATATTATTTTTCTTTTCAAAATTTCATTACCCTCAGAAAAATCAAATCAATGATATAGATTATTGAATTGTGAACATATCTGACCAAAGGAATCTTTATTAGCATAAACAAATCTGTGTTGTTTTAAATTTGATTAGAGCAAGTCTCCTTTCATATGAAGGAAGTATATATGAGCACGATCCAAGTCCTATCGGACAAAAGAGGGGAAACTGTTGCTGCACAGATAATGTTGGAATAATAATAAGGATTCCATACAATAGATCCATATTCTAGAATCGGTCGAACCGAGATTGACCTACGCTTCATATCCTAACACTCCTTTAGCTTTATTAACCATCATAAATATATGGTCATAACATGTTAATTTATGATCTAACAAAATTCCAAGATCATTTATAATGGAAACCCTTTCCGGAGTAGTTCCTTTATAGTGAAAAGACGTATCAAGCTTTTGTGAACGATAAATTGATAAGTATTTACATTTTCCGATATTTATTTATGAGAATCATTGAGAAAAATATTCGATGTCAGTCTACAAAGATGATTGACCAGAAATATTATTAAAGGAATTAAAAAGTTTGACGTCAACCGCATATATAAGAACTTTTGAGTAACAAATTACAGATGGTAGGTCATTGATAAATAATGAAAGCAATACAAGACCCAAGAGATAGAGCTGTAAAACTATCGACAGTCGGCCAATTCGATAGTTTCGATAGTTTCGATAGTTTGCAAAAAAAATATCGATAGTTTCGATAGTTTGCAAAAAAACTATCGATACTATCGATACTATTGAATGCTTTTAAAGGCTGAGTTAGTGAAAATAACGTACAATGTAAGACTTTTCACTATTGTCAATCTTTAGATTTTAGTTAGTGAAAACGTATCGCATCAGCCAGTTCAGTCAGCCATTTATTGTTAAAGTAATGTCAAAGTTGACATTTGCAACGTAAAAATCAAAATTCTGTAGACTTTCTACTTGACAAACAAAACATAAGCAGCAACGTGCTTTGGTTATGTTAGAGAACTTCACAGCTGGTCCCCAAGTTCACGATACGTTTTCACTAACTCAGCCTTAAGTATTACTAGTGGCAACAATATTAGGATTTAAGTTAAAGGAAAATATTAATTATAAATACACAGTATCGAAACAAATAATAGCGACACTATTTGCGGTATGTCATAAAATTTGATGTACTGAAGTTTTTTAATGGGAGAGTAAACCTTTTATATAGCGAAAATTGTTCAGACTATGAAGTGCTCTAAAACTAAAGTAATTAATAAGATTTAGTGAAGAAAACTGCAGAGACTATGGGAAGAGCGCGTGAAACAACTGTCTGCTTTGATAAACTTTTAATTCATACTTCAAAGTTTAATCCCTTCATCAAAAAGCCTCAAAAATTAATTTATTCTCTTGTTTTAAGTCGCACAATAAGAAAAAAAAACTTATGGAAGCTAAACTTATGGGTAAGAGTCCTCAAAATGGATCATTGCTCAGCAAATGGAAGAACCTGTACTGTAATAGGTAGAACAACATCCTATGGTCTGACGAAATGAAGATTAATTTATTTGGGTTAAATGAAAAATTTACGAACATATTTTAGTTACAGTTCATACTTTATTTCAGCTTAACTGACACTCCAGAAGTGACGTCAATAACCCTAGAAACGGCATTTTTAAATTTTACTTGTTGAGTTCTGCAAGAAAGATACGAATTAAGCAACCGAGGTGAATTGTTGCTAAATAGCATGCATGAAAGCTTAAAAAGTAAAATGTTTGTTAATATATTTCATCATATATTTTTAGAAAATTGTGTTTCTAATTGCATTAAAATCGGTTAAATCGTTTTCTAGTTATGATGAAGTATATTGACATACTCGTAGCTACCATAGTTTGGGCGAAAAATTTGCCACGCCCATAAAAAAAGAATTGATCGCGATGGAAAAAATCTGAAAACGGATTTGAACTATGTGCATCAAAGTCATTATATTGCATATAGTTTTACTTAAAGATCAGAAAATTTTTTGTTTTTTTGTAGAGCAGTGTAATAATTTGCGGCGAATGTATATTTGAAATGTAGGTGGCGTTAAAATAATATAAAAAATATATAAAAAAATTATTGTCTGTTGTGCACTGCATTAGCAAGAAAATAACGACTGTTGATAAAGTTTAAATGCATATAAATTACATGCCTTTGATTTTTTTCAACACCTATCAGCTACATCATGAATTATGGTATTCAAAGTAAAGGTCAAAACGCGTAATGGCAAACGGTCTACTCCTTTAACCCCAAAGACAACGATATGTACTTATATTTAAAACTATGATATTTACAAAACTTTTTCAAGCAATTTTTTCTTTAACGAAGAAAGATAGATTTACAACTTTATAGGCAAAGTTTTTTCGGTTTTTTCTATTACAATGGTAATGACTTTTTGTAAATGTACCAAAAATGTAATGCCATTATCATTGGGTATCGTAAAAGCCCAAAGGCATTAGACGAAATTCACCTGTGATACTCCAGTGGACCTTTGCCATATTTTAGATTCTTATTTCTTCTCTTTGCTTTTTTGATTATTGTAATTAAGGAGTGTCGTCCTAAAACAGTTTTTCTTAGTTTAGTAATGCCATTCACAATAGTGTTATTTGAAAATAATCACAAAAGGAAATAAAACAATAAAGACTATTATGGTCTTGAACACCTGAAACACAGGATGTTTCTCCCATCTTGTGTGCATAACCAATTCTGCATGTGTTGACACAACTGGCTATAACATATAGCTCCCAGCTCTGGTGGCTGGAGTTACATGTACAATCAATATTTGCAGACATTTAGGTCTATTAATTTTTCTGACTTAATGCGTTAAATGCATAACCTGCTGCTCTATGGCTTTTATTTTATTATTGTTAAAATTATATTATACTTATTATTTCTTCTCATTTACTTTGAAAATTTTTATTAAATAACGATAGATAACTATAAATATGACATCAACGTTAAACTCTAATTATATTTCATGTTAATTTAAATTTAGTTTTCATTTGCTTAATTGAAATCATGTGTATACAAAAAATGAAAATAAAACATACAGAATTTTCAGCTTGTATTGTGGAAATAGGTTATGGCAATGATGGAGTAATGATTGTGAGCATTTGACTTGAATTTATTGACATCGTAACAGCTAATTGTCGCATGAAGATTACTGATAAAATGAACGAAACTACTTTGCACTGCGTTGTACAGTCCACTGGACAATCTATCATAGAGGGATGTGCTCTACAAGAAATACTAAAAATACGTATGAATATTCGATTATTGTAAATGAATTCCTTTTTTTCAGAGTCACGATGCTACAATATTATAAGCCTTTTTGCTCTTTTCACGAATAAAAGTTTTGTAAATATAAAAAAGGTCATAATAAGGAGATGTATTTCATGCACTTTTTCAAAAACTGAGGTCTTGATTGCCAATCCAACGAAAGTCACAGTGATTTTTTATACACAAAACATCAAGAGCATCCGCCTCCACAATTTTTTTATTACAGAAATAACAGAGCCTTTTGTTTACCCTTAACTCATCGGATAAGAATATAGAAAAGTGACATCAATTTGTTATGTGATGGAAGTAATCTGCTTTATTGAGCTGGTGTACCCAATATATTTTCCGTAGTGAATTCTTATAATAGCACATTTGCCTCCACAATATTTTTCTTACAGAAACAACGGAATCTTGTGGTTACCCTTAACTTATCGGATAAGATCTCATCTGTAACCATTCGTAGAAGTGACTATTGGTAGAAATACTTTCAAGATTAGCGCTCTATGCAAAACACTATAGAGAAATGACATCACTTTGCTATTTAATGAAAGTAATCTGGTTTATTGGGCTGGTGCATCCAATACATTTTCCGCAATGAATTCATATAATAGCACATTTGTAATCCAAATGGTTTATGCTGTTGGATATTATAAACTCAGTGAGATTTGATTGAATTTAACTTTTTAATTTCTTAAAAAATATTAAAAAAATACATATCGACCACTCAGCGCAAAATTATCATATATTAAATTTTTTACGAAATTGACTTTTTGATGCATTTGTATATCAAAGTTACAAACTCACCGCATATTAAAACATTATATCGATATTAAAAATACTTAGAGAGATATAACATTTAAAAGTGAGTGATAATATATATATATACATATATATATTTTTTTTATTTTTTTGCTACAAAAAACAAATTAATTTCTATATATATATATAGAAATTAAGCTCTCCAGTAAACTTTGTTTTTTGTAATATACAATAATTTTGCGCAGTTTGTGGTCGATATTTTTAAAAGTTTTACATTTTACTTGATTTCAGTAGATAGTTGCAAAAAGTATTTTTTATTTTTTAACATAAAAAATATTCAAAATGATTTTAAGCCAATGGTATTTAAAGACAATACTGGATAACCAAAGTCATTACAATCATGTAGATGCATATGTGAATAAAAATTTAAAAAAATGCAACGATACACGTACACAATACTCCTATATAACCACATACTCTTATGTATAAATATAGAAAAATATTAACAATGTCCATGACAATAACTTTTTATTAAAAAAGTTTTATTTATTCAGATAGTATTCTATAGACACGATACATGCTATACTCATAAAAGCATCAATTTTATTTTTATTAAAATAAAATATATAAACAAATATAAAATTGTTTGTTACATAAAATTAAAAGACTATTGTATGAAAAAACAAACTGTTATTACATTTGAATCATATTTCCTTCATATTCTCTTACAATATACATATGAGTAGATGTTTTCTATGGTTACTGTGAAGGCAGTAGCCATTAACAATGATAGTAATGATGCAAATAATAGTAACAAATATTTAATTTGTTTCTCAGCAGGACTTAGCTGCAATTGCTGTTTACATTGTAAGTAATTTTATATTGTCATCATTTTAGTTGGTGACATAGGATGTATCGATTTCTTTTCCGACAAATGATGTGCTTTTCTGTGTGTGTGTGCTTTTTTTAATGCTGAAATCATAAAACGTTTGAATGTTGCACATTTAGCTCGTTAAAACATAACAGGGTGGAAATATTATCCTGAAAGATAGATAACATTCAATGGTTTTTGTTTTTATTTGACTTTAGACTGCGGTACGGTTCCTATATAAAATAGTGTGCTGTAAACTAGAAAAATTTATAAAAAATTTAATACAAATATGGTGAGATATTACTGGTTTCGTAAGAAGAGATTGAGCTTACCAACTGTTAATTTGTCCTAAGGCGCAGTTTTAATTGTCTATTATTTTCAAGAGTAACTCCATTGCCTTACGTGAATGGTTCTTCTATAGAGAAACCGGGTATTCATAACTAATTGTTATTCCCTCAATACTATTGTATTTCGGTTCAATATTTATTTTGATATATCTGGTATATAGGTAGCAATAGTCTCATTAAACAGGGTTTGAGTATAACTGGCCAAATTTTCTTTGTGGAAATTAGTTTTAAAGACTTTAGTGCTGCTATTCTCTTTGCCTGAATATTCGTAGTTAGTCAGTTAGTGAAAAATGCCTTGCCGGAGTAGTTGTTCTCAGCACCAAATTAAACCATAATATGATATAATATGTTTTTATGACAAAATACCACAACATCGGCCTTAACTTATTACAACTTGTAATTTTCTACATTTGAATGTTTGTTATTTTTTAATTAAAAATCTTTACCAGGTTTTCTTGGTTTTGTGCTATAGTAGTTTAACTAAAAACTAAAAAAAGTTGATCCAACAAACTAGTGTTTATAGTTCAATGTCGTATTACTGTTTTCAAGCAATAAATTGCACTGCTGCTTTTCAAACCATTTTATGTAATAATTATTTTTTACACTTAATGGATTAAACCTTCCCGCATTGCTGGGAGTCTTTGTGTTGTATACCTATAGAACGTATTCCTCACTAGCAATATTTATTATATGATTCGTTCTGAGTTCAAAGTCATTTAGACGAAGTTCAGAAACTGCCATTCTAACCGCTCTCCAGATATGCAAAAATTAATATTTTTTTATTTTCAGGCGCCACTTCCACTTAACAAATGCAGCCCACAAAGTTATTTGGCCAAATTCAGAAATTCTCACTTTTGCCGTTTTAAATATATAGATTTTTAAATAAAAATTTTACAAGGGCATGGTACCGCCCAGTTGAACCAAAACCATCAGTGAAATTATACCTATTCAACGCATGTATTGCTTTGTAAATTTTTTTTTAGAGTTATAAAATGACGAACAAAAGACAACTTATTTTTAAATATGGAAATAGTGTGTGTGTGTGTGTATTTATATTTTCTGATAAATAAAAAAAATATATTTTCACGTTTATTTATGTAAAATTTTATTATATTGTATTGGTATCACCAATTTCTGTTTTGCTGCCTAGAAAAATAGAAATAATTTTATGTTAACAGCAGCACCAAAGGTTGTTGTCTAGGCTTTTGCGTGCTGCCTTTCAAATAATTATTTTCATATAAACGTATCTTTTCTGAGATTAATGGAGATCTGTCTGCTGCTCGCTGTCGGTTAATGCTTAAACGTGTCCAAATCATTATCGTGTAATACGTGTACCTGCATTTCCATACGTTCTTGGTGTACAACATCCAGATTCATTAAGTCTCTTAACACTGTAGGCAGAAATGAGCTTTATACGCATGCCAATATACTGTGTAGATCTCTGAAGGCGCCTGTTTTATCGGTACACAGAATTTTACAATTTTTAGCCGCGGTAGTTTGAAATACTAATACCAGTTTTGCTTTACCTGGATTTATCACTAGGTTCATTGAGTAATCCCAGGGCATCGTCCACATAAGCTCCAACCTTAAAATCTTTATTGTCCAGATTAACGAGAATCGATTTAAAACAATAACCTAAAGTTGTGATATCTTAAAAAAAAATTCTGGGTTATAGTAAAAACCGTTTAAAACTAAAGCTTCCAGCAAGTATTATTTTATGGGAAAGCATATTATCATGCGAGCTTTATTTTACATATAGAAACGTAAGCTTAAAAAATATGTACATTTTATAAATTAAATTACCAATTTAAAGTTACAAATTCCCGCATTAAAAAATAATAATTATAAAAACAACAAAATATTTACATCACAAAGTTAAATTGAAGATCATTTATCAGGTTGATTTGCTTAAACCATGCATACAAACTCGATTTTTCGTTTACATATTATACACTTTGTCAAATAGTAAAAATTTTTTGGAAACACTGTAAAATAAATGGTGTTCAAAATTGAGGTATCATTTTAATTTTAATAGAAAAACAATTACTTTCCAAGATATTAAAAATAATTTTATTTAAGTTTTCTGCAAATAGTTTTCAGTTAAAAGTGAAAAATTGTACCGGTTAAGTAACTACTGGCTCGCCAGAGTGCACATCTTTTACCAAAAATATCAATCACGTCTTTCAATAAGCTGTTTATATTTGCTCTATAATAGGTGTTTTAAGCTCTTGATCTGTTGTGGGGTTTTAGCTGTACACTTTCGATTTCAAAAAATATTCTAAACGCATGATCTTGGTGGCCAATTTACTCCTTCTCTACGAGAAATAATGCGATTTTCGAACTTTTCTTTCAGAAGATCCCTTGTTTCCCTTGCTGTGCGACACGTGTCACCATCCTATTGAAACCACATAAAAGGTCCGCCATCTAACGTTTTTTTTCAACTAGTGCTTATTTCGTGAATGGTAACACTTAGCTCATGTCTGATTTGACAGAAAATTAGTTTTATCCTTCCGCTGAACGAATATGGTTGCATATACTCTTCGCTAAGTGGGCCTGCGATCGACTTACAGAAGATGCCGCTTTTTTCAAAAATATCATCATTTCAGATGAAGCTTATTTTGATCTTGGCGGGTATGTAAACAAGCAAAATTGTCGCATTTGGGGCACAGAAAACCCACACGCATACATTGAAAAGCCAATACACCCAAGGCGAGTCACTCTTTGGTGCGGATTTGGATACAGAGGTATAACTGGGCCATTTTTCTACGAAAATGAGCAAGCAGTGGCCGTTACAGTCAATGGTGATCGTTATCTGGCCATTTTGAACGAATTTTTGTTCAAAAAAATTGAAGAGGAGGATATTAACAACATTTGCTTTCCAAAGGCGGCGCTACGTGCCACACAGCCGAAGCTACACTCGATGCTTTGCGCCCGATTTTTGAAGATCTCATTATCAGCCGCAGAGCTGATATCGTTTGGCCACGTCGGAGCTGCGATTTGACACCGTTGGACTATTATTTGTGGGGTGCCGTCAAAGATAAGTGTTACGCCAACAAGGCAGAGACAATTGACGCTTTAAAGGACAATATTCGTGAAGGCAATGGTGAAATACAGCCGCACACAATCGATAATGTGCTTCAAAATTGGACGGATCGTGTAGGCTACTGCTTGGCCAGCCGAGGCAGCTATTTGTAAGAAATTATTTTCCATTATTAACCGGAAGAATTGTACTTTCAAATAAAAAAAAAAAATTGAGAGAACATTCAGTAGTTTTTTTTTTATTGCGTTTAAAAAAAAAAATATTTGGCGGACCCTATATTTTCTACGTCTTAATCATCAATTTTCCATCGAAAAAAGCTTTGTATTATCTTCCTGTAGCGATTTCCATTGACCGTAATTGCATTTCCATTTTTGTTTTGAAAAAAATATATGATCTGATGATTTCCCTAGACAACAAACCACACTAAACCTTAACTCTTTGTAGATATAACGGCTACTTTAAGATAACTCTTGGATTCTCTTTACTTTAAATGCGGCAACCCTACTTGTTGCCGTAGCCATTGAGCTGGAAATGGGCTTAGTCGGTGAAGGTTTTTTTGTTAAAAAAATTCTCATTTTTTCTTGTTTTTCGACGTCTCAAGGAACGAATTGCCGTAGTAATGCGTGGTCAGTTGTTTTTAATTCTTTGGTCAGTTGGTTTTTATCAGACTTTTAATGGAGATCACGAAAAATGCTGAATAATATTGATACTTTGATGTTTAATTGCTGCGAACCGTGACGAGTGGTTGTTTTTGTATCTTCTTCAATACCTCTGCTACGTGAAGATCGTGAAGAACTTAATATACAGCCTAATATTGTATTAAATTTTATTGTAGAAACGCATAGAATTTTGTTCAACATTTTATAATGGTAATTTAATTTTATGGGAATTTTATTTACTATTGCTCGATAAAATTAAAAACTTTCTATTCATTTTTATTTTACTATTTACTAATCAACAATCGTCATGATCATGCGAAAAAAAATGTATAAACAGTGTTATTTCTCAATACGATATTTCAACTGTAATTGTATTATTTGCCAAATTTATTTAAGCAAAACAAATTTATAAATAAATGTCAATTTACATTTCCAATAAACATTTATCACTGTCAACAGAAACCAGGCAACAAAATAAAAGAAAACAAAAAACTGATTCATATATATTTATCTATCTGATGACATTAAAAAATAATAAAAATAATTGCAGTTCATATCGAATTAATGAACTGGTTTAGTGGCACAATGACTCCACAATAAATTAATTTTATATTCTTCGTACATATTAGGCATTTGTATTGCCGATCACACAATATTGACAATTTTTTTGTGTTTACGTATATTAAAGACACTTTTTGAAAAAAGTCATTTTGTTTATTTTGCTGTGTGTGGTCTGAAATACATTATGATTTAAGAGCTGATTGTTTAGATCTATGAGAGATACATATTGCTACGAAAATGAAAACACTGAAGAAAAAAATCCACCACATCAGGGACTTATTAAGTCAGTGGTTTAACGTGAGTACCTGCCTTAGGACGTTACGTCACGGTGCCAAAGCACGAGTAAATACAATGCGTCCACCAAAGCCCCCACCTATGATTACAATCACCACTGAGTATCAATTTAATTCAATGTTATTTGAACATGACCTCACACCTCGGTGATGTGCTGGAGACTATCTTAACTCCTACCGATCTATGGGTCACGGCACCCGGTTAAAATGTAACTCCACACCGAGCCGCACAGCTCTTCCCGCGATTTGGGTTTAAACCACAGCCACCACGTTGCTCCCACAAGGTGGCTCACCATAGTCGGGCAGGAACCTGTGGCTCCCGACACCCGTGGCACCAGAATTAAGCCTCCGGTCAGGCCTCGTAGCATAAATGCTACTACCAGTGTAAGTCCCAACCAACTTCAGACTGGTGACCAAGATGGTAATTACAACAAACAAAAAACACTCAAACAACACAACAATAAACGGAGCCACCCTCACTGGAGAACTCAAAGTGACATCGTGCGCCACGGACACAATACACAAAAACAAGAACACAACCAGTCAAAGCAGACCAGTACAAACACACAACACCCAAAACTGCAGCCACAAATCAAGCCGCAAACAGCAGGTCGGGAAACAGCAAACAGCAGACAATCACAGCAAGCAGCATAACACATCAAAACCGTCAGCACCCCAGCGGGACGCCAAGCTAGAAAAAGGCCAGCCAGGAGACCGCTAAGTTGTTGATGCAGGTTCAACCTCCGCTAATAGTGCCGTCCTTCTACGCCTAAACACCTCAAGGGCAAAAACGCCCAGCCTACCATAAGTACGATCGTCCAACAATACCCTACTGAAATCCCACACCCCCGCAGTATGAGTAATACCCATACTATCTAAATCCCTAACGTCATCATAGTCCGGGCACGAAGTCAGTACATGCCTCCAGTCCTCAATTCCCCTCCCACACCGACGTCAGTATGAACCCCAGACTCAAGCCAAAGCCAAAGTCAGGGTGTTCCCGTACGAACGTAACGTCCGGAATAAATCCATAAGTCACCCTTCCCTTGTCGCTGTTCGTCCATCTCGTCACCTATCTACGAGGCACCCCTGCAAAAGGGCCTTATACCTATCTCTCCCAATCTCGAGCTCCGAAACAGAAAGCCAATCGTTCGTCCCAAGTGGCAGTCCCCTCTTGACCCTGAAAGCAATGCTACAACGCACCACTTCCAAGTCAAGCGGCGGCACACCAACAACGACCTGCAAAGCATCGGTAGAGACCGTCCGACACACCGGAACACATGCCAAGAGTGCAATTCTCTGACACGTGAGAATCTTACTCTGTCCAACAACAGACATGACCGTCTTATACCACACCGACGCGCCATACGCCGCACAAGCGACGAAAAGCCCATCGTGCCGTCCGTATACGCCTGCTGAGTCCCCAATCACTCCTCAATATGCGCCTAACCTTTCCAACGATAGCTGCCAGCTTATGCCTGACATGGGTGAGATGAGCCTGGAAGCTCATACGCTCCCCAACAACTATTCCGAGGTACCTGACCTGAGTCACATAGCGAATGCTGTTGTCACCAATTCTAATGAGTGGAGGTCGCCCGGTTGACAATATGCCCTTAAGCAACATCATCACCGTTTTATCCACTGCGACGTCCACACTAACCCCTACACCCCACTCACAAGCAATGCGAATGGCCTGGGCACCCCTTCTCTCCAGCTCAGTACGAGACCAGCCTTCGATCAGGATGAGCAAGTCATCCGCATACGCACACAGTTTGAATGTCAGCCCGAGCTGCCTCAACAGAGTATCCATCATGAGATTCCAAATGAATGGACCACAGATGGACCCCTGCGGACAACCCCGAACAACCTCCATCCAAACCGTTTCAAAGGATCCAACAACACACGCTTTTCTATCCTCGAAATAGCTGCTCCAAATGCCCATCTCACGACAGCCAACCTCCGATAGCCTTCGTAAGACCTTGTCCCACGAAAGATAATCGAAAGCTCCCTTAAAATCAATGAAAAGCCCAAGCACATACTTCGCAGATTATTGTTCGACAGAACTCTTCACATGCATCCAAGCGTCTTCGACGCATTTGCCTTCCCTAAAACCAAACTGGTAACACGAAGGGCCCTCGCTGTAGCATTCCTTGAGTCTGTACACCATGATTCTTTCCAGCACTTTTCCAAATACTGGCAAGAGGCTGATGCCCCGATAAGAGCGAGGATTACTCCTCACTCTATCAGGCGACTTAAGGAGTACCACAACACGAGCACATTTCCATGCCTTCGGGAAGTAGCCCTCATTAATGCACCTACCGTACACCGCCTCCAGGTATTCAGGGATGGCCTTCCAGATGTTCTTACACATCTTTCCGGTCAACCCATTCAAACCTGGGGACTTCCTGCTCCTCACCCGACAAAAACAGTCATCTAATTCCGACCTCACCAAGTTTGGAGGGTCAGCAACCTCCACCGGGGGGGGAGGATAGTTGCCTGGCTCCGCCCTTGGAAAGAAGACCCCCAACAATGCGTCCGTGCAGTCCCTCCATGAAGACAACACGGTGTCGCCAACATGGAGGCATCCTATGTCCACCTGACTCTTTCTACCCCTGCAGATACGGTAAACCCTACCCCAGGGGTCATCCCTATTGTCCTGTACAAATCTCCTCCACTCGTTCTCCTTAACTGTAACAATCATGTCCTTGTACGTCTTAAGGCTGCCAAGATATTCGGTCTTCAGCATTGGTACGCCTACCCCTCTGGAAACGTCTCCGGAGGTGTCGAACGCGCCGCCGCATCGTCTCCAACTCAGGGGTCCACCATTTGACCCTCTTCTCTTCAGTTGTCGAATAAATCTTTCGCCTTTTACTAAAGGCTACGTTATTGTGGGATTTTTAGCTATGGACTTTGTTGGTTTATGTGAGCGCTTGCCATTATTGCCATAATTACCTTTACTAATTTCAGAGTACTGCCGCCTGCATACATAACGGTGTTGCCAGTTCGATTTATTTTGGGATATTTTGATTTTACATTTGAATTTACCGTACATAAATCGAAGTTTTACAGCAACTACAAGAACATTCGAAATTAATTATGAAATGCTATAAAAGATGGCGAATTGCGGTTGGAGAGTTTAGTAATCATTTGGCTGTCAGTAAGTAAAGTCTGTTTAGGCGCAAATGAAAAGTATTGTAAAAGCGAATCTTCTGTATTAAGACATTTACTTATTTATATATTTTTTTGTACCCGTTTACAGAGTCCATGTACCATATAGCATATAGTATAGATGCAGAAATCTATTATCAAAAATATATATAGGACGTTAGCCGTTAGAAATGTATACTTGTATAGAAAAAGGAAACTTATTATACGATAGCAGTCATGTGCGTCTCTGTTATGTTAGTTAATTAGCTTAAAAAATCTTCACAGCTTTTATTTTTTGACACATTTCATATTTTTGAGTATAATTTATTTTCCGTATTTCTCCGAACAAATTTCAACACTATAAAAAAACACAAAAAAATTGTTATATATTAAAATAAAGTTATAAAAGGTAAAAAGATTAAAATGCCTCTTTAACTACTTAATAATTTATACATATTTGACTTAATATCTTTTTGCAGCAAATGGTTGCTCCTTAATCTTCAAATGAACCAGATACAGAAATATGTTGGCTTAAAAGTATTGCATATACACTTAAACCTACTTGTAAATGTACATGTAAATATGCACCCACTTGTATTACTCACTTAAGCATTATTCAGTCATAAATACTTATTAAATCTCTTCTTTTATCACTCATCTACAGATGCATTTTTTATGTTAAACGACTATAGAAACATAAAACATTACTTCTTACAACACATGTCAGCTAATTAGAAAAATTTTATATTTTATAAAAAGATAGAGGAATTTTACAACATGTAGATAAAATTAATATCATTTTGCCGATAATTATGAAAGACTAATCCATAAGAGCATTAAAAAAAGATTTTACAATGAGATTGATGACAAGA
This sequence comes from Wohlfahrtia magnifica, assembly GCA_023159175.1. Taxonomy (NCBI): domain Eukaryota; kingdom Metazoa; phylum Arthropoda; class Insecta; order Diptera; family Sarcophagidae; genus Wohlfahrtia; species Wohlfahrtia magnifica. Next base: position 147,005 of record JAKWBJ010000005.1, read on the forward strand.
ACTTGACTGCAGAAAAGAAGGCTTACACTTAAATTCCGTTGTCGTTTCGAATTAAGGAACAACTTAATCCTCTATGAGGCAGTCTCTCCAATCAATGTTGTTGAAGAGTTTTATGTTCAGTACCAATTTGCGTCCGAAGTACGTTGTGAATAAAATTCCCTGATAAGAAAATGACTTGTCTTTTTTTTGTCATAACAAAAATCTTACCTTCAATATTTTTTGAATGTTTCCTCATATTTTTATTTAATTGATAAGATGGGACAGGAGTGAGTGACAGTCTCGCTAAACAAGGTACACTGGAGCACATACAGCGGCCCGTTGGGATATTACATAACGCGTTGCTTCTTTTCTATTAACCAGAGCACTGGTGATCAAACATAGGCACCGCACAGAAGCACTTTCCAAGATTAGATCGAAAACCAGTCCGATAGTTTCATAAACCCGACCTGATGTCAAGCATCAATAGCTCCGTTTAGCCATCGAGAAAGGGAGTCCAGTCTGAGAAGTCTCCGCCGTGAGAGGCGGAAACTGACAGCTATTAAATTAATAATATAAGTTAATATATATTGAAATAATATGTAAGTAAATAATGTCGATTTGGACAACATGTGGCATAACATATGATTTATGTAAATAATAGCAAATATGGTATTTTGGATGATAAACATATGTTATTAGAATTCAATATTCTGCAGACGCCAAAGTGTCTGCAATCGCTATAGTAAAGTCGAGTGTTGTGCCTGAAACAGATGTTTTGTGGGGAAGTCTGATAATCTTCTTTTATTTGAAAAAAACAGCTGCTGAAAATTATGCACCAACTCAAAAAACTTGTGAACGATGGTTTGCGCAATTCTAAAGTGGTGATTTCGATACAGAAGCCAAGGAGAGGCCAAAAGCAAGAAGAACTTTCATTATTATTGAGAATCACAGAACGAGCCATTTTCATTTTCATTTTAAAAACACTGGGTTTCATTCAAAAGCAAGAAAATTGGGTCCCATATAAACTGAAGCCGAGGGACGCTGAAAGGCGATTTCGCATGTGGGAAAGATGCTAAAACGCTACTAAAAGAAGTCATTTTTGCATCGTATTGTTACTGGTAAAGAAAAATGGATACATTATGACAACTTTAAGCGACCCGGTCAACCAGCCAAATCAACGCCTAAGCCGAATATTCATGACACCAAGTTAATGCTCTGTATTTGGCAGATTCAGGTTGGTGTGTTGTATTATGCGCTGTTGCAATCGGGTTAGACGACCACTCGGGACCTGTACCGAACACAATTGATTCGTTTGAAGAAAACAATCAACGAAAAGCGACCAGAAATTTTACCAGACACGAGGCCATAATCTTTCATCATGACAATGCTCGGCCACATATTGCAAGATCGGTCAAAAACTAGTTGGAAAACAATGGATGGGAAGTTTTGCCTTATCCGCCTTATAACCCAAACCTTGTCTCTTCTGACTACCATTTGTTTCAATCGATGCATAACACCCTTACTCTTATACACTTTATTTCAAAACAGAGTATTAGAAACTGGCTTAATTCAGTCTTTACCTCAAAACCGAAGCAGTTCTTTTTGCACAGAATCTATATGTTACCAGAACGACGGGAAAAAGTAGTGGCTAATGATGGAAAATTCGTTTAATAATGATGTATCAATCCATTTTGTTATTATAAGATATGTATTTTTTCAATATTGTTTATACAGGGTGGGCAAATTTGAGTAAGTTGACGTAAGTTGGCTGTTAATTGATAAAATTTCAAAGCCAACACTTATTTAGTAAAAATTATAAAATTTAAATGATGGAACGCTACACTCTTGAGCAAAAAATTTTAATTATGAATATTTACTATCAAAATGCTAAAATTCGAGCAGATTTTCCTCGTAATCAGGCTCCTTCTGAGACCGATGTGCGTAATTTAATCGCATAACTCGAAGCTCATGGTACTGTTGCGTACAATAGATCAAAACAGTATGCTCGTATTGGTTGTAGTGATGAAAACATAACCGCTGTACAGGGAAGTGTTGAGAATGAGCCAGGAACATCAAATCGTCAACGTTCACAACAATTGGCCATCTCCATAGGAACTTTGTGCAACATTTTGCGTAAAGATCTTCATCTTCATGCTTATAAAGTTCAATTCGTTAAAGAATTAAATCCATCCGACCATTGTTTGCGTCGAACATTTGTGAACTGGCTGCTTGAAAAACTAAACAAAAACAACGCATTTGTCAACAAAATCATCTTCTGTTGTTAATTTCCATATTTCTATTTTATTTTGGTTTCAATAAAGCTGAATTAAAAAAAATTGTTTTTAAGCCAATTTGCTTTCTAACCTCAAATTTTCCAACCTTTTATTAATATTTATTTTTGTGCAAATTTATTTAAATTGTCATCCCCTAATATAGTAAATCTCTTGCAAACATAATTTTCAACAATTATCCAAAAGGACTATAAAATAGTGGATGTAACATCATTACTAAAAAGCGGATGCCTGTTTCTGTTATGATAGTTCATAATATACGCAAATGAATGTATGTGTGGACATTGGGGAGCTAATTTTATGTATGGACCGATTTATGTTTGTAAAATTTGAGCAGTAACTACCCTAGAAATATTCTCTGTACATTGGGGAAAATTTTAGGCAGATTGCATGAGAGAAGACGTGCTGCTTCCGCCATAAGTTGTCAAATATTTGTTTTAATGAATTTAACTTATTTTGAATGCATTTGGTTGGATGTGGCACACCTTATCCTGATGCAATATGCCTAAAATTTCTTGGGGAAGTTAAGGCGCAATTTCCAATATTTAAAAATAAGGCGCACCCTAGTTTACATGTTAACAAAAACAGTTAAACAAGCCTACTTTTAAAAGTGCAAACTTGCCTATCGTTACGATTTACATATATGCATAAATATGAATTTAATATTCATAAAATTTTATATGCATTTATTTTTTATTCAAAGAAAAAGGAAATATGCTTTTTATTGATAATTCTCTTAATAAAAAATAAATACTTTTCTTCCAGTTTATAGATGAATATTCAGCATCTGCAGCACGAACTTATAAGCTAAATGATTATTATCTGCTGCTGTTTTTTATTTTTATTGATGTTATTATACAAGACGTGACTGTTGTTCGAAAGCAATTCAATACAACAATTAATTTGAAGGAATAGTTAGAATACAAACAAAAACATATAAATAAATATTCATATTAAAATTCAGAGTGAAAATATACTTTAGAAATTTTAAGTCCAGATGTATATACAGAAGCATATCTAATAATTGTTTTATTTCAATTGCAAATATAACATGGCTTAGAAACTACTAACTTTTAAACGTGTATTTAATAGGAATTCATTTTTATGGATACAAATAATGTATAAGAATATTGTTTGACATTTTTAATTTGTTTTAAAACATATAATGATTCGAAACGTTTTGTTAAATGCGTTAATATAAGTAAAAATATGGAATGAAATTCAAATTCACATACAATAAATAAAACAAACAAAAAATTATTATCAATCAAATAATTCGTGCCGTAACCGCCAAAAAACTTAACCAATATAATTTTTGATTTTCGTTTTTTTAAATAAATGAAATCATTAACGACATCTGCATCATCTCTTAAAATGTCATTGTAAGCAAAGTACCGTTACAAATTTGTAGCAAAAACGATTTTATCTTAAGTTGACACTGTTTATGTTTTTAAAGTTTTTAGTTTAGCATCTTGTTGGTTAAGCTAAAATTCTCTTAACAAATTTAGAGAACCGTAAAAATAAAAAGATTATATAAAGTGAGCTCAAAGGCACAACGTTAAGTTATTCATCAAATAAACTCTAGAGAAACCATCGTTTTTGACGTACTCCCCTATTAAACTGCTACAAAAAGATGGTGCCCACAGGAGATATAAAAGTATTACACAGTGCACTGGGTCTAGAAAAACAACTTGCAAAAAGGTTTCTTTTATTTTAAGAGCCTTAGTTGCAAGCCAATTTTACTCCTCAACTCCAATTCAAAGCAAGTTTTCAACAAAGTTAAGTATTGACATCTCCTCACGAACAATCAAGAGAAGAAAACATTAACAAATTGCTTCGATGCACTGCACAACATAAGATACTCGCGTTAAAAAGAAAAAAAAACCGAGAAGTTCCGAATTTTATTTTGTTGAGCATAAAGTAAAGCAACCGCTCTTTTGGAAAAAATTTCTCCATAGTGACGGATTCAAATTTTTTCGATTTGGAAAATGTAATACATGGCGTTCGTCAAGCATGCAACACAACCCCAAGTACACATCTATGGCAGTAAAGCATGGGGCCGGAAACGTAATGGTTTAGGTTACATTTTAAGGGCACGGCGTGGGTCTATAATTGTAATGGCAGTTTATGCATAATAATTATCCCAAAGATATTTAACGTACAGTAGAGGTTAGAGCTCTAAACGAACTAAAATCGAAATTTTTAATTTGACAACTTAATCACCAGATCTTAAACCTGTAGTGATGATGTAGAGCAACACGTTATTGTTGTAAACCTAAAAATTTAAGTCATTTAGAAATAAATAAGTAGTTTTTTTTTTTTCGTGCTGAAAATAAATTATTTTTTAATTTTCTAGATTACTGTCCATCCATTTTCTTAAGTATTGTTCTATTCTGACTCAAAATGAATGAATTGAAACGAACAAAACTAAAGTAAACTAAGGCTACGTATTTCCTGGACCGCTAGTGAAATATTCTGATATAGAAATGATTAAAATAAACACTACGCGACAAAATAAAGTATAAATTTTTAATGAATATGATCATTTTGCTTAGAATTAAAAACCGCGTAAGATATTTCCAAAATTTATTTTAAGTATGAATTAGTAATCTCAAAATCAATCAATTAATCAAAAATTAATTTTTCTTCGAGGCGTTCAGGAACGAGTCCGCATGTACATGCAGATGCATTCAAATCGCATTTACATTTTCAAATGTAAAAAATTTGTTTCAGAGATTTCACAATATCTGGAAATGGGTTATATCGGCTTCGGCTTGATTTTTGTCGATTAATCTATTCAATTTAATCAACACAATATTTTTCGGCATTATTTCCACACCTAGTTTTTCCCAAATTCCAATCAACTTATTTGCTACTTGAGTAGTGAATGATTTATAGGAAAACTTTTTTTAGCAGGTTCGCTCAAGTAAAAATAATATCTCAAGTTATCCAGCTCGGTTGGTAAATTAAGATCAGTCAAACCAGAACATGCACCAAAAAGAGTAACATCATCTTTGGGTATATGACTCATTGGGTTTTCGATAGTTGTTGATGTTGTCGTTGCTTCATCTTGCAGTGTAGAGGATGGTGGACTCATTTTGCTGAAAAAATAAAGAACCAATACTTAAAATTAAATAGAGCTTAAACCGAAAACCATAAACAAGAGTTTTAAGAATTTTTTAGTTGGCACTCACCTTGGAAAAATATTCAAAACACCAGCACAGCACAAAAAAAGATATTGCAAAATATATTAAATATACATTTTAATTGTGTTGGAATGTTTTAAAACTTTTTTAAAATGGTTTTTAACTTTTTTATAAACTTTCTTCTTTTTGAATGAAAAAATTAAAAAATTTCAAAATTAGCTATAAAGAAATTGGAACTTTCAATATACAATTTCTGGAAACTGCGAGTTACACAGCTGATGTTCTAGAAAACAAATATGTGCAACACAAAGAACTCTAAAGATGACTTCCATAGCTGAGGTCGAAAACATGTTCAGTTCCGCTAGTGTTGTTGTTGTTGTATATTTCCTCACAGTTATAAATTTTTTGTATAAAATCATTGGAGAGAACAATTTTCTATTCATTTGGAACAAAAATTAGCTAATGATCTCAAAAGCGGAAAATTAAAAAAAATCAAATTTTATTGCCTTTTAAATCTTAAAATTTTAAATGAGCCTCCCTGTACAAATATATGTACAGCAACTAAATTATGTTATTTATAAATTTGACTTAATTATCTTTTTTGTTATAAAAAGGTGCAATACTTCGTCATACACGCCGAAACAAAAGAATACGCAAAAAATAAAATAATACTTTTATTTGAAAAAACTCAATTGAATTTAATTTCTTGATATTTAGTACTATTTGCTTACAAGTTGAGTGAAAAAGAGACCATTTAAAATTTCTCTGTAGTAAGGGATCCGCCAAATAATTATTATTTTTTTTTTGAAAATGCTGTAAAAAAAAACTACTGAATATTTTCTCAAATTTCTTTTTTTAATTGAAGGTACAATCCTTTCGATTGATAATGGAAAATAATTTCATCAAATGGCTGCCTCGGCTGGCCATGCAGTAGCCTACACGATCGGTTCAATTTTTAAGCACATTATCGATTGTGTCCAGCTGTACTTCACCAATGGCTCCACTAATATTGTCCTTTAAAGCGTCAATTGTCCCTGGCTTGTTGGCGTAACTCTTACCTTTGACGACACCTCACAAATAATAGTCCACCGGTGACAAGTCGCAGCTCCGAGGTGGCCAAACGACATCAGCTCTGCGGCTGATAATGCGATCTTCAAAATCAGGGCGCAAAACATCGAGTGTAGCTTTGGCTGTGTGGCACGTAGCGCCGTCCTGTTGAAATCAAATGTTGCTATATACTCCTCTTTAATTTTTGTGAACAAAAATTCGTTCAACATGGTCCGATAACGATCACCATTAACTGTAACTGCCACTTCTTGCTCATTTTCAAAGAAAAATGGCCCAATTATGCCTCTGGACCAAAATCCGCACCAAACAGTGACTTGTCTTGGGTGTATCGGCTTTTCAATGTATGCGACAAATGCGACAGTTTTGCTTGTTTATATACCTGCCGAGACCAAAATGAGCTTTATCTGAAAAGACGATTTTTGATTCTGCAACATTACCATGATTTTTAAGGTAATGTCGCAATATTTCCCAGCGTTGCTCAAGCGTATACACAACCATATTCGTTCAATCGAAGGATAAAACGAATTATCTGTCAAATCAGACATTAGCCAAGTCTTACCATTCACGAAATAAACACTAGTTGGAAAAACAAACCTTAGATGGTGGACCCTTTATAAATAAGAGCAGGAAACACTTAAATCCTATTTATGAAGGCCCCATATAAAGGCAAATAAAGTAAAACGTTTTACGAGTATATAACAACAATTTATTTTTCTAATGTTTTTCATTACAAACGAAAACTTATCTCAATTTGACACCTTTTCGGTGGACAAGTTAAATAGGTTTTGAAAAATGTTTTGCCAACACAAAAGAAAAAAAAAACAAAACTCAATTTTAAGGAGAAATCGCTTCAAATGGACAAACATTTTAAATTAAGCTTTTTTCTGTAATAAAAAAATTTATAAACAGTTAAATCACAATTGCTGTAACGAACAAAAAGTGTTGAAAATATAAATAAGTGATATCAAATATTTAAAACGTACACTTTTGAGCAACAGAATCACTTCACACTGCATCCATTGGCTTGGTATAAAACCGAGATAAATTTGCGTTAATTGAAAAAAAATTTTAAGAAATTTCTATACGAAATCACGTAAAAATTGCGCATTATAATACAAATACATATAAACATTGCCACAGAAATGTTTTTTTGAAATTATGCGACGAAAATTGTACAAGACTTTTAAAAACATGCAATTTATGGCATAAATTCATATGAGTCATAAGGAGACCCAAATTATTCTTAATTATCTATACAATTGAAATCACAATAATAAAAAGTTATCAAGAAAGAATTGCTGCGATATGATACCACCAACATTCTTATATTTATATATCGTTGCATATAAATATTTATAGCTATTGGGCAAACACAATTTGATCAATAATTAAAGATACCTTTTATTTAAAGATTATTAAGAGATCTGTGAAGAATAATATTGTTACTAAAATCAAGTTTGGGAACAACTGCTTTTATTACATCGCTAAAACAAATAAACAAAAGCTGCAAGAACAACTACACGTGCTGTTTACAAATAATCCAATCTACAGCAACAATCATTAGCAACGATAAAGTAAATAAAAATAACACGGCAAAATAACACGACCTGAAAAATGTAGATGTTTACAGTCGCATGGCTACATAAGAACCAAAAAGAAAATAAGAGAAAAAAATGGAATCTACCTGAAATATCGAGAGGTTCGAGAGCTTTCGATGTACTGTTTACTCGGCCATATAAAAACGACATCGATGCGAACAGCAATCAGTTTATGTATCGTAAACTCAACGAGTGGAGTTCAAGTAAAGTAAACCCAGCAAGTGCAGTTTGTGTGAAGAGAGTTTATAAGGAGTAAACTCTTGAAGTGATTCGTGAAGTAAAAAAAACCAGCTTAGTTGGAGCTAACTCAGTAAAGAGAGTTAAGTGTGGATAACCTCTGGCTGAAAAGGTTGTGATCGAACCTAAGTTATAACTACGATCGTCTTGGAAGATCTTTAAGTAGAAAGAGCTGTCGAGTAGTTATTGTTGTTTACAAGATTGTAAACAGTCAGAGTAATTAAGAATGAAAATTGTTATTGCCTGTAAAAAGATTACAAGCAGTGGTGCACATAACTGTGTTGAATAAAGGATTTTTAATTAAAACCAAAAACAGAATTTATATTATTTTAACTACAATCTACGAACTCATAAAAAAAAGGTAAAAACGTAACAATATTCTAAAATTTATGTAAAATGACCAACTAAATAAATGTTTTAAATTTCGAATGGAAAATACTTTTATCTGTTCATTTTGTATTGTTATTCTGTTGAAAATCTTCAATCAAGTGGCACCTCCTCCTCTGCATGTGGTATCAGTACGTAGGATATCCTTAAAGCCGAATCGATCCATTACACTCTTTGTTTGGTCCTATACATGGCTAGAAATGTCAAGCTTGATGATAAGATTTGGCAACAACCGATGTACAAATTTAACAAAAAAAAACTCAATTCGGAATATGGGACCGCCACATGTGGGTTATTCCGAAAACTTTTTGATCAAAGTAGTATGATAGCAAGCACAAGCTCGTTAAAAGTTCAGTCGCATACTGTATATTCGGAAGTATTATCCTAATGCATTTTGGATACAATAAATCATATTTAACAGCATTAGCTTAGGACAATATCCTCAGGTACCTCAACCTGACGAAATAGGTGTGCGGTTTTTCCCGATATTATACACTTTTCGATGTATTTGGTGTTTCTCATAACGATGTTGAAGGACACTACTGGGCATTAGTATGATTTTAAAATGGCACCCTCATACCAAATTTTGCGTTAACACCAAACCTTACGATTAAATTTTTAGACATAATAGACCAATTTTAGCCGTAATCAAAGTATTCCGTTTGTATGAAAATTAACAATGTGGCTTACATGGAAAACCAGATAGAAAAAAGCTATGCTTTTAAATCATTAAAAATTACAGAATTGTGCGGCGTAATTTTCTTCTGGATTTTGAATTAAGTTACACAAACATATTGAAACAAAACCTCATTAAATGTTTTTATAATATTTAAAGGAGTAACTGGTTATTATCCTAATTTTCTAGAATATTAGTAATAAATAATATTTTATGGCATTTATTCACATCTTTATTTATTTTTTTATTAGGACGTAAAACATTTCCACGAAACAGCACATAATTTAGATGATTTAATTTTAAACCATTTTCATAAATAATATCTCAATAACGAAAAAACAATATGCCTACTGGCAGATTTACAACTACTTACTTACTAATGACTTATAAATAAAAATATTTAAGAAGTGGAATGGTTTTGTTCTTCTAAGGATATAAGTAGAAATGAAAATTATTAAAGACAAAACAAATCTGCTTCCTCTCTTAAATTTCAAGTTTAAGTAAAAAAAATATGGGCATAAGAATGTAGACGACCGGCTTGAAATAGGAATTTTTGGTCGAATTGTTAGACGTTCTCTGTTTATTTCGATTTTATCATTTATTGTTTGTTTTTTCTTCATAAGTATCGCAAGAGCGTACATTCAAAGATGTGTATTGGAGTTCTATGTGCTGTGCTTACTTGTTTTAGTCTTTTTATTTTAAATAAAATTTAAGCAAAACAATTTTGTTTCCTTTCGTTTTTATTGTTGTGAAACTTTTAATGTAAATTGCTCCTCAAAAGCGTACTTTTATTTAATGTTTTTTTTTTTTTTTTTGTAATTGTTTGTTGTGCTTTAATGGGTAATATACTTCTTTTTTTAAAACATTTACTTTGATTTCTATTCCATGGTTTTTTATTTTTATTTTTTGCTTTTAGCTTTTAAGATTATGAATTGGCAGGAAGATCGTTTCTTGAGTTCGGGTAAAGTAATAAAATATTGTAATTATACAAATACATGAATTTTTAAGAGTTGTTTTGGTTCTTGTATTTTATATCCTAAAAGGTAAGTTTCCTACACCTAATGTGTATAACAGCCGACTCAGCATCATTTTCTTAGTCGCATAATGCATATTCATCCTTAATTAAGATATTATTTTAATTTTAATAGAAAAAAGATTTTTTTTCAGATATTAAAAATATTTTTATTTCAGTTTATTACATATACATCGGTGACGGCTAAAAATGCAAAATAATGCCGGTCAAGTGATCTCTCGTACCGAAATTAGCAATCAATAAACTATAAATAAAATAAAAATCAAAAATTTTCAATAAAATGTTGTCAAGGGATGATATCTGCTCAATAGCATTGGTTGTAAGATTCTGAACTATTGAGGGATTATTGCTGTACACTTTCGATTAAAAAAGATCTAAAATTGTCAAAACACACGATCTAGGTGGCCAATTCACTCGTCCTCTACGAGAAATAATCCAAGTCATAAATTTTTCGCCACTAAGAGCTTCGGCTCATCTCCGTGTAGCACTTTCCATTGACCGTAATCGGATTTCCGTAACCGTAGCTTTTGTGGATGTAATGGTTGTTCTAAGACAATGCTTGAATTCTCTTCACCCAAAATTTGGCAAATACGAGTATGCTTTTTGACGTAGCCACTGAGCTGGAAATGGGATTCCATTTTCTTTTTCTTTTTCGACGGCCTAAGAAACAAATTGCCGACTTAATGCCAAGTCAGCTGGTTTTAAATGTTTAATAATGTGGATCGTTTGATGTTTAATTGCTGCGAACGATGATGAATGGATGTTTTTATCTTCTTCAAAACTTCTTCTCACCACTGCTATATTATCGGTTGAACGACCACTAAGTTGATAAATTATGTTTTTCTTATCATGCACGAATCCAGTTTCTTACAATTTTTTAACCATCAGCTTGATGACAAGATTTGTTGGAGCATATTCTATAACCAACTTTGTTCCAAATTTCCAAATTACATCTTAAAAAATTTGCTATTTTGAAAAAATTGTTCAATAATAATAAAAAAAAAAAAAAATATTATTATTATTATATCTAAAAATAAAAATTTTGAATAGAAATTACAAGTAGCGAAAAAACGACAGCGAAATTAAAATGAGTCCACAATTTTGGATACCCATTATAAACAGAACGGGTCTACGCAATATAATAAAACTTTCTTTTATTTGTTCTTAAAAGAAAAGGTATGAAAAAAAAGCAAAATAACATATTAATTATTTTGGAAATAGTAAATTACTGTTATAAATTAAGTGTTACTATATAAGAACTATTGTGTGGAAATAATAAGGGTTACAAAACAACTATGAAAAACGGAAAATTAACTATCAACTCCTTAGTACGTCTAGGGTTGCGTATAAGTGAAAAATTTACATATTTTTTCTTTCCAGCAATCATCAGCTTCGTTTGGCCATAAATTTATGTTTTTATTTGTTTCTTATAATAGTTCTGACAGTATTTACAAACGAAGCCGATATAGAGTTAATGGCAGATGACTTCTGCGATGACATCTTCAAAGAATACATAAGTTTTAAAAAAATCAAATAATATGTGAGAAATAAAACACATTTCAATATGAAAATAACTTATTGTCAGCAACTGATACATCCTTAAGTGTCAAGAAATTTATATTTAATTTTTGTTTCTGTTTTAAAAAGGGTTTAAATAAAATATGAGTATATGGGTTATATTTTTTATGATCTGAAGTGGATACTTTTAGCTTTTATTTTCTGTTTAAATGTAAAAAATAATCATGTCGGTAAATGAAGATATTCTTTCTTTTAGATAACAATACATGCAGATGAAAAATTGAAAAAATGTGATATTAAGTAATATTTTTGAAATTATGTGGGAGCACAGTGTTAGATGGGAGCAAACAATATATTTGCCATAATAGATAATAATAAAAGTACTTAAACCTTAAAGGCTAATTTTAAGTATTTATATTAAGAGTTTTAAATTAATAAGCAAGTACAGAGTTATGCCATAAAATGTCCCTTAACTCAACTTGGAGCTAAGAACATAATACCTATATATACCTGGTCCTACAAACGTGCACTTTCGACATTTATGACAGAGAACTACATATTAATCGGCATGTCATACACATATTAGTCAGCAGGTCATTATTATTATATTTTTTATATAATAATATATTTATATATTTATATATTTATATATTATATAATATATTTATATATTTATATATTTTATTATTTTATTTTGTTTTTTTTACAATTTTTTACGGATAAACAAGAGATGGCTGAATGGTAGGACATTTATTTACTTTACAACATCTTTTTTGTCAGTCATTGAAGTTGTAAATGGTTTACTAGTTAATACCGTTTGCCTGCAAATGAATTTTATATCGCTGTAGATTTCATACTGTATTTCTCCCTTTTTTAATACTAAACAAGACAGATGGATAATGCAGCAAATCACAAATATATGTATAAATATTATATATATTTTTAAGAGAATAAAAATAAAACACATAGGCCCGTATTCATAGTCAAAAATAAAGTATACTTTAAGAGAACAAAAGAGAGACTTATAGAAAAATTCGACTATAACTCCTTTACAGACAACTTGAAGTATAGTTTCGACAATAGAGTCGACTCTAAATATAAGACCAGGTGAACTTGATTCTAAATAATATAAAAGAACTAAAAAGATATAAAAAAATTGTGGAAAATGTTTCGATTAGAAGATATTTTGGCCATGTTAATTATTGTGAAAATGATTTCGATGAAGGGAATTCCAAAATAAATGAAAGAAGATTTAATCCTTATATTTAGGTAATGAATTTTTTCGGGTTAAGTTCATGCGTAGAGTATTGTATAACCGTCATAGAAATGTCATTAGCTCTGTTCTCCATGCATCAACAGTATTATATCATATCTCCTAGAGAATATACAAAGCTTTTGCTGCTATCTTTTACAATGATGCAACAGCCGGTAAAAGCACAAGATGGGAACTTAACCAAAAATTGGGACTACGAATGTGGCGCTGATATTTACTTTTTAACATACAGCCATTGTTACATATTTGCTAAGCTTATAGGAGTATCTCTGATGAGTGAAGTTGCAAAGACTATGGCTCAACATTGAATATATAAGATAATGCGCTTCAATAACAGCACCAAGTTCAGGATACGTAATACCGAGCTGAGAAACTACAGTTATTTCTTTCTTGGTAGTATTCTAATAAGGACTCGTGGCTGTAGTGACGATATAATATCAATCTTTCGGTATGACCTGTGTGGACTGACTGTTATCTCGAAATGGTCTAAAATAAAATATATAACTGCTGCATAAAATCAGTCCACCTGTATGGATGTAAGTCCTGCAATATAACAATAATACCTACTAGAGGGATGCTTAAGTACAAATTGAATGTCTGACAAGCAATTCATGATTTCAAGTACTTCGTCTCTTGTACTCTTGCTTTACTAAATAAATATTTTGAAGAGAAAATATTTTAAACCTCAAATAAAATCAAAAACATCAAAACCTTAGAAGAAAATAATACAAAACTTTTAAGACAAAGCAAAATAAAAGAAAATTGCTGTAGAACATAAGGAACTGAAGCAGAATTCAAACACAATCACTGAAACCTTGTGTTGGCGATATGCGTATATTTCTTTTTCTTTTTTTCATTTGGTTTTGTATTTTGTTACTGTAAGTTTCACAATTCACGACAAAAAACAAGCATTGGACTACATTTAATACTTCTTTTCGCATTCATCACACTCATTCTCCTACTCTCATAATCATGCTAAGCTTTCTTTGTTAATTTCATACTTATTTTACTGTACATACTGTGCCTGCAATAGTTTATCGTTATTTGACTTGATTATTTTGTTTTGCTTTTATTTTTACAGTCAATTAATATACAAAAGCTGCGACAGTATAGTTTTGAATTTTTTTTTAAACGATATAGTGCTTGTTTTGTTGAGAATCAAAACCAAAGAGCTTCTTTTACTAAAAAAAATGTACTACAAATTGTCGTATATTGTACTGTATAGTAGTTTCGGCTGGCTTTCAAATGGTTTTGCACTGTCCTCAAATACATACCGAATCAGAACTACCTACGTCGAACTTACGTGGAGGTTATCGATTGCGAATGGCGCCTGAACTATAGGACACGATATTGATATATACGTTATACACTTACAAACCCAGCTGCAAGATATTATGATCTGTTATCAATTTCACAAATATTTGGTACAAAAAAAAAAAAAAAATCAGAAAAGTAGCTGATAAAAGAAACATTGGTGACCAAATATGCAAATTATCTTAAATTACCCATATCCGTTTTTTAGTCAGTCGTGCTATTCTTTCCTTTGGAACACATTATGCAATTAGAGAAAGAAAAAAGGAATCACGAATCAGAAAAATCATTGACCATAAAAAAAGATTGGCAGTCAGATATACAAATGAGTCAAAAGACCCCTGCTCGTCATTGTATGTGAAAATTAAATTAAAAACAAAACCACCTGTTCAGAATTTCGAATTTAAGTTTAAGAATTACTCTAACAAGAGTCGACTTTAAAGTGAAACTATGAATAAGGGCTATAGGCTTTATAATTTAAAAATCAAGAAAATGTCGAGGTACTGGATTGTTTTTTTTTTTCGTTCAGTGATTCTAACCGTTCTTTTTATTTATCTCTTGCTTAGGAGATAATTATTTATTTCGAAAATAGAGAAGGTAGCGCAATACATCCTCGCAACTCAAAAATGGTTTAGTTTATTGAAATAATAATATGTGTTTCTAATATGTGTTTCTTTTAAATCTGTGCAGTCGTTTTAGAAATAAATATGTTTTGTTTTTAGAAGAGTGGGTTCATATTACTACGTAAGGACGTATAAGTGATATTTTATTACTGAAGCACAAATATCACTCATACGCACGTAGCACCACTGTGTTCGTAGTAGAATTAGGTTTACCCGCCGAGTTCCCCGCTTGTCAAAAAAAGTGTAAAATTCGGACACAGTGTCATAATAATTCCAATAACATTTCATGTAAATAGGAGCACAGCTGCAACGAATTCTATTTTAGACTCATTGAAAGGGACCTTCAGTTTAGTGCCAGTTCCTTAGGGCAAATGTTTTGGAGAAGTTTTCTGTAGTAGTAATAAATAGATATAACGAGTTACTAACTTATGTGATGAGGTTATACCCAGGTTTTTTTTCATATGGTCTGGCCTGCTATTGTACCAAGGACCTCTTGTTTGATAAGCGGCTGTATTACCAATCATACCACTTACTCGAATTTTTGGTGGTGCTTATAAAATTTTAAAACCAGAAAAAATCCCTGTTGTAGGATTATTCAATTAAAAAATTAAATGAATTTAACTCAAATAAATTATTTTGACTTTGATAAAATATTAAAATGCAAAATAAATTGTTTAAATTTAAGGTTTTTAATTGAAAAGTTTTCCATTTGGTTCAACAGTTTTTAATTTGTTTAGAGATTTAATTTTTTTAAATGTACCCCGTTCGTTTTTTTTTTTTTTTTTTTTTTTTTTTTTTGTAGAGAACAATGCAAATAACAGTAGCAGTAGTTAAAAATCACAGATTTTTTATGTGATTTAATTTTTTATTCTTTTTCTCTCTTCTTCGTCTTTGAAAAATGAAAAAAGTGTGAAAACCAAACCCTTTTGTTCAGTGAACTGAAACAAAAAAAAAAAAAAAACGATTGCAAAAACTAAGAGCAAAAATTTCTCTTACAAAAAACATATCGCTCATTTATTGCAACAGTGTCGTAACTCAAAAAAAATTAGTTTTTAGTTAAGTATTCTAAAATATGCGGAGCACTGTGATGTATATAGTGTGATGTATTTGCGATTCGTATAAAATTATGAGCACAAGAGCAAAGGGCTTATTCCTATTGCAATGTTATGTAATGGAAAAATGAAATTTAAAACAGCTGTCATGCAAAATATTGTTTTTTGTGTTATGACACTGTTGCTATAATTGAACGATATACAGAAACAGTTCATTTATATTACTTAACATGGATCGAATGATGTGTTCTTATGAAGCACAAAACAAGAAATGCAAAGTCCCCTTTTTATTATTTTTATAAGATAGGACGGTCATGTGGTCGTAACTTTATGTAGAAGCAATTTAAAAGGTTCAGTTATAAATTAAACCTGACGATGATGATAAAAATCCTTACAGACGGAAAGATGCCGAGCTGTTTTTAAATGATGTTGGCAGCTGGATGAAATGTTATGAGCTATTTGGTATGAAATACCAAAATATATTTCACTTTTATTAAAGGCATCAAATCCCGAAAATAGGATGTTTTCAACAAGAAAAACAAATCCAAAAATTATTTAAAAAGTTTTTTAAGTTTTAATCTGTAGTTTTAGTCTGTATGCAGCTATGTATACGATAATCTAAACTACTATTCGAAAAAATTTGTTAGGAATTGATTATAAACAATTTTATAATTATTGTACTTAGATTATGTTAGGTTGGTATAGTTAGTAGCTATAACAAACTTGTTTTGTGTTTCCACACTATAGGTTAACAAAACGAACTTTTACTCAACAAGAGAACGGTGACTCGTCATATTCATTCATGGCCAAGAAAGTTAGTTTCTACGACGTAGTTTTTTATAGTCTTTCAGTCAATTTGATTGAGTACTTTTAAGGCCAGTAACAGGTCTTTCTGCTCCTATTACAGGAAAAGCTAAGCCTTCACAAGTAGCGAATCGTACACCTGCTCAGACTTCGGGGAATGCATGTGAAATATGAAAACAATTGTACTTAATTATTTTTAAGATTGAAGGTTTTCTAATAGGAGAGTTGTTGCTGCCCAAAAATCAAGAAAAAAAAACTAACGATGAGACAAAAAGTGAACAAGTTTAATTTAAAATATATGGGCCATAAACGATAAGTGATATGTAAGAAAAAAACGATAAAAGATAAACTATATTAAGAACGAGAGGTCTAAGCTCAAGTGTGCAGATTATAAAGACACTGAATAAGCACATGTCACATGAGATATTATCGTTGCAAACTGTATTTTAAATTACATGATGGGATTTAGTTGTAATGAAATTACAAGTAAAACAATATCCGGTCTACACATGTCTTATAATAAATACGGATATTTATATCAATATAAAAAAAATTATTCATTAAGAAAAACTAGATTTTTAATATGTGATTTTTTTTTTCAACACTATTGTGATAGTCCGTTAAGCGCGGGCCTGGTGAAAAATTCGTCAGGTATTTCAAGCATTCATTCATTTTGGTATTATTCCAATAAAATAATCGATGAGATTCTGCCTAAATCCCATTTGTTCCACGGCAGCAATAATTTTGGCCGAATTCTGGTGATTTGTACGCAATGGGGTTGTAATTGGCGCTTATGATTTTGTCTCCTTTCTTTTGCACAGGATATAAAACACTGAGACTCTTATCATTAAGTATGCGATTATTCAGCCATATGGTACTAACAGGTTGGTGTTTGCTCCTTATTATCTCGCCAACTCTGGCTCCGCCGGTAGGTCTCCAGCAACTGCAGCTTTATTATACTCCAGCAGGAATATTTTCTTCTCAGTCTCATTTTCAACACCGTCATTATTAATTGGACCAATGGTATCACAGCCATCGTTATCATCGGACAACAGCAAGTTGAAAAAATTTTCTTTCCAATGCATCAGCCGACTGTTAGGTATTTTAATTTCTGGGTAAATTTATGGGCTTCGTTTCTAGCAGAAGAACTTAATCTCCTCACTCTTGTGCCTCTCCATTACTCTTTTCTTACGTCTGAAAACGCGTTTCCCTTCTTTTTCAGCTTTTAAATAAATGATCCATATTCATATTCAAAAATAAAGTAAAGTTTTAGTGAACAAAAGTCAACTTTTTAAGTTGTCTTACTTGAAACTTTTTAAGAGCTCCTAAATTTTAAGCAGCTTTAAAACCTATTATTAAATTCAGTTAGACGTAGCATGTAACTTCCAACTGTACCTTTATACGTTTCTGTGAAAAAATTATAGTGTCACAAGTTGTTTCTGTGTTTTATTATAGATTACTTTAGTTGAAAGTAATAAAAATTAATTTACACATGCAAAATTTATATAATAATATAATAATTGCAAATTAAAATCTTGAAAAAATCATCTACTTGATCTATGAACATGAATTTGGCATTGTGTTTAATTATTGTATATAATGTATGAAGCTATTCCTCCTCATTGTACATGCTTCACGCAGGTTGGCATTTTGAATTTAATTCGATAAATTGTAAAATTAAGTACAAATTGGGCAATTTCGAAATTTTGGCTTTAATCGAGTAAAATCCATTAATTGAAAATTAAAGCTTTTATGTGAACATGATATGTCGAATTATACAAATAAAAATTCTTTGGGTACTATTTGGCGTATGAGTATTATTCAGTATAATCGTATATTACACATACGTCTTGTGAATAAAAAAAGAAAACCATGATATACGAATAACTAGGTGTATAACACACGATCTGAGAATTCCCCAGACTAACACATATCGGGTCCGCCATCTAACGTTTTTTTTTCAACTATGAAGCTCATTTTCAGATGAAGCTCATTTCGATATTAGCGGGTATGCAAACAAGCAAAATTGTCGCATTTGGGGCACAGAAAACCCACACGCATACATTGAAAAGGCGATACACCCAAGACGAGTCACTGTGTGGTGCGGATTTTGCTCCAGAGGCGTAATTGGGCCATTTTTCTTCGAAAATGTGCAAGGAGTGGCCGTTACAGTCAATGGTGATCGTTATCGGGCCACGTTGAACGAGTTATTGTTCACAAAAATTGAAGAGGAGGATATTAGCAACATTCGGTTTCAACAGGACGGTGCTACGTGCCACACAGCCGAAGCTAAACTCGATGTCTTGCGCCCTGTTTTCAAAAAAAAAAAAAAAATTTATTTGGCGGATCCTATAGTTTACGCTAATTTTATTGAATTCACTTCGTTTTCAATTAGTGCTGACCTTAAAACAGCTGTTAAAATTTCATGAAATTCTATTAATTACTTTGTGAGTTACTGTGCTCAAAGTGACGCTATTTTTGTTATTTTCAGAATCAAAATAGGTAAAATTATATGAAATCAAAAAATATTTGCTTTTACATTTAAAGCATATACTGCAAGACTCTTTACATTTTCTCTGGTGGCCACATTTATCATATAATCTACGACGAATGTTCAAATCGTCTGATTGTTTTATTTCTTTTTCAGTTCGACAGTACCTGCTAAGTTTCTTGAAAATAACAATTAAATAAATTAACACGGCGTGAAAAAATATCGTATGTAATTCTATCAGCGAGAATTTTGCTTTTTTCAGGACCTTCTCCTTAATGATAAGGAAATTGTCAATCGCCGAGTAAGCGCGAGTACATTTTATAAAGTTTCTATTCGTGGATAGCAGAAAACTTGCTATTTGTTTTGCCTGCTGAACAGCTTAACTTGTCTTCAATAGGGTTAAGGTGAAGGCGTGTTCGGAAAATAATGCAACCAAATATTAGAACTGTTTCTTCTTTACTTAGACCAGAATTCCCTGTGAGCCTCTTCCATTAGTATTCATGTGCAAAACAATTATAATAATGGCATCGGCGACAAATATGCAATTAAATTCATCGAAAAGCATTTCCTGGTGGTAAAACTAGGGAATTTTTACATTTTTTTCTTAAAGATACCCTCTACGATTTCGTATTTTCTTAAAAATTTTTTATATGCTCTTAAAGTGCTTCAAAACAATTAGATTTTCTATTTGCTATTGCCATAATCTAATGATGATTAATCACTGTCATCATAACCTAAGAGATTGTTTACACATCGACACAGTTTTGTCATTGTTTGCTACATGAAGAGACTCATAAAAAAAAAAAAAAAAATTATATTAAGCAATACAAAAACAAAAAAAAATATGTTTACAAACATTTTGAAATTCTAGCTTCATCATGTCATATGGTAAACTAGAAATTAAAAGACAAAAAATCTATTTTTCATACAAACATCATTCCCACTCCATCATAATGCGATAATAAGTTTGCAAACTATAAAAGAGAAAAGAAAATTGTAGGACGCTAATAACAACCTTTTAATATACTACAATACAATGCTGTTTCAAGAATAATAAATTTCCATAAAAACTACAGAGAAAAAATACGTAGTAGAAAATCGAACAAATATGTAGTTTTTTTAAACATTTATTACTTTTTCTGCACCCTGAATGGTTGTGATAGAAAATTAAATAAAATGTTCAGTTTTGAGTGAAACGTACATGCAGCTTCCAACTATGTAAAGTTCATATATTTCGAAATTCAATATCTTTATTCATTGAATGCGAGCATCTTATATGTCTAGTGAAAGAACTTTTTATTATTTTTATATATTTTATTTAAAAAATTATTTCACATATTTTATAATATTGTTACGTTTTTACTTTTTTAAAAACGTGTATTTATGAGTTCGTAGATTGTAGTTAAAATAAAATAAATCTTTTTGTTCAGTTTTCAATTAAAAATCCTTTATTCAACACAGTTTTGTGCACCACTGCTTGTAACCCTTTTACAAGCAATAACAATTTTCTATTCTTAATTACTCTGTCTGTTTAAAACTTTGTAAACAACAACAATAACTCGACAGATCTTTCCACCTAAAGATTTTCCAACGCGATCGTAATTATAACTTTGGTTCGATCACAACCTTTTCAACCAGAGGTTATCCACACTTAACTCTCTTTACTGAGTTAGCTCCAACTAAACAGGTTTTTTGTTACTTCACGATTCACTTCACGAGTTTACTCCTAATAAAATCTCTTCACACAAACATCACTCGCTTGGCTTACTTTACTTAAACTCCACTCGCTTAGTTTACGACACATAAATTTAATGTTGTTTACATCGATGTTTTTTTATATGGCTGAGTAAACAATACATCGAAAGCTCTCGAACCTCTCGATATTTCAGGTGGATTCAATTTCTTTTTTTCACATTTTATTTAGTTCTTATGTAGCCATGCGAATGTAAACATCTACATCTTTCAGGTCTTAATATTTGTTGCTGCTTTTTTTATTGTCTGTTATTCGTTATCTTTGCTGCTTTATTATTGTTGTTGCCGTGTTATTTTTATTTACTTTATCGTTGCTAATAATTGTTGTTGTAGATTTGGTTATTTGGTTATTTGAAAACAGCACGTATAGTTGTTCTTGCAACTTTTGCTTATTTATTTTAGCGATGTAATAAACGCAGGGGTGCCCAACCTTGTTTTTGTAACAATATAGTATACATATATATACATATTAATTAGCGTTTAACTTCATGACAGAATTCTTGTCTCGGATAAACTTCTTTTATTGCTTCAGCTCACTTAACTCGATTCTTGCTTCTGAAGAAACTATATAAATTAATTGCGTTTAAATAGTCTTAAACAAAGCACAAATAGCTATTTTTTACCTCCGTCGAAAACAGAAAATTGAATATTTTCATTTCGAAAACATAAAAATAATTATGTATGACACTCAACATAAAAAATCATGAAATACCCAATAGACATTTTTCTACCAAAAACAGTTTCCTGATAGAAACTGAAATTATTGTTTGTCTATATAAATATTTATATTTATATATGTACAATATATAATTGTTTCTCTTCCCTTTAGAATAAAGCGCAAACTTTGTTTCGTCTGAAAGTTGGTAGCACTAATCACGAGAAGTAGAACGTCAATTTAAATTTTGTTTTTTGCAATATGATATGTTTATTTATACTTTAAAAAAAACAGAAATCGTTTTAGAGACTTATGCGAAATATGAGCAATAAAATTCGTTTATGCAATTAAATTAAAATTTTTTATGGAATATATATTCAAAGATATTTTCTCAGTCCAGGGATCATCGGCATATTTGTCTTTAGAGATTTGTACTAATCTACTTATCTTTTTTTCTTTTTCAGATTTTCAAAATCGTTTGCATACAACTTTTGCTTGAAGAAAAAAGTGTTATGTATGCATGTTTATGAAAATCCCTATATTAGTTCTGATTAAAGCACTTGTAAAATTGTTGGTTAGGTAACTTTCGAAATATGTGTTACTGTGTTAAAAAGATGGTTAAATTTGATAAAAAGTATTTGTAAGGTGTAGTGTTCAGGCTTTTTTAATGAAGCATTCAGCTCGAACGCTTTGAAAAAAAACATTTTAGATTTTCTATGAAAAAATTGATAAATATTTCATTCTGTATTTTTGAATGGCAGTTCGGACAAAGGTTAGAAAAACCATATAAATAATCTCAACAAAACGTTCAATTCACATATGGAGAAGCATACTTTAAATTCATATTTACTTAATATGCGTTCGATGTTATTAGTGTTGAACGAAACTCTAAAAGAACGTAGTAAATCAAGCATTCAAATTTAAAGTTTTTGAATATTTTGTTTAACACATTTTCTTTTTTCTGTGTATGAGTTCGAGTATTTATCAAAAAAATGAATTTAAGTCGCTTGTCTACCCTAAAAATTACTGTTAATTGAAGGATTGTTTTCAAAAATTTCATTAATATAGAATATAGACAATAAAGTTTGTTCTTAAATGGCCTGAGTTCAACATGGCAAGCATATTAAAATACAAATCTGACTTTTTTTCTAACTACAGATGGACAATAGTGGACAGACGCAGGTTTGTAGATTGACCTCCTTTGAATCAAGCAGGATAAAAAATTTTACTGTTGAATGATTCCCATGGAGTATTGTAAGCATCAACACAAACAAGCATTGCCTGGTGTAGGTTACAAAAATTCCTTCAAGGCGACAGATGATTTTTTTTAATTTTTATAAATTTTAGCACATAAGTGTACGACGATGCGAATTATAATATCATTTTTTAATTTTTTAAAATTAATCAATATTATTACAGGTAGGCGTAAAATCTTTATTATTATTTTTTTCTACATTACCCACTGACTGTAAAAAGTATGTTAATTAGTAATGGAAGTAAGTAGCGCATGTGTTTGATTTATTATCACCGGCATATAAACACATGAATTTCAAATGTAAATAGCAATAATAACAACTTGGAAATTGAAAAAGTTTCCATCTATTAAAGCTAAGTAAGCTTTTTTTTTCTTTACTATATACACGCATAGGCGCTTTAAGAACACATTTTTTTTAATTGGTCTAAAAAAAAAATACAAAAACACAATAACATTACAAGAGCAGATACGTTTGAAGTTTTGAAATGTTTCAATTCATATCTGCCAGATAAAGTTGTTAAAAATTATTCATTAGTTCCACTTTTCTATAATAATATTATCTTAACCTGACGACAAATTGAAGATAAATTTTCGTATATTTTTTAGACAAATAAGTTTTGTTTTTTTTTATCGTTCTTTTTTAAATTTATTTGTTTCTTAAATATTTTTGAGCTTGTCCTTGAAAATAAAAATTCTACCTAAAATATTTTACAGCTGCTTTACTTTATACCGACAAATATGACATATTTGTTGTGGTTCAGGTTCTAAACATAGAAACTATAAAAAAACAAAGTTTCAACAATTTCAAGTATATAAATAAAACTCTTTGCGTTATTTGAAAAGATATTATTTTTTTCTTTTTCATAAAAAAGACTGAACGCTTTTTGTTTAGTTAAAATTTGGCAACTGTTTTGATGTAAAACTAAAAACAAAAATTTATTCAAATAAGAATCAGTAAAAGTTGTGATTTTTCAACATGGCTTACTTGTTTCATACCAATAATTTAGTTCATACAAGTACTTCAATAATTTATAATTTTGTGCTTCGAAACAAATTGGTACTTTGTTATACATGCAAATTTAACCTTTTTTCTTGTATTTCCTGCTCTTTTGCTTTCATTACAATCGAAAGATATTTAAATTGCTATGGAAATGATGAACAAAATGAAATACTCTCTGATTTTATTATAAACTAAAAAGGCACTTTATAGTCACTCAAGCAGTAATTTCAAAAGGTTTACAAGCAGTAGGATCTATCCACACAAATTTAACCAGTGAGAAGCTGAGAAGCAATTTTTTTTTTGTGCAAAATCTACTTAAACAATATAAAAAAGAAATCATTTTTACATCGAATCACTTCTGGCAATGAATGATAACGAAATGCAAGACATTGTATTTAAAGTCCGGCCAACCAGCCGAGCCAACGCCAAACCCAAATATCAACAGATAACAAGGGGCTCTGTACGGATCACAATTATTAGATTGGATAATAAGCTCGTATCGCTTTTATATTTTCTTTTGCTTTACATTTTTTATTTTTTTTTTGTCTGGCAAAATGTATAACATTTGTTCGATAAAGTTCATTCTGATATACAAAACAGAGCTAATCGTATTTTGGAGTACTTTATTTTACTTTTGCGGCTATGAAATGGAATATCCAGGAGTTAAAAAACAATATTTGCTTTTCAAGGAGGCCAAAAAACTGCTAAAGAGGCAAAATACAAAAAGAATATGCGAATCTCTAGCACGGAAGTTTTAAAAGTTCAAAAATAGCGATAGAGACGTTGACGGTACGCCACGCAGCGGAGGATTTTCCGAGTTCTACGAAAGGCGTCTCAAAGCTATATTGAAGGAGTACGGTCTCTTAAGGATTCGTGTATTGGCCGAAAAATGAAGTGCGATCCTAAAAGGACTCTCAATCAACTTAATGCAATGGGGTTTGTTTTGTTTAAATAAAAGCCTTTGCTACGAACTTATTAATCAACCGAATAGTGGTTTTAGGCAGAGATTTATTGAAAAATGCACCAGGTATGAATCCGTAATATTCTATCACGACAACGCTCGACCACATGGTGTAAAAATTGTTAAAAGTATTTAAAAAGTAGTGGTTTGAAGTTTTGTTCCATTTACAATGTAACACAGCAATACTCCTCACTTATTAAATATTGTTACGTTTTAAGCTTTTTAAAACGTTGGAGTTCGTTTTAATTTCGTCTCCCTGCTGACCTTTATTTAATACATTAACTGTATTTTCCTTTTAGACATTTTTTGTTTTCGTAACAATATGTTATGCATTAAAAAGAAACATGTTTTAAGCCATTAGACAACGATCGAATTTAACAAACAGTTATTTATTTATTGTATGTATTAAAGGATTTTGGTTAACAACATATAATTCTCTTATAAAGCAGTTGAATTTTTTGGATAAAATATTAGCATTTTGTCAAGGATATAAATTTTTTTTTTTATTAATTTGCGGTTATAAAAAATGAATTTACTTATATTTTATTATCAATGCTGAATTTACACAAATTTTTATGGAATTAAAAATAAAAAAAATTCTATTTTATTAAAAAAAGAATTATATTTACGTATACATAGTATATAATGAATGTATATAAATGCTATATAAATTATATGGCTGAATTCGCTTTATGGCAATAGCTCAACAATATATTTGTTATTGGAATATTATACGTAAGACAAAATTGTTTTAAACGAACTTAAATAATTGGACTGTTATTATGTTATACCTTAAAGCTGAATATCCATGAACTGTTTCAGTAGTTTTATCAAGCTACTTGCGAACATATTGTGTTACCCTATGTTTTATAAATCTTCAATATTAAATAAAATTAGACTACTTGCCTTGTTGAAATTTATAGTTTTTGTATGTTTTATAGTATCATCAACACAATCATATTTTCAACTGATAAACATCAAGTTATCACAATGGCTAAAACCAACAGTAATAAATTCATGTGCATTCATGAGTGCTGATACAAGTACATTGTAAGAAAGTCGCATGAAATACAATAATATGAAGTGTAACAGATGATAGTTCAGACGGATCAAAAAGTCAAAAAGTATACAAATTAAATTATGAGTTTTATTTTCTTACATTTTTAACCATCTAAGTCGAGTTATGTCGCATTAGTTGCTAAGGAAGCTCCAGTTATAACCGCAATCAATACGCGTTATAGATTAAAGCTCTATATAAAATATGAAGAAATTATAAAAAAATATCTGGTTTGTTTAATAGTTCATTTCCGCCTGTCTATACTGTCTATAAAAAATATCTGGTTTGTTTAATAGTTCATTTCCGCCTGTCTATAAACTTATTTAAATAGCACTCACCTTCATATAATATATATTTCCTTGAATATTTTATATAGAATAACGTCTTTATTTAGTTTGTGTCTCTCTGTTCAAATTCGCCTGCAAAGTATTGCTTAAACTTCCTCATTCACATTTTTAAGAAAACTTAACGAAGTGTGAATTTTAATTGTAATCAAAGCCAGCTGATAATCGCATCAATACATTTGTTTATTCTACTAATTTGTGCTATTTAAACCAATTTATGGCCAAAAATGTTATATATAATTTATTAGAGTAATACATCCCGCGCTGCTGAGAGCCTTTATGTTGTACCTGCTTTTAGACTGGTTTGGATAGATAAAGAAGGCTTTAACTGTTATCGTTCTCTACACATGCAAAATTCCATATATTTCTAAATGATGGTTTGTATTGACTGCCATGTTATTTGAACCAAATTTAGAAACTTCAACTATAACCATTCTAAAGATATGCAAAAATCGTTATTCAATTTGTGTGGGAGGTACCATTCACACTTATACGATTCCGCCCACGTTTTAACCGATGGTTTGTACGATACTATCTAAGAAGTCATTTAGACCAAACTCAGAAACTTCCGTGCTAATCGTTGTCGAAATATAGAAAAATCAATACTTAATTTGTATGGGAGATGCCAAGCCTACTTATTCAAATTCGCCTTTATTTCTGCTGATGATGTGTATTGACTACTAAGTTATTTAGACCAAATTTCGTCCCAAAGATATATAAAAATCAATATTTACTTTGTATGAGAGGTGCTACTCTCACTTACCCAAATTCTGACTGACAGCAAAGTTATTTGGGCCAAATTTAGAGGTTCTTACTGTTACTGTTTCAAAGATAAAGCCACATAAATACAAATTTTATATGAGCGTTACTACGCCTAGTTGCAAAATTGTGAAGCCACACACCAAATGAAAGCTTTATACACATACTTTATATATATTGTTTTAAAAGTATTTTCTAACATAAACTTTAAATGCTGTAACAAATTTTTAACATCAATAACTCGCGAACCAACAAAAACCGCATATACATAAAGAACTTGGTATTGAATTCATCTTTCGTTTAAGGGCTTACAAAATAAAATCGGTTGGTGCATTTCAGAGAACATCACTTACAACGGATTTTATATAATTTTATATTTTATATATATATATATATATATATATATATATATATATATATATATATATATATTACTACTATTACTACTATATATATATATTACTACAATATTTACTTATTTACGAGTATATATATATATATATATATATATATATATATATATATATATATATATATATATATATATATATATATATATATACTCGTAAATAAGTAAATATTGATTTGGATATTGTTAGTCTCTATAAAAATAGAAATAAAAATTAGTTTTACATTTTTTAATGGATGCCTTGTTACTTTAATTTCACTAAAATTTATGTCGTTAGTATGCCAAGAAGAAGATCATGATTAACTTTTTCGAAAGCCTTAGTGATATCCTTATATATACTAATGTATCGGTTCGTTAGCTTTTCGAAAAAGAATTTTGTTAGAGTTGACAAGGCATTGTTGAAAAGGCATTTAGAATTACGATATTTGATGCCACAGACTTTTTGTTACTATATTTAAAAAATATGTTTAGAAATATTTCTTAATTTTTTGATTTGAAGAAAGAAACGATGTTTGGTTTCAACTGGACGGTGCATCTTGGTACACATCTCATGTCACAATCGATTTATTGCGTCCATCGTTTCATAGCAGCTTAATTAGCCGAAATGTTGATGTCAGTTGGCCGCCACGAAGCTGTGATTTAACACCGTTGGACTATTTTCTGTGAGGCGCCGTTAAATACGAATGTTATGCCGACAAACTAGAGACAATTGAGCATTTGAAGGCCAACATTCGTAATGCCATTGTCGAGATAAGACACCATGCACTCGAAAATGTTCTCTAAAATTGCTCAAAGGCCAGCCGAATGACTGAATGAAATAGTATTTCATTTCTAACCGGAACAATTGTATTTATATTTTTTTCGCCCACCCTGTATATTACATATCTAACATGTTAAAGACAATGCTTTGTCTACCCCAAATCATTATTCAAATTTATGTTAATGCCTACGATTAAAACTTGCAAAAAGATAATGCTTTGTTAGTCACAACATACATATGTATGTAACATATGCTTCTACTATATTTAAGAGAGTGTGCTCTTATCTTGAGCAATATTTTAATATTGAAATAAATAATGGTTATGCACAAATGAACTCATATGTAGTTAGAGGTTTGTAGTTTTTTCGTATGATCTTGCAAAAAACGTTATAAAAAAATTTTAAGAAAATAAGTTGTATAATACATATTGTTACTAAAACAAATAAGAAGGTTAAATTTTGATATATTTCGTAGTTATGTGTCACCCTTCCAATGAAGTACTAATTTTTGTATTTAACTGCACTGCCAATTCGACCATCTTTGTGTGTTACATTTGAATAAACTTATATAAAATAGAAGATATGAGATATTTCCGGAACTTTCCGACATGTACGCAGTTAGGAATATAATGAGGCTGCTTTACTTACGTCAAACAGTTATCGTTTTGCTGTCATTAAGTAAAGTCGTATTTAAGCGCAAAAAATGTTATATAAACGAATACTTATCAAGTGCAAGCTAATAAGTTGTTGTATTAAGATAAACTGTATATGAGATAAAGTGAGAAAATAAAACTATAACAACAACAAAGTGGTGTTTATATTATTTCAACGCAATTTATACCAAATCAAAAGTTTTAAAAGGGTTAAAACTTAACAATATTATAAATTCCTTGAAACATTTTCTGTAAGTTTTTAAAAATGTGGAAAAAAATTGTAATGATACGGATTGAACGATTTAATTACTTTATAATAATTCTAAAAGCTTTTTAGTTGATATATATATCCCTGAATTCACTCTTTGAACAAATAGATATTTAAAAAAAATATATTTTCTTATCTTGGGTTAACAAAATTTTGTTGAACTTGTTTATTAATTTATTAAATATTTGCGTCTAAGTAGAGTACTGTTTCTCATAAACTGATTCACTCTATTTTTTGTACACTCAAAATTCCTACTTGGTAATGGAATGGAAAAATTACTTTTATGGGTAAGTTTTTTGTAGAATATTTTGTCAAAGAAATGAGTAAAGATTAAAATAAGTATAGAGCATTATTACATTATGCTAAAAAAAATTAAGGAATGAGAAGTGATACTATTTTTCGGATAGCGCTTGCGGAGTACAATAAGAATCTTTTTTTATCTTGACTTACGGGTAAAATACTAGTCTTTAGTATCTTTGCGCATTTAAAAACTAACAATTTATGTGAAAGACGATAAAATTTAAGTTTCTTAACGGATTTAAAAAGAAGAACAGATACAGTTTCAGTAATTTATACATACATACTAATGTCATCAAATTCTTAAAACTGAAAAAGATTTTGATGAATTTTCGTTCAACAATATTCGACAACATAACGGGATTTATTTCAGACTCAGGATTTGGTGACAGGACTTTGGTGTATACTTCCCTTATTGCTCTGTCCTTTTCTGAAACAGAATTACTGAAATCGTATCCTTAATTTGGCAGAAAATACGTTATATGCTATGGTGTCCATACATTTTACACTAAATTTTACGGAATTCGTTGTCATTAGCGGATGGTTCGGTTCTTGCCTTGTCCTTTTGTGGGACAGAATTGCTGAATACGTATTCGTAGTTTGGTTGATATGACGGTATTTGCCGTCATGTCACTAAATTTTGCACTAATTTTGACGAGATTAGGTTGCTAAAATTATATTCTTAAGTTAATGAAATTTGTTATTTTAAACATATTCATCACTCTCACAAATACATCTAATACTTGCATTAATTTTAATACCAATAAAGCTTTCATTTGTACTATATTACGGCATTTTCTCTTTTGAAAGAAAAAAATTTTCTCTTTTAGGGGCAATTTTTTTTTTAAATATTAATCTCAACTTATCAAAATATTGAATTTATTCTTGTCGGAAACTAACGCTAAACAAACATTTTTCACAACATTATTTAATAATCGCTTTGTCTCCATTTATAACCCAAATTTATTTTTTAGTGTTACATTAAAAAATAACTCAATGATACTTGAGAGATAATAAGCAATGAAGGATAAAATATTGTTATATTCTTTAACAGAAAACTTTGTTATAAATGCTTAATTTTTAATTTAAATCATACTGACTTTGTTGTTATTACTTATAGTAAAGATTTGGCTAAGTTTCAAATTAAAAGAAAAAAAAATAAAAATTAAAAATTTCATTAATTTTCCATTTTCGTTATACAATTTCTAACTAAAAAATGCTGTTAAAAAATACTTTAAGACTTGTGTTATATACAGGGGGAATATATAGTAATGTTTTCGTCTACATTTTCTAAGAATTTTTGAAGTGGTGATAGCGGAAGTACTTAAAATAATGTTTGTAAAATTGTGTTACTCTAACTGTTGTTAAACTTTTAAACTTGTAAACTTTTAAAAAGTAAAAATCAAAAAAAAAATTATAAAAATAAAATTGAACTCATGAACCCTTAACGACATATTGTGAAGAGTTTTATGGTGGAATTATAAATAAAATAAAACACACTGACAGCCTGCTAAAAATCAAATGAAATAAATGTCAAAAGCATTTCAAAGCACGAAGACAAATTATTTAACAAATATAATAATTTTTTGTTTTAAATTTATGCGTATTTAAATGAGAATTTAAGTAGCGGAAGCAAAAACTATGTTTTGAACAATCTTTTATAGAAAGTTTCATTTAAATAGATTTATTTATCACAATCCTTAAAAATTATATAGAAATGTGAGATAAAATCAGAAAATTTAGTTTTATATTATTTTTTCTCTATTTCGGGGATGGTTTATTAAAGGTTGGTCCATAGTGTATTAATAAAAAATAATAAACATGCAATCCTCGTATATGTTACATAAATTTACATCTAAAAACTTTTGTTTTTTTAAGAAAAAAAAAAAAAAAATAACCAAAATAGTGTAACCACCCACCAAAATTTTTACTCCATACATATTCAATCCAAGACCACATACAATGTAAATAGGACCCATCCAATGCGTGTATACATTTCCTATTTATCTTTGGCCTAGGCCGTCAGATGGGTTCGATGGAAGAGACATTGTAAGCGAAGGTTAAAGGGTTCCGACGATAAAGACATTGTAAGTGAAGGTTAAATGGGTCCTATACTAAAGACATTGTAAGCGAAATTTGGATGCGTCCAATGCCACAGGCATTGTAGGTGAAGGTTAGATGTGCCCAATGCTACTTACATTGTAAGTGAAAGTTGGAAGGGTTTTAATTGTCAAATATTTATTTTTTTCATTTTATTTATTTATCGAAAATTCAGTTATGAAAATTCAGTTTATAGGCCATAATCGCTTCCAAATAGAATGCTCCGTACACCACGCAAATGGTTAGTCCACTTGCACTTTTAAAAACATTTTTCTTTCCAATTTGATTCAGAAAAATTAAAAAGAACAATTGGAAAAATAGCAGAAAAAAAAATCATAATGGAGACTACAATAACAATGTAATACATTACAAACCAATTCAAATCGGATGCTAGTGCGATGGCTTTTTTACTTCTAATGTACATTTAATTTGACAGTGTATTGAGAATAAGACTCATCTAAATCGGTTACAGTATACAATCGGATGTGTTACATTTGTAATAACTTTTGTACTACTAGGAAAATGAAAACAAAAGAGTAGAAAAATTGCATATTTAGTTTTCGTCTGCAAAATTGCGATTAAATAGATAAAATTTTCCAAATAAACGTTTACGAACGAACTTTATTTTGGAAAAGGCTAATATTTAACAAAATATATAAAATCAAGGTAAAGTGAAACGCTAAAAAAAGAAAAAAAAATACTTTCGGAGGCATACTTTATGCATATATGTGTATTTAACAAAATATTAATTTCATTCCCAGTTCAAGAAAATCATATGATGCCAAAACTTATTCACTGAACTATTTTCAAACGTTTACTTTCGACAAAAATGCAGATAATATTTTCCTTTAAAATTTACCTCAAATGAACGAGCTACGAGTATTTAACAATATTTTTCCAAAGAGTGCTGTTTTTTCAAAAATGTTAAATCCTTTTAAATATTTAGATAACATAATTCGCGGCATCTTATAGCAATAGGATTGGAAAAAATGGGCAAAATTTGCACTCAAGTAATGAGGCTTTTAATGCCTTTAAATGATGAGTAAAAAAAAAATAATTTCACCAAAGCTTTACTAATTTTAAAGGTAAAAGATAAAGACATAATAATAAATATTAAACGAAAAAGTTTTCAACATAATAAAATCAAAACAATAGGCAATTAATACAGGTTTTTATAACTTCACATGCAAAACAAATGGTGGTATTGGAATATTTGTTTGTTATTTCTACCTTATAACTTAAGTAAACCTCATAACCAAATTTCAAACTTCAATAGTTCTCCATTTACATATGTTAGTAAGCTTTAAACAAATTAAGAAACACATTTGAAATACATGCATGAAGAAAATTTAAATTTGCTAGCAATGCGCTGTACATTTCTGTACCACAATACCCGCTATTTCCTTATAAAATCGCGATGCATTCAGCATTTTAATTATTCTGATTTCTTTATACCGTTTATAATAATTTTGCGAGAGAAGATATACAACTGAACGTTTCACATATTAAGGTGTATTTGCGTCTGCTCCTTTTCGAAACAACATAAATGCTAATCTAATGCTACCAGACGAATGCAAGTGGTATTCGGAATATGCCAGTAAAATGACTAAGTTTATAGCCCAAGGTCTGGGCTATAAAGTGGTTAAGCCAAAACTTCCCATCCACTGTTTTCCAATTAGCTTTTGGCTCGTCTTGCAAAATGTGGCCGAGCTTTTTCATGACGTAAGATTATTTTTCGTTGATTTCCCTCTTTAAACGAATCAATTTTGTTCAGTACAGGTCTCCTGTGATCGTTGGACCAAATTTCAATACCTCAAAATACAAAACACCTTAGTGAACCCACCAAATACAGAGGATTACCTTGGAGTCATAATTATTCGTCTGATTGGCCGGGCTTTACATATGACCCTTTGCGCATGGAATTATCGTTATGTATCCATTTTTTATCACCAGTAACAATACGATGCAAAAATGCATTTTTTTTGTAGCGTTCAAGTATCATTTCAAATATGCAAAATCGACTTTCAACTTCTCTCGGCTTGAATTCATATGGGACCCAATTTCCTTGCTTCTGATTGTATCCCAATGCTTTTTAAAGTTGGTAAATTGCTTGTTGCTCCCAATTATAATGTAAGTTCTTCTTGCGTTTTTGGTTAAGATTCCTCATCTTCAAACTTTTTCGGCTAACCAGGCCTCTGCTTGTCATCTGTATTTAAATCACCACTTTTGAATCGCGCAAACCATCGTTTATATGTTTTTTGAGTTGGTGCATGTTGTAAGCTTCTACTAACAATCTATAGCTTTCAGCAGCCGTTGTCTTTAAATGAAACTGGATTATCAGACTTCCCCGCAAAACAACTTTTTAAGCAACAAAATTCGATAATAATATAGCGATTGAAAGACACGTCTATCGAATACTAAATTCAAAAATACCATACTTGTTATTATTGACACAAACCATATGTGATAGTTATGTCATATGGTGTCCAAATCGCCATTATTACTTGTATACTCAATAGTTCCATGGCCTGTTGGCTGGTAAGCCGGGTTTCAGATACGATTTTTTTCTTTTCGAAATCTATTTTTATTACCACTAATGATTCGATGCAAAAATGGCGTTCAAGCAGCTTCAGCTCATACGGTACCCAACAATTTTTGCGTACGCTCCGAAATTGCTGCTTAAGTAGGCCTTTATGATTTAGCTAAATCATTAGTTTTAAGTAATCTTAATGGAGTAATGCCTGTAACTCATCATCATCAAACTTATTTGTCTTCCCCGATTATTTTATATATACAAACTTGAATAATTGGCTTGTTGGCAAAAGTTTCGCAGGCAAAAAAGATGAAAAGTTTGCGGTAGATAGCTAGCCAAGAGAGATGAAAATATCTGACTATAAATAGGTTATCGGAGCTACTGAATTTCGGTCGAACAGTGTCTCGAACTAAAAGGGAAATGAGAAATTCAGAAAATTGTTTCAAAATTTTTTTTGCATACCTTAGTAAAAATTTAAAATTGGTAACACTATACATTTGAAGGACACATGGTATACATTTCATCTAAATGCCTACAAACATAGAATTTACTATGAATTTAACCTTAAAATAAAATGTAAAAACATTATAAATTTTTCTTTTTTTATATACAACAACATTTTTAATGCCATTAATAGTCCCTGAATTTTAGATAATTGAAACAATTTTTATTTTTATTCAGCCTAACCAAAACATAACAACTTAAACCACAGATTTGCATTGATGTGGTTTTTAACTCTTGCTTTTATTATATATAAATATTTTTATATAACACACAACACTCATTGAGTTAAGAATTAACTGATAAAAATTCTTTCGGTTCATATTCAGAAAGGAAAAAGAATTTCTATATTTTTTGGCACACAAAAATTGAAAAGTGTTTGTAACGAAATGAACAGTCTGTTTGCCAACCTCGGTTGTACTTCAACTGAAAAAAACAATTTATATTTTTTATACTTTTTTTTATAACAAAAAAAAATTACTGGAATAAATAAAATTAACAACGATGATATATAAAATAAAGTTTATTTGTTACATACAAATCCATTTTGAAAGCAAGAAATATTTGTTTTTAAAAACAACGATACAAATTCATGTAGAAAGAAATGTTGGAATAAAATGCAGTAGTCCATCTTCTCGTTAACTTGGTTATGATGTAGATAATATAACATTATAATAATACATGACCACACAGCTATGGATAAACCATGTTAATATTCTTTATTTTAAAGCTATACTCCGAGATATTAAAAAAGTAAAATGGTTTAAGATAATATTGTCGAAGTAATGCATACGTATTATTACAATACAATAAAATTTCCTAAATTTTGGTATATTTGGTAGTTATGTGTCACCCTGTCAATGACGTACTTATTTGCGTCACTGCCATACCATCTTGGTGTGTTACATTAGAATTAACGGATATAAAATAGAGGATATTAGACATATCCGGAACTTTCCAAACTGTAGGCAATTAGGTATATAAGGAGATTGCTTTACCTACATCAAAACAGTTATTGTTTTGCTATCAGTATCAAGAGAAAGTTACTAAGTTGTTTTATTGAGATAAGCTTTATAAAAAATAAAGTGAGGAAATAAAATTTAAGGAACAACAAAGTGGTGTAAATTTAATTTTGATGCAATTTAAACGAAATTAGCTGTTTTAAAAAGCTTAAAATGTAACGGTGTGATAGAATTTTAAGGCATTTCTCACTTATCCACGTAATGGTCCTTTAAAAAAGAATCAAAATTGAAAATTAATCTCTTTGTTCATGGGATCACAAAAAACAATCAATATTGTATTGGCTTACTTTTACAAGAGAAGTTATATAAATATTGAATACAAGTCGGCTTATTTACGCTTACCGCAAATAATTAAACAACAATTGGAAAGGAAATTTTAAACATAAGCCATAATTGCAGCTGCTGGTCAAATATGATGACAAATAAAACAAATTAAAGCAAACCACGTTTTATGTGTTTAAGCACCACACAGTTTTTTGTTGCTTT
Source organism: Wohlfahrtia magnifica (assembly GCA_023159175.1). Lineage (NCBI taxonomy): Eukaryota > Metazoa > Arthropoda > Insecta > Diptera > Sarcophagidae > Wohlfahrtia > Wohlfahrtia magnifica. The sequence goes on from JAKWBJ010000005.1 coordinate 183,303, forward strand.
AATACTTTGGATTCTAAAAAAAGTCTGAAATAAAAACGAGCATCAACTAAAAGCAAAACAGTTAATGAAAGCATTTGTAGTAAATCCACATACACACACACACATACATTCATTTTCCATATTAATGTCAGTACTGACATGTGGTAAATTATACTTACTAAAGAACTGACAAAAGATAAACTGAAGAGCAAAATATAATGCTTTAATGTAATACCTCCAGGTAACCGCATCATTTGCAACAAAAATTTGTAAATAAAAAAAAACTGTGGGGGAAAAAATGCAGCATAATTTCAAACTTAAACGATTTAAGCAATAACGACCGCAAATAAACAATTGAAATAAAATTGAAACTAAAAAATGGTTTGCAACGAAACATATGGGTCACTTTATCCACGTAATCAGTTATATTTCACTATATTCAAACGGACCATTCAAACGGACCAATTTTCATAAAATTTTTCGAGTGTATGAGGTCGTATCTTGGCAATGGCATCATGAATGTCGTCTTTGATATATTCAATTGCCTCTGATTTGTCGGCATAACACTTGTTTTTAACGGTGTTCCATAGGAAATAATCCAACGGTGTCCAATTGCAGCTTCTTGGCGGCCAACTGATATCCCAAATTCGACTAATTAAGTGGCCATCAAACGTTTGACGCAATAAATCAATTGTGGCATGAAATGTGTGGCGAGTTGCACCATTCTGTTTAAACCAAACATTGTTCACATCAATACCATGAAGAGCGGGCACATAAAATTAAGTTATCATGGTGCGATATGTGTCTCCATTGACCGTAAAGGTTGCGAAATATAAAATATGGGTCAATGGTACCTCCGCTCCACATGCCGCACCAAATAGTCGCTCGTAATGGGTGCATTGGTTTCTGTAAGACCACGTTTGGGTTTCCTGAGTCCAAAATACGGCAATTTTGCTCATTAATATACCCACCAAGATGAAAATGAGCTTCATCCGAAAAAATTATTCAAGATGATTATTGTTTTATAATTGAATGAAGTTATGAAAATCCCACCTTTTAGCTGTAATTTTGGAAAAGTTTTTAAAATTTACAAAAAAGTCTTGTTATGCTCGATAGCGCCTATAAAAAAACAGTTTTATATCCCAGTGTTATTTATTATTGTAATGTTTTAAGTATTTTTCTTTGCAGAAACAATTTTTTCTTTACTACTCGACTATTAACTTTAGAGCACAATACGAAAATTTAGTTTTTAACCTTTACCTATGAATTACTTTTCCACTGAAATAACATAAAGTTAAACTTTTTTACGTTTTATTTTTTGTTCCTTGCGACAAACAATTCTTGTTCCATTAGTTTCACTTTCTAAGATAAATGAAGAAAGTTCATTCTTCCACAATAGTTTGGATTATGTGGGTTAAGCGCGCATACGAAGTTTAAAGTTTACGATTATTTATATTTCCAAAGTAAAACGGATGGCAAAGGGAACGCTTCGTGGTGTTAAAATAAATTTGGTGCGATAAAATTGAATGTTAAGGTGTTAAAAGTATTAGACTTGCATTTTATGAAACAATGTTATTAACGTGAAAATATTATTATTTTTTTTTGTATGTAAGGAAAAGAAACGTATGAAAATTTGCACCTAAAAAATTATTTAGCATTTAAGTTTTAAAATAAAAGTTTAAGTTTGTCGATATTTTAATTTTATTTTCTAAAAAAAAAAAATTATTAGAAAAATAATTCAAAAACACTACGCATCCCTTAAAATATTTTGATATACATCCTGTTCATTCTTAGCAGAAAGTAGTTCCTGGGCATGCATATGGCACGTATATCAAAGTGAATAATATATAAAATAAATATGTGCAGAGTCGAGTTTTCTTTGTAAAGTTTATTTTGTCAAAAAAGAGTTTTTATTATTTTGGTAATGAAGTCAAGAAATATCAAGGCAAAAAATATGTTGATAAAATCTACAAATTATATATGCAAATTATATATGTATCAATAATGGTTCTCCTTATCAGCTATTTTATTTGTTTTGATAAAAATTGGTTTATATTTTTCCGTAAAATTGAAATTCGTACATAATTCACTGAAGTATACTACTTTCTCCTAATTTTTTTTTATAAATTTTAACTTATGTTGTTAAAAAAATTTTCTGACCTTGGATACCCAAAATATTTTGTTGTGCGCTGTGGTCGCCTAACTTCAAAAACTATAAGCATCTCACATCTTATGGATATGTTTTTTTGAAGATTTATAAAAAGGCTGCTTCATGCATCTTATGATAACTTTAAAATAACTAATTCGATTTCGTTAGAACATGTGTTAAAAAAATTCAAAATTATACCAGCTTTAAGTCACTCTAATATAATTTTTTAATATAACCCGCATGTTTGGAGTTAATGAGAAAAAAATCATAATTATTATTATTATTGTTTTTTTTAATAATAATATTTTTGATTTCGAAAAATTCACAAAAAATTGAAAGAAGCAGATATTTACCAGTTTAACTATTTATTCAATATTCATGAAAATCGATCGGTAAATATATATTTTATTCCCAATAAAGTGAAAGTACCTACATAGTTTTGAAAATAAGAATTTTTTTATTGCCGTTTTTTTTTTTAATCTAGAACAAAATTATTGAAATACGAAAACTGATACAATGACCATGATAATGGCCATTTCTTATACCAAAAAATGGATTCACATTGACAACGCTAAGCGTAATTAATCGTATATGAAGCCTAGCCAAACAGCCAAGGTAATGATCTGTATGGTAGAACCGAAAGTATATAAAGGCTCCGCCATCTAACGTTTTTTTTCGACTAGTGCTTATTTCGTGAATGGTAACACTTAGTTCATGTCTGATTTAACAGATAATTAGTTATATCCTTCCGCTGAACGAATATAGTTTTGTATACGCTTGAAAAACGCTGTGAATCTGGGCCTGCGATCGACTTACAGAAGATGTCGATTTTGCCAAAAGAAATCATCTTTTCAGATGAAGCTCATTTTGATCTTGGCGGGTATGTAAACAAGCAAAATTGTCGCATTTGGGAAAAGAAAACCCGCACGCATGCATTGAAAAGCCGATACACCCAAGACGAGTCACTGTTTTATTCGGATTTTGGTCCAGAGGGATAATTGGGCCATTTTTCTTCGAAAATGAGCAAGGAGTGGCCGTTACAGTCAATGGCGATCGTTATCGGGCTATGTTGAACGAATTTTTGTTCACAAAAATTGAAGAGGAGGATATTAGCAACATTTGGTTTCAACAGGACGGCGCTACGTGTCACACAGCCGAAGCTACACTCGATGTTTTGCGCCCTGTTTTTGAAGATCGCATTACCAGCCGCAGAGCTGATGTCATTTGGCCACCTCGGAGCTGCGATTTGACACCGTTGGACTATTATTTGTAGGGTGCCGTCAAAGATAAGCTTTACGCCAACAAGCCAGAGGCAATTGACGCTTTAAAGGACAATATTCGTGAAGCCATTCGTGAAATACAGCTGCACACATTCGATAATGTGCTTAAAAATTTAACCGATCGATTAGGCTACTGCATGGCCAGTCGAGGCAGCCATTTGGATGAAATTATTTTCCATTATTAACCGGATGGATTGTACTTTCAAATAAAGAAAGAAATTTGAGAAAATATTAAGTAGTTTTTTTTATAGCATTTTCAAAAAAAGATTTATTTGGCGGACCCTTTACGTTCTTTTTTTATGTCAAAATTTCATCAAGTAAATGCTTTAAAAGCGCCCTAAATTATGATCTGACATGTTTTGTTCTAAATTAATTTCAACGTCATTTTTTCTTTACAATTGAGCCTGCTTAACACTCTAAAATGGAAAATTAATATTTATATATTCCTTAGTAAGCCCTTAATTAATTATAAAGTCCGGCTAAATCGACTATGAATTAATTTTTTATTTTTTGTTTGCTCTATTTCAAAATGAAGTTTAAACGTTAAAGTAAATTTAGTCTTTTCAAATAAACCTATTTTCCATTACTTTTGAAATTTAATTTAATATGTTTCCCCACTTTTAACTAGATTTTTTATTTAAATTATGATTATAAACGAATAACTGCATATTTTGCCCTTAATACAATCAATTTGAGTTTCAGTAATGTTTTTTTGTAATTTTTAAATTATTTTTAACAATTATTTCTATCTTTTGCAAAGCCTTCACTCAACCTATGCTTATTATACTGAACGTAAATTTGTATGACGAAGAAATCATTTTACCTACACATCCGGTATACTTTTGTATATATATTTTTTAACTTTCCTCACATCTGTGCCATCCCTGCATATGAAAATGTTTGTAGTTCCAGATATAAAGCACGTATTGCCAAATTTTATATATCTTTTATACAAACTTTTTTCAGAAATTTCTATTAATTGCTTAGCGGAAAACGTTTCCTGTTTTAATTGCTGCATTGAATAGCGGCCAAGTCTGACAAAATTTCATTGTCTTTTCATAAATCTAATTTTATTGTTTTCTGGTTTTTACAACATGTTTTGGCATAAAATCAATTTGTAACGGCTTCTTTATGGCTGGTGTTTAAAATAAATTTTCTCATTATGCTTTTTAGAGTGGATATTAATTTTGTTTTTTTTTTTCTATGCTAAAAAAAAAATTTTGATAAAATTATTAGCAACAACAGCAACAATTTGTAAAAACAGCAACATACATAAAAAACCCGTTGGTGGTTGATATAAATTTGTCTTTAAGGCCTCAGATAAGTGTGGCTTTTTTTGCTCTAGAGGTGGAATTTGTTAAAAGACTTTTTGTTCTTCATAGTATTAATATATTAATACATTGGTCGATGCTATAGTTTAGACTCAGTATGCTCAACTTGAAAAAACTTCGCGTTAATATTGTAGAAGTTTATTGTGATCGAATGTTAAAAATATATCTACATAATTGGAGGATTATATAAACGATTATTTTTTTTATTTATGATAAAATACAATTATTGTAACTTATGTAATGGAAAAGAAGTACTTGCTTCATAGGCTATCGAATTCTTATAAAAAATTTGATATGATTATTATTCGGAATTTTATTTAATATAGACTAACCATTCCCATGTTATGTTGTATACATTTAAAATGTTTCAAATACATTGCATACATTTTATATGGGAAAAATACACTATCAAAAATTGACAACTTATTTTTGTATAAATTCAAACTCTACCGAATTCACCCACTTCCACTCTAATCATTCTCAAGATATACAAAAACAAATATTTATTTTGCGTTGAAGGTAACTTGCCCACTTGACTGATGATTTGTGTTAACTACGAAGCCACAGACCAAATTCACCAACTTTCACATTCTCAGGATATACAAAAATCAATATTTACTTTTCATGAGAAGTACCATTCCCACATTTTCGTTCTCGTTAATACTTGCTGCAGAGTTTAGATTATGTGCTTTAAATCGACATGCCAAATTTTATTCAAATAACTTTAACAGAAACAGAGATAAAGGTATGGCCACCTATAACGCCACCTGTTGAGAATTTTTCGAGTTACTTTTTTCAAAAAACTTTGCGTGGCAATAACGAACAAAATCACAGAAGATAGTATACAGTTGGGTCTAGTCGTTTTCAAGTTGTAAGCATCCGAACAAACGACAATATATTTTTATATATATACGCGTAGATACACATATGTGCAATATAACTATTAAATTCAATAAAATTGCTGATCCAATCCTTCCAGACAACCCACTGGTAACATACTATAAAAGTTTGAACACAGTTTTGTGCAAGTATTGTTGGCTTTTCAACTAAAAGTTTGTAAATTCCTCGGGCACCGTTTCGAATTTAAACGTATTCGGCAAGTAACATACATATATTGATTATTTTATTTATTACAAAAAAATGTGTAATGAAATCTGACCGTATTTGTAAAATGCACAGATGTATGTATATACCATAAGTCACATCCCAAAATTTTAAGTTTAAATGACAGTTAACAAGGGTATGTGGAATTGCACTTAAATATGAAATAGTTTGTAATTGTGCTAAAAAGTTTGTCCACGTAAAGATGAGGAAAAAAAGCTGATGAATATTTTTCTTGCACTTCAATGCTAATATTTTTAGAGAATGCTGATTTTCAGGACAAATAAAACAAAAATTTAAAATAATTAGTTTTTATCATTGTTGTTGTTGTTGTTGCATAAATAGTAGTGTGTCTTTGTGGTATGGTTGACACCCGCATACCAGACAGGTTCAATAGCGGGCCAGTTTATCGAAAAAAAAAAGTTTTTCTATAGCGGCATCGCCTCATAACATTAGCTAGAAACTGGTTATGAATACTACTACTATTGAAAACTTCTCTAATACATTTGCTGTTCGGAGCTGGCGTTAAACTGTAGGTCCCATTCAATGAGTCAAAGAATAGAACTGGATGCAGCTCACTGACTGAGAGAAGTCCACGCGTTCCTTCATAGAATGTTATGGGAATTAATATATATTATAGTATAATATATCATTTCAAGTCTGTTAGTTAAGCCTGTTAGTCTGTTCAATTTTGTGCCAAATGCTGTTAAATTAAAAATGTATAACAAAATACTTATGATTAATTTTGCAAAGCAGTATACTCTGATCCTGTTTTGGAAGACGATTTCCAATTCCAACAAGTTTCTGATATAATTTTTACCAGCGTAAAAAAATGCTTGATTATTTTCAATGCATTTATAATTGCTTAAGTAAACTTAAATAAAACTACACAGCAAAATTAAAAAACAAAAGCAAAAAGAGAAAATTTTTTTTCAGTTTTTAACTTTAAATTAAACAACAGTTTTGCTGAATGCCTACTGAAAACTTTGAAAAATAATAAGCAAAAGTAAAAAGCATGAAAAAACTTGCACAGTCAGCAAAGCAATTTTTGATAATTTGCAATAGTTGCTGTAAGCAATAAGTTATTGCATTCTATATTTTTACTAAACTGTTTACTATAAGGTGGGATTATTTTGCGACTTTGTCACCAATAACATGAACAAAATTCAGAAATCAAAGTGTCGGAGTTGAAATAAGTGAAACTACAAAAAATCTTGAAGTTCAAGCAAGAGCAAAGTAGTCAATGAATAAATAGTAAACAGTTAAACTAAAGCAAACATAATGTAAACAACAACTTATTGCTTACAGCAAGAGCAATTCTTTATAAAATAGTTGCTTTTCTGACTGCTTAAGCAGAAAACATACACATAGTAATACTAAGCAAGTTATTTACTATTTAACTTTTTTGCTTTTGCTTTTTAGTTTATGACTAAATAGTCCGGATTCTGGTGACTTACATAAGGTTAAGCGAGCTCAAGTGTGCCTTGTTTTACAGAGGTTGCCACTTCCTTCTATTCCATCAAAAACTGCTGCCTACTCAAGACATTTTTTTTGACGTTTTCTATTTTTGCTCTTAATTCAGTACAAGAGCTTATGTAAATTGTTCGATTCGCAGGGGTTTAAAGGTAACAAGATATTTTTCGGTCCAAAATTATAAATTAATACTTAATATTTGAATTTGATCCAGGATAAGGAATGAATATGTCTATGTTTCAGCTTGACCAAGCGCCACCGCACACAAACACTTTAAAGAGTCTCAACCAATAGCAAATAACAAAAAATATTTAGGAATTTTTGTTTGGCGGCGCCGATTAGCTTATCATATATTATTATTTTTTTTTTTTAAAGAAAATACATTTTTAATTTATAGTACAAGAAAATTACTGTTATTTCATGTTCATATGAGACTTTGACATACTTTGTTGATGTTTGAGTTATTTTGTTCAGATGACAACTTTCTTCGGCTTTGACGGTTCTTATTCTTCTTTTTAATATTTTTTTTAATTGTTAAATTGTGTATATTGAGCGTTAATTTTAAAATTTTACAAAAAAGATATATATAAAACATAAAAGTTTATTACCAAATAAAAAGGCCAAAAAATTGAGAGCTGATTTTTTTTATTTCACAGCGTAATTGAAAATGAATAACTTACAATTTGAGTAATTCGCTCTCTAAGGTTTGTATTTAAATAACTACTAAAATACTTATTAAAAATTTATTTCGATCTTTCATTTGTTTATATATATCGCTCATTTACATCAACAGCATTTTTCAGGAGATCTGTTTTAAATTTTAATTTCCTATTATTAAGCATTGATATATAAATGAACAATGTGTCGCTGCGCTTTTTATATAGTGCATATCACAGAGAATTTTGCAGACAAAATAGATCACAATATTCCGCATATTTTAGAATTGTTAACTAAAAAATCATGTTTTTTCACTTGTGATAATATTGAAGTAAATAAGCGATATGTACATTTAAAAACAGTACTTTATTTGTTAGTTTCTTAAATATTTTTTGTTTTTAATTTAACTTTTATTTTATTTTGTTTAATATAACAACCTGTTTTCTTTACACATCCTGCGTTTACCACAACAGTTTGTCAGTTTCCTTCATTAAGAGTTTCCGCAATTAAGAGTTAAGCTTTCAATTACGTTAAGCCTTTAAGTTAACCATCTTATTATCTCTTATTTTTATTATTATTATTATTATTATTATTATTATTATTTTTTTTTTTTTTTTTGAAAAAGAAATAAACGAAGAAAAAAGTTAAAAATTTATTATTTACATAAAATTATTCGTAACAATTTTTTAATATATTTAAGTAATCAATGAATATTCATATAACCTGTAACGTCACGCCAAATTGTGAATAATTTTTTATTTGAAATTTTAGTAAGTATATATTTATTAATTACTTGGTGAGATTAAAGAAAAATTGATGGGCGCAATCAAGTAGACTAAGTATCTGTTTTTAAAGTTTTCAAAATACTACCAAAATATTGGTTTACGGGTAAAAAAACCTATTTTCCTTCAGGCACTTATGAATATTACACGATTTTAAGTATCTTTTTGGATTTGAAAACAGACCTTTTATACGATATATATGTCGTTAAAGTAGGCTTAGAGAATTTTCTACTATTTTATATAGGCCCCGTACTATTTATGAATTAATTAAGGAATTATACATATTAAGTTTCAAAGTAATAAAAACAACCGGTTTGATGAAAATAACCCGTAACTCGCAATTTTTGAGCTGTTTTGAAAATTTTAAGAGCAGATCCTTGTTCTGCTCGATTGCACCTATCATAAAATAGTATCACTTGCCAGATATATTTTTTGCCAATAGAAAGAGCAACGAAGCTGCAGAAAGAAAATTTACATTAATGAGAAAGTAGTGCCTAAGCGTTATATGTTGACGACTGGTTTTGAGTCGTATGAAATATACAAAAGAGAAAGAAATATTGACTTTGTCGGCATTTACTTACTTAACTGACCACAGTAAATCGGTATTTAATAAATTGCTACCACAATAACTTGAGAATCACTCACTGAAATCGAATCGTCGGATAAGTAGGTATGGTATCTTCCATACAAAGTAAATCTTTTTTTTGCATATCTTAAGATCAGTTAAAGTAGAGTTTCTGAATTAAGCCTAAGTAGCTTAGTAATTACTACAAATTTAAAACGTGTGCGGAATTGGATTAATGAGCGTGGCATCTCATATACTGTGTAATCGTTATTTATTATTGAGACTTTGAATCAATAAATAATTATTTTGTCCCTAAATAGCTGGCCACTACTGTACGTTCCCTGGCAAAACCTGATGGTAAAAGCTAGTAATAAATATATTATTATAATTTTATATCTGTTTCTTTTTCTTAATAGAAAAATTATCAAATAGTAACACCATGCATCGTCACGCCAGATATTAAGACTAATAACAGTGGTCTACCTTTAAATAAAACTATATGGAGTATAAAGATTTTGATGCGCTGAGTTAAAATCTGTTTTTAGTTTTTTTTCCATCGGGTTCAAATTTTTTTTAAGGGCGTGGCAAATTTTTCACCCAAAATATGGTAGTTATATCAATATATTCCATCACTACTTGAAAAGGGCTTGACCGATTTGGTTGCAGGTATCAGCAAATGTTTAGGAATTTCCTATAAGTCACCTGAATAAAATCTTTTTGTATTTTCAGTAGTTTCGAAGTTATTCATAACTTATTTGCGAAAAAAAAATATTTCGGCGCAAAATTACAACAATTTTTTTTTCGAAACGGCATAAAAAAAATTTTTCAGAAAGAAAATTTTATATGTTAAGCACTTAAGCTTAAAATATTGCGATTAAAATAAGCTACAAATCATGAAAATAGGTTGGCTATTGCTGATTTTATTCAAAAATTTGCGAACAAACGTTTGCTTGCAAAATTGGTGGAAATTTGTTCTCTTTTTATTTCCAAAAAAATTTTAAAAAAAATTTTTAGGATATAAACTTAACATTTTAAGCATTAATATGAAAGTCAGATATGTTAAAAGTAAAATAACCTCTATAGGCAGGTGACTACATTTGACAAATATAAAAGGTTCATTTCTTATGGCTACGATATGTAAAAATATTTTAAGTCTATGATATTTTTTTTATTGTGGTAAAGAATCCAGTTATAAATGCACTTTTAAGGAAGGTAATACAATTGTTTTCATCATCAACATTTGTTTACGAAACAGAAAAGACAAATCCTATCTGATATTTGATTTTATCAAAACCAAAAGTTAATATTTAAAAGCACTCTAAGGACTATTTACATTTTATATGTTGGTAAGTGTTTAACAAAATTTTAACATAGAATTAGCTTATTTATAATGGATTTTTATTTTAGATTATAGTATGTTAAGGGCTTGGAATTGGAAAAATTCTCCAGATTTGTTTCGCTACATATGTGTGGAATTAACAATTACTTCAAATCTATATTAAGAAAGATTTTATACAAAAATTTTACCCAATTTCGCAGAGTTATGTAATTTTCTGATTCAAGTTAAATACCGCTTACGCTTTTTGTAACGTAACGCTAGATTATATTTTTGCTTATGTCTTTATACCCTTAGGCTCAATTTTTTTTCATTTTTTACTGACACTAGTGCTACTTAATTGTTTCCCAAAATAAAAATATTATTTGGCAAATTTGACTTTTTAATATTTATTTTTAACTTTCTTTCTTACAAATATAATGCACGCCAGAATGGAAATGCCCATATGTATTCGGGAGTCGTGTGTTTTTTTAACAGTTTAATTGTAGTAAAGTAGTGAAATATATTTTTAATACCAACGAAATAAGCATTGCTAGATAGAAAATTTTATGATATTAATGTTTATTTTATTAATTCGACCATGTCGCCGTAGCGGCTGGCGCGCACACCAACTTTTACAAGTTTTTCGCAGCATAAGCGTTCGTATTTCGCCCATAAAGCTTTGAATATCTAATTCCAACTGTCCAATTGTCTCTAGATTACTTGCGTAGCAAGTGACTTTGCATAACCCCAAAGAAAATAATCCAATATGGTTAAATCACCTTATGTTTTTGGTCAACTAATTGGACCATTACGTGAAGTTACTCTTTCTTTGAGTAAATCAGTTGTAGCACGCGCTGTTTAGCATACGGATGAGTCATGTTGCAACCACATGACAAGATTAATATCAGCTAATTGAGGTACGAACCAATTTGGCAGCAATATTCTGAACATTAGCTCTGCTTATTAACGTACCCATTCAAACAAAAATGAGCTTAATCGGGGATTAAAACTTTGAATTGAATCTCAAAATCAACAAAAATTTTTGCTTCAGACAAATTGGCGGCGCACACAACTGCTTTATAGCATCCATAATGAAATACCAACCTGTCAGCTGTTACATCGGTTGTTAATAAAGCAGCGTTTGCCAAATCTAAGCTATGAATCTCTTACAAAAACACTCGATATATTTAGCACATACCTATTTATACCTCTTATAATATCAACTATGCCTTTACACTTTTAAAATAAATAAATAAATTTAAAATTATTTAAAAATAAATTTAAATTTATGAAACAAAAAGGCAATAATGGAAGCAATAACACAAATAAATGCATTTACAACTGATTTATTTTTCTATAACAGTTAAGGATCACAAGCAGACTACCGATAAAAACAAATAAATTGTCCATTCTATTTCATTTGTTCATTGAAATAAAACCAATACCTATTGTAAAAAAATCTAAAACCACTGAAATTTATTTAAAAAAGTTCCACTTATTCGAAGAGCTCTCAATTGAATTGAAATAAATTTTTGTTTAATCTATACCTGTTGGCCAATGCTATTTTCTGATAAAAATATTAGTTTACTGTAAAATTGTATACAGACGGAAACAAAGAAAAAGTAGGAAACACATACATATATCTCATGAAATTACTTGCATCAAGTATTTCAAAAGTCTTAAATAGTGTTTCGCCAACACTAGCCTACAAGGTTTTGGACTGGAGCAACCAAATATCTTTCCTTCTTTCTTTCTTTCTGTTATTGGTTATCCTCTGTCATGTCAGGTTTTCGAGTTAGAAAGAAAATGTTTTTATTTGTTTTTTAGATAAAAAATCATTAGTTTATTTCAAAATCCATGAATTTTCAAAAAAGATTGGCGTTATTTGAACGTCGTTTGTAATTTGTTGGATCAGTTTCACGTATTAGATGCCAGCAATTGTCCTTTAACATGCTTTTGTCCCAAAATACTTGATAATTTCTTACAATTTGCATTATATCTTGGTAATCACGCTCCACTTGTTCGTCGTTTACTGCATTTAGGTTTTGTGGAAAAATAATCTTAATGGGAATGAAAAATATTAATTTCGAGTGATATTCGTGCACCTAATTCGTGAAAATTATTCCATAATTCAGCAACAGTTGGTCTGTACTATTGACTCGTGTTACTTCCAAGAAAACTGTTCACGGTGCTCTTGAAAGATTTTCGGTCTGCATATTCTTTCTGCGATATAGAGTCAACAAATATGCCTTCTTTGATTTTAACATATGAAATTTTAGAAAAAACTGCTAACAAATATCTAAATGCTGCACCATCTTTGTCCAAATTCTCGAAAAAGTTCTTAAAAAGGCAAAATTTTATGTGAAGCGGTGGAAGAAGAACGTCGTTTGGATCAGTAAATGGTTTATTTTAAATGTTTTGTTTGTTCCTGGTGAATAGTCGGTTCTTTTCGCCCACTCAAGTCTGACGTAATAATGACATGTAGTGCGACTATCCCATAGACATAGGAAACAACAAAATTGTATAAAACCTCCTTGCATACCAGTCAACAAATCAATGACCTGAAATAGATTAATTTACACCTGAAACAGATTAATTTATAGTAATTTACGATGGTCTATAAATTTAAATCACACACCTTAAGGTCACCACAGATCTTTCATTTGTTATGGTTGCATTTGAGTAACAACAAAATTTTAGTCATCGATTCGTAATTTTCCACTGTATTAATGGTATGAGCAATTGGTACGGACGGTTTTCCATTCCCATTACGCAAAAAAAGAGTACGTAGAGCCATTAATAAATAATATCCATTGAGTTTTGTCACACTTTTTAAAATAAACCATCCTCATCGTTACAGTATAAAATAGCTTGAATCAGTAACACCCGATCTCTTTGATATGCTTAAACGCTACTATTATAAAAATTTTGAATGAATGTGGGCTTCTGTCAAATTAATAATTGTGAAATTACAGTGATAGTACTGTCTGTTTTACAGCATTGCCAACATGCGATAAAAAATTTAAAAGACGTAATAGTTCAATTTGTGTGTCAGATTCATGATGTTGAACACTAATGATTTGACAAAACAAACTGCGTAAATGGCATTTAATTCGAGAGATATAGCTTCAAGTAAGACGGCTATTAACTGTAAAAATTTGATAATCCCCATGGGACGACACGTTTTCATCCCATAAGTTGGCGCTTTATTTCAATCGTTAATTGGGTTACCAATTTTAAATCATAGGATCTTATCAATCTCAAACTATTAGCATCTTTCGTAGGCGATATCAAATCTTAGTAATACAATTAAGCATTCCCACAATGATATAACAAACTTTTTTGTAACATTACATATGTATACCTGGAACTAAATCGTTTCGTAGATGTCACAAAAAGTTCCACATAATTGATTTATTTATTTTTTTACTTTTTTTCACCTTAATTTATCTCTCATTCATCCTACAACAGAGACTACTCATTAACAGTTGCGGCTTTTTTTTCCTTTTAGTTTGCTTTTTTTGCTTTTTTTTCGGATTTTTGTTCATGATTTTTTTTTTTCTTTAGCAGCATAGCTAAACACAATTGAATTACTGTTGCTGAAGTAGGAATCATAAAAAAAGAAAATATTTGATGACTGAAAATTCTAAGGCTAAAAAGTATTACCCTTAAATACTTAAATTGAATTTTTACAGTAATATATGAAGTTTTTCTCTAAAAAGTGTACAATGGTTCCACGCCTTGTTCAGCAGAAGTCAGCGTTTTACTAGGATTTTAGTGATTTTAATTAGTCATTATCGACACTTATGCTACTCTAATCGAAAATAAAAGTTGAAAATATAAAGATTTTTCCGTATTTATCATGTATATAATGTAGCCTTTGTTTTGTAATTCATGACGTTGTTGATGTGATAATTATAGTGATGATAGTGATTTACCAAACAGGGATTGAGATGGTTTTAGCTTACTGGAATGATTGCCACGGAATGGAATCTACAGGAAAACCAAAGAATTGAAAAGACAGTCTCTAATTGAAGAAAATAAGTGGAGCAATAATCTGCTTTCCATTGGATCTCATGGAGTCAGATGAAAGCCTTATCGTTACAGTGACACATGTAGATGTAAGAAATTTTTTATGGCCCTATGATACCCTGTGGATTATTTCATTTGCAACCACTTTTCGTTGCTTTTAATCAGGAGAGACGCTGAAAGGCAATTTTGCTTGTTGGAAATGATGCTTGAACACTGCAAAAAGAAGTAATTTTTGCGTTGTATTATTACTTGTGATGGAAATGGATACATTATGACAACCCCAAGCTCAGAAAATCATATGTAAAGCCCGGCCAACCAGCCAAATCAAAGCCGAAGCCGAATATCAATGACGCTCTGTATTTGGTGTGATCAGAATGGTTTCTTGTATTATGAGCTGTTGAAAACGGGTCAGACGATCACAGGGAACAGAAACCGCATACAAGTGATTCGTTTGACGAGAGCGATCAACGAAAAACTACCAGAATTTTCGACCAGACACGAGGCCATAATCTTCCATCATGACAACGCTCGGTATCATGTTTCAAGACCAAAACTATTTGGAAAACAGTGGCCCTTCTGACTTCGATCAGATCGATTCTTTGTTTCGATCGACGTAGAACGCCCTTCCTGGAATATGCTTTACTTCGGAGCAGGGAGTCAGAAATTGACTTGATGTATTTTTTACCTTAAAACCGAAGCTGTTCTTTCGACGTGGAATCCATAAGATTTCAGAAAAATGAGAAAAAGTAGTGGGTAACGATGCACAATACTTTGAAGAATGTATGAAGTTATTTCGTTCTTATAATAAATGTATTTTGTATACATAATATGTTCGCAAAAACTTAAATAAAAGGAACTTATTATTGGTTTTTCGGAAACATATATTCTTTCCAAATAACAAAAAAGGCAAAAATATGCCTGGTCAACATTAAAGCTAAATTTGTATATCTGTCATATAACATCTAGTGGGCATACGATTGAAATTGTTTAAAAATGAAGATGTGTTGGAGAACGTTACTTTACTCAATGCAAAAGAAACCATGCGTTGAGCTTACTAGGTCTTTGCAACATGATAAAGAATTGTTGGGTAAAATATAAAAATTATTTTTTAATATATTGTATTTGCCGCATAGTCGGTGTGTAATATAAGTTTCTTTAGTTAGCGATTTCTCGCCACACGCGGCGATTTTAAAAGCTATTCGGAGTTCTAATTTTCGGTTTGGCGACATGGCGACTTTTTGGCGATTTTTAAATTATTTGGCGATTTTGTTGGCTATTTTTGATAAAAATATGAAAAATTTAAATTGTTGTTTTTGTATTTTTATGTATAAAATTTGTAAACACGATGTATTTTAATGGGATGGCAGCCAAACTCTAATTGCTTTCTTGGCAAAAAGGAATTTGTAGTTTCATATATGGAACTGAAGCTAATAGATTTTTACGTTCCAGTTTATTTATGTAAAGCAAATTTCGGCAACTGGCAAGCTTATAAATAGTTTGAAAAATTTCGAAATCTGAAAAATATGGAAAAAATGAATGTGTTTGCTTAAGAAATGCACACATATTCTTAAAGGCTATGGAGTATAACATTATTCACCCTCTTGTTGTATACGATAGCGTTTATTAGAAAAATAGTATTACTTTGCAGTTAATTCGACTTCGTTCTTTTTTGTCGTCTAGCGTAATTTAATTCCCATACAACACCAATGAGATATGTATCGAAGATAAAGTGTACAGCGTTTTAGATACTTAACAATAATTAGACTAAATATCCGTATTAAAAATGTATTTCATATCAATCCTAAAAACTATTTTTTATAGTTTTCTAGCTTTCAATAAACTATAAGCCACAATGTAGTAAACATTATACACTTTTTGTTTTTGCACATATTTTTGCTTAATAAAATTAACAAAATATATATTATGGGGAATTTTTTTTTTACTTTTAGCATAATTTAACAATATGGAACTATTTTTTTTTATTTATTTAAACAATTTTTTTTATATTTTAAATAATATCAATTTTATTGTCTAAGTCTAAAAAAATGGTAATTTGGCGATTTTGGTGATTTTTTATATTAAATTTGGCGAAAAAGCTTGAAAAAGATCTGACAACCCTGGTTATGGCCACTAGTGTATGTAAGTTTCCAACAAAAAACTTAAATATTCAATTTGCGTTTTATACATATTACATAATATGTTAATCAGTCTCTGTCATGGGAATAAGTAAAATACTTTTCAATTATTTGGTTTTTAATAGTATTTAAATATTTGGTTAGATTTTTGGTATTCTTATAAAAATTATAAATGAGTAAAAATATAATTCAATGTTTAAAATCTTCTTTATGGTAATTTTAAGTGCAATTTATTAAATATTTTGTACTTTAAATGCAAATTTATTTAATGGTAATAAAACACTTAACTACATTAATATTTAAAAATTTAAGTAAATAAAGAAGCTTTTTTTTAATGCATTACAATTTCGAACTAAATTTATATTTACTTTATTTCTGACGTAATTGGTAATATAATAAAAAAATAAATTATAACAAAATAAAATAAAATTTTGCTTCAGAAGCTTATTTTTCAAAAAACTAAAACATGAATTATATAAATTACTTCGAGGAGCATTACTATGCACACTTGGCTAAACTATAAAATTAATATGATGAAATATAACTTATCATAAGGTTTTTTCATAATTACGAAACTTCTGTAGTCACACTTGTTCTTAGTTTAAATGAAAATCATGAAAGAAGCTTTATTTCTTGTCTGAGGGACGTATGGTTTCTATTGTCTCTTTTAAAACATAACAAATGAAAAATTTATATATGTGCTATTGAGATCATTTATTTATTATTATCAAAAAATAATAGAATGGTGCAATCTTGCACAAGATCACATTTGCTTGTGCTTTACAAGTTTCAAATAAACAAGCAAACTTTAAAATAAACAAATATAATAGCAAAACTGGCTTTTATAAAAAGCTGCAAATGAATTATATGTATATCTACTGCATACATTTTTTTAAATTTAAGCAGACCTCTAAACTTTCACTCATTGATAGATTTTATTCTGTTTCTTGTTTTAAAATTAAACAGAAATAATCATGTAAGCAAATGTTAGAAAAAATATAAACTAAAGCAATATGGTATGTATGTACGAGTATACCTAAGTTTAGAAAATCGGATACAGGAAATATTAACGACTACACATATCAACCACTCTCAAAAGAGGCTCCACTATTTGAGTAGTAGGTTTGATTGTAATGGTTTTCATGTTTTTGAATGCTTGCTTTGTTTGTCTTCACGAGAAAATTAGATTAATGAAGTATGTAATATTTACAACTCTACAAAGACTCTAAAATTATTAATAATAAAGGTGTATTTAGAACATTATTGTTGGCGTGCATAATAATGTACACTAATATGTGCACACATATTGCAAAAAATGTATTGTATAGAAGATCAAAAAGCGATTACGAACTTGACGCATTTACGCAGTGTAACAACTGTGTTAAATATCTTGAAGATTTCATTCTAAATTTGTACATTTGAGAAAATTTTACTAAATTTTGTACTACGATAGAACACGGCTTTGACTCTTTTGGTACTATAGTATATTGATTTCTATAAACCTGGCTGCCTATCTAAGAAAGAATTAAACTTAATTTAAAAATTTGTTCATAAAATTTTTTGTAATTTTTGGGTAAAAATCTGTTCAATAGCTGCGAACAAAAAGCGATTTATCTTCAAAAAATAAGATAATAAAAATTTTGCTTAATCAAAAACTTTTTAATTTACCGCTGAACCCATATACCCAACTATGTTTTTATAAAAAAATGCCAATGTGCATTTCATACGAAAATCTCTATTGCCAATAAATAACGACCAGCAAATGCTACCATAGACCCATATTTTACTATAATATCTACTCAGTACTAAGTATTTCAAAATGTTAAAAATATCAATGTGAGTCGATCCAGGTAGAAAATCTAATATTAAATATACGTTTAGGCAGTCAAATTTTCAAACAAGCTAATTTTTAAAAGTACATCCAAATCTCTTTTAACACAAATTAGAAATAATACGATTTAAAAGCAAAAACTAATTTATTTTTTACACAAAATTATTTTAATAACACGAAATTCCATATTATACTACATATTCCATGAATTTTCACTCCTTGTTAGATTTGTATTATTTATTACAGAGTATGTTTTATATTTGATAATTTGAAAGGTTTAAACACAAAATAAATTGTAATAGTAATTCTTTAATATCGTTAAACTAATTATAATTTTAAACGAATTCTATTTACAACAATTTTTAGGAACGTATCTATGGTGTAAAATGAGAATGAGGTATTCTCTTCTATTTTATCTCTAACACTTATATTCAAAAATTTTATTAATGTATACAGAAGCAAAAAATTACAATACCCTTAGACAAGTCAAATAATTTTTTTTTAATCTTTAGATAAACAATATGTTAAAGTATGTTTTTGGTACACATGTAAACTGAACTTAAAAAAGTTTAATGCAAAGATAAACATAACTCTCACTTTTCTGATGATTTTTAGCAAAGTTAAAAAGCGAATTATATTTTGATGGGAAACAGATATGTTGACCAATCTTATCCGAATTTAGCTAAAAAGTAGACGGGGTACTTAAACTTAACTCAGTTTAATTTTAGTTCAACCCTAAAGAAAATAAAAAATTTTCTTGCATACATTTACTCTTCCATTCTGCTTTTATTTGGTACAAAAATATACTTCTTTTTTTATTTTATGCAATTTTGTATTTATATATTTATTTATTTTTTGTTAATAATATCGATAAAAAAATAAGAATAGAAAAGATTTATATGAAACAATGTAAAAACATTGTGTATTTGTGAAAGGAGATAGGTGTGTTCTAAATTTATTTCATATAAGACTTTCTTTTCTATAATTGTCTACATATAATAACCTAAACACAAAACGATATGAAAAAGGGATCGTTTAAATTTTATTATAATAGGTGACAAAATATTCCTGATGAAATTTTGTTTGTCTTCAATTTGTGCTGGTAGACAAAGAATTGTTAGTACAAAAACCGACAAAAATTTTAAATTTATTTCGGTATTGATTCGGTATCGCCTCTTTGAGCTTTTAAATAAAATTAAAAAAATAAATAAATAGTCAAACGAAGGAGTTTAGGCCAGTCATTGGCTTTTAATAGGACCTGTTTCTACGATCAACTCACACGTAATCTCACGCTCTTGCTTTTATTCGTCAATGAGACAGCGAATAATGCACATGTAGCTTTTAGTTGTCACTGAAACAGCGAGAAGTGCACATGTGCAGCGGATGTATGTTGATTTTTAAAAAATTTTTTTTTTTAAACATCAACTTTGCTCTCTCTAAAATATGTTCATGTTTTCAAAATTTTCAAAAATTTTCAAATAATGATGGTACTGTGCGACGGTGCGTTAGCATGGCGCAAACACAATTCTAGTTTCTTTCGCCGAATTGCTTTAGGCAAACGTCTCATAACGCACAAATAATACTCTTTGTACACTGTCTAATCTTCTGGCACAAATTCATGATGCACTACACCGTTGTAATCCATGAAAACCGTGAGCATTTCGTTATTTTTTGACCGAAAAACTTGTTGTTTTTTTGTCTTTTGATCATTTGGTGAACGCCATTCACTTGCCTGATGTCTGGTTTGGGTGTCGTACTCATAAGCCCACATCTCTTCTCCAGTAATGATCCTTTTAATGAATGTGGAATGATACGACGGAAGCTCAAATCATTACCTAAAATGTCTTGGACGGATTCATAGGCAATGTTCAAGTTCTCCGCTATTTCTCAGATCTTTAATTTGCGGTTATTGGCCAACTTTTATTTTACTTTGTTAATGTTTTCTTCGGTTTTCGATGTCGATGGTCTGCCACTGCGTTCATCGTCTTCGATTGACTCACGACCAATTTTGAACCGCTCGTGCTACTGCTAAACGAAGTTTTTTTTCAAAGAATCGTTGCCAAATCATTTTCCAACATTTCCAACGTTCGCGCACCATTAATTTTAATACAAGTTGCATATGCCAAGCTCTAACGTCAATATTTAGCGGAAATATCCACAACGGATCTAGAAACTTATCAAAAAAAAAAAACTCAAATCGGAACGATGGAACCGCCCCACGGGGGTTATTCCTGAACCTTTTTGATCAAGGTGGTAATACCATTTACGTGAAAGAAAACTATTTAATTACTCATAATCTAACTAAACTAAACTAATATTCGTATATATGTAGTACTCTTTAGTTGATAATGTACAAGTGTCACAAGTAACATAAAAGCAGACATAACAATATATTATCATGGAAGGAATGAAAACGCACTTGTCGAAGTCATCAGGGATTTGAACTGTGAATTGATTTATGGAAAATAAACAATTTTGATATATTTTGAGCTATGACTGTTCATAATTTCGTGGCAATATATAATAGTACTCTTCATGTTACATAAAAAAATCAAGTCAATTGTTTGAACATCCCTATCTAATAGAGCGATCGAACGGTTTTTATTCGATCGGTGTTTACCGGTTTTTTTTTGTTTTGCTGAAGCTGGTTCTTTTAATATGTTCATTTTTCGAATATCGTATAAATCAGTTGTTTTAACACGAATAACGTTTTTATTTATTTATTTAAAATACGCTGCCGGAAATTATCAATTTGAAAGAGAAAAAATATGATTCGTGTCAAAATTAAATGTGTATATATATTTGTACATATATTTTTCTACAGATGTCCAATTTTGCCAATAATGACTTTCGTATATAAAATACTATTTAGTCGATGATATTCAAAAGTGGAACTCGCTTACAAACTTTATAAAAATAAAAGCTCAGATTTAGCCTTATTTATTAATATATAATAGGTTATATTTACACTTCCAGTTAATTCCAAACTAATATTGCATGATTTTAACGATAAAGTGGTCAATCGTTATCGACGTGTGTATTCATTCTCCTATGCTGATTAAAACAAAAACAAAATTTTCATTTTGTCATATATTACCCTGTATTTCAAATCTTATCAAAATAATGTCTTGCAATTTGAAATAAAATTTATCTACTGACAGAAACACATAATCGAGTGTAATTCTTTTTGGGACATTTTTTATTTTACTCTTACACGTGCAGAAAAGGATTTGTGTGACCAAAATGATTATTCAATATCTATCAAGATAAATTCTCAAAAAAAAGAATGTGTTGAAACGAAATTATCTGTAGATTTGTGTTGAATTGATTTAAGAACCAATAAATATTTCTCATAAATAAGAGGTTTTGATATGCCATTAATTTTTTAGTACTTATTATTCACATAGATTTTTAATAATTCATTTTATAAAATATTAGTAAAATTATTATTTAAAAGTATAATTATAAATAATAATTATAATTCCCTTAATATTCTATAAAGTCACATATGGACATCTCTTAGTCAATGGGTTGCAGCCGATTCTTTTTTTAGACCCGGCTCCGAACGGTGATTACATTAGAGAAGTTTTAAGTTGTAAGTAATACTCAAAACCAGCTTATGTTATGAGGTGATAACGTTGTTGAAAGAACTTATTCTTCTTCAGACGGTTTGGTCTGGTTGGTAGGCGGATGTCTTTTCTATCACACTTATAAATACACGGCTTTTTATTATGATTTCAAAACGACAACTTCATCACCAAACACGATGCGTCAACTTTTATGGAAATACATTATCAATTTGTTATATTCGTGTAGTTACCACAAGTTTCTATCCTACGTTAAATTCAAAAGATGTAAAATTTAATACACAAAAAGGTATCGAACTGGCAATACTGTTAAACATGTTGTAGCGCTCTTAATAGCACAGGCAATTAGGGCAGTAACAGTTACAGGGCCTTGACACAAATCAATAAAGTTTATAGCTGAAATCTCACCATACAGTCCCTGATGTGGTGTATTCTCTTTTTAGACATTTTTATTTTCATATTAGTATAACATCAAAAATAATAGTAAGCAATTGTAGACAATTTTAAGAATTCTAAAAATGAGCTAAAAAATGTGCTATTTTTTCTATTTGGTATATTGCGACTTGTACACTCTGCTAGGTTTCCCATTTGTTTCTTTATTTACAGTCTATGAAGGGATAATAATGAGATTTGCTCATAAATATCTAAAAATCAATAGGTAACGTGCCTAAATTACGAATTATTTGGATTAATCGGCATTTAAAAATGCTTGACGCAGCAAAAGTAAAAAGCAAATTTGAATCGTAAGATACCGAAAAATTATTTGGCTTTGTAAGTCTAAAGCATTATATCATCGCTACAGTGATGAATCTTATTTATTAGGCTTTTGTCAAGGTAGCAAAAATCTCGAACTTCTAACTTGATATTACGTATGCCAAAGCGTCTTACCTTACATCTACCAATGTCCCGCTTTTGTAGCTCCACTCTCTAAATATTAAAATTTGGGAAGTATGTGACGGTAGTTGTGTGCAAAGAGGCAAATATCATCAACGTATTCCAAACTCTCTAAGTGTTGGTTTAGTTCCCATCTTATGCCCTTGTTGGCTATGGTAAATGACTCCTACCCGTCTTTATAAATATGTAAATTTTTCCTAGTATTAAAATTATTTAATTTGAACAACAACTTATATCATTTGTACTGCCTCAAAATTTCCTTTAAGATATTTTCCTTTAATATATTTGTAAAGAAAATTAACACTAAGTGGAAACACAAGTACAAATTGAAAGTTATATCAACAATTGAATGAAACTACACAGAATACATATTTATTTAATTATGCTATATATACGTATGGTAAGTTAATATAATCTGCTTTTAATTATGCAATATGTTGTACGTTTATAACATGCTTGTTTGTTATCTGTGCTATAAAATAAAAAGAATGCAATGAATGCTCCATAAAAACTCCTATATAAACTTTTTGTCTTCTATTAACAAAGCAAAATGCAGCTTAAATTAACTCCCAATTCACTAATTATGGTTTCAAAATGCACAAAATTTTCTGTAAAGCAGCCATTTCTGAGCGAATTTTGTGTTAATAACGTTAATAACGCAGCGTAATTAAGAGATACGATAAATAACTTTAACACTTTCATTTCAAGCAATTAATGAGAATTCTAAAGTTAAGCTGAAATTTAATTTAAGATGATAGAGTATAAAAGCTCAATGCTGCCAATCGTGTAGTTGTGTATAATCGACATATGCACAAGCGTCCTAGCTTTAAGAGCACACACAACCAGACAGTATAACCACAAATTCCATTATCATAGTTTCTTATGGAGAAATTTCTAGGGGAATTTAATCATTTAACACTCTGTGTTAAGAGCGTAATTTTATTAAGTCGAAGTTTCCAGGGAAACGGTTTAACAGATATATGCATAGAAAAATATTTCAACTTAATATTTAATGTTCACTTATTAATGATTTATTTTTTGTTATAAATTCATCACACCAATATGGTAGCCCATAAGGACTCTTTGTATTCTTGCATCAGTTAAAAAGCTGTTTTAAAAAAATTATTTATAAAATATAAAACTGTTCCATAGTATATAGGAAATAATTAAAATTTTTTTATTGTATTTTTAATTAAGGGAATGATTGTTACTCCAAATATAGTTGAGCGTGATTAGTTTGTAGCTATAAAGTTAAAGATGGTTCACCATCGATAACACTGGTCTAAAAATAAATAAATAAATAAATTAATAAATAAATAAATTTCTATGGAATATAATGATTTCGATGCGCTAAATTAAAATCCGTTTTCAGTTTTTTTCGATCAGGCACAAAATTTGTTTATGGGTGTGGAAAATTTTTCGCTCAAAATATGGTAGTTATGTCAATATATTTCATCATAACTGAAAACGACTTGACCGATTTTAATGCAAATGCTATCAAATTTTAAGAAAAAAAAATTTCCTATAAATCAGCTGTACAAAACTTTTTTGATTTTCAATAGTTTCGGAGTTATTCACAACTTAGTTGCGAAAAAAAAAATTTCGCGCAAAATAAGAGCAATTTATTTATTTTTTTTTTTTTTCAAAAAATTATAACAAATTTTTCAGAATGTCAAATTTACATGCTAAGCACTTAAATTAAAGCTTGAAATGTTGAGAATGAAACAAAATAATGAAAATCCTTTTTTTCTAAATTAAATGCAGGCACATAACTTTGACGAAAATTATCGAACAAATTTTTTCTTGAAAAATTATCGGTAATTTTTTTTCTTTCATTACCAAAAAGTTATATAAAAAAATTCTTAGAATATAAATTTTACATTTTGAGCTTTAAAATGAAAGTCAGATACGTTGAAAGTAAAATAACGGCAAGTGCCCAACTTTGACAAAAATTTTTATCACATTATTAGCAACACATAAAAAAATGAAAGGAAATGTCTGGTAGGAAAAAATACATAGACATATGGATATGTAAAGAAACTTTGTTGTTTCGAGCTAGTCGTCTGGCAGATAAAATATTCGGATATATGATTTTGTGCTTGTATTTTCTCCTAAGTCCACGCGTAGCGGTTATGTATAAATATCAATCATGTTAGTGATTCTGTAGTTCAGTCCTTATCATTGGTTTCATAAATGGCATGATCTTACTATTGCCGTCAAGCCAACCTCTTAAAACTCTTGAACAAGTTTTATAACATATTTTTGGCAGAAATTTGTAAGTCACACAACAAGCCTTTTCCCTACGTTTAAAAGCATTAAGCTACGTTCGAAAACAATGAAATTTGGTCCCATATGAAATGAGGCCGAGAGACGCTGAAAGGTGATTTTGCATGTCGGAAATGATGCTTTAACTCTAAAAAAGAAGTCATTTTTGCATAGTGTTGTTACAGGTGATGAATTTGTGAGATAACCACAAGCGCAAAAAGTTATATGTAAAGCCCGGCCAACCAGCCAAGTCAACGCCGAAGCCAAATATCCATGCTGCCAAGGTGATGCTCTGTATTTGGTGTGATCATAAGGGTATTTTGTAATATGAGCATTTGAAATCGGGTCAGACGAACACGGGGGACTTGTACCGAACACAGTTGATCCGTTTGAAGTGTAATAAACGAAAAACGACCAGAATGCTCTACCATTTGTCGCAAGATGCGTCGAAAACAGTAGATCGGAAGTTTGGCGTACCAGCCTTATAGACCATACCTTGTCCCTTCTGACTACCATTTGTTTTCATCGATGCCCCTACTGGAATAGAACAGAATATCAGAACCTGGCTTGATTCAGTTTTTACCTCACCACCGGAGCAGTTCCCTTTGCGCGGAATCCATATGCTACCAGAAATATGGGAATAAATAGTTGCTAATAAAGGACAATACTTTGAATAATGTATCCATTTATTTAGTTATTATAACAAATGTAATTTTCAATCAACAATATCGACAATGTTAACTTTTATACCCAATACAAATAAAACATAATGAATTACTCAAAAGAGAAAATTAATAAATTAAAAAACTAAGCCATACTACTTACATGATTTTTTGAATAACTTTAAAATAAAATAAAAAGATATACATCTTTTAAATTCAAAAGGTTAAGTTAAGTTTATTCAAAAGAAATTAAGACAAAAAACTCTCTATAATTAATCTCCGAAATTCCTTGTGTATTATATTTTAATCTCGTAGATTTGGCTTAAGAATATCCACATACATGTATACACCTTCTAGTATTTGGTTACCATTCTGCTTATGAATATTCAAAATTAGTATTTTAATTTTATATGAATGTAAAATCCTTAGTCTTTGTTATATGTGAACAGTTTTCACTTGCTTCATTCACCTTCTTAAAAGGAAGGAGAATGAATGCTTTTATACTTTTTTATATATTTAAATTCTTTACTTACCACTTGTAAACAGTACTTAGTAAATATCACTATCACTCCTGCGGTTCTGTTGATAAAGTTTAAAGTGCCACAATAAAGTCTAATATAAAAAATTCCAGATAAAGTAAATCATTCAAAAATTACTACATTTACTGTGTTTTATCGCGATTTGAAAAGTATTTTCTGGTTCTGATGGTGGTCGTTATAGCAAGTGATGAAAAGAAAGTACAAAAAAGGTAAGTTTTATTTAACTGCAATGCAAATGCTCGTTTTATATGTATGTACAGTAAAATAGCCAGTTTTGTTGAATGTGCTTAAAAAATATTTAAAAACATATCAGTACTAAGTTTGGCACAACTGTCTGAGGCTAAAAAGTTAAATTTCGATAATACGTGCGACAAAAAAAATACCTTTCAAGTGATACTATTTTTCCAACATGCGCTGCAGAACAGTACAAGGATCTGTTTAAAATTTTCGAAACGCTTTCAAAATCCCAAGTTACGGGTAAAAAACCGGTTTTTTGAACCTTCGTGCACTTATAAGCTAATATCTTAGCTGATTATTACCCGATTTTAAAAGAAAGCCTTTTTTGGAAAAAGATAAATTGTCCCTTTAAATGATATATGTCGTTTAAGTAGCCCGGAAGAATCTAGGTGTATTTTTCAAGCAAACATATTTGTCAACCTGTATTTACCTCATTTTTCATGTTCTGATGCATTTTTGCGTATTATTGATGAATTAATTAAGAAATAATATTAAGTTACGAATGAAATGAAACTTACGGTTCAGAAATCTGTTGGAAATTAAGGAAGTTATAAAATTTTTACTAAAAAATTCATGAAAAACTTATAAAATAACTTTTTTACGTTCAAAGCCATAGCAGTTGGAAGATTTTATTCTCTAGTCCACTTACAGTTTCATATAATATTGCGTCTGCCAACTAAAATACTTCGCAATAATACACATCCAATTCCTGATTATATGACACATTTTTGAAATAAACTTTAAGGAAAATAAGAACAAAACAAGCTTGCAATATTAGTATATATACAATATTGTTACGACAATAATGTTGCGCACCACAGCGTTTATTACATCGCTAAAATAAATAAACAAAAGCTGCAAGGAAAACTATACAAAATCTACAACAACAACCATTAGCAGAGACAAAGTAAATAAAAAATAACACGGCGACAACAATAACGGAGCAGCAAAGAAAACAAGTAATAGACAATAAACAAGCAACAACAAATACTAAGAGCTGAAATAGGTATATGTTTACATACGCATGGCTACAAAAGAACTAAAAAGAAATTAAAAGAAAGAAATGGAATCTACCTGAAATATCGAGAGGTTCGAGAGCTTTTGATGTGTTGTTTACTCAGCCATACAAACAGCACATCGATGCGAACAGCAATCAGTTTATGTGTCGCAAGCTCAGCGAGTGCAGTTTAAGTAAAGTAAACTCAGCGAGTGCAGTTTGTGTGAAGAGAGTTTATAAGGAGTAAACTCGTAAAGTGAATCGTGAATTAAAAAACCAGTTTAGTTAGAGCTAACTCAGTGAAGAGAGTTAAGTGTGGATAACCTCTGGTTGAAAAGGTTGTGATCGAACCTATATTATAGCTACGATCGGGTTGGAAAATCTGCAGGAAGAAAGATCTGTCGAGTAATCGTTGTTGTTTACAAAGTTGTAAACAGAAAGAGTAATTAAGAATAAAAATTGTTATTGCTTGTAAAAAGATTACAAGCAGTGGTACACAAAACTGTGTTGAAAAAAAGATTTTTTTAATTAAAACCAAACACAAAATTTATTTTATTTTAACTACAATCTACGAACTCATAAAAATACCTTTTTAAAGAAGTTAAAACCGTAACGATATGTTAGGATTTTCGGTATAATTGTAGGATAGAATGAAACTCAGAAAAATAAGTAATTAAATAAACGAATAAAATCATATTACGACTGAATTAGTGGAAATGAACAATAAAATGAATAATGATAACTATAATATGGACATCTATAAACTCAAAATTATGTTATTTTTGATCGTTTTTCTATGAATGCTGTTATACAGTCACTTTAACATTTCATGTTACAAAACCTTGTAAGATTAAAACAAAGCAAACTGGTCCTGATCTTAACTTCTTGACTATAAGTTGGAAACAGTCAAACAGTTGGGACATGGTTTGCCAAAAAACATATATTTAAGCAATGGAAATGAAAAAAATGACAAAAGAAAAGTACTCTAGAAAATCAACGTCTAAGATTTAAGAAACTAAATAGTCATTAAATTTACGTCTTCACCAAAGGATGTATATCCTTTTATCTATAGTTTGATAAATTACTTTTATTATATTTGCCACAGAGATAATAAATTATATTATACCCAATTTTATTCTGATTCTACGTAATTCTGCTTAAATCTGCTGTTGAAATCCTATTTAATACTTTCAGTAAAAACACTTTATTATATAAGATTTACAACAAATTATACTTTTTTTCAGTGTTTAATGCGAAAATGCTTAAACGTCTACTTTATCAGAAAAAATAAGTTTATTTTAAATAATCGATGCAATATTTTTTATATGTAAATGCGGTAAATAAAATTCATATTACCATATTAGCGCTAAGAAAAAAATATTCATATTTAATTTTATTATAAAAAAATAGATATACAGTAGGGTATAGGCATTAATAAAAAAATTAAACAAATACTTTTTTCATGGATTCGGTCAACAAATATTTTTTTTGCAAAAATTTTAATTATTAGTGTAGTATATTTTACATTTGCATCGTAAATTAAAAGACAGCTTAAAGTATTTAAAAACCAATGGTAACAGCCAATTCAACAACTTAGTAAAAAAAATTCAGGCGAAAAACTATTTAACGAATGGGTTTTAAAAAAACTCTGTGATAAATTATAAAACAAAGTTTACGGATTTAACGAACATTTTTTTATATACGAGTACATATGTATATGCGTATTCATAAAATGTGTAAATGGTTTTTGCAGAGTAAAAACAATAAGAGTAAAATATAAAGGTACTATTAATTTGTGGCTGTGGTATTTCTGGTTTTTGCTAATACTTGTTACAACTTAAAAAGTTTGGTCAAAACTCTTTTTGATTAAACAGGTTGACTAAAAAAATAGTTTTTAAACACCCTTCTTTCCATATTTATTGGAGCCAAAAATGATCACAAATGATCACAATTTTTTCATTGAAAATGGTTCACTTGCCATTGTTTTAGCCATATATATTTACAAATCAACCTGTGCTTGGACAGAATCCAACCTTCCCTGCATGTCACAATGCCTATGATCCCTGGTTAAAATATCTTTGGAGATCGCGGTGTTTCTCTGTGTTAAGTTCCAAGATTATACCTGTTTGTAATGATATGGCTCGGTGTTATACTTTACATAGTCGCGAACATCGTTAAACAACAGTGGGAAGTCATTATCGAACACCCGCTGTACATTTAGCCAAAAATGGAGCTTTTCTTAATTGAATAAATATTATGGGTTGTAGAGCTACTCATGTCATTTTGATTTTATTCATATATTTCTATTTCCTGTACAACATAAGATTCCTCGTATAATTAAAGTACAGGAATGCTTTATACAAATACAATTAACAAAAAATTATAATAATGTTTGTTAAAACAAAAATAATGTAGGTTAAAAATATTTACTATGATTTACAGTATACTGAACGAATTTAAGTTTAAGAAACTTATTGGTAAAAATAATTTTTGATTAAAAGTATGTTAAAAAACCAATAAATTAAATGTAATTTGCTTTTTTCGATGAGTTTTTAAGTTGTGACCACGGCATCGATTCTATTCTAACAAGACAACAATCATGAATACACATTACTCATTGTAAAGTGTGTTAGGATAATCTAATTTGAACTATTTATAAAATATCATGAGTTTGCGACATTAAAATATCTTTAAATTGTAAAAATAATGCCACAATCTTGTCAACAAGGATACAAGTTAAATAAACAAGAATACCTTCAGAAATATAAGGTATTCATTAAAAATTTGTATTTTGTTTTTTCGCATAGTGTATTGTTACGTTTTTACCTCTTTAGAAACGTGGTTTTATGAGTTCGTAGATTGTAGTTAAAATAAAATAAATTTTGTGTTTGGTTTTAATTAAAAATCCTTTGTAATCTTTTACAGGCAACAACAATTTTTATTCTAAATTACTCTGTGTGCTTACAACCTTAGAAACCACGACAATTACTCGACAGATCTTTCTTCCTTAAGATCTTCCTACCCGATTGTAGTTATAACTTAGATTCGGTCATAACCTTTTCAACCTGAGGTTATCCACACTTAACTCTCTTTACTGATCTCTAACTAAACTGTTTTTTACTTCACTACTAGCTTCGCGAGTTTACTTTTTATAAATTCTCTTCACACCATAATACTTTCGCTGAGTTAACTTTACTTAAAAAACAGCACTCGCTGAGGTTACGACATATAAACTGATCGTTGTTTGCATCGATGTACTTTTTATATTGCTTAGTAAACAACACATCGAACCTCTTGATATTTCAGGTAGATTCCATTTTTTCTTTTAATTTCTTTTTAGTTCTTTTGTAGCCATGCGTATGTAAACATCTACCTCTTTTAGATCTTAGTATTTGTTGTTGCTTGTTTATTGTCTGTTAGTTGTTTTCTTTGCTGCTTAATTATTGTTGTTGCCGTGTTATTTATTTACTTTATTACTACTAATGTTTGTTGTTGTCGATTCTGGTTATTTATAAACAACACGTATAATTGTTCTTACAGCTTTTGTTTATTTATTTTAGCGATGTAATAAACGCTGTGGTGCCCAACCATATTTTCGTAACTGTATATACAAACTTTCAAAAGTCTGACGTAAATTTGTGATGATAAAAATATGGACTATACTGATCTTTGAATTCAAACCATTTGTTCAAGTACATAATTTTATTTAATCGAAGTGAAAATACTAAGCTCTCTTATGAATACTAAATGTGATATAATTCAAATTCTGTTTTGGTAAATAAATCTGCTATAATTGTACAGGATGAACATTTTAAAAGTTTATACTTAAAAATGCTTTAAAACAATAACGGTTTGAAATTTTCCCAAATTTATTTTGGTGTTGTGAAGTACAATTTTTCCGTTTAAAAACTAAATATTATTTTATGCATATGGCTGCTGCGGCCGGCCTCAAAGTACCCTATTCGTTTGGACCGATTTCGAAAACTTTTTCGAGTATGGGGTCGAAACTCGGCAATGGCCTTAAAATGATTAATTATCTCTGGTTTTACGGCATAATACGTGTCTTTAACAGCGCTCCACAGAAAATAGTCCAACGGTAATAATTCGTAGCTTCTTTTCGGCCAACTGACATCACGATTTCGATTAATTAAATGGCCATTAAACGTTTGATTAATCGACTGGGGCATGAGATGTGTTGCAGGTTGCAAAATCCTGTTGAAACCAAAAATCGTTCACATCAATGCCATGAAGAGCGGCACAAAAAATAAGTAATCATCGTGCGATAGGTTGCGTAATGGATGCGAAATATGATATATGGGCCAATCATGTCTCCACACCACATTTTATTTTGTTCAGTGAAGATAATATACTGAATTATGTGACAGAATAGAATGACATAAGTACTGCCAGATTCGAAATAACCGCTTGTTAAAATTTAAGCCGATAGATGGCCCGCCATATACTAACACCCGAATCCTTCTGCGTATTCGACCGATAGTCCACTTAGGGCACCGCTTAATGTTTCGGACCAGGAATAATGGTACAATAGGGACTTATTTTGTGGAAAGTTCAATCTAAACTGGTATACCGATGGATCCCATGGTTCTCAGTGTCCTGAAACTGTACCCAGTCTGAGTGATGATAATAGTAATTGTATTTGCAAGAAATTCAATTACGAATGTACAAAATATACCTCAATATTTAATTTCTTAATAAATCATTTACTATGGGGCAAATGGTACTCAAAACTAGGACTCACATATTTTTTCAAAATTTAACATCAGTGTTAAAGACGTTTCCATTTTTTTTATTTAAGGATTCTTTATTTGTTATAAGAAATGATAGTAAATCAATATATGAACAAGAAAGTGTTTAATATTCTTGTAACACTACAAAATATCAAAATAAAGGGTGGGAAAATTTGAAGTTAGGAAGTAAATTGGCTTAAAAACCTTTTTTTTGACAAATTCAGTTTTATTCATACCAATATAAAATATGAATATGGAAATTAATAAAGGAATATGATGTCGGGGAAATGTCCACCCCTAGTGTGTCGGCAAACGTCCGCTTTTTTCACAAAATTTTGAACCATGTTTTGCACAGAGCTTCGCTTATCTCGTCAATTCAACGCCGAATTTCATCTTTTAGAGTGTCGGTTTATTGTGGTTTGTTCACTTATATCCAGTCTTTCAAATGGTCCCAGAGAAATTACAAGAACTGAACTGATTGGCTGGCTGTGGCTTTTGCCGCTTATGCTGAAACCAAAGGTCACTGATGTCAACATTAGTCAATTAAAAATGGATCCCATCACTAAAGGTAATCTAGTTGAAAAATGTAATGTTTTCGTTCAGTAAATTCGCACAATTTAAATTCTTTGTCCAAAAGTGTAGCATTCGATAGTTAAAATTTCCTAATTTTTTTACTAAATAAGTGACAGCCAATCTATTTCCTAACCTCAAATTTGCCCACCCTGTAAAACTAACTTAAAACAAAAGAGTTCAAAATAGAAAACAACAATTTGAACAATATAAACAAGAATTTCGACAACCAGAGCATAAGACTAACATAATATTGTATCTTCATACAAATGTTTTTGGTATTAAATGAAGAACATAAATTGCATTCATAGAACAAGACAATTTACAGAAAATACTTTTAACATTTTGGTAACATCAATTACATCTTGTATGGGTTTGTTCTAAGTTTTTTCTTATTTATTTATTTATTTGGTTTATAGCATACATTTCTCAATATTATACAAATAAATTTAAATTGCTCATGCGGTACACTGTTACTAACTTGACTAATAATAGGTAATTTTTGTACATTTTAGAGAAAAAATTAAGTGAAGACTATCGCAAAATTCAATCACCTCAGAATTTGTACTATTATTAAATGTTCAGCTCCTTTTAGTAAGCAGATGTAAGACAGGATTTTATAACAGGGTTAAACCTAAGCTTATCTGTATTATTTCCTTGACTAAAAAATTGCCAATAATAAAATAATGTCGTATCGGTATAATTACATTCCTAGTTTTAAGAAATGTATATTTACTTTTTTAGATATGTCCTTCTTTTAAACAAACCTGTAATTCATGATAATGACATACAGTCACTAAAAAAAACTGTCTCAATGTTTAACTGGTGTTAACAAATATAAGTACAACAACGAAGCTAAAAACCCAATCATTATGACTTTTGATCTGAATGCTTTTTGGATATGCAATTTCGAAAATGGCACCTCTCGCATATTTTAGCAAATGCGGCTTTTCGTAGCAATGACTCTCAAATGCTTCCCTGCACCTACTACGCTTGAAAAGCTAACCTCCCTAGCATTATTTCTATTCTAGACGTCATGGCAGATAGGTCACAACTCTAAGACATGTGCCCTTTTCGAAATTATTGTTTCAACAAAGAGTAAAAAAAATGCAATACAACACCGCATTTTTGTTTAACTCGCAAAGCCGTTAGTTTTTCTTCTTCTTCCTTATCGAGCTTGTAGAGGCAAAGTACCTATTAATTACACTGGTCTACAAAAAACAAAAAAAAAACAAATTCTCGTCTCTAAATAAAACTATATAAAATATAATGATTTTGATGCGCTGAATTCAAATTCGTTTCAATTTTTTTTCATCGGGCTGAAATTTTTTTTATGGGGGTTGCAAATTATTTGCCCAAAATATGGTAGTTATGTCGGTATATTTCATCATAATTTGAAAACCACTCGACGGATTTTAATGCAATTACAAAACAACAGAAACAAAATTTTCTATTTATTACCTGAACACCATTTAGTTGTATTTTTAACAGTTTCGGGGATATCTACAACTTAGCTGGAAAAAAATAAAATATTATAAAATATTACAAAATTAGAGCAAGTTTTTTTTTAAAAGTCATAAAAAATTTTTCAGAAAGAAAATTTTAGATTTTAAGCACTTAAATTAATGCTTAAGTAAGAACAAAAAAAAACTTTAAGTCATGAAAATCGGTTGGCTATTGCTGATTTGCTTAAAAATTAAGTGAAGTTACCTAACTTTGACCAAAATTAGCGAAAAAATGTTTTCTTGCAAAATTAGCAAAAATTATTTTCTTTTTTTTCCAAAAGTTATAAAAAATTCTTAAAATACAAATTTAACATTTAATATTTTAACTTTAAATATTCGGGCATGTGCCCTTTTCGAAATTGTTCATTCAATTACATATAAACGTTGTAAGCATTAAGCATAAAATCCACTTTCATTTTGCGATTATTTTACTTATTTAAATGAGGTTCTTGTGCATTCAATACAAGCTGCCATTTGAAGTCATTTTATACATTGTTGTCATTTAATTGTTTAACATCTTCGTAATTGTTTCACAGAAAATTATCCACTTGACTGTACTTGTATGAAGTTGAATTGTGTGAAAATATAAGAAGTTATGTAATAGTTATCCAATTGGCTATTCAAGTTTTCTGTTATAGAAAGTAAGGAGAAGAGGAGAGAAATTTGACCCAATAATAGCCAGACCATAATTTGAAAATTTCTTTAGATAAATATTATTGGTAAAACAAAAAAACAAAATTATGAAAACATATTAAATATACATTGATACTCTAATGAATAAAAAATAATATAAAAAAAAATCCAATAATTTCTACCATCGGTTACACTCAGCGTTGCCAGATTGATGGTTTTATCTTATTTTTGATAATATTTTGACTAAAATAGGATTCGTAAATTTTTTTTCTCAAATGATGATTTTTTATTTTTATTATGATAATTTATTGTAATTAGTTTGAACAATATTTATTACATTTTCTAAAACAAATGAATAAAAAAAGATTTGTTTCAAACAGATTGGAGTTTATTTTATTTATTTAGTTTATTTGATGTTTTATACAACAAGACCTAAGGTCTTATAATTATAGTATAAAACTTTTATTCGTTAATCAATTAGCATTACCAAAATAATAATAATGATAATAAATTTACAATTAAAATAAAAAAATATAATTTAAAACAGAAGGAATAAAAAAAAATTGATTTACCAAATAGCATATAATAAACATTATAAAAATCAAGAGTTTTATCTAAACAAAGCCCTTTTAAATTGCAAAACATTGCCAAGAAGTTTTAATTCGGTGAGTAATGCATTTCAAAGACGTATAGAAAAGATGAGATCATTCAGTTTCAACAATAATCTTCCATAGAGGTACTTCGGTTCACGCGAATTAATAATCCTGTGTAAGTGTACATTTTGTTAGCAACCAAGAAAAGTAAAGTCAGATAAAATTTTGTGTACGATGAATGATGAGCAAAGTGAATTAAGAAATATTTTTAAATGAAGTATCATCTGTTTCTTATTCACCTAAAAACGTTCTAAAGATATTTACTAAAGTTGCGTAGAGATAAATCTAGAAGGAATGTTAAAAATTGTCATTAATGTAGATTTTTTACCAAAAAAAAAACGCATTCTATGAAACAAAAAATTTTTAGATGCAATGAAGTAACCAACAGCTTAATGTTAATTAATCTAAATGAAATAAAAGGTTGATTAAGTTTCAAAATTTTATAAAGCAATTTATTGAAAATCACTTATGTTTAATGGAATATAATAACATAAATAATAATAAAATATAAATAATAATAAAATATAAAAAATATTGTCTTTGTTTGCTTGTTAGCAAAAAACAATTATATTTGACTTTTAAATATAAAAGCAAAGTACTCAGATCTTCAAAAATTCTTCTATGCTTTTAATAGAATAAAATTGAATTCACCTGCATGCTAATCCTCTGACGGTTGTCATACATGCTTAGTTTAATCCTACACTATTTAGCATTTAGTTTCTCTTTTTTTTTATAAGCTCCACCTAATTGCTAATTATCTTTCCCTAGACTCCTAAAATAATATTTTTTATTTATTCTTGGTTTAATAAAACTTATATTTTTTTTACATTGTAAATCGTGAAAAATTACTGCCGAAATCGAATTACGTCTTACCCTACACCAAAATAACAAGTCTGCATGTAGCATTGTTGACGAATTATGATTGTTGCCATCTTAGAATTTTTTTCTCCGCTTTATATAAAATGCGTGCTTAGTTATTTTGTTTTAATTTATTTAAATTTAACTTTAACAAGTTCTGCAAAATAATATTTCACTTTTTTATACAATGGGATCTTGATCAATAATAGCGTCTTTAAATTATTTTAATTAAGTAACCACACAGCACACATAATCATTTGAACTCATTGTTGGACTCTGCCATTTAACGATTTTTTTTCTTTTTTGTACTGTAAAAATAGTTTTTCGCGTTCATGTAGCAACAAACATAAAGATAATTCTCCGAAAAACTTTGAATATTTCAGAGAATGCTTTTAATTAAACCGTAAAAAGTTTTAACTTTTTTTTACTAATATGCTTTTGATTGAATTAAATGGAAATAGTTCTTCTTTTTTAGCAGTATGTATATAAAGCGGTAAATTTAAATTTCTAAATGATGACAATAAAAATTTGGTGGGTTTCACAAAAATTTCTTAATTTTATTAAACGCTATATACACAATAATTTAGTTTATTATTACTTAAAAAATGAAAATGATTACATGTCTTCCTGCAGTAATTAGAACATCCTCTACTGTTAAAACTAAGCGCAATAATTCGTTGTAGCATACCGCGTACAAGTTTTAAGTGGACATGTTCTGCTGTCGGCTCCCTTAAATGAATATCTACAGACCTTAGTTCAGTTATGGTGCTGTGTTGCTTATTACCACTAAAAATTTCACAAATCATCATGGTAGCACATTGTATCATAGCCTGTTGAACAAGCCTTCCATTGCATTTTTGGGTATATTTTGCTACTATAACAATATACGCGTTTGGTAACTGTTGTGAAAAAATGCATTATACTGTGCAAAAATAAAATTTTTACTGGCACAGAGAGAAAAGTCACATTTTCAAATCGAAGTGGGTCGTTGTTGACTTTAAAATTTTACAACCTGATTTTTTTTAACGTTAAGACAACTTTGAAAGTTGTTTATTTCATTTTGTTTTACTTATATTATGTAGAAAGATGTTAATGAAATTCATTTGATCATTTCACTCTTAGTTTTTGCACTTCTTATTTACTTTTTATTTCGTTATATCCGTGGATGCTTTTATTTACATAACAATGATTTTAAAAATAAACAAGAAAACTCTTAAGAATTGAAACAATGTTCGAGAGAGATATGTTAGCAATTTTAATAAAAGTTTAAGTAAATGGGAAAAGTAAAAATGAGAAAAATAAAAAATACATTTATAAATTAAAATGCTTGCTGATTTTTGCTTTTTCTTTGTGTGTATTAA
The DNA here is from genome assembly GCA_023159175.1 of Wohlfahrtia magnifica. Taxonomy (NCBI): domain Eukaryota; kingdom Metazoa; phylum Arthropoda; class Insecta; order Diptera; family Sarcophagidae; genus Wohlfahrtia; species Wohlfahrtia magnifica. Next base: position 221,445 of record JAKWBJ010000005.1, read on the forward strand.
CATACAAGTATATATTTTTTATTAATTTCTGATTGATTTTATTTTATTTCGTAATTAACGTAATATATGTATATAAACTTCATCTCAATAAGAAAAATAAAATTACAGTGAAAAGATGTAAAAATAAAAATAAAGAATAAAAATATATTATGTTATGCTTATGCAATTTTAATAAATTTTCGTTTTTAATTGGGGGCACCTATATTTACATAGTCCATCCCATATTATTATACCACAAAGCACATGCTTTTGTAGAGGTTAAGTTATAAACAAGTTCCATGAATTCTTTAATTAATGTAATACATTTATAAGGAAACAGAAAAATTTCTGAGGAGGAAATTTCTGAAATTTCTGAATAAGGAAATCGAAAAATTTTTGAGTAATATTCCCTAACCATATTTCAAATGTTTTTGAAGAATTCACTTTTAGTTAATCAAATTTTATTTTTGAAATCTTACGATTTTTTTTTATTTTTGTTAACTTATTAATCTCAAGTTAAAAATCGCTGACAACTTTGTTTTTTAAAAGCAAGTAATGTGTCAAATATTTTGTATTAAAAAAGGAATTCTTTTGAGTGTTATTGCATTGTATTTGTGCTTAAAATTTAGTTAATGTTAACACCTTGAATCAATTATCACTCAAGTTGCGCTTGTTAATTATTTTAAACAAAATACGATTAAAGAAACATTTGAAAACACTTGGAAAATTTGGCATAGGATGAAGGCCAATGTTCGCATATGTAAAAATTAATGTGAGTTTTATGTATGTATGTCAGTTTGAAGACTATAGACAGCTAGACAGATGTATGGAAGGAATTATATAGCGTATAACTCTTTCAAAAAGTCCAACTGGACGTTGCCACGACCATATAAAGTAAATATTTATTTGTTTTAATCTTCAAAACATAAAATCATATAGTAGTCGAAATTGAATAAGAGGATTGTTTCCACCTATACAAACTAAATATGGATTTATGTATATCTTGGGAACGGTTAAAGTATTTGAATCTAATTAGTTAATACATATTATCAGTCAAATAGTGGACAGAATTGGACAAATGGGCATGACACTTGCTATACAAACGAAATATTGATTTTGATCGGTTAAAGTGTAAATAAAGTAAGAATGACTAAAGTGTAAGGGTTTAAATTTGGTCTAAATGACTTAAAAGTCAACAAAAATCATCAGTCGGAAAATGGGTGAAGTTGGACAACTGGACATGGTATATTCATTAATAATAAATAGTAATTTTTGTATATCTTGATTACGGTAATAGTATAGGCTTTAAATTTTGTTCATTGGTTCAAACAACATGGTGAACAATACATATCATCAGTCAGTAACTTGGAAAGATTGAATAACTGGGCGTAGCAACTTCCCTTCTTGTTAAACATGGAATTTTCTATATGTAGAAAATGCTAACAATAAAGCTTCGCTATCTATCCAAAAAAAAAGTTGAATTTTAACAAATTTAAAGTTTTTCAGGTGATTTGACAAAAATAAAAATAGATTTTTGAGTGAAGGAAAATGACGTTGTTTTTATAACTTTGAAAATTTTTTTATTAAAAAATATATAATTTTAAAAAACTATATAGAATATATTAATTTTGATGCTCTAAATTCAAATCCGTTTTCAGTTTTTTTCCATCGGGAATGTTTTTCGCCCAAAAAATATGGTAGTTATGTCAGTACATTTCATCATAACTTGAAAACTACTTGACCGACCAAATGTTCAGGAACAAAATTTTCTATAAATCAACTGAATAAAATTTTTTTTATGTATTTTCAACAGTTTCGGAGTTGTTCGTAACTTAGCTGGAAGAAAATATTTTTCGCGCAAAATTAGAGCAATTTTTTTTTTAAAAAGTTATAACAAATTTTTCAGAATCAAAATTTTAGACGTTAGCAGTTAAATTAAGGCTTTAAAAGTTGAGAATAAAATAAGATATAAATTATGAAAATCTGTTGGTTATTGCTGATTTTATTGAAAACTAAGTGCAGTACCTAACTTTGACCGAATTAGCTGAAAATTTTTTTCTAGCAAAATTAACGTAACCTTTTTTTATTGCAAAATTGAAGGACATTTTTTTTTATTTCTAAAAAGTAATAAAGTAATAAATAAATTCTACATTATAAATTTTACATTTCTAGCATTTTAACGCAAGTAAGGTGGGGGTGTAAAGTAAACTAACCCAAAATTGCAGGTGCCTAAATTTGCCAAAATAAAGGGTTCATTTTTTATGGCTATGTTAAGTCAAAAATATTCTAAGAATAAGATAATTTATTATTGTGGTAAAAACCTAGTACGAAATGCAGTTTTAAGAAAGACAACACAATTTTTTTCATCTTCTTTACTATAAATTTTCAACAAATTTTTAAGAACAAAGTGGCACTGCATTTACAAGGAAGCGTATTTTGTAAATAAGTTTATATCTAGATATTACGGTTTCTGCCTAAATTATTGTGTAAAAACACCTGAAAAAAGGTGCGATTGCTTGAGAAATGCCTACAGATTTCTCAATGCTACTTAAATAATATATATTGCACACTAAATCATGAACAGTCACAACTCAAAATTGGTAAATGTTCATGAGAGACAAAAAACTGTTTTTAATAGCATGGTTGTAATTATATATTCAAATTGAGTTTCGTATTGAAGTACACCGTCTTAGAAGATAGTTTAATTATTTTGTTTTTTTTAATTTTGAGCAATAATTTGTTTGGTTAAAAATTTAGTTAAATTTTTTTCATTGAGTAGTTAGTGTTATATCAAATTGTGTCTCTTTAACCTGAAATATGTTTTGATTAACTTCACCATCTTTTCATTAATTGTGACACTATTAACTGGAAATAATAATATTTATGTGAAATAAAACTACTGAATTACTTATAATTTCACTGCCACAACTAAAAATATTACTCTTTAGTTGAAAATGTACAAGCGGCACAAGTAACATAAAAACAGACACAACAATATTTTCTCATGTATGGGAGATGCAAACGAAATTTCATGATCGATAGAGATTTAATCTGTTAATTGATTTATGAAAAAAAAAAAACATTTTAATCAATTTTGAGTTGTGATTCTTCATAATTTATTGTGCGATATGTACACCTTTGCCACTCTATTTAAATCCACTGAGCTAGTTAAGATTAGTTAATAAGAATTCAACTTAGTTTTTTGCTTATAAGTGCATGAAGGAAAGAAAAACCTGTTGTATACCTATATCTCAATATTTTGGAGGTGTTTGAAAAAACCACAAAAAAAAAAACAAGTTCTGCTTTATATTCGATATAAAGAATATAAGAATAATATCGTACAGTATGGTTTGTTTTGTATGTATATTAGATAGATTGTTATATGAGTTAGCGTAAGGGCAGAACTACAACTTATCTAAAGATAAAAATTCTTAGTAATAAAATTGTATTGTATTTTTTTAATACAATTTCGACTTCTCCTCAAACCCTTTTTTTTCAAATTCCTTGTTTTATACAATCAGCATAATCGACTGATAAATTGGATTTTGTACAGTGTTGATAACGTAAGTAATTTTCCCGGTAGTCCCTTTGCAAGCCAATGCGTTTTAAGTAACTGAATGTGCAAGGTTTTCAAATATCTTTTCCAAATCAATAAAAGTTTAATTATAGAGCGACTATCAACGAAGACTGCTAAATTGTTCATTACGTATCACTATATTACGAATCAGAGACGTTTATTTATGACTGATGATATTGATAACTTCGTTGTAGACTTCCCCACGCATAATAAAAAAAAAACACTTAGGAGAGTATAGCAGAATTTCCTAAACGTGGCGCCTTGTATTGTAAATATTAAAAAACTTTCCGAATTAAAAAAATGTTTGTACACTTTTAAATGAGAAAATAATTTATCTATTTAGCTTGATATTATCTGCTTTCTCTTTATCACTGAAAACAGGCAGTAGTTTTTATTTTTAATTTCTTCTGCTTTCTATTTTCGTTTTACTAACAAAATAAAACTATTAGTTGCATAAGTTCCTTTCTTCTCATTTCTCTTTGCCATTTAAAACACTGAACTGAAATATACTAATTAAAATGGTTTGGAATTAATTACCTATTCAAACATTATTTAATCGTGTACTCTCTTTGGCTTTTGAATTTGTTTGTTTTTAATTTAGATTATTTATAGTATGAACTTTAGTATACCATAAAATCTATTTTTATCTTATATCTTTAAATATAAGGTGGGCAATTTAAAAGTATAAATTTAAAAATTTAATAAAACAAAAATGGTTTGAAATTTTGCCAAATTTATTTTTTTGTTGTAAAGTATAATTGTTTCGGCTAGAAATCAAATATTATTTCATTCATATGGCTATTGCCGCTGGTCTCACAGTATCCCATTCGGTCGAACCAATTTTCGCTAACTTTTTCGAGTGTATTTCGGTTCGTGTTTCTCAAATGTCTCAGCTTTGTCGGCTTTATACTTCTCTTTAACGGCGCCCTACAGAGAATAGTCAAATGGTGTAAATCGCAGCTGACATTACCATTTGGGCTAATTAAACGGCCACCAAACGTTGGATGCAATAAACCGAATGTGGCAAGAATTGTATGGCTAGTTTCACCATCCTATTGAAAGCAAACATCGTTCGCATAAAGACCATAAAGAGCGGGCACAAAAAATTTAGTATTACGGTATCTCCATTGACCGCAATGTTTGCGTCGTCCTCATTTTCAAAGAAATATGGATCCATGATGCCTCTGCTCCACCAAAAAGTCACTCGTAGTGGGTGAATTGACTTCTGTAACACCACGTTTGAGATTTCTGAACCCCAAATACGGCAATTTACTCACTAAGATGAAAATAAGCTTCATCCGAAAAGATGATTTTAAATGGTGATAAATTTCCAATAAATCCCAACATTGACGTAAATCGATTTATTGCGTTCAGTGGAGATAATATACTGAATTTTGATGATGCAAGGCAGTGATGCATTTAAGAACAGCACCTTATTTATATATATTAAACGACTGCTTAGGTTAAAAAAGAGTTTTAGACTTACTTATAGGTAATTTTTTTGCTGAACTTTGTTTTTTTTTAACTTATTCAATAAACTAAACAGTTTCCGAACTACGCGAATTACCACCTTGATCAAAAAGTTCAGGGAATAACACCCGTGTGGCGGTCCCATCGTTCCGATTAGATTTTATTTTTTTTTTTTTTTTTGTTAAATAGCTACGTCTGTTCTTGATGCTTTCGCCAAATCTTATCGTCATAGCTTGACATTTGCAAAAGCTACAAATCCAAGAGTACATCTATCTCTACGTTGGCAATTTTTTAAAATTTTATAAATGGATTTAAATTCACAACAACGAACTTGTGCTAAATTTTCTGATTTATGGTGTTTTCTAAAGAAAACGGTTGTTTACCAGTGGCCCGAGCGGTTCAAAAGTGGTAGTGAGTCGAAGATGGTGAACGCAGTGGTAGACCATCGATATCAGAAACCGACGAAATAATTGATAAAATAAAAGAAATGTTGGTCAATATCCACAAATTAACCATCAGAGAGATAGCGGAGTACTTGAACATTACCGATGGATCCGTCCAAGATATTTTGTTTAATGATTTGAGTTACCGTCGTGTAGTAGCAAAGTTGATGCCAAAATACCTCAATTTCATGCAAAAAAGGGACCGTGTTGAAGTCAAAAAAGACGTGATTTGCGAGGCTGAATCCGATCCCACATTTATAAAAGGATCATTACTGGAGACGAGACGTGAGTTTATGAGTACGATGCGCAATCCAGACAACAGGTGAGTGAATGGCTTTCACCAAATGTGCCGAGACCAAAAAACCACGTCGTTTTCAGTCAAAAAAGAAGGCAATGCTCACGGTTTTCATGGACTACAACGGTTTAGTGCATTATGAATTTTTGTGCTGAAAGAGACCAGAACTGTGGGCAATAACTCGTGGATTTTGTATCGTGATAACGCACCGTCGCGCATAGCCACCGAATTCACCTAATTTGGCTCCCTGTGACTTCTTTCTGTTCAATCGAGTTAAAAAACCATTACTGGAGCGCGTTTCAGAAGCCGAAAATAAATAATTGAAAAATCGCAGGAGGCACTAATGGACATACCGAATACAAAAATTCTGTCGATTGGGATTACTTTGAAAGAGACAATACAGATTTAGAATAAATACCGCAAACATTTTGATCAATGTGGTGCAATTTTCGATGGTGGCAACTAAATAGCATATATCCCACAAAGCTTCGTTTTTTTTCCTTTTCAACAAACGGCGGTGCGCTGCTACTCCTCATTTTCAATTATTTTTTATAAAAACCATCCCATTAAGCTAACTTATTAACCTTAACGTCAAAATACTGACTGGTACCTAAGCTTTGATAAGATGTGCTATTCAAGTGGCGCATTTATTTATTATTTATTATTTAGTAGTTTGTAAGCAAAAGAACAAAATAAAAAAATAAAGACAATATTTTTGTAATAATAGTTTGCTTCAAAAAAAGGACAAACAAAGCATAAAAGGCCACTTATGATAATAGATCTACCGCGGTTATAATTTTGGAGATATAATACAATTTTTTGAAACAGAGCGTTTAATATTCAATCGAGCAGTGTATGCCTGTATGTATTTTGTTTTATTATTAATTTTTTCTCTAAATCGTTATCTTTTCAATGAATATTGTATTTATATAATATTTTTATAGTTCTTATAATTGAATAGCTCTTTCCAATAAGAAAATTAATAAATTTTGAATTTTAGAAGACAAATTTTATTTATCATCTAAGTTTTTATTTTGTCCTTCCTTGAAAAAAATTTATATACTTATATAGAGATCAAGTAGCACGGAAATAAAGAAATATTGCATTGAAATATTTCAACTTAAATATCAACACATTTATGAAAACGGATATTAATTGCAGCATCTGGCTGTAAGATATGAAAGGATATTGAAGCTCAATCTTAAAAGGCCCTATAGCAACATTCATAATACACATAAAGTTTTTTAGAAAATTTATTTCTTAGATTTCAAAATGTTTAATATGTTTTTTTTTTAAAGTGATAAGAAAATCAATTTTAGAGGTTTATTTTTAAGAAAAAAAATATGATTATAAATATATATAATAATTGGTAAAATAATTGGTAAAGTATCCTTTAAAAGTCGACTAACTCATTCATAGGCAACTTAAAGTATACTCCTGGAGTAATAGTCAACTCTTAATATAAAACCGGCTTGACCTGTTTTTAAATAATTAAAAGTTTGTATGAAATGAAAAATGAAATGAAAAATTCGTAAAAATGTTTTGATTAGAAGAGATTTTACTATTATTAATTATTTTGAAAGGAATTTTGATGGAAATTAGTCTATATACATGTATACCAACGAAGGTTCAGTCCTTTTGACCTAAATAATGATAATTTTTTTTGCGTTATGTGCATGCTTAAATTATAGCCTATACTTTTCTACGAATTTTTGTTCTTTTCTATCAAGGAAATGCTTTTTATATATTAACAGGAATCTACATTATTCCCACTTTTGTCATCGTCGCGTGCAATGATACAACATAAGATGGAAAATTAACCAACACTTGGTACTATAGAATTTGGTGTTGATACCTATTTGTTTAAAAAGTCACCGTTACAAGGTTGCTTAGCTTAAATCCCTGAGGAGTGAAGTTGCAAAGACTGCTCTAAGGCTTAGCATTGAAGTATGTAAGATACTGAGCTGCAATATCCTTATCAACACTATATTCAGGAAATGTAATATCGAGATGTAAAAGTTTAGAAGAAGAAATACCTTGCCAGCATTATCTCAAGGACTGGGAGCTGTAGCGATGATATAATGTTTTGGATGTCCAAGGCAAATCAATCTTTCGGTACTCGATGATGTGGGCTATCTCGAAATGAAACCCAACAAATATTTTGGTCAAATATCTGAACTAAAAGATATGATATATACATGCTTATAAACAATGTTGTCAGATATGACAATTTGACAATATTGGTCGTGAAAAAAAAATTCAAAAATGTAACTGATGAAAAAATACTGCCTTATTTGTTTTTTAGGTATTTGTGAGATTTATTTGCTTTTAGCACAATTTAAAGAAATAGTTATTCTTTCAAGAAACAATTTGATGCAATTTTAATAAAAGCCAAGACGTCCAAATTAAGAAAATTTATTGATTAAAAAAATATTGGCAGTCAGGTATACAAATGGGTCAAAAGACCTCTGCTCGTCATTGTAGGCTTAAAAGATAAAAAATAGAAACCATCTGTTCATAGTTCCCACTTTCAAAGACTTATAATAATAGATTCTATATTAACATTAAGCAAATTGTGGTTGACACATATTTAAAAGTGTACTTTATTTTCAACTGTGAATACGAAAAAGGTAGTAAAAAATTTTAAGTTAGAGATTTACTCTAGCAAGAGCCTTTAGTGTGGGATTATGTGTATGGGCCATTATCTTTTAATTTTGTGCAATATGTATAAAGGCTGCTAATAAAAAATAAAAGATAATTAATTGAGCATATTTAGTAAATCCCCACGACTGCGAAAAAAATATATATAATTAATTTTAAGATATATTACAATTTTAACCTAATGTTAAAACATTTTATAAATATACTTGAATATATTGTATAAATTGGTTTTATTAAGTCCTTGAAGCGTAGTCGTAAAAAAAATTCAAATAAAGGTTGCGCAAATTTGAGGTAAGGAAGTAAATTGCCTTAAAAACTCTTTTCTTTTACTAATTCAGAAATAAGAGGTATAATATGCAACATGACGTTGGGCAAACGTCGGCAGACGACCGCTCTTTTCACAAAATCATGAACCACATTTTGCAACAAAGCTCCGCTTATCTCGTCAATGCAGCACCTAACTTCATCTTTCAGAGTGTCATTTGTTTGTAGTTTGGTCACATAAACCCGGTGTTTAAAATGATACCAGGGAAATTAATCCGGCGGCGTTAAATCACAAGAGCGAGGCGTCTGATTGACATCGCCATATCGAGAAATTACCGGAAATTTCTCATGCAACAACTGAATTGTTTAGCTAGATCTGTGGCTTGTGGCACCGTCCTGCTGAAACCAAAGGCCACTACGGCCGATGACGCCGCCTAACCACAAACCGCAACACACTTTTTTGAGGATATAATGGTATTTCGACGACTGTATGTGGATTTTGTGATCCTCATATGCAGCAATTTTGTTTGTTAACATAACCGTCTAATTGAAAAAGGGGCTCATTAATAAAGATGATTTTGTTGAAAAGTGCGTTGTTTTCGTTGAGTCTTTCAAACAGCCAATTTATAAACTTTCGACTGCAAACAATGGTCGGCTGGCTGTAGTTTTGAACGAGTCGAACTTTATAAGCGTGGAGATGAAGATCTTTATGCAAAATGTTGCAAGTTCCTCTGGTAATGCCCAATTGTTGCGAACCTCGACAAGTTGATGTTCCAAGTTCATTCTCAAGAATTTGCTGTACAGCGGCTTTGTTTGCATTACTACGGCCACTACTAGCGTATTGTTTTCATCTATTGTCACCAACAGTACCATCAGCCTCGCATTTAGCGTTCCACAGTTAAAATTTCCCAATTCTTTACTAAATAAATGTCAAAGAATGATAGCTCAATTCTTGATATTTCATCATTTAACAAGCAATTTACTTTCTAATCTCAAATTTGCTCACCCCGTATAAGTACCAGTATATTAGAAAACATGGCAGCGTCATTTTTCATCTATTTTCTTTTTTTTTTAATATGTGCTGCATAAAATTTACAAACTGTTTATGTTTATAACATCAAAGTTAAATATTTTGTTAGACTTTGTTTTATGAATATGGAGAATAAAAAAACTACACTGAAAATAAAATGTAAAATACTACTTACAATTATTATATTATTGTACGGATTAATCTGATTTTCGCAGGGTATGCTGAAACTATCTCAATTCCCTAATCATAATATGCTTTTATATTGAAACTTGATGTGTTTGTTGCCCATAAGGAAGAGTTGAACATTTTACGTGCCAAAATTCTACAGAATGCGCCGTAAACAAATAAATATATATAAAATATATATAAATATTTGGCCTTATATTTTTTGAATGCACTGTTATTTTTATTTATTTATTTATTTATTTTTTTTGTAATATAGTTCAACAAACTTCAAAACATAAACATTTTCTGTTTGAAAAACCAAATACAAGTAATTAATTTTCCGTTGTAGAGTTGGTACTTGTTTTTATTAATTAAACAAATAAAGTAGAAAAAACACAAGAACTCGTTCAAAAAAAAAGAAAGTTTTGTTAATGAAACACAAACAAGCAATACAATTTTTTTTCGAATAAAATAAACCTTTAGAATACAACGAATGAGACGTTTTATAAAAAAGGAGAGAATATAATTACAACAGAAATTAAATGGAATTGTAAAATATTTTAAAAAGAAATAATATTTTTTCTTTTATAATCAATCATTCGTTAAATTAAAATTAAACAAATTTTATAGAATTTTGTGTAATAAGTGTTAAGGTATAATTTAATTATTAAAAGTTTTTTTAACATAATAAATTAAAGGTATTTGAGTACTCACCAGAGGAAAACACGGGCGGCAAAGAATACAGAAGAGTTCAAGTTGAAGAAGAGTTCAAATAAAAGTTGCATATGGAATAAAGGCGGAGTTAGTTAAATCGACTATGGTTGCGGTTCTAGGGTTTAGGTGCCACTTTTTTCCTGAATCCTTCGCATAATATAAATGTCATTGTAGTGATAATGTCTCCATAGATCTGTTTCTTGCTCTCTAAGATTTTTGGGCTTGTCGCTGCCTGAATATTTTCTTTTTAGACACGTTAAGTATTATGTTAATACTTAAACAACTCCTGTGATATTGAAGATCAACACTCATGCCATCTAACTCCTGAAAAGTGGTAAACAAAAGGACATATAAGAGGTTAGTCGTAATTGCCTATTATAACATATAATTTTTAACTAATAAATGCCATGAAATTTCCTTCCAAATAAAATAAAGGCTATTAGCTATAGGCTGTTTTTAATCCAAAATTTCCACATGCCTTTTATTACTCCAATTGGATTCTTTTGTGAATGTAAGGTAAAGTATTATCGTATAATATCATTATTAAAACCATTTTTTTACAATACCGTAAAATATTTTTTAATTTTTACCAAAAACAAAAATAGTCTTTAAAATTATTTTTTAAGTAACTCTGCAATACTAAGTGTAAACTTTATATAAATATATTGCATACACATACCAAAAAATACTCCAAAAAACTAACGTGTAAATGGAACTGTTATTAAAAAATCATCCATTAGAAAAGCTCTTTTATTTGAAGTATTATAATAGAAAATAGAAAATTTTTCAAACTAACAACAGAGGCAATTCGCATATGAAGCCCTTAAAATTAAAATAAAAACATCTTTGAAGATATGCATATGAAGAGTACTTTAAGTCATTAAATAAAAGTGGTTAACTCTATATGTAAAGAAAAAATTTGCATTACTACCTAAGTTTTTTAAAAACAAACAAAAAAGTTCTAAAAGAGATGATTTTATGACGTTTGAATTGTTTTCTTCGTTTCTTGTTAAAAAGTTTTCAATTATTCTGTTTTAATTTACGTAATTATGTTCACAATAAGTAATGGCTGGTCCTTATTTTTCAACTTTATTATTTCGTGCGTAACTCCCACTAAAACTGTTCGTTATAGTTTAAAAATATGATGTGAAAATATTATCACGATCGAGCGAGGTTAAAACTTGGCGCATCGCTCTTGAAATTTCGCTTGAACACTTTAAAAATAAAATTTGTATAGAATAAAAATTATTTTTTTCCCCATAAATGCATATGTATGTACGCACATATATAAATAATTGAAAACTTGTAAAAAATAGACAGAGAAATGTTATTTTTGTTAGCAGTACAAAAGTTATTAGAAATTGATTCTTACAAGATTCTACACTATTTAAATAAAACTTTTAAGCACATAAAATTATCTAATATCTGATTTGGTTTAGTCTTATTCCCAACCTATTGTAAAATTATAAATATTTATCACAGGCAAAAACAAAGCCTCTTGCTTGCATCCGATTACCATAACAATGTAAAATTAAATGCACATTAGAAGCAATAAAGTAAGCCGGCACACTATCATCCGTTTTGGATGGCTTATTAATGTATTGAATTGTTATTGTAGCCTTGATTATGATTTTTTGCTGCTATTTCGAAAATTGTTCTTTAAGTCCAAATTAAAATGGTTAAAAGAAAAATGTTTTTGAAAAAATGTTTGTTCTTTCTCTTACACTAAAACGCGCTCACAAATTGAACACAAATAGTAAACAACTACCAGTCTCTGGAAAAAACACTCAACGAAATGTTTAGTTAAATGATTTTTGGTAACCCTAAATGTTTAGTTTGTAGACGCACGTTGTCATGCCGTAATAAGTATAGAATAGCACAACGCCTAAACATAAAAAATAATAATTAATGGTATATTTCTGTTTATACTTCTTTATTACTCTACTTCTTTATTAATTCTTTATTACTTCTAAGTACATAGAGTAAGAGAGAACTCACACACAAACAAAATGACAATGGATGTGTTTGACAAGCCCTACTATATAGAATCAATCATGATCTGTACTTTAGACATGAGGTTTTCATAGAACAATCGATTACGTTCAATTTTCTATAGATTATATAGTTTGAATTTCCATTATTGAAATTTTGATAAATAAATAAAATGAAAAAATAAATATTTGATAGTCTAAAACCCATCCAAATTTCACTTACAATATTTGTGTGTAGTACCGGACCCCCATATAACCTTCGCCTACAGTGGTTGTACCATCGGACTCATATAACCTGCGCTTACAGTGTCTATTCCATAGAATTCATCCGACAGCCTAGGCCAACGCTGTGTAAATGTAAATAGTAATTGTATACAAACTGTGGATGTGTCCCACTTACACCCTCAGTGGTGACGGATCGAAGAAAATAGTATTAGTTGCCAGGTTTTATTTATTTTTTTTTTTTACAAATTGACAGTGAAAAAAAGTTGTTTTACTCTTCATAACCAACTCAATAAAATGTGTCACAAAAATATTACCCATATAATTTCATATTTTATTTTCATTCTTTCTTTTATAAGAGATATTTAAGAGATATTTAAACCGAAGAGAAAGAGAGGACATATATACGTAATAAATATGTGTAATAAATATAAATTTTTGCATACAAAACGCAGTTTATTACCTTTATAGTAAAATCAGTTTTATAATAAGTGGACACAAGTAGATTGATGTAAAGGCATTTATTTATTAAAAAAGTTTTAACTTGAACAAGATATTTTTATGGAAAATGTTAACTTGTTTAAATACCTTTTTCACTGTTTTGAAATGCAAATGTAAAAAAATAGAGTATGAAACAGCAAAAAGAACAGCTGCCTTGTATGCCCAGAGGTACTTTGCTCACAATGCAACAAAGTCTCACTTTTATATACCAGGACATTTTTGAAATGTCTTGTTTAAAGAGATAGTTTTATTTCATATTCTGTGCAATGCACTGTGGGGGAGGATTGCCAATTTTTAGAATCAATTAAATCACTGAGCTTAGGTATAAGATATTGGTATCTTTGAAAGGTCGTGGTATTTTTGAAAAATATAAAGAAAAAGATAAAATAAAAAAATAAAAATATTGTTTTATTAAAATCATTAAGCCAATACAAATAAATATAAATATTTTGAAGGTTACAACACAATGTATTCTTATACATTATATATTCGCCACTGCTTACACTGAAATCCACCTTATCAAATGATGAAATAAACATACATTTTGCTTGTTTTGGCACCATTTGTTTTACTTTGGGAATATTGCTAGTTGCCCTGACCACCATTTCTAAATTTATTAACAGAAAGTTAAAGATATCTCCTAAATTAATTAATTAATTCTAATATATTTTATTGCATTATACTCTCTTACTTTCTTAAATATTTTATTAATAGATTCCTTGCGCTTCTTCAGACAAGTAAGCAACAGATAATTTTGGGTTTTGAATTACTTCCCAAACGCAAATCAATAATGTGTGTAGCGTTGGTGACACCTAATACCACCGATAATTATTTACGAATTTTTCTTCATATGCGTATACTATATGTATATATTTTTATTAATTTGACATTTACCATGGCTATTTTTACTAAATTTTTTACTGCATAAAAAATACTCTGGAAGTACATTCATTATTGTAATTACCTCCATCAGATCTTAGCTGCTCTATATGTACTCGACAATGCCTTAAATTTTTAGATTCTTTTTCAATTATTATTTTTATTTAATTATTATTTTATTTTTCTGATGCGCTATGGTCGCCTAATTTCAAAGAACATCATTTCAGATTCTATGAATAATTTTTTTTTCGAATTTTTAACCAAAATGCGAGATTTTTTCATACATCTTATGATAGCTTTTAAATAATTAATTCGATAATGTTTTTTTATTTTTCGAAAAATTGTGATATTTTTAATTTCTAAAAATTAACAAAAAACAAATACTTACCAGTTGCACTATTTATTCATAAAGTTGCATATAATATAAATAAAATAAACCATAATTCATGAAAATCGATTGGTAAAGACATATTTTATTCCCAATAAAGTGAAAGTAACTAGTTTGGAAATACAAATTTTATGCTGTAATTGCAGGCAATTCCACTGAGTGTATGGTGATATTTATGAATTTTGAAAAAAAAATATCGCGTATGCGACACCCATTACGTACATTATTATTTTGTTCCTATTATATTCAACATTATGAATAAATGGTAAAACTGGTAAATATTTGCAGTTTTTTAAAAAATCTCACATTTTAGAAAAAAAAAAAAAAAAAACTTATCCATAGAATCTAAAACGCTGATGAGTTTTGAAGTTAGGCGACCATAGCACATTAAAAAATATAGTGGTTATCCAAGGTCATATATTTTTTTCAACTTATTGCATAGTGTTATCGTTTACCAATTGATTGAGAAATACACAAATATTTCTCAAATCTATTTAAACGAATTTTATATCAATTAAATAGTCTGTTCCTCATCTTTCCAAACCTGACAAAAAACTTAAAATTGGATAATATTCGAATAAGCTTATAAGTTATTGAATGTACCGCAAACCGTTTTTTTTTTCATATCTCAGGATTTTGGTGGTGTTAAAAAGAAATTCAAATACAGATTCTTATTGTACTCAATTGTGCCTATTAAAAAAACAGCATCACATCCATGGGTGCGAAAAGCTGTTATTTACTTATTTATTTATTTATTTACAAAACAAAAGAAAAACAACAATTTTAATAAGGGAGGTATTGTATTTAAAAAAAAAAGTATTCTGGTGGGCAGTGCTAGGAAGAACGAAATTAGTATAGCTAGAAACTACACACCTTGGGCAAAATAACCCATGTAAAGATACGCTTGCGAACCCTTGATGAAAAAATTATGATTTTTTTGATAAGAAACAATTCGATTTTTTTAAATTGGTCCCACAGCCGTCGCATTATTTGAATTCATGTAGTTTAAATTAGCGTAAGTATAACGACATGTATAGGAGTCTAAACGCAAAAAAATAAGAACTAAATTCATGGCATTCATGTTTGGTAACTATTCAAATTTGGTAGAATAAGAGCTAAATTGTATAAATTTTTTTTTTTTTTTTTGTTTAATTTAAAGTTTGTATTTTCGTCTAACACGAAATAATTTAGAAAAATTTAAATTTAAAATTAAATTAATGAAATATTTTTTAATTTAAATTAATATAAAATTTTTAGTTAACTTAATTAAATTAATTAATAATTTAATTAATAATTAAAATTAAATTTTTAATTAATTTAAATTTTTAATTAAAATAATTTTAATTATTAATTAAATTTAATTTGAATTAATTACACATTTTTTACCAATTATCTTTTTTAAAAATGGACCTTTTCTCAAAAATTCGTTCGAGCTGCCCCAATGTGTAATATGGGTAAAAAAGTTTGATTTTAAAAAACAGCATATGTTATTTACCTTTGCAATATTTAAATTACTTATTCTTTCTTACTGATTTTAACCGTAAATAATTTACACTAAAGCTTATATAAAACAATACTCATATGCGGACTGACTTAAGTTAAATTTGTCACAAAAAGGTATATGAAATCTTACTTATGCCTACGTTGCTTCATTTCTTAATAGAAATGAATTTCACTTGAAAAACTCGGTGTCTACACAAAGAGTTCTTGTAAAAAGTTGTTAATTTTTTTGCAAGAATTTTAGTTCTAAGAAATCCCATTAATTTCAGTTTTCTAATGCATACTCTGCTGGCTTATAAATTTGATTTTAAAATTCGTAAAATTACCATAAATCGCAGTATGAATTTTGTTTTATCATTATTGTATTTCCTGTGAAGTAAACAAGTGCATATATCACCTGTGTTCGAATATGTATGATTTTTCGCGTACATTAAGGAAAACGCATTTAAAAATCATTGAAAACTTACATATTACCATACATATAGTCAGTTATGTAATCCACACAGAAACAAAAGCAAAATTCACATTGTTCATAATTTGCAGATTTTGTTTTAAATATTCTGCGTAATTTTTACGAGTACTATGTAGCAATATGAAAATTCAGAAATATGTAAATATTTATTATGCTAAAGAAGGGTCAAAAATTTAGTAACTGAAAGATAATAATGTTACATTGTTTTACAATCCCTTTGTTTGATTTCGGCTCTATAGTAATGTTGGAAACGAGTCAAAAGAAGAAAAAATTAATTATTAGTTATACGTTATGCTATTTTTATCTTCCGTATATCACGCTCCAACCCGTCGACCGATTTCAATCAACCTTATAGTATACACAAGGTAGCTATTGTGGCGTATATGGTTTACATTTCTATTTAGTTTAAATCAGTATTCAAGACAATAGAGCCAAAAATAGCCTCATCTTATAACACGTGAAGTACTCAACCTAAAGTGTACAATGCAATTCATCAGTCAAAAAGTAGGCGGAATTGGACATGTATTCATGGTTTCTCCCATGCAAAGTAATATTGATATTTATGTATCATAAGAACGGTTAAAGCAAAAGTTTCTGAATTTGGTCTGAATAACTCTATAGTCAATACAAGTCATCAGTCTAAAAGTAGGCGGAATTGGACAAGTATTCATAGTTTCTCCCATACAATGTAATATTGATTTTTGTATATCTAAAGAATGGCTTAAGTACAATTTCTGAATTTGGTGTAAATTACTTCATAGTTAATACAAATCATCAGTCAAAAGATAAACAGGCACGGCACATCCCATACATAGTAATATTGATTTTTGTGTATCTCAAGAGCGGTTAAGAATAAAGTTTCTGAATTTGGTCTGAATAATTCCGTAGTCAAAACAAATCATTAGTTAAAAAGTGGGCGGAATGGGACAAGTAAGCATGGTTTCTGCCATACAAACCGAGTATTTATTTTTGTATATCTTATGAACAAGGAGCAATATAAAAACCAGATGGGCCATCTATCAGTTTAAATTCGAACCAGAGGTTTTATATGTGGCAATACTTATGTCGTTCTATTCTGTCATAAAATTCAGTATATTATCTCCTCTGAACGAAATGAATCGATTAATGCTTGAGCAACGTTGGGATTTATTGGATTTATTTCCAAATCAAAGAAAATTGGTCGAATTTAGATTCAAATAAAATTAAAAAAATACTCTCTTCGGATGAAGCTCATTTTCATGGGTACGTTAGGAAGCAAATTTGGCGTATTTGGGGCCAAGAATACCCATATGTGGTATTACAGAAGCCAATGCACCTATTACGAGTGATTGGTGCAGCTCGTGCAGCGGAGGCATCATTGGCCCATATTTATTTAAAAATGAGAACGGCGCAACCATTACGATGAACGATATTTGGTTTCAACAGAATGGTGCAACGTGCCACACACTTCACGCCATAATGAATTTATTGCGTCAAACGTTTAATGGCCGTTTAATTAGCGCAAAAGTGATGTCAGTTGTCCGCCAAGATGCTGCGATTTGACACCATTGATTTTTTTCTGTGAGGCGCCGTTAAAGCCAAGTGTTATGCCGATAAGCAAGAGAGAGTTGAGCATTTGAAGGCTAACATTCGTGATGCCATTGCCGAGATATAACCCCATACCTTCGAAAATTTGTGTGATTGAATGAAATACTGTAAGGCCAGTTGCGGCAGCAATATGAATAAAATAATATTTCATTTCTAAACGGAACAATTTTACTTCAAAACAAAAAAATTAATAAAATCGGCAAAGCTCGTATTATTGTTATCGTTTACCGTTTTTGTTTTATTGCCTTTTAAAACTGAAACTTTTAATTGGCTCATCCGATATAAGCAGGTGCTGCTTATAGACCTTCTAATAATGCGCACCCTTCCACAAATAAAATTAATATTTTCACAAAAGGCGAAATCAATCAATTTGGAAGTATGATATTAGAAGTATTTTTTGCAGTGTTGTTAATAAGCTTGTATGACCTAAAACAATTATTTTGTGCAAACATCTTCATATTGAAAAATTAAATTAAATTATACAATCAATAGTTTTTTTCTTTTATTTATTTATTTTTATTATTTTTTTTTGTTGTTAATGTGTTAGACGGACAATATTGATTGTGTTTAATTATTATTTTTTGTATTTCTACATTAATGTTATTATAATTGTTACCTATTGCATAACGTATGTACTTAATATGCAATATAATTTGAATTTTTTAACATAATCCTTTGGTTAATTTTTATAATAATTAGCTTAATAATTTTGTATAACTAATGATTTCAATACTTTTTTCAATTTTTAATTTTAATTAAAAACTATTTCGTTATTTTTAATAATTCAATTATTAATGACAAATTTTTAATTAAAGCAGTACAAATAATAACAATAAAAGTACCTACCATGGTGAAATTATATAAGGTTGTGGCACTTTTTAACAATACAAAAAACAACGGGGCATTTTTTGAATCATTAATATCAAAAAGAGCCCATGATGGAATAAAAAGGCAGCTGTCAAAAGTAAAAAAAAAATATTAAAAATCAAGAAGGAAAACACTCAAATAAACAATTTAATTTTTATGTTTATTTAAAAAAAAAAAAAATAATAATAAAAAAGTGTTTAAAATAATGATGACGACTCATAAATCACATCAAAAGACACCAACGATTTGGCGATGCTTGCCTTTAAAATATGTATAAACGAGCCAATCGTTGGCATTTGTTCAGCGGCAGCAAATTATAAGAAAAATTAGGAAGTATTTATTTTTTATTTATTTATTATTTAACCCTTGACCCGTTACCTTTTTTTATACATAAACACTAACCATTAGTCGAAACAACTAACATATATTTACAACTGATTTTTACCGTGCCTATGTACAAATTGTCAAAAGTAGCCTTTTAACTTTGTTTTGAATAGAAATTAAATTAAACAAGATATTTACCACTTCTATTTAAGAATAAATAATTTTTTTCAATGTTTATTAGGAACATATTGTAGGAGAGGTTGTTGAGATTAAATAACTAAATAAAAAAAAAAAAAAAAAATGACAAAACTTAATATCATAATTCACAACATCAGTTCATGTTGAAGAAAATTAACTAAATTATAAATAAATATTATAAAATATATTCATTTTTTATCACCATTTGTTGCACGTTTCTTTAGTGTGTTCTCCTTACGCTCTTACAACAAATCGTGGATATTGAGTTTGTCATTATATGCTTTTAATACGGACCAAAACCGCAATTTATTAATTCAATTTAATTAATTGCTTAAAATCATCATTTAAATCTTTTTTAAAACTCATTTTCGTTCTCCAAAAAAAATATTTTTATTATAAATATAGGGTCAGCCAAATAATTATTTTTTTTTTTTTTGAAAAGGCTATAAAAAGAAACTACCAAATATTTTCTCAAATTTCTTATTTTATTTGAAAGTACAATCCTTTCGATTAATAATGGAAAATAATTTCATTCAAATGCCAGCTTCGGCTGGCCATGAAGTAGCCTACGCGATCGGTCCAATTTTTAAGCACATTATCGATTGTGTGCAGCTGTATTTCACCAATGGCTTCACGAATATTGTCCTTTAAAGCGTCAATTGTCTCCGGTTTGTTGGCGTAACATTTATCTTTGACGACACCCTACAAATAATAGTCCAACGGTATCAAATCGCAGCTCCGAGGTGGCCAAACGACATCAGCTCTGCGGTTGATAATGCGATCTTCAAAAACAGGGCGTAAAACATCGGTTGTGTGGTACGTAGCGCCGTACTGTTGAAACAAAATGTTGGTAATATTCTCCTCTTCAATTTTTGTGAACAAAAATTCGTTCAGCATGACCCGTTAACGATCGCCATTGACTGTAACGGCCACTCATTGCTCATTTCGGAAAAAAATGGCCCAGTTATGCCTCTGGATTAAAATCCGCACCAAACAGTGACTCGTCTTGGGTGTATCGGATTTTCAATGTATGCGTGCGGGTTTTCAGTACCCCAAATGCGATAATTTTGCTTGTTTACATACCCGCCGAGATCAAAATGAGCGTCATCTGAAGAGATGATTTTTTTTGGCAAAATCGGCATCTTGGAAGCGAAGCGTATACACAACCATATTTGTTCAGCGGAAGGATAAAACAAATTATCTGTCAAATCAGACATGAGCTAAAAGTTACCATTCGCGAAATAAGCACTAGTTGAAAAACAACACGTTAGATGGCGTACCCTTTATAGAAGAATATAAGATTGAAAGTTACACAACCACTAACCATTAGTCGAATCGACTAACACGAGCTTTATAACTAAAAAACACCATAGTTACTGAATAAATTTAATTGCTCATTATAAGAGAACACTGACGAGAGAATAAAGAAGAGTTCAAATTTATCGCGCAATTAAATAAAATGCTGCATATGCAAATAAGGGCGATGTTAGTCGAATCGGCTAAGGTTACGGTTCTAGGGTCAAAAACCACAAAAATTCTGTTAAGGACCACAGAAATTGACAAATTTTCAAATAGTTGTAAAATTTTTAGTAAGAAAACATAAATATAAACAAAAAACTAATAAAAACCAAACTGTTGACAGCTACGTGATTACAAAGCAAGCAAAAAAAAACAGCTGGTTCTTAAACACCACCTTATTAGTAGTTTCACCATAATACCGAGCTTTAGCTTACATTGTTCATAAATATTGTTTTTAAATGATTATATGATTTGACATTTGCCATTATAAAAGCATAAACTTAATAAAATAAATTTTTTTCAAGCATATGTATTTTTTTAAATAATGACAAAAGTGAGCTTGAAATAAATGAGTTCGATAGTATTAAATAATACACCAATATTTGCGTCAGAGCTGAAAAAAATAGTGACTGAACATTAGAATAGAGTTGTAGGATACTTTAAAACCATATCGGTACAATATACTTAATTTATTTAATAGCACTTTGGTGAGATGGAGTGATCCTGAGTAGAGTGTCTTACAGAAAATGTTTTGAAAAGATACCAAATTCATCTGCATTGAAAAACACAAGTGCGTTTATTGTGACTCTCTTTTTATGTATTTCACAGTAAGGATATAGCTGCTTGGATCTGGATGAAGTCCCATTGTTAATGCGATTTATAAAAGAATAAACAGAGGCAACTTCTGAGAATAACTTGCCTTTATAGAAGAGTAAGTTAAATGTATTATACTTGAAATTATATAAATATATACGAGTATTATCTGAAAGAGATTGCTTAAAAATGCAAAACGTTCTAAGATATTTTTCCTATGGGTACATAAAAAACACCAGGCTGAGCCAAATCCGGAAATCATGTTGATCAGGTTGTAGGAGTTGTTATAAAAGAAAGTCCATTGTCATGGATATTTTTTGAGCAAATATTTTCAGGGGGCTGAAGCTTTTTAATTATTGAAAATTCGAAGTCGCTGAGTTTTAAACCAGGATTTTAACCATCACACCACGCCAAAAATGTTTTAAAATTTTAACTACCAAATTAATGAGCAATTTTTTTAATCTTTTCACTAAAGTTCTTTTATGCTTTACATTTTAGATGCCAAAATTATCATAAAAGCCTTTGGATTCAATGCATTTGTTCCTTATTACACTTATGAAGCAAAGTAGAATGTACTTCCAATGGTATTCAGGCACCATATTGTACAAATCGATTTTTGAAAAAAATGAAAAATTTCTATTTAAATTCTTCAAAAAGGAGAAAAAGAATATGAGCTCATATCCTGTGGTATGTGTTTCGCATAATGCCATGCAATTGCATATTGTTTGAGTTATAATGTGGCACTTTTCACTGCATTAACGACAAAAATCATTTCTAGTTGCAGGAATGACAGTAAATTCATGGTATTTGTAATGAGAACGCAACTTCATAGCAATCGTATCCAACCATCCTTCATCACAAAAATCTATGGCATGTATTAGAGTTGTTGCGATGTCTGTCATCTTTCTTTATTGCTGTTAGTTTTGGAAGACAATCATATGTTAAATTCGTACTATCGAGTAATGACAACTGAAGTCGTGAGAGAAGATAAAGAAAAAGTGTGGTTTTGAGATGATAAATTATTTCAAAGTATGTTAAATTGCATTTCACAGCGAACGCAATTAAGTGATTGTATTTAAAGCAAATTATTTGAATAATTTTGCAAAATAAATTAAACTGAAATGTTGATATGTGTATCCAAAATTTGTTAAAATAGAGTTGTTTTTATTATAGGGAAATGAGTAACTTAATATACATATATTTGCTAAGTTATTAAGTTAGATAGATTAAGGAAATTCGACTAAACCTTTCTTGATGGCTTATCGGTTTCCGACTTAATATTGGAAATTGTGTTACATGTGAGGCCTTTGGTTGATTGTCAAGACCGGTTAGTCTAGATTTGGTGGCTGGCACAGGATCATCATTTCACAACACCAAGAAGAATAAAATAATTTTGGGTTATAAAATATATACACTCTTAATTATAAAGTTATGTATGTATTTTTGATTTAAAAAAGTTTACATAATTTTTGTTTTTAAGTCTGAAGTAAAATATCGAAGCAAAAAGCACGTTACACTCTCTCTCTTTCTTGGTACCAAGAGTGATATGTAGTTTTATTTTAGTTGAAAACATTAAAATAAAACAATTTTTTTTGGTTTTCAACGAGCAAAAACAATATATTTTTTGTTCTTTCAAAAAAAGTAATTTCATACTTTTTTAATTTTCTTATTAATGTACATATTGAGTATAAAATAAGTGATGAAGTATTCGGTTTCAAATTGGACCAAAAATGAAACATAGTTTTATTATATCAGAAAAAAGCTTTAATAACTCAAATATTTTGGTTTTATTCAGAGTTAGCAAACCACTGAGTAACCCAATTAAACGCACTCGGGTTTTGTTGGGTCTTATATTTCAAAAATCCCGGGTGGCCTTTTTCATTTTAAGTAAGTAATTCGTAGTTTAATTTCAACAAGAATAACTAATATATATGTATTGTGAGTAAAATTTAATGCTGTCCCTCTTTTAGCTTAAAAAAATTTGTGCTTTACAAATTTATAAAAATAAAACTTTATCAAATTACTGCTTACAACTTTTTCCACCTCTGAGCCAAAGTCCGAACCCAATCTCAGGAAAACTATTCGTCTTTTGAGGCGATCCATTTTGAAATCGAAATTTCTTCACAAGAAGTGATTCGTTGACATGCCAAAAGATATTGTTTCCATTGAAACAGCCAACATCAGAAGAAGAAGTGTTTGTAGAGTACGGCAGGTGTAGTATTTGATAACCGAGTGTTGTCATGCAAAAGGCAAACTTATCTGTCTGCCTGTCTTTATATACAGGCCGTTTTTCTTATAATGTATGATTCAAACGAGGTAATTGCATTTTGCTCCGATCATCGAGTTAATACCGCCTTAAATCTGCAAAGAGTGCAAAATTGCTTTATAAATACTAAAGCAACGAAACTGTGCTAACAAACAAAAAAATATTTTTGAAGTAAACAAAATTTGGAAGCAGTTGTAAAACCCAAATATAACCAATAAAGTCCGATGAGTTGGGTTTTAAAAAGAAACTCGAGTTTTTGTCAACCCTGGCCATAATCGGTAACCTTTTGGCTTTCTTGTGGTAAAGAAAGCCATTATTCCGTCAGTGTAGAGCTTCCCGTTTTTCTGAGCGAAAAACTAATTCAACTGTGTTTTGCCGGCTGGTACGGAATTTAAATTGACACTATTAAAAAAATTCTGCAGTGATCAAACAAATGGTTATGTAACTGTGCAAGGTCCCGGCTATCTGCGATTTTATAATATCTTTAACAAAGTTTTAAACGTCACTTTTTAAACTTTTTCAACAAATTTTATTTTAGTAATGTGATTGCACTATATATTTTTAGGAAAAAAAATTGTATGAATATAATTATTTTATATACATAAAGAGCTTTTAAATACAGGGTGTCCACCAAATTATTTTAGGGAATGGTGATGTTGATTGGCCTTCACGGTGGACGGATTTGACTACTCTGGACTTCATTTTGTGAGGATATCTGAAAAGAAAGGCTTATGCAAACAAACCAGAAGCGCTGGAGTAACTCAAACAAAATTCTCGTGATGAAATTAATGAAATACTGCGTGAAATGTGTGAGAATTTAATGAAAAATGTGCTCAAAGCGGCCCGAATTTGTGAGGCTAACACAGGCGGACATTTATCTGATGTTGTTTTACATACATAATTGCTGACATTAAATAAACATTTATCAATATAAGATCCACTCTCTTTCATATAATCAAAAATTATAAACAAACAAAGTAGTATATCTTCCCGGCGGATGAATAGTAGCTTATTATTTGAAACTTTTGAGTAACGTCAGAAACACTACTGAAAACAGCGAAACGGTTGAAGACAGAGATAAGGAAAGCAATCGAAGAATACAATGCAACCCTTCCAATCTGAATGAGATAAATTGAAAAATAATAAGGCGGCAGGTGAAGATGGACTACCAACGGAAATTCTACGGGTAGACATTCAAACCACAGCTGAAATTCTATGGCCTTATATTACAGCAGTATGGAATGAAGAGAGGCTGTCTCCTACGTGGAAGAAGGGCATCATTGTAAAGTTACCAAAAAGTAGCGACTTGAAAGACTGTAATAATTGCTCTACTTAACACCACATATAAGATACGAGTATTTGCAGTCATACTACAGAGGAGGCTTCAGAGCAATAGACATTTTACGAATAATCATTGAACAGTCCATAGAATGGCGTTCTTCCCTGTATCTACCGTTCGTCGATTTAAAGAAAGCGTTTGATACCAGCAGACGAACTGCTATATGAAAACTACTAAGAACAAAAGTAGTATCCGAAAAAGTAATTCGAATAATCGGAGCGATATATGAGGATGCAGAACTTTCAGTTCTTCACAACAAAAACATCAGCAAGCCATTCCACATCAAGAAAACCAAGGCCATTAGAATAAACAATACGGGGACGGAAAATATCATACTACAGGGTTAACCAGTTTAGTATGTAGATAGCTTCTGCTATATAGGAAGTACATTGACTACTTAGGGTGGCACAGAAACAGACGTAGATAACAGGCTCAATCAGGTAGAGCGGCATTAAAGTAGCTCAAAGAGCTATGAAGTTTAATTTTATAGATTTTTTTAAGTTAAAAAATTCCTTGTATTATGTTCATGGTTATATATGATTGAATTAATTTCATGTAAAGATTCTAATCCTAATGAAATTGGGTTAAAAACTTGTAAATATGAGTGAACTAGATAGTATATTTTGTGAGAACAATAGTATATTTGAAACTGACAGACACCCTAATTAGGGCTTAGTTTTTTTTAAATCAAATTAACTCTGCACCCTTGTAGAAATGTATTGTACATTATTCAAATTTCTTTTTAACTTTCGTAACATCATTTTAATCGACTCACTTCTAAGATGCTGCTAAAAGACCAAGTTTGTGACCTTAAAAATTATGAAGCTGATCTATGTTCAAAGAAAATTCAATTTTCGACGAGAATTAAATAAAAGTAATAGTTTAGTTCTTTACATTTGCCTTGAGCAATATGTAATTTTTTATCTTTCCATGAAAAACCATCAGTTACATGTTTCGTAAAGAAATCTAAAATTTCTAATTAAAATTATGTATTTCATTGAAAATATCAGATTTTTTTATTCATTAGACAAAGCCGTAGCATTGAAAGGCACTCACTTTATTTATTTTCAAATAATTTAAAAAGTAAAAAACAGTTAAACTATAAAAATACAAAAATTTAGAATTTTGAAGGATTAATAGATGCCATTTATTATACAATATAAGTCTTGCTGTCTTGTTGACACACCCATCGCAGCGAAAAAAAGATTGGTTTCAGAATAATGACGCCGAGGTCTTGAGCTGGCCGGCACAGTCGCCAGACTTATATGCTATCGAAAATCTGTTGAAAATTGTTAAAGCAGTTCTCCGATGAAAAAACCTTTCAGAACAGTTGTGGGAATTAGTGAAAGAAGCGTGGAAAGATATTCCAATAGAAACATGTCGGAGAGTCTATGCCAAAACTGTGCTTAGCAGTCATTGAAAATAAGAGCTATTCCACCTAGTACTGAGGTAAATAAACTGCAGTTAAAAGAATTATTTATTCAGAATTATTTAATTATTAAAATTTTTTTAGAACACCAAATTTAGTAAATCTATTTATTTGAACAAAAAAATGTAAATAAATAAATAAAATGCTGATTTTGGCAATATTGATGAATACATAGTTTCTTAGTTTCGATTATATCTTTTATATCTTTTTTATGTTATTTTTGTTATAATTTTACCAAAATAAAAAAATATGTATATATTAATCGAGTTTTTCTAATGTTTCAGTTGTCTCAAAGATGTAAGATCTAGGAGAACCTATTTTTTTGAACAGCACTGATAATATCCAACTACTTTAACAGGTATTTAATACAACAAAAATTACCATTTAAGCACACTCATTCCTTAAGGTATGTTTACATTTAACAAATGTCACTGTGCTAGTTGGAAAAAACCGTCAAGCGGGGCACCCGGCGGTTGACCTAATTCTAGTACGCTAAATCCAGTGGTGCTAACCGTAGTACGTACGTATGAGTGACGCAGAAATATCACTCATACGTATGTATTTACGTAGTAATGTGATAACACTGTTTATTTGAAAAAAAGAAAACAAATAAATATATAAATAATAATATTTTTAAAACGGTTGT
Source organism: Wohlfahrtia magnifica (assembly GCA_023159175.1). Lineage (NCBI taxonomy): Eukaryota > Metazoa > Arthropoda > Insecta > Diptera > Sarcophagidae > Wohlfahrtia > Wohlfahrtia magnifica. The sequence continues at coordinate 248,764 of JAKWBJ010000005.1, forward strand.
GCAGATTAGAAAGTATAAGGTTTACTTAATTACGTAATTTTTTTAAGTTTATTCAGTAAAGTTTATTCAATAAATGTTATTCAATAAAGTTTATTGAATAAACTAAGCCATGGTTGAGTTAAGCGAATGTAAGCTGTGCAACGTTCTACACTTTCGAAATAACAGTTTACCATAAGAAAACAGTTAGCACCATAAGGTTCAGCATACTCGAAATAGGTTTAATCTCCAGGTGCTTCACTTGTCGGAAAAAAGTGTCAAATTAGAAAATTATAGAAATATTTGTTTTTAGTTTTTTTTTTTCTTAAAATTTATTAAAAAATTAAAAACATTTTTCGTACTATTTTCTGTTTCCAAATAATTAAAAAAAAATTGCTGACACAAAAGAAAATGCTTAAACAAAATGTTTCTATAAAATAGTGGTTACTTTTTTGTCTTATGTAAACCTACCTTCACAGACATATAAACTGGTTGGTTTTTATTTTCTAAAAGTTTTGCATTAATTTGCGTTTATTATTGAAGTATACAAAAGGTAGTAGACGAAGTTAACCTTCATTATTGATGCATTTTTAATTCTGAACTACATACATATTTATTAATTTATAATTGCTTTTAAGCCATTTTGCAAAGTTTTTGTGCTTGAATATTTTTAAAACTTTCCTTAACACCAAGAATAGTTTTAAACTTTTTATTTTTTAACAACTATTCCTTGATTTTTAAAAAGTTAATTAAGTTTTGTTAATAAAATACCTTAAGAATATTAAATTTTATATTCGTTGAAAAAAAAGTTTGTAGTAAGACTAAGTATTACTATTAGTTAAATTTGATAAATAATAATAATAAATTTAGTATTTTGAACATAATTCGTTATTTTCAATTCCAATATAAGTACATAGATACATACTTACTTCCAACCAAAGCAACTTATTAAAAGCAATAATAATTTTCCTTTTTTCACTTTTTTGCTTACACTTATACTAGTCAATGATATGTCGGAGTTTTCGTTTTGCGCTTTCTATAAATATTAGCCAATTTTCATCAATATTCATCCAGAAAAATAGAAGAATGCCATCTTAATAAAAGAAGGGCAACTTTTCTTTACTCTTCTCTTGTGCTGTAAAGTGAATTGTGGTTTCTTGTGTTAATAAATTGTTTTCATTCATTAAACCCACAGATTGAAAACTCTGAGGTTATTTTACTCAACCTTGTTCAAGAATCAGAATCGCTATTACAGAAAAAAAATCGTTCACATTATATGGCGCCAGAGTAATTGATCTCAATTTTTAGAGGCGAAATGCACCAAACAATATCTGTAACGAAAATCGGATTTTTAGTATTTTAGTGATGTCACTTACTCTTGAATATACTGACATCTCTCAAACAGCCTGATGCACATAAGAAGGTAAGAATTTTTTCGGTTATTGCAAAATATCTCCGGAGTGAGACAAGCAAAAAAGTTTGAACGCTACTACTACCTGATGAGATCGCGTCTACATTTTCGTCCAAACAACATTAATATATCTTGGGGAATGTTGGGACTAATTAGTATTGTGAGAGCCACGCTATTTCGGCAAAGAAAATTAGATAACTTTTGGATACTATAGTAACTCCAAATAGGACAATCTCTTACCGAACAGGATAACTGGCTTTGTTCGTAGCCTCATCTTGTTGTGGCGAATATATATGGATGCACAAAAAATCCTTTGTTCGTGGTATGCTTTGTTCTCGATTTATCAAAGAGTCGTTATCTGGTAATATGCTTGAATCGATACTTTCTGTGAGTAAAAAACTGGGCTAGGTCAGCTTAAGTCAATTTATTTATATTTGCTTAGTTTAATCCCAGTACCCAGCATACCATTTCACAGGCAAAATATAATTGAATTGTAGAATAAGCTGTTCATAAGAGATTTCCTACAACTTTTTGTAAGCATACTTATCACAAGCTTATTTGAATACAAAAAGTGAACAGTTACAGTCTTCAAATACTACTACTTAGATAACAATTTAACAAATATGGTTGCATATGACTAATTCTCGCTATAGTTTTGTAAATGTTTTTGAAAAAAATTTTTTGGACGATCTTAAAAAAAATATATTTATTACATATCGAGCCGCCAAAAAGACGTAAGTACCATGATTAGTGATTTTCGTTTTGAATTAAAAACCGATAGTATTCGATGATTCCCACCAGCACACAAAATTTTATAGTGGCAATTTACGATTTTACAAAGAAACCAAAAAGTCATATGTACTACAGTAGAACAAAATATTTTTAAAATAAACCTTCTCCTATAAAATTTGTCTTTCGTCGCTTACGTTTTTTTTTGGTGGTTATGGATGGCTTGATATTTATGTATTTTTTTTTATAGAAATTAATTGTTCTCGTAGTTCCAACATGTTCCCCGACGAGCAATGGCATTTTGTTCTATTATCCAAAAGTATTCATTTTGAACTGGATTCGGGCTTTATGTTAACCAATCAAATGCCCATAATTGTAGTTTTGCCAGCATTTCTTTACATTTATTAACACGCGCAGGCTAGTGGCGCTGATACATCGGCAAACACTTGTTTACAAACCTCGTATATGTAAGCGTGAAAAATAAAAATAGCCAATCACATACTTAGAGAACTTACACGCAACGTATGCATGTGGCTATTTCTTTACTTTTCACGCATGCATACGCGATATTTGCCAATGTATGAGCGGTTTAAGTTGCAAGCGCAGTACCTTTTGGTACTATAATTTAAATACGTAGAAACATTTATTCTCTCTTTCCTTTTGGGTTCCACGTGCAACCCTTTTATTATTATTATTATTTATTTATATTTTTTTTTGTTTTATACGCGCGAATCAAATGTCTTTACTTTTTCGCAGACGCATAGTCAGCATTCAAATCAATTGCGCAATTCGGTTACATTATAAATTATTATAAAAAATTGTAAAATGGTAGAATAAACAAATTAAATGGACTGTCTAGAATGTAACAAAAAAATAAAGTTAGTCGTTTGCTAGCTAAAAAAAAAAAATAGAAAACTACTTTTCTGTAAGCTTATTCTATAATAAGACTTCTAAGCTTACTGTAATTTGTAAACCAGCAATGTTATTACAAGGATTCAGTTTTCATTATTAAACAATTTTTAATAAGCTTTCTACAATAGCATCATAACGCTTTTCTGAGCTTAAGGCTTTAATTAGTATGCTTGTACAAGTTATTTTAAAATCGTTTTAGTTTGTTGGGTACTTTTAATGGGTAGATATATGAATTACATTTTGTTAAATGTATTTTTTTTCTCTAACTAGAGTAGTTAAAACGAAAATGTATCTTTATCTTGGAGCGCGCTGTATACAGTCAAAACTGCACAGCTTTTGTAGAATTATAGGCTAAAAACGTAGATCTTAAAAAGAAAATTTGGAAGGGAAAATCTGGTTTTATTTTAATTCAGCGCCCCAGTATAACTTAAGAAATCCAAATCAACATCCTACAGTATACGTAACATCTAGAAATCTGGCTCCCTCACTCCAGAAATTAAAATAAAATATTGTTGTAAGAATTTGTAACATGTCTGGTAAGCGGTTCTTCACCAATAGTTGCTTGAGGAAAATTGTAATGATTTGCTACCTAGAACCATAAGAAATGCAAAACAATTGCGGATTGCCGACTAAGATGATATAAATATGGATATGAATAGAAAAAAATATAAATTGATCGGACACATACTCCAAAAGCCAAGTAATAACATTTACCAAGAAACTCTGGAGTGGAGTTCACAAGGGTCTGTAAGGCCTAAAGCCACATGAAGACGAACAAGTTTTAAAGAAAGATGTCGAAATAATTTGCGATATACAGGAATGGGCAGCAAAGATTGGAGTTTCTATATAAACGGCTATTATTCCTGATGGAATTTTCTGATTATTTTATTATTATTAATATAGCAAAAACCAGTTCTGAAACCATTGGTATAAAAAAAATAAAATTCTTATATCTCGGAGGACAGAATTTCACAGATGGTAATCTAATGGCAAAGCGTTTAATATTCTAATCAATTTTGATAAAAATATTCCTATGCATAAAGTAATTGTTGGGAATTACAGTGGGTCAAGTTGAAATATATGATATCCTAGACTGCAATGTACATTTCGGAACGATGTATTATTAACCGCTTTATTTTACTACAGCCAAATGGCGGTGAAAGGCTAACAACCTACTTTTAGATATTTGTACAAAAGTTTATGAAAGCTTGCAGCTAAGATTAAATATATTCAGAGTGTGTACGAGTTCAGCAGAGGAATAAAATTATACAAAATATCTACGTCTCTTTAAACGAAAACGACCGATTTTGAAAAAACATAGAAGTAAAGGCTTACAAAAAACTTATTTAGGAACAATTACTAGATGTCCAATTAAATCCATAAGCTTCATCAAAAATTTACTTAACAGCCTGTGGTTATTTGGATATTAATTTCTATTAAAACTAATGTACATACATATGTACATACTTATTAAAATACATATATGATAATTGTTTAGAAATGTTTCTTAGCACGTTCTCATCAGTATCTACGGTTGAATAACTTAAAATAATACCTTTATAGCTCTAATTTCATTCTCTATGAAATAGAATATGGTAGACAGAATACCTTAAAACAATCAACTCACATGCCACATTGTAAGTTTAACAGCATTCATTGCAAGTGTTCATGGTGTAGTTATAATTTCACAAGCGCAAGCATTTGTTTTTAATGTCATAATTTTATTTCTCTGACTGAATCAGATAATTCTATTATGAAATCGCATACACAAGTGTAGCTTTAATGTTATTTAAGAAGAAAAATTATTTGTGGCTTAAAACTCAGTAATATAAGCTTTTGTGTTTAGTCAAATGCAACGAAGTGGTAATGCTGTACAGAATACCTTCAAACAATCAAATCACATACCACATTGTAAGTTTAAAAGTATTCATTGCAAGTGTTCATGGTGCAGTTATAATTTCACAAGCGCAAGCATTTGTTTTTAATGTTATAACTTTATTTCTCTGACTGAATCAGATAATTCTATTATGAGAACGTATACACAAGTGTAGCTATAATGTTATTTAAAAAGAAAAATAGTTTGTGGCCTAAAACTCAGTAATATAAGCTGTTGTGTTTAGCCAAATGCAACGGAATGGTAAACACTTCATTGTGGCAATTGACTAATTAAATTACAACATAAAAGCGATTTAATGAGTGGGGTATGATTTTTCAATTGCAAATAATTCTAGACTGAACACAATGTTTAGAATGCTTTTATCGTCTATTGTATTAAAAAAATAATTTTTTTTCTTTTTTAATAACGACGTGATTTTTCAGCATGAAAAGGATTTTTTTTTTTAATGTATGAAAACATAAATGTTAAAAATTATTTATGTTTATGACATCAAAGTTAAACTTTTTCATCAGACTTTGTGTTATGAGTATGAGGATTAATTTACATTGAAGATAAAAGTAAACCATTAGTACAAATTGTGTAATTTAGAGTAACTAATAACACTGGTCAAAAAAAAAAAAAAAAATTCTGGCCTTTAAATAAAACTATATGGAATAAAATGATTTTGATGCTCTGAATTCAAACTCTGTTAAATTTTTTTCTATAGGTCTCAAATTTTTTTATGGACGTGGCAAATTTTTCGCCCAAAATTTGATAGTTATGTCAACATATTTCATCAAAACTTCAAAATGGCTTAGTCCATTTTAATCCATGTGCTACCATATGTTAAGGAACAAAATTTTCTATAAATCGTTTTAGTTATATATTTTTGTATTTTCAACAGTTTTGAAATAATTTATAAAAAAAAAATTCGAGCAAAATTATACCATTTTTTTATTTATTTTTTTGAAAAAGTCATAAAAATTTTTTCAAAATGAAAATTTTCATGTTAAGCACTTAAGATGTTGCAGATAAAATAAGTTATAAATTATGCAAATCGGTTGGCCATTGCTGATTTTATTCAAAATTAAACGCAGGTACTTAATTTTGACCAAAATTATAAACAAAGAAAATTGATTGCAAATTTACTGGTAATTTTTTTTTCCTTTATTTCCAAAACGTCATTAAAAAATTCTTAGAATATAAATTTTACATTTTGAGCATTTTAATAATAGTCAGGCATGTTGAAATTAAAATAACCTATAAAGGCAAGTGCATAACTTTGCCAAGAGTGAAGTTTTCTTTTCAAAGGCTATGGTAGGTAAAAAATATTTAAAGTATAAGTTCTTATTGTTATTGTGGTAAAAAATCAAGTAGAAAATGCATTTCCAAGAATGATAACACATTTTTTTTTTTTCATCATGCAGCACTTGCGAAACCGAGAAGACTAATCTTATTTCATTTTATCAAAACCAAAAGTTTATTTTTAAGGTACTCTAATGACTATTTCCTTTTTATATATTTTTTATTTTTTATTTTTTGTGTTTTGCATAATTTTTCCAAAGACCTAGCTTATTAGTAATGGATATTTGTTTTAGATTACAGTATATCAATGGCTTGAACTATCAAAAGCTCTTTAGATTTATTCAGCCGCACCTGTGGGTTATTTAAAATAACAGCATCATACAGTAACTTCCCAAATTATGAATGCTTGGAATTGCTATCGATGAAAAAAACAAATATTGGCCGCCAAAAATATGTTATAATACTTGTGCAAGTGTCTTAAGAGGCCATTTTGACTACAATAGAAGGATCATGACATTTATCAAACCAATGATATCGAGTGAACTACAAAATCAGGAACATGATTGTTATTTACTCATGACCACTAGACGTGCATTTACGAGAAAAAATAAGAACAAAATCATATATTCGAACATTTATCTGCTCGAGGTCCAGTTCTTCGATACAGTAATATTTTTTCCTTTCATTATTTTTGTGTGTTGCCTAAAAATGTGTTACTTTCAACATATCTGGCTCTCATTAAAATGTCTAAAATATAAAATTTGTATTTCAAGCAGTGTTGCCACAGCTTTCAATTTTTTCTAACCAAATTTAAATGAAAAAGTAACCAAATTGGATAAAAAGTAATCAATACAAATCGAAGGCAAAATTAATCAATTCTGGTTAGAAATAACCAAAAACGGCAACGCTGATTCTAAGATTTTTTTATAACTTTTTGGAAATAGAAGAAAAAATATTCCACTAATTTTACAAGAAAAAATTTTTCGTTAAATTTGGTCGAAGTAACATATTTGCATTTAATTTTGGATAAAATCAGCAGTAGAAAACCGACTTAACATGTAAAATTTTCATTCATTACTAAGAGTGCACAGACTTACTAAATAACGTGACACTGTATTTTATGACTGACGCGGATGTACTGTTTAATGCAACTTGGGGGACATAGGACTCGTTAAATTATAGCTTACTCAACACTCAACCCAGATAATATTATAAATTAATAATTTATCATTATTAAAATCTTTAATATAATATTATCAATAAATAAATATGTAAATGCACAAAAGGGGTTTCTATAAGAACCCATATTAAATAAATAAGTTTGTAACTTTACGTTAAAATTAATAAAAAATATAAATATTATAAATAAATGAATTTAAAAACTAAATGAATGGTTTCATTAAAAACCCTTATTTATAAAAAAAAAATTTTTTTGAGCGAAAGAAATTCTTCTTTATCCTGGTTGTTAACGAATAAATCCAGAACTGTTGAAAATACCATAAAAAATGAATTACTAAACATTTGGTAGTACTTGGATTAAAATCGGTAAAGTAAATTCAAGTTATGATGAAATATATTGACATAACTATCATATTTTGGGTGCACAATTTCCCAGTCCCATAAAAAATTTGAGCCTGATGGAAAAAAACTGAAAACAGATTTGAATACAGCGCATCAGAATCATTATATTACTTATTGTTTTATTCAAAGGATTTTTTGCTGTAGAATATTGTAATTTAATAACATAATCTTATATGCATAACCTTTATTTATAAGTATTCTTTAAAGTAACTTTGTTAAAAATAGTTAAAGTTTTAATAATGAACATAGTTAATTTTATAAGTTTGAAAAATATCCTTAGGCCACAAATTAATTAAGGTATGCTTGATTCGTTTATAGGTCGTTCGCTTTTAATACGCACTGTTGTTTTATTAAAATAGTGCAATAAAAACGATATAATCTAAAAAGTTTTATGGCTGAGACACAAAATACAAATAATTAGCTTTTTGCTTAAATTGTGGTACTTGTTTTCATAAATTATTAATATAAGGCTGAAGACCCTTGAAATTTTTGATGGAGAAAACCAAACAACATTTCAGGCTGAAACGAATACGTTTACTCTTGTAATGAAATATGTATAATTAAAAAAATATATATATATATGAAAAAAAAAGAATCACAATAAGAAAAAATATTAGAAAGTTACAGTTAGTTGAGTATGGCTCTTTAAATTATTTTTTATTTATATTCCGAATAATAGCAAATATGCATAAAAAATAGTAATAACTTTTACAAAAGATACTACAATATTATGGGTCAGTCAATAAAAATGTTATTTTCCGAAATAAAAAATTTTGCCTTAATATCGAAAAAATTCAATAATTTTTTGGATAACTGAATTAACTTTAAGCCGAACAAAGTCTAACAAAGATTAAGCTACAGGACGCTGCACTTTATTTGAAAAAAATATGTTGTTTGTTTACCTAACATATTGTTAGCCACAGGAATGCCAACCTGTGGCTTGTTACATTGCTTTAAATAAATAAATAAAAGACACAAAAACAACTACGCGCTTATTAACAATTAAAAACAAATCTCAAGAACAAAACAAATAACCTGTGGGTTATTTTTTTAAGTAAACTTGCCTTTATAAAAGTTGGTAGAGGGGGGTATATACAAAGACCAATCTTATAAAAGAAAGTTTGTTACTGTATATGCTCATCAAGCAAATACAGTGTAGGGTATTGAGTGGGAGAGAGAGAAGACTATTTGAGGAATTAATATTTGTAATATTTTGTACTTACTTAGGGATATTTACCTTAAGTATAGAGATCCGATTGCCAAATATGAAGAAGTAAGTATATCAAGGTCATTTTAAAAATTCTATATCATTTTAGTAAGGTTTTAAGGTAAGTAGTAGATTTTAATTTTAGATTAAGTAGATTAGATGTAGGGTATTCCAATGTAGGCTTTATATTTAGTATTAATTTCTTAGAAATCAGTTGTACTAGATGATCTAAGTTATTCGTTGTCCAAAGACGTGCTTTGGACGAACTGAAAGAAGTAAAAGTAGTAAAATCCATTGAAATTTCATGTGAATATTTTTAACCGAATCATGAGTACGTAATTGTTATAAAGTTTCTATTAAGTCTTAATTTAAATAGCAAAAAACTCAACCAGCTTACACACTTTGTTACGGTGATATAATTGCGTAAAAATATACTATGTATGTGCCGTCCTACCATCATATCTGTGATTTGAATTAACAAAAATTATGTGCAAAGTATTCTTAAATACATATTGTTAGGAAAATAAAAAAAACAAAAACAATACTGCACTGCCATATCTACCATCTTTACTTTACATTTGAATTAACGGATATGAAAGTAGAAGATGGTCGATATTTCCAGAATCTTCCAAACTGTAGTCAATTAGGTATATAAAGGGGCTGCCTTACATACACGTCAGTTAGTTATCGTTTGGCTGTCAATACATAAAGTTGTGTAAAGCAGAAATAAAAGTATTTTATAAACGAATATTAAGTGCTATATTTAGACAAACACTATAAAAGTTATAGTGAAGTAAATAAAGAAACTGTAAAATAGTAAAAAAAAAGCAATATATACGAACTCAAATGTTTTAAAAAGGTTAAAACGTAACAATATATACACGTCACATTACAACAACAAAAAGTCAAAAAGTATCTCGAATTTGCTAAATAATAAAAGTCTCTGGTCTATACTAGACCATTCTCGAGTAATTTCTTAGTCAAATTTAACAAGTTTTGTGAACTTAGTTTAGCAGACAGTAGTACACAGAAAAAAAGTAAATACAAGTTTTCAAAGATAATAAATTTTTGAAATTTCTTTTAATTTGGGTCTTTTTTAAATTTTTGCTCTTTTTATGAAAACTTTCTTATGTAAAAGAGGTCACATAGTGTTTAGAAATAAAAAATTTGACAAACGTGCAACAAGTGACTCTATATTTAATTGAAAACATTTAGAGAGCACGAGTGTTAATAGATTTGGATATGTCCATTGCTTTAAAGTCTAACCAGCTAGAAAATTTGCAGATTTGTTTTTAGGGTTGTGTGCGCTGAAAAAGTATGAAGAATCGGCTATCTACTAGTATATTAGTATAGTATAATATTTTTTTTGTTCTCGAAATATGATTTTACCGGTTTTTGTTCTCTTAAAATGTAAATTATATACTTATAAATAGATTTTACATACTCCTAACAAACGCAAACTGTGCAAATATACAATACAACGTTTTTGCTTTTAGTAAAACAAGTTAACAACATTTGCATTTATTACCAGCAGTAGCAAAGTGAAGTGTTATATAAATTTAATTTAATAGGTTATATTCCAAACATACAGGTTAAATTGGCATAAGTCGCAGTCCTTTTAAATAAAAAAATAGTGTAAATAATTTCGTGTAATCCTCATTGCGTTAAAGTGACTTCTCTTGAATAAAGTTACAGTATCAAATAACAACATTTTAAGAACTATTTGCGTTGCTATTAAGAAGATTCTAAAAATACTATCCGCAAACATAAAAACCTGCCTTTCAGAAACTAGTTAACGATAACTTGGAATGTTAATTTTCCTACCTCTCAGAAATCTGGCCAATCATCTGGGGAGTTCGAGTGTAATTTATTCTACGCATTGACATAAGGACACAAATCTTAGGCAGGTTATCAAAAGAAATACTGTAAAACTATGAATAAAAATGTCTCAAGCCAGATACAGGGTAGGCAGATTTGAGGTTAAGAAGTAGATTGGCTTTCAAATGATGAAATGTCAAGAATTGAGCTGTCAGCTTTTGACACTTATTTAGTAGAAAATTTAGAATTATAACTATGGAACGCTACACTCTTGAACAAAGAATTATAATTGTGAAAATTTACATTTTTGAACAAAATCATCTTTAGTGATGAGGCCCATTTTCGGTAAGGTGGTTATGTAAACAAACAAAATTGTCGCATATGGGGCTCACAAAATCCACAAACAGTCCTCGAAAAACCATTATATCCATATAAAATTATAATAATCCAATTACGGTTTGTGGTTAGGCGGCATCATCGGCCCGTATTTTTTCGACAATGAGCAAGGAACCGCGGTGAATTCTTTGTACTGTCCAGCGATGATAACCAATTTTTTGTGGCCACAATTGGCTAATGTTGACATCAGTGACCTTTGGTTTCAGCAGGATGGCTCCACAAGCCAAACAGCCAGGCAAACACTTCAGTTATTACATGAGAAATTTTCCGTTTCGTTCTTGTCATTATTTTTTCTAGGGTCATTTGAAAGACCGGGTCTACGTGAACAAGCCACAAGCTACTGAAACTTTGAAGGATGAAATTCTTCGCTGTATTGGCGTGATAAGCGAATTTTTGTTTTGCAAAATGTGGTTCAAAATTTTGTTGAAGGAGCGGACATCTGCCGACGTGCTAGAGGTGGACGTTTGCCCGACATTATATCCCATTATTAATTTCCATATTTCTATTTTATATTGGTATGAATAAAATTTAATTTGTCAAAAAAAAAAACATATGTTTTTAAGCCAATTTACTTCCTAACCTCAAATTTGCCCACCCTTTACATACATATATCAAAAACAACACGTTCAAAGTTTGTTTACTTGCAAAAATTAATAAGTAAAATATTCGCAACCATAAAGTTAGCCCGAAACAAGATAAGTCTTGGCAATGGTATGTGAAACTGAGTTGGACACAGAAATCTCAATTTAATGTTCGTTTTACTTACAAGTATGTTGAATATACTATCTTCACGTTAGCCGGCAAGTAAGGATACTGTTGAAAGTAAAACTAGGATATAAATTTTAGTTCCATTTATTACAATATGGGTGGTGTGGTGTAGTGGTTCGAACACACGCATAACAACACAAGCCAGCCAGGTTCTAACCCCAGCAGAGGCCAATAATAAATAATTTAATTATAGTTTCATTTCGAGTTTTTAATAAAAAGGTTTCAACTTTACCTGCAGACAACTCAATCTAAAAAAAAAACTAAAGAAGAAACCCTCGTGGCCTTCTAACCTTTCTCTGGCGATGATGACAAACATCAGACGAATCATAAAAAAATGCCATCTACTGGGAAAAAATTACAACGCTAAAGTAAAGATCACCACCAATTAGCAAGGTTGTTCAGCACCACTACGCAATCGATATGAAGGGGCTACAGTGGATTATTCATCTACTTAGCTTGAAACTTCAACTTAATTAATTAAACTGAAACAAAAAAACTAATGCTTTGTGGAAAGCTGCCAAGAGGCGTAACGGGAAAAAAATTACAATAGCATAACCGACAATGAAGCAGGATTAAAAGTGCCTGTGCGAATAAAAATTCAATTGAATTAGGTTGCGTTAAGCAAAAGACCATTAGATGAAGGCCTGGAAAATATTTTGCATAAGTATCATTGAGTCTCGTGATATTCTACGTTACTGAACAATTGATCGAAAATATATAAAAAGAAGGAAGACAGCCAAACTATTTATTTTGTTTTAAATATTAGCCGTTTTAAATTATTTCCAGAAATCTTCACAAATCGACTTAAACTTTATAAGGTATTAAAAAAATTAATAATATACTGGCAAAGAAAGGAAGTATGGCTTATAAGAAATACAAAAATATATATAAAAAATAATTTTTTAGTAAATTTCTACATTATTGCTTATTTTACTTATTTTTTATTTTTTGTTTGTATTCTATTAAATTTATATAACATTAGCTGTTATGATTCTGGGCAAAATGTTTTTTTTTTTAACTTTCATACTTTGATGAGTTAAACGTATAAAAGCCCGTAATGCGATTATGGTTATGATAATGTGGAATAATGTGTTATTGAAAAAATTTTATTTTTCAGTTAAACGGCAACAAAACGAATATGTTTATGCATTTTTTATGCTGCATTTCCTTAAGTATTTTACATATTCCACATATTTTTATATTTTTTGTGCCTTTGCTTGACAGGGTAAAAATGTATTTTTATGATACGAACGTTTAGATGTTTAACAATATAATATGGTTTACCAATTGAATGAGAATTTCCTTGCCAATAAAAATGAATTGCGATAAGATTTCCTTTCTTTCATAGAATAAATTAAATATGGGACACAGTTTAAAGTGAACATAAATGAAAATATGTTCAGTTGTTTATTTTATTATACATCCGTAGCAGATACTTCGAGTTACTCTGTAAAAAATATGAGTTTGGACATGTTTTCCAATTTGCATAGATACATATATATGTACAAATAGCTTTAAGCTGCCACATGAAATTATTGTTTTTCTTATGTAAATTGTGAGAAAATAATATAGACAACAATTTGCAAAAAAATTTTTAAAATCGATAGTTATATTACTCAACTATATGTGAGTAAATTTATAAAAAAAAAATTTTTTCTGTTAGATACCATATAAAATAGAAAAGCTGCATAATTTTCAGTAGAAGTTATACGATACATGTGGATAAAAAATATTGCTTTCTAAACTAAACAAATTATGATCCTCATTACAAATTAAGTATTGATAATATGGTTAAATTGGTTATAAAATAGAAAACTTAAATACAGAAAATTTCTCATAAATTTCAGTAACTTGCATAAGAAAAATTAAAAGACAAATTTTCATCTCAATATTACTTTTACGTATCAGTATAATGCTATATGTACAATTAGATGGGTGAAGAAGTTCTCCATATCTGTAAAGGCCCGTCCAACAAAAACACCCGATTTTATTTGTAAATAAAAAAAATAGTTTTCAGGAATTATCTTAATCAGCCTTATCATGAATATTCCCGAGGAAATAAGTTCCCTGAGAATTTGCTTTCCCTAAAATAAAATTCCCAAACAAGCAGGAAGAATAAATTGCGGGAGAGGGAATTTCGAATTTTCAAGTTCAAATTATAAACTAATTTTAGAACATACCACTGGGATTTATCATACAATTAATATTAAAAATTTATTAAATCGACACCTCTTAAACTATGTGAAGAAAGCTGAGAAATATTTTTTTGTGTATTTGATTTGACATAATTCTTTTTACTTTCTTTTCAAAATTTACCTATAAAACGATAAAATTAGGAGAAAACTTGCTAATTTCATGAGTTTTGTTTTAAAATGATATTCTTTCCTTTTTAATTTAAGTTTGCTTACTTACACTCATCAGTCATTAAAATATTTTATTAAAAGAAAAAAAATTTTAAATTTTAACTCGAACAATTTAGAATAAATTAAATAAATAATTTGATAAATCAATATACAGAGATTAAGAAGATTCGTTCTTCTTATATCCCTTTCTTCTAAAATCTGAAAATCGGTTAATATTTAGCTGTTATTAACTTACATCCAGCTACGCCGTTGTACTTGACAGCGAGCTTAAAAACCTTTTTGACTGCTGAATAAAAATTATTTGATAGCCTGACTTTTTGAAATTAGGAGAAAAGACATGTGATTTATGTGCAGTAGCACTATCACTTAATTTAGATTTATATAAAGGTTCCTAAGAAACTTTGAGTGGGTAAAGCAATTTTTTTTATAAGAAAAATTCAATTGCTTATATTTTTAGCACAACTCCATTATAATATTCTGGGGTATTTTTTCCAAAAATTTTTTATCACATTCTCCACCTAAAAGGCATTCATAATAACTACTTTTTTTCTCGGGAAAAAGTTTTCCATTTTTGAAGACTTTCATAATAACTACTTTTCTTCCCGGGAAAAAGTTTTCCATTTTTGAAGATGTCCAGAAAATGGGAAAAGGGAAAAGAAAAAAATTTCCCGATAAGTTTTTTTCAGAATAGGGGAACTGGGAATTTACAAAAAAATTCCTCGGGAAACGTTGTTCATGATAAGGCAGAATATTTTTTAGGAAGGATCTATGAGAATTATGTGTGAAAAAAATATCAGCCATATGCTAGTCACGGCATATTTCCATTGACTATGACACCTAGTTGAGGCTCAATGTCGTTAACACTAGGATGTCTAACTTGGACTGTCTAGACCATTTTTGACTTTAATGCCCAATATCTTTTTTTCTAGTTAAGTTAGAAAGAAAAGAAGATCATGAGCTCTACCACAAAAGTGTTCTAAATCGAAAGATTTTTATTTGGAGTCGATCTGTACACATTAATGGTTTGAAATTCCTTTTTTTTTATTAGTACACACTTGTGGTCCGGCTGGTCCACAAATTATATCGGTAAATTTTATACGATTTTGCCACACAAACACTCGTCCAAAGCATCAAGATTTAGTTAATTAGTTGCCCCAGACTTAAAATTGATGTTAGGTGTCCAGATTCTTTCTTATCGCTGACGTACTAGGTTAAGCCGGCATACTCAGTTAAAAATTAGTCAAATATGGCATAAAAGTACGACGAATATGTGACGAGCGAATAAATTATGCATTAAGAGATAAATTTTATACATGTAAGAGCTCTCATTGTATACGGGAGTTAAAATAAGACCAAAGAGTTGTGATGAACTTGGATCATAAGTACTTTCATACGGGAAGTAGTATACGCTGTGTAAATTGTTCCTTTTTACCAGACTAACTCTATTAAAAAATTTAACGGAAATTCCTTCTGCTCTCTTCTTCTAAAGAAACATTTGTGCCATTTTAATTTAGTAAATCACGCCCACTTCATTTGTTATGAAGCCTTTTTTTGGTATTATGAGAATAGACACTATTTGTGCTGCTACAGATCAAAAAAGTAAGGCAGTATTACTGTTATTTATTTACTTAAATACAATTATAGCGTATGTAAATGCAGAAGATGAGCCAGACAGAGCAACGAACCAAATATTGCACTGTGGGGCAGGAATGCACAATTTTAAGAATCGGTTAAGCCGCTGAGTTAGTTACGATATTGGTATCATTGGAGAGGTCGTGCTCTTGGCATTATGAATCAATCATAAAAACTTTCGTTTTTATTGAAAAATATAAAGGAAAATATAAAATAAAGAAAAAGAATTTTGTTTAAATAAACTCATATAGCTAATGCAAGTAATCATAAATTTTTCGAAGGCTACAACACACATTTATCAATTTAAGGATGCATTAGTTTGTATTTATTCGTTATCACAAAGACAGACATTTTACCTCTTTAGGCACAACCATTTGTTTTGTCTTGGGAGTCTAGCGATTGCTCTGACCTGAATTTATTAAAAGAAAGTTAAAGATATCTTCTAAATAATCAATCCTACTATATTTTCTTGCGTTATACTCGCCAGCTTTCTTAAATATTTTATTAATAGATTATTGCGCTTCTTCGGACAAAGAAAGAATAGGTAATATTGAATTTTGAACTAATTCTCAACTGCAAATCATGAATTTGTGCCGCTTTGGCGACATCTAATACCACTGATAATATTCTACGAACTTTTTCAAATATATATTTTTGTACGGTCCACATTTATCCTGCATATTTTTGCTGAAATGTTGCACTGTCAAAAAAATGTTCGGAAACTACATTTATCATTGTAATTACCAACTATCACCGACTTTGGCTGATCTATATGTAGTCTAAGCGTTGTTTTAAACTCTTTTTGAATTCTTTTTTAATTATCCTCTACCAATAGCTTGAAAAATCAATGATGTTACTCAAATCAGCTTAAACGGGATATATATCAATTAGAAAGAGTGTTTTTTTTTAATCTGCTGAGAAGCTTAAAATTGGGTAATATTCGAATAAGTTATAAGCTTATAGGTTCATACGTATACAAAAAATTGGTTTTTAAACCAAGACAACGAAAAAATTCTAATTAAGCATGTCTGAAATTTCCAAAAAAGTGTTCTGAAAAGTGTCTAAACGTAGAAAAAAAAATAATAAAATTGATGGCATTCATATTTTATAACCGTTTAAAGTTGTTGGAATAAAGCAAAATTTCATAAATATTTTTTTAGTTTACAGCTTGTACTTTGAGAGCCCGCCCTTCATCAAAAGCGAGAAATTAAAGAAAAAAAAAAATAAAATGAACTAAGAACAATGTAAGCTAATAAACTTCATATAGATTTTTCATCAATTGTCATCTTTAAAGATGGATTTGCACTTAGTGGTGAAGTGTTTATTAGTCGACCTAGGGTTAATGTGTCGAATCATTTCATCATATAGCTCTTGAATTCTTCTTGGCTTATTGATGTAACTTTTTCTTTTAAATATCTCCAAAAAAAAAGGTCCGATCACATGATCGTGACTACCATTTAACGTCGCCAGGCCATAGGATAACACGGATATTGAATTTCTCGCGCAAAGAACCATTGTTTCGTTGGCTGTGTGTTAATTAGCACTATCCTGTTGGAACCACATACCGTCTAGGTGTAAATTTCTATTTACAAGAAGTCCGTTATCATCTCGTGATAGCGGGTAGCAGGTTAGATATATATATGTTTCATACTGTAAATTAGGCAATAGATATATAAATATTTTTGTGGTTATATAGAATAGTAGCTATTAGATCTTATTTAAACCCCATAGGGATATGTCGGCATTATGGAAAAATTTGGAGGATTTTGAAATTTAGTCGAATGTATGGAAAACCTTCTGATTTAAAAAAATAATAAAAATCACTATAAGTGTTATACTTACAGTGTATGCTGATTTAATTTGTTACAATTTTACTCTTTAACAACGTTTATTTAATGAGTTGGATTATTGAAAAAAATAAAATTATTTTATGATTTAAACACTTACACAACGCTTGTACCACTATGTACAAATACCATGTCTTTACCTGACCCTTAATTATTTTCTAAAATGGCATTTCTCGTTTGGTAATCACAGTGTGTTCCAAAAAGTACTCTTGGTAATACGACTTTTTTTGTACTGGTTTGAAGATTAAATTAGACTTGACACCAAATTGAAGAAAATAGGAATAAAATACTACACATATAAAAAATGATATAAGCATACATACATACATTCATATACATTAATATATCTCATATTTTAACTTTGATGTATTATGTCAAACCTATATAAAAAGTTAAATCCCTCAAAGACATACATATGTCCTTTTTTACCTCATATGTACATTTATGTTCAGTAAAGTCTTTTCATTTTTAAATTGAAAAACAAATCATAAATAAATAAAATGGGTGCTCTTTTGCCTCGAGTGCGTACTCTGTACAATCTCAACATAAATGTATTCTGTTTTAACCAACTTTTAATGATTTTTTTATTATTTATGTTTGAAAAAGAAAACAACTTTTGCCAATATTTTTTATGTCCTTATAGCAGAGAATAGTTTTAAAGTAAAGAAAAAAATAAATAAATAAAAAAATATAAAAAAAAAACAAAGAAAATTAATATTACAAAAACTATTATAAAAGATGCTGCTTACTGTACATTTTAGAGGAATTAAATTTGTTGCGGTGGTAGAAGCTCATATTAACCTACTACTATAAAATATATTACATTATATGTACGAGTAACTAATTTTGAATATTAATATAGGTATTACAGCTAGAGTCAATCAAACAATATATTCCTACATTTATTGTTTAACAAAACGTTTTTTTTTTTTTTTTTTTTTATAAAAATATGCTATACTGGCGCTGTTAAAGGTTCCAAATTATCTATACTTTATCAATCTATAGAAAAAAATGAATAGTAATAAATACGAAACAGAAGAGCCAAGAGTTAATTGGACATCATAGCCTATTCAATAAGTTACAGGAGAGCCTGATAACAAAATGCTCATACCTTTACTTTGTAACTACTTTCTACTCCCGTTCAATATCCCCACCAACATGAAAACCGTTATATAAAAGCTTAAAATATAATAGACTTCTTTTGAATGTCCTTTTTCATTAGGAAGGTACACATTTCTCTTACATAAATAACCTTATCCTCTTACAACCAGCATTTACATATTTATATCATAGGCCGGATTTTTAAAACTCTGTAATACGTGTATGTTTATCTTTATCGTTGGTTCTTCGTATGGGATATTTCGCGTTTTGCATATTTTTAGTAGTCCTTTGCGTAAAATGATACAGCCACGGGGCATATACTGTGTTATTGCCAAACCATTAATTTCCAAAAAAAAAAAAAAAAATATTCAACGAATTGTTTGGTTTTGAAACATGGAAAATGTGAGAAGCATTGTACAGTTTTCTGTATCCCAAAAAAATTTTTTATGTAAATGCTTTTTTTCCTTTTGTGTGTATAGTACATATTACAGCAAAAGCGGATAAAAGGTTAATATTTTGTTTGTATTGTAGATATACTATACTAAAGCTTAAAAAAGGTAAGTTGTTGGTATCAATGATTAAGGCTTTTCTTTTTTACTAAGCTTAAAATTAAAAATAAATATGACCTATTTAATAGACTAATTCATAGTTTAGTTGTGTCACTCATAAATATGTACATTGCTTGGAATTTATTTTTGAATTTTTATGGCAGCTAGAATCAATTAAGGACTCATTTAAAAAATTCTAACAGGTTTCTAAATTTTCACAAAAATATAGATACTACAGTATGCACTCGATTAAACGTTGTTCGATTAATCGAAGAATTTTTTGGTCATTACTTAATCGAATATTGAAAATAGCCAATGTCGAGTGAAAAATAACTCGAACAATGTGTTTCAATTAATCGAGCAACTTTTGTGTGTAAAATTTGGGGTGTAAAATAGCAAATATTTTTGATTATTTAGTTTTACGCTTATATTATATCGCACTTGATCAACAATATAGTATTAAATCAAAATCTTATAATTTTCAGTAGGGGTAAACAACTGTTTGTGGTTACATTTGAAGAAAATTTGAAAATCCGAATACATCATATTAAGCAAACGATACATTTCTATTTCCAGTTTTGTATTAAATAAAATAATAATTTTTTCGTGATATAAAGGTAGTTACCACACTATCACGAAAATGGTCTCAAATGTGGTTTTTGAGATGAAGGAGTAATCGGAATACATCAAAATTTTTACAGTAGATAAATATTGACCACTTTTGAACCGCTCGTGCCATTGGTAAATGACCGTTTTTTTTTAGAGAATCGTTGCCGAAACAGTTTTCCAACATTTTCAACGTTTGCGCACCATTAAATCTGTATTTTACGTATAATCTAACACAAGTTCGTTGTAACAAATTTAAATCCATTTCTTAGAATTGCCAACATACATAGAGATAGATGTACTCTTGGCTACGTAGCTTTTGCAAATTTCAAACTAGGAAGCTAGGATTTAACGAGAATATCAACCAACAGATGTGCAAACCTAGCAGAAAGAAAAAAAATACAAACCGGAATACGAGGGTTATTGCCTGTACGTTTTGATTAAAGTGGTATTTTATAGTTTACTCACTATAAAGATGTTTAGGAGGTAGTATTTGTTGAGGTAAAATGGATTTAAAAAGTTCACCACACACAACCCAATTAAACTGAGACAATCAACCAAGTTAGTGCTTTCTAAAATATTTTAATTTAAATCTCTCTCAATGACTAAATTGTCGTAATGAATGGTGAGATTTTACAAATAAGTTAATATCGAACCTTACTGTATAGTTCTATTAGGTCTGTAAATAGAGCCAAGCAGTAATTTCCTCCCAGAAACAGAAATTTCAATTAATAAGTATGTATTCTATGGCGTCTTCTTAACTTTGATGAACATGTTCCCATCCCGACTTTAAAAAGAAACTTTTTTTATTAAACTACCTTTGACATAATGCTCCGCACTTTAAATAATAATTTATATGGCAGACGGAAGAATATATATACATTTGACAAAGGAGGTTTTCTTTCTTCCGGTAAACTTCAACGTGATAAGTAAAGCCTGACTATATAACAACATTATGCGCTATGACAATTTCTGGAATAATAAATTTTTAACTTAGTGAATTTTGCTAGTCTTAAGAATAAAATAAATTTTATAAATTTTAAAACAATTTTCACTTCTTTCAGCATAATAAAAGTTTATTTCAAATTAAATTAATCCACATTTTTAGGCACTGTCAAAAAAGTAAAATAGCTTTATTGATTTTTTTAGGAAACTAGCATCGATACTGAATCGAGCTTAAACAATGATAAAAGATCATGCTTGACATTATGTGCCACACATATACAAAATTCTTCAACGAGTAAGTATCTAAAAACTACAACCAATGTATATCCCTGCCATACGTTACTAATATGAGCAGACATTTGGAGAAAAGTTACTGGGTAGGTAGAATTAAAGATAATAGCCACTTTCACCTATTGTTTGGACAAATAAATTTAAAATATCTTTACAGTTTTATTTAAATGCAGATTCGTGAAAAATAAATTTTCATATTCTCGCTTCTTAAATCTAAGTTTTATACAGAAAAATTTAAGCACCACACCCTAATACTTATAACGCCTGTTTTTCTTAATTTCAATTCAAAATATCTTTAACACATTTTTCTTGGAAAATATAAAAAAATATAAAATTGTATAATTTCTACCGATTTTTATCGGCCACTTATACCCCAATCAAAAAAGACAAATAGCGCCGATAAATGTGACAACATAAAAAAACAATGCCTAATAGTTTTTGCTGAAGATAATAAATACATACATACATTTTATATATACAAAATATAATATATTTATTATCAACTACTTTGGATAATTCCAAAATTAATGCCATAGATGAAATCTCTTTTTAATGTAATAATAAAACTCCTCCAACACCTCCTACCTAAAAAAACAAAAAGATGACCATTGCAACCGACCTCAGTATATAAAAATGTGTACTCGGTATTAGTGACAGCCAGAAGTATATCGCAATTAAATTCTCTTTGATTATAAAAGGTGCTGCCGTATTAACTGGAGAACCATACGAAACGATATGCATGCATATATAGACACTATCGTATGTGGTTTAGCTATACTCAAAGTGTTTTACATTGTGTAAAAGAAGAAAACGTATAAAATAAGAAACTCAGATTTCCAGCCATTACGGCTCTTTACCTTTCTCTTATTCGGTACACAAGTTAATAATGTCGGATATCATATGGCGTAACTATTACATATGGTTTGTGTCAATAATAAAACAATAAGATATTTTGGATTTAAAATATTTGTCATTATTATTTAGCATTCGGAAAACGCCAGAGTGTGAATACATATTTTTTTCCAATCGCTATAATAATGTCAAATTCTGTGCTCAAAAAAGACGTTTTGTGGGGAAGTCTGATAACCTTCTTTCATTCGCACCAAGTCAAAGATCTTGTGAACAATGGATTGCGGTCAGCGCAAAAAGTCTGAAGATGAGGAATTGCAAGCAATATGCGACGAAGATTAGAGTATAAGCCAATAAGCCATTTTCTTACATTTAGAAGCATTTAAAAGCATTGGGATTAATTTAGAAGCAAGGAAATTGGGTCCCATATGAATTGAGGCCGAGAAAGGCGACTGATGCTTGACCGCTACAAAAAGAAAACATTATTTATCGTATTGTTACTGGCGAAGACAAATGGATACATTACTATAACCCCAATAGTCTAAAGTCATATGTAAGACCCGACCAACCAGACATATCAAGGCCGAAACCGAATATCCATGACACCAAAATAATGCTCTATGTTTCGTGGTATCAGAAGGGTATTTTTAATTGTAAGCTGTTCAAATCATGTCAGATGATCACAAAACACCTGTACCGAATACAATTAATTCGTCTTAAGAGAGCACTCAACAAAAAACGACCAGAATATTGGGCCAGACTCGATGCCATTTTTTTCCATCATGACAAAGCTCTGAAACAAGTTGCAAGACCGGTCAAAAACTATTTGGAAAACAGTGGATGGTGAGATTTGGCTCTCCTGCCTTACAGCTCAGACCTTGCCACTTTAGACAACCATTTGTTTCGATCGATGCAGAATACTTCACTTCAGAACAGGGTATCAGAAATTGGCTTGATTCATTTTTACCACAAATCCATATGGGAAAAGGTAATTGCTAACGATGGACAATACTTTAAATAATATATAAATTCAGCTTTTTTTGTAATAAATGCATTTTTCAAGCAAAAAATCGATTTTTAGTTAACTTGTATACTCAATAGCATCAAAACAAAATACTAAAAAATAAGTTTTATAAAATTCTGTGATGATATGATAATAATTAAATAAAATTATTATAATTAAGTTTAACGATATTTTCAAGAACTTATTATAAAACATTAAATATAAAGTGCTTTTGGCGTCCATTAAATGAAAGTTTGTACTTTATTACATTTATCATTAAAGCTCAAAATAAAATTCATAGGAATAATATTACATCAGATAGAAATCTACACGAACACATTAAAAGTAACAATAGTTGTGAAAGTATTTTGTGAGTAAGCGCCAAGTAGCATGGGTTGGTAACGTTATTTTCATTCTTTTTAATTAATAATTTAATAATTTGAATTTGTTTATTAATTTTTAAAATGTAAATATTTTCAAATATACACGGTATTGTCTCAAAACAACTATATGTTATTTCTAAGGCTGCTGCTGATTGCGCTGATTGCATAAGATTGATTCTATTTTTTAAGATATGAGTCATTTGCATTAACCTTCCAAAGTGTAGTACCTCTTCTTCGCATTTCATGATGCCCATGCCACTTCTTTTCAGGCCGGTAAAGGCTTTATATAACTTCTATCGTTCGTTAGTTTTGAATATAAGGTCCGACAAATACTTCTTTCTTGATTTTTGACTTATAAATACAGTTTATTTATTTATTTCAATTAATAAATTTTATCATTGTTTTAAGGCCTAATACCTTGTATAGTGAGTGGCCTTTAGTGGTAGTAGTATAATCTATGTAGACAATGGACCATAGTATTTACAAAAACTAAACTATAGCATTAGCCCAGAAATAATACCATTACACTCAGCCAGCACATTAGTTCTTTGGTTTGTTCGCTGATTTCAAATCTACAATTAGTTTCTTTCTATCGGCTTTACTTTTCACGATATACCGCTTTGTCAAAAATTAAGGTACTCAGTAAATTGTGAACAAAACTTCAACGATATCTCTGAAATTAATGGACAAATATAAAATCAATGTAAGAACAGCTTAAAAATAATATTGTTTACGATTTTTTTATTATTATTTTTTTAACTGAATATGGTCGTGCTGATAGAAAGAAACTAATTGTCCCAAATAACCTTAAAAACAACATTCAGTTCCTAATCAGCAAAAACCTTGTTCCTTGTTATTATTAACCGGTATATTCAATTCAGCTGATTTGTTTCACTTCTTATTCAATTCGCTCATATTAATTATAATATAATTTGTTTTTATTGTAATTAGAATAAAAAAATGAAATAAATACCAACTAAACTATTTATAAAGTTGAAAAATACTTTTAGATTAACGAAATATTACATATGTAGTTGGTCTAATGTAGAAAGGCATTAACTCGCATTTTTTTTTTCGAAAAACCTATATTTACTATTGTATAATATATGTATAAAAATATGATGTTTTAACTAAGTTTTAAACTATTTAATTTTTATTTTTATGTTTATTCTAACTTTTTTTGTATAATGTTATGTATTCTGTTCAAGATAAAATTGTTGATTTGAGTATGTAACATCGATATGAGTTAATTATGCTGACAAGTTTGCAAAAACAATTACTTGTATTCCGCGGTTTTGTATGTTTATTATTGTAAATTAATGACGCATAACAAGTAATCAAAAATTTATTATGTGTAGCCTTGGAAAACAAGTATAAAAGAGATATGTTAACATTATTTGCAAGCTACACACCCTACGGGTATTTAAAATTTAAGATGATATTGTTAATACTTTTTAAAATTTACCGGAAATGTGATTGATGCATTTCTGCATCTGCTAAACTAATTACCGTTTTAACCGTATGACTATCAAATTAATAGCAGTTATTAAGAATTAAATACCTCTTAGAAAAATTATATTTTCAAGATCTCAAAAAAAAAAAAAAGTTGTTCATTTGAAAGTCTCAACTTAACTTTTCATCAAATCAGGTATATTCTGCATTTAATCGTTTTGGCGATTTTTTTTTAGCTCACAATTCTTTTATTTATTTATTTATTTATTTTTTTTTTTTGTAAAACAAGTAAATGTGTACGTGATTTTTTTTGTCAGCAAATACAGAAGTTTTCTTCTTTTGATATGTATTTACTATTGCCTGCATTGTTTGCCTGTGGATCGATCTAATCGCAAAGATTGTACCTGCCACTTTCATAAGCACTTCTCCATTTATCCTCCTTCATGCAACCTCATTACCTACTACCACCACAATTCACTGCTTAAACAGGGGATAGTTTGACTCACGCGAAAATATATGTTTCAGATTATGCTTGAATTCTTCCCACTTACAAAAGCAAACAAGAGTAATTATCACAAATAATTCTGTGCCAAATCGACATGAATTGGACAGGGAAAAACTTTTACTCTTTTCTGTTAAAATTTCCACATAATTTTAAACCGTATTTTTTATAATTTAACCGCACAATTTCGTAATATTTACTTATTTTAATCTTAATCTAAGATCCAGCTATCGGCGCTAATCGCACATTCTGCGCTGATTTTTATTGTATCAAGTCGGCGTATGTCAAATAAAACGAGACTCTTTTTTTCAGAGTGTCCCTTTATCGACGCATATTGTCACATTTTTTCGGCTCATATTGACCAAAGCAATATAACGATATTTATCGGCGCAGTATGGTTACACTAAAGTGCACTATTCTTTAAATAAAATCACATGTTTCTGTTTATTCGTACTTGGAAAAAAATTGAAATAAATTTTAATTAAAAACAAAAAATTAGTAAAGCCGTTTATATTGACGGCTAAATAATTAAAATATAGTACAATTAAAAAACGCACAGCAAACGAAGCGTTCTGGTAAGAGAGTAATAAGGCAAAGAAGCACATATGCACATAAGAGTGCTTTACATGAATTTTGTGAAGACAACAATTAAAACTTCCTCTTTTAAAAACTATGTGAGGCTGGAATCACACAGTTGTCACAAATACATTAATATGTCAATTTATTTAGTGCTTAAGCGCATAGTGTGAACGTACTCTTGTTATTGTTGAGAGGATTATTTATGTGTTTCTTCAAGTTTTTGTATCTCGCGCTTTTATGTTCCTTTGCTCTTTTTGTTAACACTTACTCTGTAAACCCTCAAGCGTACGGTACGTACTGCGTTTGTTTTAATAAAAGAAACAATTCAGTTTAATAAAGATTATTTTTTCTATGTCAAATAATTTCGGTGAAAATACTTTAGGGAAAAATATTCCGCAATTGTTCACACTTCGATTGTTGCTTAAGAGCACAATAAAAATGGACGTATTTTTTATATACTTGTGGTTGCATGATTGTCTATAAAGCCGTCACCGTCATAATTGCTTCACCAATAATTGTTGCATTACTTCAATCGTATAATCCCCGTTTAAGTATTACATTTCTGTAAATTGGTTGAACTAATCGCGCCACACATTATAAAGTCTGTCAGCATTTTATAATACTAATAACAATACTATTCCTACTTCTCAAAAAAAAAAAAAAAAAAAAATTCTTGATTAATATTCGTAAAAGTAATTCGTGTTTCTTTAAGGTTTTGATATTTAAATACGTACATTTTTGACAAAGGAAATATATGTAAACTTCTTTATTAAAAATTATGATAAAATCTATGAATCTCATAAACAACCTGATTCCAAATTTATGCCGGATATTATTTGATAAGTAGGTACAGATAATATTAAAATTTTAACGTGTCTGTATATTAAAAACTCATGTGAGTTGGAAAATGAAAAAGCTATGAAATGATTAAAATAATATAAGATAAATGTCCTTTGTACAGATTATTACAGCTAGTAATATACTATATAGCTTATATATAACAATAGTGTTAAAAAAAATAAATAAATAAATAAAAAATCAGGACAATTGTTTTAATTTTTATTTTCCATTTACTTAGCATAGAAATATAAGAAAAAAATATTTTATGGCTGCGCTTTTAATTTGGTATGTATTAATCTCAGCGAATTTTGCATACAACATAGGTCCTAATAAATCATGGCACTGTTGAAGTAAATGAGCGATATAAATATAAATATATAATGAAATTGTGATACTAAGAGAAATAAAAAGGGTCTAAAATTTATCTACTTTCATATGTAAAATCTTTTACTCAGTTCTTATAATAAAAGTGATCAAAAGAGGAAATTGTCCATCAATTATTCAAATGAAAAGTAGAAAAATGCGCTGTGGTATGCCGCTGTGGTATGGTGGGTATGACACCCGCCTAAAAACCAGAAGGTCGTCGGTTCAATACCAGGCCAGACCATCTTAAAAAAGAAAAAAGTTTTTCGACAGCGGTATCACCTCATAACATTAGCTAGTAGCTGGCTATGAGCATCACTACTATTGAAATTTTATCTAAATGCCTTTTTCGTTCGGAGCCGGTGTTAAACTGTAGGTCCCTTTCAATGAGTTTAAAAATAGAATGAGTTTAAAATAGAATGCAGCTCATTGACTAAGAGAAGTCCCAATGTTCCTTCATGGAATGCTATGAGAATTAAAAATACAAAAAAATCAAATTTTGCAGAAGATTTTTATAAGAAAATAAAGCCATTTAAAGCCTTAAAGAGACACAAAAGGTTTTTGGCGCAAAAAATTTTTTGCGCTTGATGAGATATTATGATGAGAATATTACATAAAAATGTATTATATAGTTTCAAACGAATAATTTTTATTATACTTTCTATGAAAAAAGATTTTAAATAATCAAAATTTTATTAATTAAAAAAAGGGGGATTTAATTAAATGCTGAACTTTTTCTAAAGTCTTTTTATTCACAATCAAATACTCAGAGTTATTTAGTATCTCTGATTTTTTCTACATCCATAACCCCAAGAAAATTGTAACTTTCACATTTTACTTCGTTCTTCCTAATAGAAAAATAAGGAAGGCCCTGCAACTTATTTAGAAAGTTGATTTAAAAAATTTATTTTGGCCATTATTTCTTAATTTTAAAGTGTACCAGAGACTAGTGATTTAAGTAATGCTTAGAATAAAAAGTGACAAGCATTTGACAATTTGTTTTTTATTTGCCGCTTAAACTTTTTTTGTTAGGCAAATTAACGTGGCAAATTAAATTGAAATTTGTTGTATTGAAAATATAAAATTAAAAAAATATATATTTAAGGATTTTTAAAACATACAAATTTCAATACTTTTTTCCTACAGAAATAAATTTTTTTGCTGTCTATTTTTCCCATTTTTATAAAGGGTCCGCCAAATAAATTTTGTTTTTAAATGCTATAAAAGAATTACTGAATATTTTCTCAAATTTCTTTTTTTATTTGAAAGTACAATCCTTCAAGTTAATAGTGGAAAATAATTTCATTCAAATAGCTGCCTCAGCTGGCCATGCAGTAGCCTACACGATCGGTCCAATTTTTAAGCACATTATCGATTGTGTGCAGCAGTATTTCACCAATGGCTTCACGAATATTGTCCTTTAAAGCGTCAATTGTCTCTGGCTTGTTGGTGTAATACTTATCTTTGACGGCACCCCACAAATAATAGTCCAACGGTCTCAAATCGCAGCTCGGAGGTGGCCAAATGATATCAACTCTGCGGCTGATAATGCGATCTTCAAAAACAGGGCACAAAACATCGAGTGTAGTTTCGGCTGTGTCTCACGTAGCGCCGTCCTGTTAAAACCAAATGTTGCTAATATCCTCCTCTTCAATTTTTGTGAACAAGAATTCTTTCAACATGGCTCGATAATGATCGCCATTGACTATAACGGCCACTTCTTGCTCATTTTCGAAAAAAAATGGCCCAATTATTCCTCTGGACCAAAATCCCCACCAAACAGTGACTCGTCTTGGGTTTATCGGCTTTTCAATATATGCGTGCGAGTTTTCTGTGCCCCAAATGCGACAATTTTGCTTGTTTACATAGCATTCACGAAATAAGCACTAGTTGAAAAAAAAAAAAAAACGTTAGATGGCGGACCCTTTATATGTATATATATATACATTTTTTTAAATCTGGCACACTGAAATGAATTCCAAATTGTTGTGCCAATTGGTGTGATGTACAAAAAACATCTGATTGTGACATCCTTCAAGAGCGAGAACTATACGTCTACTTTGGTTGGTTTCAGCCATAGTTCACATAACTTTGCCTATATATCACAGGCGTAACTATTAGCAAATTGTCAAAGCACTCAACATTTTGTGCCATATTTATTTGGTTTAAAAGTTCTGTGTAAATATCATATCGTATCATTTAATGGGACATATCAAATAAATAAATTAAAGCGTAATTCATTAAAATCGGTTGATAATAACATATTTTCTTCCCAATAAAGTAAAAGTATCTAGTTTTGAAAATAGGAAATGTTGCTGTAATTGCTGATAATTCCACTGAGCGTATGGTGATATTTATGAATTTTGAAAAACATATATTGCTTATACGACATCCATTACACACAATTAAAACAAATTATGTTCTTTTTTGTTTTTACTATATGCGATTATATGAAAAAATAATAAACCTGGCAAATATTTGCTGCATTCTATTTTTTGAGAATTTTTATTAATCAAAAATATCATAATAAAAAAAAAAAAATTGTTAAAGATTTGTTTCTCAATAACTTCCAAAATACTGGTTATAATAAAGAATTATACTAGATTGACTTTTAGCATGTATAGTTTTGATTTTTTAACACATGGCTTAACGAAATCGAATAAGTCATTTAAAAGTTATCATCAGATGTATGAAGCAGCCTTTTCAAAAATCTCAGATTTTAGAAAATAATTTATAAAAAAAAAACTTATCGATAGAATGCGAAATGATCTTTGAAGTTAGGTGCCTATAGCGCATCAAAAAATATAGTGATAATCCAAGGTCAGAAAACTTTTCCTATTTGTTGCATAGTGCAATCAACGTTACATAGTGTGTCTCATAGATGTTATATTAAGCGATAATTCATTTCTAATTTGATTTAATTTTGACACTTTTGGTAACGGAATTTCAATTTTGTGCTAAAGTAAATGTCACAGCTGAAAATAAAGATCTTCGTAAAATTCATTTGGAATGTTCCGAATGGGAAGTTTGCATTTAATATATATC
Source organism: Wohlfahrtia magnifica (assembly GCA_023159175.1). Classification (NCBI taxonomy): domain Eukaryota; kingdom Metazoa; phylum Arthropoda; class Insecta; order Diptera; family Sarcophagidae; genus Wohlfahrtia; species Wohlfahrtia magnifica. The sequence goes on from JAKWBJ010000005.1 coordinate 279,092, forward strand.
CTCCTAATACGTTTGGTCCTTGTTATTGTTTTAGGAAATGTTGAAATACTTACAGAATAATAATGAGGATCTGACTTTGGTGTGAGATAAGCGTTTAGTGACTCACATGTTATTGCTTAATACGAGTATGAACGAGATAAGGTATGATATTATGCGTAAGAGAAAAGTTAGGTTAAAGCCCACAGTTGTAAATAATAAACTTTTTATTAGCAAAATCAGAAAGTGAGGGCTGCGGCTGTTTGTTTCCTTATTACAATAGCTTTAAGGGTCAGGAAACACATGATTTTACCCAAAAAGAAACAATTCTGTGAGCACGGTTGAATTACATGTTTATTAGCAGAGTTATGTAGTTGGTTTTACCACCAAAACGAAAATCGTTATCGGAAAATTATATAAAAAAATTTTACACATTTTATTATTCATATTTTTCAGAATATTTTTTCACCAATTAATATGGTTGGTGTGTAACCAGAAAAGCAAATTTTATTTATGTTCAAAAAAGGTATTAAATATGGGTTCATTCGATAAGATAAATTTGAAGCAATTTAAAAGTTTTAATTTAAAAATCCAATAAAACAATAACGGTTTAAAATTTTGCCAAAATTTATTTTTGTTGTTGTGAAGTAAAATTGTTCCGGTTAGAAATGAAATATTACTTCATTCATATGGCTACCCCGTTCGGTCGGACCAATTTTTGAGAATTTTACCGAGTACATGGGGTCGTATATCAGCAATGGCATCATGAATGTTGGCCTTCAAATGTTCAATTGTCTCTGGTTTGTCGGCATAATACATGTCTTTAACGATGCCCCACAGAAAATAGTCCAACTGTTACACATTGCAGTTTCTTGGCGGCCAACTGACATCACCATTTCGGCTAGTTAAACAGACATCAAATGTTTGGCGCAATAAATCGATTGTGACAAATTGCAAGCAAAGGTACTTCACATTAATACCATGAAGAATAGGCCCAAAAAAGCAGTTATCATGGTGCGATGGACATCTCCTGCCTCTGCTCCAAAACCCGTACCTAACAACTAACTTCTGTAAGACCACGTTTGCGTTTTCTGAGTCCCAAATACGCTTAGTATTGTACCAGCTAAGATGATAATATGCTTTATCTGAAAAGGTGATTTTTTTACTTTGTATTTTTTGTTTTTTTTTTTTTTTTTTTTTTGCAATTTCCAATCAATTGTCTTTGTTTTGTAAATAAATGTTTAATAAATCTTGGAGTTGCTTAAGCGCAGTCAATCTGTTTCGTTCAATGCAGACAATATATTGAATTCCTTGATAGAACAGAATAACATAAGTATTGCCAGATTCGAAATAACCGCTCGTTAAAATTTAAACCAGTAGATGGACAACCAAATATATGTTTTTTTGCGATAGTTTTTTTGACCAGTATATTTTTATTATTATATATATTATATTTTACGTCGATCAATTTTTAAATTTCATTATCAACATGTGTTTTATAAACTTCTAAACTTCATGTTACTGCTAATTTTCCCTTTATTCTTTACTGCAATATTTCTGGTTTTATTTCATAAACCACATGAGTAGTTGCAAAGAATGGTACATTTAAAATTACATAAATTTATTTTTCTTTTTATTTCTTCATGATGAGAGTTGTTCCAGAAGTATAATATGAAATTATGAACAATAATATTAACACATTTGTTTCAGAAGTTGAAAAAATACAATTTATGTTTTGAATGAATCAAACTGAATGTCCAATTTGTTTATCCTTTTATGCTTCTAACAAAAAACAAAAATTTTATTTTAGTTTTTGTACAAATTGAATCAAGTTTTTATAGACTACTAATTCACAATTTCGAGTTAAATTTCTAAAAAAAGAATCTTTCTAGCTTTTTGATTTATAATGGCTTGTTTTAATTTTTTATAATAATAGCATTGATTTTTGAAATAAACATAACAAAAAACATTTAAGAACGAAGAAAAAAAATTTGTCACATAAAAAATGTAACCTCAAAAAGTGAGTGCTTGTTCACTATATATATGTATATTCTAAAATTTAAGTAAAGAAATAGTAAACTAATACATAGCTTGGATTTTTCGTTTTTTTATTGTATTTGCTTCCAATTTTCAGAAATGGAATTTAACAGGTTTTGTGTAAATGTTGTTGGAATTTTATCTGTAATTGTTTTTACTATAACCATTTGGAATAAATTATCAATTGGGTTATGTCTGGCGATTGTAAGGGTGTTTCCTTTAATTATATAGTATTATAAAACAGTCACGTTTTAGTCTTTTAGCAGGGTTGTTTTCGGTCACTCTCCTGACTAAATATCACACTTGACAACAGACTAATTTTTTTGTACACGAATAACCCCTTTCACAATTCATCTTTGTAATTCGTGTTGATGATTCTTCTTCTTTACAATGAGTTTTGAGTTGCAAATAAATCATGTACAAGTTGCATTAAATGCTGCTATGAACGATCTATACGAATACGATTAAATGTTTCACATTTCGGGATAAACATGTGTTTAAAAATTGATTTAAACATTTACTTATACTCTTCACAACATCAAACAAACAACAGAACAGACCTTCGACAAGTTTTTAACAAACACTATATATCATTTCAATCATATTATTCCATAGCTCCTCTCATATGGTAGTTTGTAGAGCAAAAGGAACTGTTTATTTCCAGCATACGAGTGTGTTTTTGAGTTATATCCATAAATTTACAATTCAGTGTGCGATGACGATAAAGCATTTAATAACCTTTTAGCTAAATTGTTTGTAAGTAATTCTTACTTAATAGAAAGGTTTGAACAACTGCGATATTTCGAAAAAGTGTCCATGTTTTCAAAAAAGTTTTATAGATCTCAACATAGACAAGCTTACTTGAACAGATACTATATAATTGGGGGTCACCCTTTATTTACATTTTGAATAAAGCATAAAACGTTTTATTTCCATTAAATTAATATATGATGCAATTAAAACCTTTCTATACCAGAATTGTTTTTGTTTTCTGTTCTGTTTTTATCACTTATGTGATAATTTCATTTGTGCCCTCATCACCTTTTTTTGAATCGTAAAAGTAAAAGTGTAAAAATATCTGTTGCAAAATATTATGCAATTGAATTCAGTGAAGTTGGCAAACAAAATATGTATCCCATTAACATCGCTATAAATTTTATTTGCCCAATAAAAGAGTTTGTGTATGCAGACATTTGTGTGCTGATGCTCATGTGTGTCAAAACAATATTTATTGTTGAAATATGAGTAAACGAAAAGGTGGAAATTAATGGTCGGTTAATACTGTTCATAGAGTGCTCAATATATTTTTGTATATATTCGAATACTAAAAATTTAATTTGAATATTTTACAGCTTAAAAAGGACTTGATGTCACACGCATACGAAAACCAACAACAACTGGTGTCATGTCGAAAAAAAAAAACACAGATACAAATGAATTGAATTTTTATATTTGAACTTACGTATGAGTGATGCTCCTCCTTAACTAATAAAATATCACTCATACGTATGTACTTACGTAGTAATGTGGTCATTTGCCAATTGAAATTTATATCTCTAAAATGACTGCGTAGATTAAAAAAGGTTGTAGTCTTACTAAAAGGTAACTTTTTTTAAGTTTATTTAATAAACTAAACCGTTTTTGATCAAAGCTACGTAGCCAAGAGTTTATCTATCTCCATGTGTTTTGACGAATTTTTAACAATGTTGAGGTCGCAGACATGACTTGCGAAGCAAAAGGAAAGGACTATTACTGGAGACGAGACGTTGGTTTATAAGCACGACACGCAATCCACACATCCGGCAAGTGAATGACTTTCACCAAATGAGCCGATACCATGCTGCCGGAATGCTGACGGTTTTCACAGATTGCACAACTATAGTGCATCATAAATTTTGGCCAGAAGGCCAAATAGCAAACAAAGATTATTTTTTATACGTTATGGGACGTAAGCGTGAAGTAATGCGCCGAAAGAGACCAGAATTGTGGTCACACAGTGCCATCATTATTTTAAATTTTTTACGAAAAATGAAATAGCAACCACCGAATTCACCTGATTTGGCTCCCTGTCCTAGAGAGTTAAAAAAACATTACGGGGAACGCTTTTCAGGAGCCGAGAGGAAATAATGGAAAAATCGCCAGAAGAACTGATTGACATACCGAAAAAAAAAATTTTATATCAAGCTATGACGCTAAGATTTGGAGTTAACAGATTTACCCACCTAGCAAAATAAAACTCAGATCAGAACGATGTGACCGAAATGACATTATATTTTGAAAAAGGCGCTAAGCTTAGAAAAAATCGTTACCAGCACTCGATTGGCATACCCGAATTAGGCTTACCTGTCGTTTACAACTTATTGAAAAACATGAGTGCCAAATTCGAGCACAGTGTAATTAGAAGTGATTATTATTATTATTATTATTATTATTATTATTATTATTATTATTATTATTATTATTATTATTATTATTATTATTATTATTATTATTATTATTATTATTATTATTATTATTATTATTATTATTATTATTATTATTATTATTATTATTATTATTATTATTATTATTATTATTATTATTATTATTATTATTATTATTATTATTATTATTATTATTATTATTATTATTATTATTATTATTATTATTATTATTATTATTATTATTATTATTATTATTATTATTATTATTATTATTATTATTATTATTATTATTATTATTATTATTATTATTATTATTATTATTATTATTATTATTATTATTATTATTATTATTATTATTATTATTATTATTATTATTATTATTATTATTATTATTATTATTATTATTATTATTATTATTATTATTATTATTATTATTATTATTATTATTATTATTATTATTATTATTATTATTATTATTATTATTATTATTATTATTATTATTATTATTATTATTATTATTATTATTATTATTATTATTATTATTATTATTATTATTATTATTATTATTATTATTATTATTATTATTATTATTATTATTATTATTATTATTATTATTATTATTATTATTATTATTATTATTATTATTATTATTATTATTATTATTATTATTATTATTATTATTATTATTATTATTATTATTATTATTATTATTATTATTATTATTATTATTATTATTATTATTATTATTATTATTATTATTATTATTATTATTATTATTATTATTATTATTATTATTATTATTATTATTATTATTATTATTATTATTATTATTATTATTATTATTATTATTATTATTATTATTATTATTATTATTATTATTATTATTATTATTATTATTATTATTATTATTATTATTATTATTATTATTATTATTATTATTATTATTATTATTATTATTATTATTATTATTATTATTATTATTATTATTATTATTATTATTATTATTATTATTATTATTATTATTATTATTATTATTATTATTATTATTATTATTATTATTATTATTATTATTATTATTATTATTATTATTATTATTATTATTATTATTATTATTATTATTATTATTATTATTATTATTATTATTATTATTATTATTATTATTATTATTATTATTATTATTATTATTATTATTATTATTATTATTATTATTATTATTATTATTATTATTATTATAATTTTTTTTTTTTTTTTGATTTTTTCTTTAATAACTGCAGTTGATTTATATTTAAAATAACTCAAGTTAGCTAGTTACGAAGGGTAGCCAGACACTGTTCAAACTCACTTGGGTCCAATATTGACCCCACTGTGATACCCAAAGTAGGTAGCGTCTAAGGGGACCTACATGTCTGCATCTCGGTTCGAACTGAACCAACCAGTCGCATGCACAAAAAAGATATCCTACTCATCAGATAGGTCCAGCATGGCATGCAGAAACTGTGTGCCAAGGAATGCTGTCCCAATATACGAAAAATGTTTATACGGGCAGAAGAAATGCTAGGTAGAGTTCTCCTCTTCCTCGTCCTGACAACTCCTACAGTAGTCATTGAAAACCCAGTGCCCAGTAATAACAGACACCAGGATTCGTAGACTACGTCGCGGCATCTCCATAATAGACTATGATCCAGCCCGATTGTACAGTGGCTAGTTTTGTTCGATACAGACACGTGGGTGCATTATCCAACCGTATCTGTGCCCAACATTTGTCGCTGAACCAGAAGTCTGCAAAAGGAAAGTGGCATCTCTACCAAATCAAAGAATGAATTAAATGTAGTAGAAATTTCACTTAAAAATAAGACCACCAGATCTATATTTTCATATTTTTTTATTTTTTTTTCAACAAATACGTTAAACTTTTTTATATATTTTAAAAAAGGAACAAATAGTATATGAAACTTCTCAGTTTTTTTTTTTATCATAATCCTGAAATTAGCAATCGCGAGAACACAAATCCTTAGATAGTATTATATTAAAATAAATAAACGGATTAGTTGATACCTAGGATATATGGTATTAGTGTTACTGCTTATTTGACATATTTTTAGTGCGTTGCTGTAACACAACATTTTCGTTTTCCTCGTTGTCATGTTCCGTGAACGGCCGCCATCGTATCACTTGTTCGACCAAGAACATCGCTGCTATTCCGAATGACGTAAGAGATAATCCATAAATATCAACGACACGACGACGTGCATAGTTAGGCATTTGCAATTGTTCATTGCAACGAGTTACGGTTCGGAAAGGTTTCCCTACAAAGTGAAAATTGCTCTGACCGTCGAACAGAGTTAACTTACTGCCACATTCTGTCAAACTTGGTTCAAAAAATTGATGACTTGTACCAAAAATCATAATGAGACACGAAACCAATTTATACTTAAGTGGTTAAGTGCGCTTCTGTGGCATATGGCCTCAAAGTAACTATTAGTATTAGCATTCGTTGTGAACACATTATTGGCTATTATTTTTTTTAAGACGCTGTTGGCACAACCGTAATCGTAAGGCAGATACTACACTATTCCTTTTGTTACTTTAAGTTGCGGCTATGTTTCTAAAACATTGTGTTCTAAAACAGTATAAAGCAACCGCTCTCACGTCGCGGATAACGGTGGAGTTTTTCAGACAACAATTTACAAATCGCGCAGTTGTGAATATTTACTCTGGAAAAAGAAATTGCCAATTCAAAATCCTGTAAAAAAAGAGCGCAATTATGTATTAATCTTTTGAGAATGATAATGAACGGTTATTATAACTCTTTATTTTTTATATATTGTTACGAAAATAAAAATTGCCTAAAAAGAATATTGTGTGATTTTGGTATATTTGGTATTAATGTTTCACCCTGTTAATTCCGTACTTACTTGTGTATTTGACATCACTGCCAATTCGAACGTATTTGTGTATTACATTTAAATTAACAGAAATAATTCATATGTTGTTACAAGAACAAGGACATTCGGAAGTAATTTAATTGTATATAAAAGGTGGCGCTTTATGCATTAGTTGAGTAGTTATCGTTTTACTGTCATAACATAAAGTCGTGTTTAGACGTGAATAAAAGTGTTGTATAAACGAATATCAAGTGCAGGTTAATAAGTTGCTGTATTAAGATAAACTGTATTAAGATAAAGTGAGTAAATAAAAGCTATACTCGTAAAACAACAAAAACGTGCTTTTATTTTATTTTGATGCAATTAAAAAGAACTTAAACTTTTTTAAAACGTAACAATATCTTTTCTTTTATGTTATTATTAAAACACTCGTGGGCTTATTGAAAAAAAAAATCTATTTCTCCAATTTTAAAAATAAATGGCGATATTTATGGTAGAAATGCCATCTCTTGATAGTTTTATAAACTTTAGAGTCCACTCCAAGAAATACAATTCCAGCAAGTACCCAATAATGTCGCTACGTGTGATAAATAACGATAATTTAAAGTACACATATATGTGCTCGGGGTCTCAAGAGATTAACTCGGGAGATGGTCATTTTAGCGACCTAAAATATTCTAATAAATGTAATTAATTACACTATTTTGCTTTTTATTTATGCCACAATGTTCTTTTCAAGACAAAAAAATTATTTATTTATTTTTATATAAATATTTTTTTATGTATGTATTTTTTTAAGAAAAAAAATATTTTTTTTTAATTTTTGACTTATAACTAATTATGAACTGTTGGGTATTTATATATCCATTTGCTTTAATTCTACTTTGACAATTGCACTTTAAATCTTTTTATAAAAAATTAACGACTATAGTAGAATATTATACTAATAGGTTTTCATAAGTTTCTACGAAAAATTTAATGAAAAGGAAAAAAGAAATATTATACTATAAAAATTTTCTAAGTTTCGTACACATATACTCGTAGTATGTACTCATATATAAAAAATTTGTAATTGTTTCTATTTTAAAAAATTTTTCTCTATTTCCCAACACCGCAATAAAAACACAAATAGTTGTTAAAATCGTAATTAAAAAATGTGTGCAACCACGTAATTACGAACAAAACTTATAGTTTTAACATCGCATGCATAAAAATGCATCACAATTAACATTCTTTGCAAAAATCAACAACGTGTTTTACACGTTTTATTAAATGGTTGAAAGCACTTATTTGTGTGTCTTTAGAAACTCAAACCAAAACGATGCATGAGTGGTCTATGGAGATGACTCTATTAAAAATAGTTTTAGTTGCGTCGTTAATGGTAAACATTAACTCATGATATGGCTTTAAACCGCAATAAATTTTAACAATATTAAATTGAGAGCTTTCGATACCGAGTAAGGGAAAGTGAATATCTGTCCCATAGAGAAATATGCATTTTGTAAAATAGTAGGTCGCAATGGAAAGAGTACACTAAATTTCATATACATATATATTATACGGTACCATATTTAAATATGTATGTGTTTTTAGTTTTTGTGGATTTATTGCAACGAAGAAATAAACGCTATATAAGCTTAATAACTCGGCAGGTATTGGAACTTAAATGATTATTTTTGGTTGATACCAGAAACTTCATGTGCGCGATAATAAAGCTTGAATTCACCTCGTCTTTTTTGTTAGTCATTTAATAACTCGAGAACCACTCAGCCGAAAGTCTCCAATTGAGCGGGATTGCCCACATAGGCCTGGTACTTTCCGTACAAAGTAAGTCTTGATTTTTGTATATCTTGAGAATTGTAAAAGTAGAATCTTATGAATTTGATCTAAACAGCTTCTTAGTTCACACAAATCATCAGTCAGAAGATTATTGGAATCGCATTATTGTATATAGTGTACTTAGAACGATAAATGGAAGCTCTGAAATTGTTCGAAATAAACTGGCAGTCAATGAGGTTCAAGCCTCAATATCTATCCACATCGGCCAAAATGCTATAGAGCTTTTTTATAAAGGAATAGAGAGAATAAAGAAATATATATGAATAAAGGAATAAAATAAATGTATTTTTGAAAGTATGTGTCTATTAGTATTTATTTTTTTAGAATTATATATTTACATTTGGTCCTGGGATCACAAGTGGATCAGATGTAATCGTTAGCATTGCAACAATTTTCATTAGCTACGTCTGGAGAACCGCTGCAATGAATACTATCCTAACTTGGCTTGGATAATAATATTTTTTCAAAAAAAAAAAAAAAAAAAAAAAAAAAAAATGAATGAATTAAATAATTAAACTTTATATTAAATATGTAAATACTAAATATTATTTTACTGCATTATATTAATTTTTCCAGCAATTTAGTCAAATTGTCATCACCTTATCAATTCTTTACATTTCCAACGAGTTTGTTTTTATGTTTCTTTTGATTCATTTATTTTTAACTTAATAAAACAAAAATTTGAATTTGAAGTTAAATAGATTTAATTTTAAATGCCAAAAATTTAGTTTGAAATAAATATAATTTAATTTGAAGTGCAAAAAATTGAATTTGTGTTTGAAAAAATTGAATTTGAAGTGCAAAAAATTAAATTTGTATTGCGAAAAATTGTGTTTGAATTTAAAAATCGTTAATTGAAAGTAAAAACTTATAAGAGTGATATTCAGTTTTAATGATATTTGAAATTTCATTCAAGCTATTGGAAATCTACAAAAATAATTTGCATGAAATATATAGACCACAGCATGCTATTGGCTTTAATCATCGCCGTGTAGTCAGCTATATAATGATATTGACAACAGCAGCAATAAAATAGATAGTGGATGCTAAAATTTTAGCTCGAAAAATTTAAAATTGTAATACTTGTAAAACATGTACATTACCTTGTTTTAAAATACTATATAACACGTTTAAACTATGCGATTGGAAACTTCAAACTTCAAACTTCTTGCATTTCTTTATAAAAAAAAATTACAAAAGTTTAAAATAAAGGCACAGATATCTAAAAAAAAAAAAAATAAAAATGATAATTCAAAAATTTTTCTTTATACATCGGAGTTGATTGAGCGAAAAAAATTATAATTTGATAAAAATAAAGCAGTAATATTTATAAAATGAGAAACTCAATTCTATACTGACCAGTTTTTTGTCCGCAAATTAAGATAATATCAACATTAAAGTCTTTTATCATCAAAAATCTTATTATGTATCAATATGCTCAATTTAGGCAGTTATTTTCTGTTCTTTGTGCCTTCGAAGAAGAGTTTTTAAATCATGTCTCTGAGAATGACATTATAAATTTATTTTATATTTTATCATATCTTCTCAAATTATACTGAAAAAAGTAGCTTTTATTTGTATATTATTTATGCATGACATTGCTGCATATTCATATAAAATTTTTCTTTTTTTCCCCTTTTTAATATATATTTTTTTGTTTCTTGGAAGTAATTAAGTTACAACACAATGATAAACTAATTAATGCTGCCCTTCGTTCATTAAGCACAATTTTTTAATTAATTTTTTATTTTTTATTTATTTATTTTTTTTTTTGTGGATTTAAAAAAAAGGCTATAATATGAGTCTTTTTTTTTAGTGTAAGGGAAATATTTTTATAAAAATAGTTGTTTACAATCAATATAAAATTAATTGATAGTACATAAAGTAATGCGTCTTCAACCCCTAGTATTATATTTTCAACTTAATAAATTTTACTTTAATTCTGTACCTGACTTAAAATACTGTTTAAATTAATAATTACAAAATATTTTCTTAAAAAAAATTGTTGAGGAATAATGTAACGTTTTATTTAAGCTAAAACGTTTAAAATTTTTGATAGTAAATATTAAAAAATTGTTAGTTTTAGGCTTATTTATTCCTGTAATCGACTGCTACACCAACATAAACTAATTACAAGAAATTTATTTACAATTTTGGGAAAATAACCTCTAAATTCTTCTGCATAATACGACTATCGTCATTGATATTGCCATAGATTATTCTCGATTTTATTTTTTATTTTATATTTTTGTACTTTTATCATAAAAAATTATGATTTTGAGTTTTTTCGTTTCTAAGTGCTTGTGTGTGGAAGTACATTTGTAGTTAAAGTACTAATATGTTTAATCTTTCATTAATCTCTTTATAAATTTAATTTCAGTTTATTGAATAAACTAAATCGTTTTTGAGTTACTCGAATATATGTTGTACAACGGTGTATCTCAAACCAATAGCTAACCTTATAAAAGGTTAGCCTACTGCATTCAGCGTTTTCGATTTAGATTTACCTGTCGAGTTACCGGATTGTCGGTTTTTTCAACCAGCCTAATGATATCTTCGGAAAAGTTGTATAATTTGGTATTTCAACTTCTTTAGTTTTTGTTGCACTGTGTTATTTTTTACTACAGTTCATTAGATTTTATAAAGCAAACACTCGTCTAAAGCGTAGTGTTAAATAGCTGCCAAAGATGATCCTTGGTTCAGCTTTGTTCATCGCGGCAGAATAGACCTACCCAATATTTTCCATATAAACCAATCATATAATACATAAAATTATTGTGGATATGTGACTTATGAAGAAATGATACACTCAGAGGTAAGAGCTTCTTATACACAAAAAAGCTCTAATGGCATACAAAATATAAACCAAGAGAAGAAAATTGTGATAAACTTGTTTAAAAAAACACTTATCGGGATAAGTTTTTTACTAGACTAAAATATAAAAAAAAGTTTTTTACTAGACTAAAAATATAAAAATTGATACAAGTTTGCCTTGCTTCTAAATATATATTTGTGACATTTTCCTTTAGAAAGTCAAATAAGTATTTAATTAAGGAAACATTGTTTGAATATTTTAATTAATGGACAATTCAGGATTGGCTGCATATATTGTTCATGAAGATATGGTAAAACCAAAACGAACTGACCTTGTAGTGGCTTCCTAATTGAAGTGTTAAATCAGTTGATACGATCACACTTGAAACTACGTTCATCTAGTCTATATTTTGTTTCTTCTTTCTTCTCCGTCACTCCTATAGGAAGCATATTGATTTTCCTTAAAGCTTCCATTGCCTTGTTTCAGTTTCATTAATTAGGTGGATTTTTCAAGTAATGAGATGATAAGTCCGCTGTAGCTCTTCTCCATATAATTGTGCAGTACTGAAGATCATTTCAGAGTGTTGACGGTTACTAAGCATTGCAATTTTTTTATTAGTAGGAAGCATTTTTTCCTGATCATTTGTCTGATGTTTATCATTATCGCTAGAGGTAAGCTGTATCGTGGAATATACATATATTGTATTTAAATAGATACAGAAACGCTATGGCAAAATTATTGTAGTTGTAATTATTATATATTTGTATAAAACAATATACAAAATTCACAAATTCCAAATCATTAAATTTTTTCGATTTCTAACACCCAAACCTCTGTCTGAAAAATTACAAGGTAAAGTTGGAAATTCTCTTTTTTTCTATTATTACAAAAGTACATTCCGGTATCCGATTTAAAAATTTCGTAACAACAAAAATATCTTCATAAATGACAAAAGTAAATATATATGAAAAAATTCATCATGTAAACCATCTTCCTTAGTGGTTAAAACTTTTATTTTTTTAACTTTTTCTATTTTTTTATATCTAACTTTTAGCAAAAATTCTAAATCTTAAAATGAAATACATTTTTTACTTTGTTCTTTTTTATACAAATGATATCTGGTATCTTGCAAAAAAGTAAAATAAACGAAAAGCGAAAACAGAAAACTTACCACTTGATTGAATCGCAAATGGTTTTTATTTAAATAAAATCTACCCTTTTTTATTGAGCTTTTAAAATATACACAAATGTGTGCATACATACTCGTACATATATAGCCATACATAATAACACATATGAAAATATATATTTAATCGTTAATATTTAGTGCTTTTAATAAAATCATAGCGAATCAGAAAAAGGAATTCTTTACCTAAAGTGTCAAGAGCTACCAGCAACGTCTACAGAAATATGACATTTGTTTATTTAAAATATAAAAGCAAAAATTTCTAAAACAAGTTTAACGGCTATATTCACAAAAAATATTAAATTTGAGTATCAAATATAAATTAGTTAAAATACACTTTAAGGCTAATAAGCCTCTTTTCGAAAGTCTTATTGAAAATCTGTGTTTTAACTCAAACATGCTTTAAGTTTTTCCATCTTCGAAACTGGCAATACTATATTTTATTTCTCATTTACAATATGAAGAATATAAATTCATACAAACTGAAAATTTTATTTATTTGAATTTTATTATTTTTCTAAAAACTTATGATTAAATTACTTATCGTATATTTCTCTTAAGAAATATACAATATAAAAGATTATTTTCGTTATATATTTTGTTAAAAAAGGAGCTTTGAAAAACACGCCTTCTGAAAAAATGCACGAATGATGATTTGGCGTACTGTAAATTATGATAAGGAAAAAATTTAACAATTTTCATAGATGAGAAAAAATTTGTATTTACAAAGAAACAAAACGTATGTCTATAACTTCTTGATATCGTTATAACGGTGAAAATAATATGGCTTTAGATTTTAGACTGCGTCGCCAAACAATCTAAATTCGCTGTCTAAATTTGTTATTTTCTTTAAAAATGAAATGAAACATTAGAGGGTACTGCACTCTATCTTACGACGATATCTACTTTTAGACCTTGTAATCCACATGCATAACTAAGCAAATAAAAATTTAACTTGAGAATAAATTTCCTTCGTTTTTGTGAATAGTGTTTCGCTAGGTCATTTTCGGCTCTTTAACTTTAAGGCAGGTTACGTCTTAACTGTTTTGGCTTTTTTTATTTCTTCCTCAACAGATATTAAGTCAAAATAATAGCGTTATTATCATCATTATTTTCTTTGCCTATACCGATCAGGCACTATTGCAGGACACTGCGGCCCATGGGATCTATTGTGCCTTTCCGGTCTATAGCTTGTTCAGCAGATCTGCTGCCTTACTAATGTACAAGTAGATCAGAAACCATTGAGACCGTATGTCTACCTAAACGTTTCTATCTAAGTATATCAAGTACCGTAACATATATGTTTTTACGTCTTTGATGCTTGTGATCAGGGTTCACATCTGTGACCGGCATCCTCTTCGGATGCGTTTTTAGTTCACAGTGGTATGTAAGAAACTCCGTTAAGTGTTTTAAACCCATCATGTCTTGCTCCTAGAACGGACTGATCGCTGATCTAGAGTGGCGAAGTCCCCCTTAAGCATACCAGTGTTACAAGCATCTTGCACTTTCATAATCTTAGACTAGATTGAGCTGCACATTAAAGCTTCCGGCCGATATATGTACGGTGTCACGGAATCTTTTCTAGTAAATGCATTCGTTGTCTCATTACCATCTAATCCACAGTGACTAGGAAATCGAGGGCAAGTTTTGAACAAATCCTGTTTACCATACAATGACTTGAAGGTCTCCAGCATCATATTGAAACTATTATTTGATGCTTTGAAACTGTCCTTTCAAAATTATATTAATACATTTTTAAATTGTTCTGACCAATTATTTAATCAATAAAGTATGTCGATTGTTTTAAAAATTTCACTAAACTATAGATTTTATTTTTTTTCACAATAATGTTCTTAAAAAAGCTTTAAAGTACGGTCGAACCAACTTAAAAATTTGTTTGTTTAATATTGAATTAAAATAAAAATTTTAAGCAAAAGTTCGTTTGTGAATAATACTTTAGTGAATTTTTCTTAAACTAGGTTTCATACCTAGTACTTTATTTTGTTTTTGAATACAGTCGTTAAGCTTTATTAAAAAAAGAGTTTACCAATTTTTTTTTATAGCAAATAGATATACAAAGACGAAGAAAAACGCCAGTTTAAGTAAAGGTTAATGATAAATATCAACGTTGATATAAGTTTTCTTAAAACGTATAATCGTTTTTTAAATATAATTTATCACAAGCACGCTTAACATATGTAAAAGTAATCAACGTAAAATCTTTTTTAAAATATGTGGAAACTTTAGCTACTCTTATTGCTACATTTATCCATTTAATTTTCCCCTTTCAAAGAAACAATCATAAAGTCAACCGCGTATTTTAAAATACGTTATCCCAGATTGACTTTGATAAATGTAAAATATGCTTGCACAGAATACTGATTTTGTATGGTTAAGTAAGACATACATGTGCTTAACGTGTAACGAACTTTAGTGGGTTCTTAGTATTTTTTATTTATTTTTTCTTAAACCAAATTTTAGTTTAAACCTCTAGCACAGATTGCATATAAATAACCAAAATATTAAGAAGAAATATGGTTTTAAATTGTGAGTAAAATCTATTTCAAAAGAGAAAGAAAGTCGATATACATAGAATAGTCGATTTCAAGGAAGCACATATTTATGAATAAGACTGTGAACAAATTGAAAAAATAATATTAAACAAAAATAAGTTTTACCATGTATACCGTTAAGAAATTAGCATTGTTTGTGAAGATAATTTTAAATGGAAAAGTTAAAACATTTTATTCAAAGTATTAGCCGTTAATGGCTACACATTTTTCCATCTTTCAAGCAATTTGTTGGTTCCACTCCAATAAAACTGTTCGTCTTTAGAAGCAAACCAATTAGTCACCAAATTTTCGACTTCCGCGTTCGAATCGAAGTGCTACCTAGCCAATGCTGGTCCCATCGATGAAAACAAATAATATCCGGAAGTAGCCAATTCTGGTGACATTGGTTCAATGGATAGTTCAATTGATCATTTGTTGTCGGTAGCGATCTGCAATATACCACACCTTTCCAATGTCACCAGACACACATATTGTCTTCCTGCCGAATTGATCTGGCTTTGCAGCCGAAGTTGATGATTGTCCCAAATTAAAACCTTATTTTTTCTGTTTAGTGCATGATTACTATATACCTGGACAAACATTCGATGAAACTCTGCAGTAAATTTTTTTAAATGAAAAGATAATATTAATGCTTTCCTTAAATCATCAATTTCTGGTACAAAATTCACCCGGCATTCTTAAGACAATGGAAAAATGTGATGTTGTTTGTTGACTGATTTGACATAAAATACTTAAAGTGTTTGACAGACGTCAATGACAACAACAACAAAAAATTAAGATTCGTTCAAAACGAAACTTCGCTATGGAGAAATTTGTACTTCCACGCTTAAAATGTTTTAACATTTCCTTTAAGGTCAATTTATACAATAAAATCCCTCCCAAAGTTAGCTACTAGCTAAACTGTATATTAAGGTTTTCCTTAACACATATTTTATGATAAGTGGTTTTTGACTCACAACATAAACAATGATTAAATTTGAAAACATAACGAAGTGTAAATTTTCGTTTTAATTAACACTAAGGGCAAATTATATTGAGGGTTTAATACATTTAAAGTGAGCTCTGATTGTTGGAAATAAGCTTATTGTAAAAGTTATTAAGGGCATTTCTTCGAAACCTGCTTCGTAAATGTTATTGAAATAATCAAGCCAAATTATTTATATTGCCACGATAATTTGTAAAATATACATCGAAGTGTGTAGCAATCCATTCCATAAGCTACTTAGGAAAATAGTTTAATGCTTATGGTTGTAGTAAAACTCTTAAACATACCACCTGCGGCATCGATATAGGGTATACATCATAAAAAAGCGTAATACCTAATAAGTCTTTTAAAGCTTTAAACCTCAATCTATCGTAAAAAATGTTTTCGTAAATTTTAAATGTGTTTACCACAAGCAATACGTGAACATAATATTGCTGTGCTGAGTATTTTAATATACAATATTTTTATTGCGACAATATTTTTAACATTTTTGATTTTTAGTTTTTTCAAAGATGTCATAATTATTCCCTTATTAAATTTTACTTAAAATATTTTGATTGAATTTCTTTGCTTTGTTTTTTGTTTCTAACATTTTTTTGTAAAAAAAGGAATCAAATGTATATTTTCATTACAACATTTAAGTCCTGTTTAGCAAAGTACAAAAATATAGGTGTGTTACTTGTTAAGTAAGAAAAATCTTTGCTTTTGATTTTTTATTACATTTTAAAATATTTAAGATTACATTTTTTGGATTTGTTTTTTTTTAATATTTTTGTCAAGAAAAAAGAAATCAAATTAATATTTTCATTACAACATTAAAGGCCTGTTTAGCAAAGTATTAAAATACAGGTGTGTTACTTGATAAGTAAGAAAAATTCTTTGCTTTTGATTTTTTATTAAATTTTATTTAAAATATTTAAGATTGAATTTCTTTGATTAGTTTTTTTTTATATTTTTGTAAAAAAAAGAAATCAAATTATTCTTTCAATTACAACATTAAAGGCCTGTTTAGCAAAGTACTTAAATATATGTGTGGTACTTGATAAGTAAGAAAAATCTTTGTTTTTGATTTTTGGCATAACTTTCTTTGCTATACTTTGTTTAGTAACTTTCTTGGTGACTGATGAAACCACACTATTATCCCTTAAGTCACAACGACATCGCATTGAATTTTCTTTAAGCAGATTTTTTAATGTTTTAATAGCATTTGTGTAAGATTAAAATGCTACGCAATTGTTTCATTTATTTTTTGAAATACTTTTGCTTCGTTTGTTAACTGACTTACTTTAATTTTTAAAATGTCTGTTTATTTACGAGTACTTAAAATTTTGATTTTAATTTTCTTCTGTAAAAGTTACTTATAAATTTAATTTTTTTAATTTTTCTTATTTAGAATAAAATTTTTGTTAACATTTATTGTTTACTTTAATAATAAAAATATTTATCCATAGACAGTGCACGTTGTGGCTGCTGGAACAAGTTTCTGGAAGAAAATCCATGTTTAAAAATTACGATTAAGAAACATTTTATCAGTTGTTAGCATACTGTATAGTGAGTACATAAGTTAATAATGTCAATTTTTTTGTGTCAGTAATAGCAAATATGGTATTTTCGATGGTAAAAGCCTGTCATTACAATTCAGTATTCGATAGACGCCAAAGTGTAAATACACATTTTTTCAATCGCCTTAATAATGTCAAATTTTGTGCCTAAAAAAGATGTAATTGGGGAAGTCTGATAACCTTCTTTCACTTAAAGAAAGCTGTCGAATGTTGGTAGAAGCTTACGGTTAACACGCAGCAACTCAAAAAAGTTGTGAACGATGGTTTGCGTAATTCAAAAGCGGTGATTTCGACAGAGAAGACATGGAGAGGCCTGGTCAGCCTAAAATGTTTGAACAAGAGGTATTGGAAGCATTACTCTTCGAGATTTTCTCAAGATCCAGAAGAGTTTGCGAATTTATTGGGAGTCACGCAATAAGCCATTTCCCTAAGTTTAAAAAATGAGAAAAAATTTAAAAAATTGTTTATAATTTTAACAAAACTCAACGGCTATTTGGTTTTCTACAGTCCTGCAGCACTGTATAGCGTTTATAAATTTAATATAGCTTTAGCCAAATTGTTTTCTTTAATGATTAAACCTTATTTTGTTACTTGGGTTTTGTGTTGATAAATATTTAAGTTTCTTTTTTTAATTAATATAATAATAATTGTTAATAAGTATTCTTATACGAAAAAGTAAACAAAATATACTTTTTAAATATTGTGGATAATACTTTATGCCATGTTCACACCAGACTTCGAATTATTTAGTTCGCTGTTCAAAATGTTTATATGAATTACTTCTTTCTTATTGGGTTTCAAATGGTTTTTACAGTTATTCTTTTTGTTGTTTTTTAGTTTATTGGTAAAATGTGTAAATTGCGTGTTATGGAATCAGTGCAGCGTGAGGGCATTGATTTATTTGCTAACTTTCCTTTGTTAATGTTATTTTTTGTTGTTTTTTATGGTTGAAAGCTGGTGATAAATAAACCGATAAACGTTACAGACTCCACAAATGTTTTTTAGTAATTTACATGGTAATTTAAAGTCAATTACTTATAGGTTTGTCGATTCGCTCTCAAGCTTTTGTATAGGGAATTGTGTAATTCGGTTCTATATTTGTGGTAGAAGTGTGAGTATGAGAGCGAAAGAACGTTGTCGCGTGAACATGGCATTAAGAAATACTTAATAAAATAACGCTAAAATTTATGTAACCCAACTATAAAACAATGTATGCCATTAAGAAAAGTATAAATTTTGTTTAAATATAAAGCTCAGAATTGTAGAAAGCATATTGGCTTTATGCAAAGCATTCATTGCTTTGTTTCAGTTTCATTAATTAAATTGAAGCTAAGTATATGATTAATCTATTGTAGCTTGCCTCTGCAGAGGATTCGAACCACAACATCACGCCATCCACGAAATTTAAATATTGGCTGATAAATAGATGGTATGTAGCTCGACTGGAATTTTAAGAAAAAAAAACTTTCATGAATAGTATATTTAAATTTTGGATAAAAAATCTAAAAATAAACCGTTAAGAAACGATCTTAATTCTGATCTCGTGGACATAATTTAATGAGGAAGTTCTTGCTATTTTCAGCAAAATAATAAGAAAAATTAAAAAGCAAAATATAAAATAGTAAATAAGTCTCTTAGTCAGCAAAGCAAATATTTTATTAAAAATTGTTTTACTGTAAGTAATAATTTTTGGTTTACTTTACTTTTAATTAACTGTTGGCGTATTTTGTAACTCTGTTACCAATAACATGTACAAATAAAAATAATTGGAAATCAAAGAGTCAGGATTGAAATAAGTGAAAAACGATTTAAACAATTTTCTTCTTTGAAACGACAAACTTCTTGATTGTTTGTCGTTTCAAGCAACAGCAACGTAGTCAATGAATATGTAGTAAATAGTTGAGCAAAAGCAAACCTAAAGTAAACAACAACTTATTGCTTACAGCAAGAGCAATTCTGATTATGTGGTGGCTTTGCTGATTGCTGAAGCAGAGAACATGCACATGGTAATATTAAGCAACTTATTTTCTAACTCCCTTTTGTTGCTTTTGCTGTTTATTTTACTTATTATTTTTTAAAGTTTTCAGTAAGCATTCAGCAGAACAGTTATTCAATTTGAAGCTAAAAACTGAAGCAAAGCCAAAAATATATTTGAAGAGGTATCGGAAGCAGTATACATATTTCATTCAAATTGCAAGCAACATAAAATTTTATTCAAATAATAAATTTATTAGGTATTTTTTAAATTATATTTAGTTTGAACCACAAAATATTTTTTTTTTTTATTAAAATTTATACTCAAGTAGTAGTAGTTGAAGTTTATTGTAATAGTTCACATATTTTTAGTATGGTTTTCTGCACATAACATCTGCACTATGCTTACACAAGTGATGACAAGTCGTGAATTATGATTCTTTTAGAAGAACAGTAACCGTACTGTTAAGCAATATGCATCCACCCAAGAATATAAAAAATGTAAGAGAGTTTTTCACTTAGGAAAAAATATTATAATTTATTATGTTACTAAAGAAGTTAATGTGGGGAGGACAATTTAATGTAAACATTAGTTACACACTTACTTCATAAATAGTTGGATATATTATCGTAGGATATAAAATTAAAAAATATTGAAGAAATTTATAAAATAAAAGTAAGTTGTGACCAAATGTCATTATTGTTTTCAATTGAAAATTTAAGATCCAATAATCATGGTCAGAAGTTTTGACAATAAATGCCGTTTGTGTTCAAAAAATTTCAGTATTTTATTCGTAGTTTAGCCTACAGTGATCATGGTTTTACTAAGAAAAAAATTGTTCTTGAAAGTATATTTCTTATCAAAGTTTAGGAAAAGATTGATTTCTAATTCACTTTTAGATATTAAAACAATTCTTAAAATTGTTTGTGTTTTATTCTTCAAATATTTTAAAAATGACACCATAGCTTTAGTTTAATATTTAATAGTTACATTTTTTTTCGTTTAATGTTTGGTAAATATGACCGTACCTTAACCAATTGGGTTTGACAGGGTACCCGGGTACTATTTTGTTTTTAATTGCGGTTTTCTTTGTGTTCAGAGTTCCTAGATGCTTCAAACTTTCTGAGAATTTCTCACGATATTTCTGTTTCAGCTTGGAAGGAAGTGGTAAATCAATTTATGTTTAACATCCTTTACATGAGAGTGTTCCCGGTTACCACTATACAATATATTAAAAAAAAATATTGAATTTGTGATGTTTTAATTTAGCTTTTTTTCTGTAACTCCTCTTGAGAGCACAGAGCTTCCACAAAGCATTTCCATCCTAGACGATTTGCAGCCAGGTGCGTCGGGCGTTGCCAAGTGTTTCTCGGTCGACTGCGGTTCCTTGATCCTTGAAGATTCCACTCAAGTGCCATCCTTGTAATACTACTTACTGAGATTTTTCCTTAAGGTATAGGCGATCCATCTCTACTTTCTTTGACTTATCTGCTTCAGTATGTGCTCTTCGTTTTTTTAAATTCCATAGATCTATGTTGCTTGTGGTGTTAGGCTAGAATACCTTGCATAGGATTCTAAGGCACTTGTTGGTGAATACCTGTAGATTTTGCGTGATGGTGTTAGACACAAGCCAGGTTTCACTACCGTACAACAGAATTGATTTTATACATGCGTTCAATATTCTGAGCTTGGTTTGCCTAGATATGTATGAGCATTTCCATACCAACTGTAATCGACCGAATTCCCATCTTGTTTTATTAAGCCTGTTGTTAACTTCTAATTCTGCACCGCCGTTTGTTGCCATTGTGCTCCCGAGATAGCATAAACTATCTACATACACCATTGGTTGGCCCTGTAGTACGACGTTTTCTGTGCTATTGTTGTTAATTCTCATAGCTTTGGTTTTCGTGATATTTATCACAAGTCCAACATTGCAAGTCAGTTTTTCCAGGTCCTTTAATTTTGACTTATGTTGGAGGTCTTGTGTGAGAGTAGACAAATATCGTCCGCATAGTCCAGGTCCTCGAGTTATCGTGACTCCATGTTATATATCTCTTTTGTGAACAGACTTCGCTCATTATCTCGTCGAGTACGATAGTAGAGGTGAGCTGATGCTCCCGTTGTGAAGATCCGAGAATTCTAGTACATTGCGTTTATTATTCGGATTATTATCTGGGATTCTCCTTTTCTTCTCAATGCTTTCTTTCCATAAAGCAGTCCTTTTGATAGAAGGCTTTGTTGAAGTCGACGTACAGTAGCTATAGATTGGTACGCCATTCTATAGAATAATTTGTCATACTTGATGGCAGATATACTTTTTTTTTTTCACTGTTAACACTAGTGTAAGGTTTCATGAACTTAACATCTGGGCAAGTTGGAGAAAAGTAAAAAAATCAAATGTGTTTGTATTTCTTCCAGAGTTTTTGTATTAACTGACTAATATTTAATATTCAGCTATGTTATTACCTTATAAGTGTATGAAGATCCGAAAAAAACAGTTTTTCCTTTAACTCCAGATTTTAGATGGACCCAAATACATACCCTTTTTCTACTCGATAGCGCCTATCAGAATAGAAGTAGCATTTCTAAGCTATTTCAACTACGTTATTTTTTATAGCACCGTGTTATTTACATCTTCACATAACACAAATCGAATCATGTCACCATAGCAAGTTGAGACAACGAACAAAGCCAGTTATTTTGTTAAAGATTTTTCTAGAAAGTTTATCCTATTATGTGTCTGCATAAAATCTTTATTAGTATATAGCATTTATTACAAACATTATGTAAAACTTTTTATTATTACTTGGTAAAGATTAAATTGGTTAAAGATTTATATGTAAAGGACAAAATGACAGATTAATACTTAAAGCGGACTTTTTCCTTTCGAAACCAGAGTGCAATTCCACTGTAGAGATCTTTATACTAAAAGGTCTTAGGCATTGTTGTAACAGTTAATACTAATCATAACACCTTTATTGTTTACAATTTTCTCTTTTGATGTAAAAAATGCATGTTGGAGCAGCCCGAACAAATTTTTGGAAAAAAGTCCACTTTTAAAAATAAGAATCGATGAAAAATTTGTATGCGACTTATTAGCTTATACTTTTTTCAGTTGAACTGTATATAAACTATTTCGTAATTATTTCATGTTTGACGAAGGACCGGCTCTCAAAACACAAACTTTAAACTAAAAAAAAAAAAAATTTAATTAAGCTTTTATTCCATCAATTTTGAATATTGACAAAATATGAATACCACCAATTTTTTTATTAATTTTTTTACGTTAAGACGTGTTGTTATACTCACGCTAATTTAAACTACATGAATTCAAATAATACGACTGCTGTACAACCAATTTAAAAAAAATTTTATATTTTCTTATCAAAAGCATCAAAGTTTAATTTTTGAAGGCTTGGATCTTTTTCAGGTAAACGTTGGCAAGCGTATTTTTATATCGGTTGTTTAGTTTAAAATACGTATTTTTCAGCTATATTACTTTCGTTTTGCTCAACTCTGCTTACCAGAACACTTTTTTTTGAAATTTCAGACATGCTTTATTAGAAATTTTGTTTCTTTTTGTTTTAGGCAAATAAATAATACGGTGCGACAAATAAACACCTGGGAGGTGAAGCTATTTTTCTAATAGGCGCTTCGAGTGTACCCAGAATCTGTGTTAAAAATTTTTCAAACATATCCAAAATCTTGATTTACGGATAAAAAACCGGTACATTGTACATTGATGAACTTGCAAGCTTATAACTTATTCGAGTATTATCCAATATTAGGATTCTCAGAATTTGAAAAGAAGAGAAACAGACCTTTTTATTGATACACATTTCGTTTAAGCAGCCTTGAAGAATATCCGTATATTTCTCAAGCAATTGGTAGAAGATAATCAAAAAGAGTTTAAAATACGTTTAGACGACATATAAATCAGCCAAAGCCTGGTGGTGGTAATTACAATGTTAAATATACTTTCAGAGTATTTTTTAGGCAAAAAATAAAACGTTCGTAAAATATTATCAGTTTATTAGATGTCACCAACGCTACACAAATTGTTTTTTACAGTCGATAAGTTGTTCATAATTCAAAATTACCTACTGGTTCTTTGTCTAAAGAAGCGGAAGAATCTGTTAATTAAATATTTAAAAAAGCTTGAGAGGATATCGCAGGAAAATGTAGTGGGATTGATAATTTAGAAGATACATATCTTTCACTTTCTTATAACAAATTCATAAGCGGTGGTCAGAGCAACTCACAATACTCCCAAGGCAAAACAAATGCTTGTGCCTAAGAAAGCAAAATATTTGTTAGCAGTGATGAAGTTACTGATGAAATACAAAGTGATAGCGAATAAAGATATAATGTATCCTTAAATTGATAAATGTGTGCTTGTTTTTCCATTACCGTCGCAAAGACTCTCTCTCACTTATCCTTGGGGCCATCTTGTATATTCCTCCATTGTATATTTCAGTGATGGAGTAGGTCCTCAGGAGTGCTCTTAAATACCAGCTATTTCTAGTTTTAAAGCTGGTGAAATAGTGGTTCATTATTTGGGCAAAATGATGACACGTGGCGCATTCGATATTAATGCAGGAAAATGTATTCCTTATACTTAAAAACTTTGTAAATGTCTTTCGAATTTAGTATAGATTTAAAATAAAATTATTAAGAATATATTTATTAACAAATTATAAGTCAGATCTATATGTACATATTACAAAATATTCTGTTTCATATCTACATAATAAATATCTTTATTTTTGTGTACTCCTTTTCCTAATTCTAATAAAACGCAAGCTTATTTTGTGTCCATATTTTAATGTTTCCCCAGAGACTAATTTGCGGCGTTGAATATTCTCTTAAAAATAAATTTCAAAAGGAAAAACTTTTAATGCTTTTAGGCATATTTTGCAATATAAAATTTTATTTGTTTTCTATCTTTTATATTTCAGCAATTAAAATTTCGAATTTATATTTCTTTTAACTGTATATAAAAGTAGCCAGTAAAAGAAATTTTAACTATTTGTTTTTAAATATGCTTGAATAAAATGTAATGTAAAATTATATATAAATAAAGAACGAACATAAAATCAAATTGATTTTAACTCTTGCACAGAGAATGCTTGACGTAGCTGAGCTGTTTAATCATTTCAAAATCTAATCAATTTAATTACAGAGCTAAGTTTTAAATAAAATAAACCGAAATCAACTGGTTCACAAGTTTAAAAATAATATTTTATTATAAGAAATAAAACTCTTGACATGGCCGAGGATCATAGACAAAGTGGCTGGTACGGTAAAAGTAAAAAAAAAAATTGTAAAAATTTGGCCAATAATGAAGTGCGCTTTTCAAAATCTATGACACCGCTCTAAAAACTTTAACTTTTGTTTCCACATATGAAAAAAATTTGAATATTTTGAAAGAGGTTGGTTCTATATAAGTTGGCATAATATACAGGGTGTCCGCCGGGAATATATACTAATTTGTTTTGACATCATTTAGGTAAACATTAGTCTTGACGGTTCATATTTGGCAGTCGTGAAGTACAGAAGCGGCAAATTTATTATGAAAAAATATTCAGTAAACAAACGTGTTCATCGATTTTCATGAAAAAATCATAATGAGGCACATTTTCATTTGAATCGTTATGTGAATAAACATAATGGTCGGTTCTGGGCAATGAAAAACCCTCAAATTATTCATCAGTCACCTTTGCATCAATTAAAAGTGTCAGTCTGGTGTGGAATTTGATCATGAGGAATCATTGGACCTTACTTCTTTGAAACTAAAAACGGTGTAATGGTAACTGTCAATGGGGAGCGACATCGTGATATAATTGAAAACTTTTTAAAGCCACAACTGCATGCTTTGGGCTTGACTAACATGTGGTTTCGACAAGACGGTGCAACATCGCATACAGCCAGGATTGCAATGGAATTACTGCGAGACCTCTTTCCGCAACAAATTATTTCAAGGAATGGTGATTTGATTGGCCTCCACGGTCGCCTGATTTCACTGCTCCGGACCTCTTTTTGTGGGGATATCTGAAAAGCAAGGTTTATACAAACAAACTCAACTCAAACAAAATATTCGTGATGAAATTAATGAAATACCGCGTGCGATGTGTGAGAATGATTTGAAAACTGTGCTCAAGAGGGCTCGCATTTGTGAGGCTAACGGGCATTTATCTGATATTTTATTCCATATATAACTGCCGACATTAAATAAAACATTTATCAATATAAGATCCATTCTCTCTCATGTTATCAAAAATTATAAACAAACAAATTAGTATACCTTCCTTCGGACACACTGTATTTCCAAAAAATGCAAATTTACGTGTATTAAAAAAAAGAAAATTAATCACAAAAGAAATTGTGGTTTAGAAAAAGTTTATTAAATTCGTTAAATTATTAAGATAAAATTAATTATTAGAATATATTGGAAGCTTATTTTGTCGTTTATTTGAGTACATATTTGTTTAGCGACAAAGCAACCGAAAGTAATCTGACAACATGTGTCTTATTTATTGCCAAAAGCGTTATCCTTCCGTTAGCGTAAATCTTCCTAAGTTTGAGAAGAAAAAAAATTAACTGTTTGTAGAAGAAGTGTTCCTTAAGTGACATGTTCACTCCCATATTTTGGTAGCCATCAATCATTTTCTTAATATTGTCGTTGCTATTGTTAGCTCTTGCCAAGAAATTTATCTGTACAATTTTCAAAATCTATCCACTTGCACTTTTAAAATCTGTACTATTTAAAATTTTTTTTTGTTTGTGGTCCATTGAACACAAGAAACATTCGTATAATTGGTTACCTGCTTCAATTTTCGCATCGTATTTTCGCAACAAATGATACACTTTATTTAGTGTTCGTATAAAGATTCAGATAAGATCAAGTTTTATGTGTAAATCAGCTAGTGTTGCATCATCAGGTTTAGCCAATGGTTTATGGTCAATTTGAATTCGTCGTATTGTGCAAACCTCTTTTGCGACCCTCCCGAACACACAAAAAACATTGATATCATGAATAACTTTGCTTTACTCCAGACAATAAATAAATCCCAACGTAATAAATCCCAACATAAATCCCAACGTTGCCCAAGCGTTATTCGATACATTTCGTTCAGTGTAGATAATACACTGATTTAGTGATAGAATATAGTGACATAAGTATTTCCAGATTTTAAATAACCGCTAGTTAAGATTTAAACCGATAGATGGCGCCTACCCAATATATCTGAAATATATTTCAGATACACAGACTTAGCAAAAATCATTGCGATTCGGACATTCCATTATTAAATAAAAAAATTTATTGGGAAAAACGACTTAGAAATATAAAGATAATGCAACAATTTTTGTTGACTCCTTGCTGTCAAAAACACAGCACTTTAGTTTATAACAGCAGACTTTCACTAAATGCGTTTAGTGACAATTTTAATGTAAATTGATCGACGATGCACCTGTTAATATTATCTAACAAATAAGTTGATATTACCGTTATGTTTTCTAAAAAAAAATTATACTTGTATGATATTTTTTCAATTACCCCGTTTACATTATTCCGTAATTTTCACGAAAACACAAATCGATGTAAGAAAACTAGGAGGGAGACACGGGTATTCTATTTTTTGACGTAGATTCCGAATACTACCTTGATCAAAAAGTTCACGGAATAACCCCCGTGTGGCGGTCCCACCATTCAAATTTGAGTTTTTTTTTTTTGTTGAGTGGACACATCTCTTCTTGATATTCCTGCCAAAATCCTAACGGCATAGCTTGACATTTGAAAAAGATACGTAGCCAGGAGTATATCTATCTCTATGTGTGTTGGCGATTTTTTACAATTTTGACCGTGTTGAGGTCTCAATAGATATGATTTGCGAGGCTGAGTCCGATCCTACATTCATCAAAAGGAACATTACTGGAGACGAGAAGTGAATTTATGAGTACGACACGACATCCAGATATTAGACAAGTGAATGGCGTTCTCCAAATGAGCCGAGACCAAAAAAACCACGTCGTTTCCAGTCAAAAAAGAAGGCAGTACTCACGGTTTTCATGGATTACAACGGTGTAATATAAAATTTCTCGAGGATTGGTCCAACCACTAGCATAAGGGTGTTCTAGTGAGGGGGATTACTTTGAAGGGGACAATAAATTTTTAATAAATATTAAAAAAATCCGGGGAACTCCTTGATCAAGGTATATAGAGGTCTTCCTCATTTGTGCAAAAGTGAACAGAAGGGTGTAATCAATTACAAAAATTAAAACCTCGGAGTCCTCTGTCACAATTACTTTCTGTTCATTCAATAGACAGGCCTTATAAGTAATTAAAATAATTATCATAAATGGCCTCAGATATCGTATAATATAACATATCGTTTTCTCCTTTAGTTTTTCAAACTTTGTCAATTGTATTTGTTAATCCACCATGAAGTGAGCTAAACTTAATACAACTTACTAAGAACATTGTTTATATTATACATACTTTATCTTCACCATACAGATCGACTTAACTATTATTCGATTGAAAATTACTTTCATATTTTAGTTATTTATGGCGATTTTGGCTTCCACAAAGCATCTCCATCTTACTCGCTTTGCCGCTGTTGGTTTGGTGCATTCCCAGATAAAATGTTGCTGTTTTCGAACCATCAAGCATCTCGAACTGTTCTTTGGTCAACAACGACATCTTGAGACTGAGTAATTTTACTGTAGTGCTATTCTTATGATGCTATTCAGCTTCTTGCTGATAGTATGGCGGATCCGCATTAATTTTCTAATTCTTAATTATTTTACTATAAGTACCTCGTTAGTCAGATTCCACATCCGTACATATCTGCATATGATTCTGGAATACTTGCTAATCTCCAAATTGTATATTTTAGGAAACAAATAAATGTGACAATAGTTAAAAAAAAAAAAAATTAAAATATTTATTTGAAATAAGTTCTGTAAATGCCTTTATTTAACTAAATTAAATTATAATTAATTTTTCTTGACAACCGTTAGCTACTGCTTAATCCTATAAGTGAGTATTATTTCATTTTAAGTTTTGTAAGATTTATTTAAATAATCTCTTTAAAATTTGAATGTGTTTTTTATGTAACATCTACTTTGATCTTAAATGCATTTTATGAAAAAAATATTCAACTTAGTCTTCTTAAATTTTGCGGTGCTATGAGAATATTTCACAGCTTGTCATACCGTTTATATACATCATATGTTGTGTGGGAATTCTACGTAACTTCGTTTTTTGTATTTGCTTTAATTTTTAATTAAATTTTTTTCTTTTTAATTTCAGCCAACAATGTATTCTGTGTATGTTAATTGTATATTTTTTAAAACCAGGCGTTTTTTGTTTTAACTTGGTTTCCAACTGAGGAAAAACAAGTTGAATGTACAGCATGGAAATGCAAAATAAGCGAGATGAAAAGTTCTTATTTTTTTAATTCTTTTTTTAAAAAAAACATTATGACAGTTTTATATATTTATTTCCGATTTTAGCTTATTTTTTATAAGGCGTTAACGACTATATTAAAATGCAGTAGTTTCAATTAGTGTTAATTGAACAAAAATCTAAACTGTTGAAAAGTAAATAATTTTTATGTACATATCTAAAAAGATGTACGTCGGTCCGTGAATCAAATATTATGGAATTAGCTTTAAAGAAAAGAGCGTATAAATATACATATTTCACTTCACTCAAAAGTCGGATGCAAGTCGATAAGGAAAAAAAAGTTGACAGTTATAATAATACTTGTTTTATTCTTATGTGTATTAACAAGAATTAAGTGGAATTTAGATAATACCATAGCAAATACTTTGCTTCAAATGGATCCATAATATATCACAGCTTGTGTACACTTTTTAACCATTGTAGTAAAGAAACTTACATACAAATTACAATTTTTTAGCTGCCTTTAACTAAAATGCTTTAGAACTTAAGTCTGAATGGTAACTTCATAGTAGACCGCATTCCATTGTAATATTTACTATTTAAAACCCAGCCTGCTTCGCTACCTCTAACTTAATTATTATCTTAACTATTAATTTGGAAAAAAATGTTTAATATTTTTCCGCATTTAATCCCCCTCCGGTCCAAGCCAATATATTTCAAACAGCCCTTTCAGAAAATCTTTGCAAAAATATCAAAATAATTGGATCTGCTTTTGAGCTGTATACATACAGAATTCAAATAATATATGTACATACATATAGTATTACAAACATTCACATTCATTTGCATACATACCACAATACCACATCATGGACAAAGTAAAGCGTTTTTTATAAGTTAGTCTCTAGAGACCACTCATGCTTTTCTATGTTTAAAAATTTTATAGGCACACAAAGGCGCTTTCTACCATTTTATGAAATGTGTAGAATATGTCGTTGTAAATGTATATGCGGAAGCCGTTAATTGTGATTATTTTTACACATATGATTTTAAAACCATGCTTTTTTGTTATAATAACGTGGTTTCCCACATTTTATTTAATTATTGTTGCTAAAACTATTTGTATTTTATTGTGGCGGTATACAGCATGAAGAGGAATATATGAAATCTGAAATAATTGAAAATCGTTCATAAAATGTATACAAAAACTAATTTTCTCTTTTAACTTCGTTTAAAGACTTAACATAAATAAAAAATTATTTGTGCATAAAATTTTATATAGCCATTATTAGCCTCAAAGTATAAGGTCATTTATGTTTGGTCAATTAGGTATCCATTTAAGGTTCTTGTTAAATATACATTTGCTTATATTATCTCAATGTGGGCGTAAGTCAAATTTAAGCTATTATAGCAATGTACTCTACTAAACGACAAATGTTCAATTAAATCTGTAACTCACTTCAATTAATTGTTCACATTTAAGCAACCATAAATTTTTTTAATTTAAGTTTTATTCCATTTTGTTGCCAACAGTTCTGTTTATCGTTTTAAATTTGTCTAAATCGAAGCAGATGAGTTTTGTCCTTTCTGTAAACATTTTTGTCTAAATAAAAACAGTTTAAGTAGAAAAAAATTTGCTTTTTATATAAAAAAAAGTTTCAAAATATGAACAATTAATACAAAATATTTTTGATAAGTATTTAGTTTCCAATAATTTGATCAAAATGGAAAATTGATCAACATAACATAATTTTGTACAATCTGCAACTAAAAGCTTAATGGAGACCTCAGGGTACGCTTGATCATTTACGGTGAAAATTTCCGTTTATACATACTTTTCGTTTGGCAGTACTACATAAATAAAATATAGAGAAAAGATGCAGTTCTATGCAATAGAAGATATAGTTTGAATATTTGAAAAATTGAAATGGACCAATAATTATTATGCAACCATGCAACAGATGGAAAAAAATTTCTGACCTGGTTATCTAATATTATATATATTATATTTTTTTTATGTGCTATGAATGCTTAACTTCAAAAATCATCAGCATTTCAGATACTATGGATAATTTTTTTTGTTTCTAGTTTTTTTTTTTTGTTTAATATGAGAGTTTTTAAGCCGCTGCTTCATACATCTTATGATAACTTTGAAATGACTCAATCGATTTTGTTAAGTCATATGTTAAAAAACTCCAAATTATACCAACTTTAATAATATCCTCATACCATATTTTAACATAACCCATATTTTTTGAGTTATTGAGAAACCAAAAAAATTTAAAAAAAAATTTTATTTTTTAAAAAAATTTTTTTATTTTTTAAATTATGATTTTTTTGATTTCTAAAAATTAAAAAAAAAATAAATAAACAAATAGAAAGCTGCAAATATTTACCAATTTCACTATTTATTCATAAAGTTGCATATAATAGAAATAAAATTATCCCTAATTCATGAAAATCGACTGGGAAGTACATATTTTGTTCCCAATAAAGTGTAGGTACCTAGATTTGAAAATAAACATTTTTTTGTTGTAAATGTACATATGTAATGGGTGTCGTATAAGCGATAAATTTTTAAAAGTTCATAACACTCATACGCTGAGTGGAATTTACGTCAATTACAGCAAAACATTTTTTTTCAAAACTAGGTACTTTTACTTTATTTAGAATAAAATATGTATTTACCAATCGATTTTCATGAATTACCGTAAAACTTATTTTTGCTATTTGACTCCTTAATTGCGATGAATTCTAATAAAGAAGCGATATGAATATGATTATTCAAATTATGTAGTTGATAACATTCGTGCGAAAAATATAGCATTGGTTTTTAATAGGACTACAAAAATTAAAGTTGTTGAATTTCACTTCATCGTCTACTGCTGCTTAATTAACGATTCACATTTGCCAAAATCTTCTCTTTTTTTAAATGATGGTGTTCGTAAGGGTTCAGGTAGTTTTTTTGCTTTTATTTCTTTATAAATAAAATCTATTTATTTTTAAATAAAATCTATAAAATAAAAATATATTGTTTGTTACCGTAAACGGTCAAGGACGAGCTAAGGCCGTCTTTTGATTTTCTTATCTATTTAATTAAAAAAAAAACATAAAGTAAATTATATTTACACAGATTATTACTCGAAAAAAAATTTTCAAGAAGTTTGGATCAAATTTAGGATCTTGACAGTTGCAGTGTTTATATAATTGTGAAAAGGTTGACAGAAGAGTCTTACTGTACTTCCGTAGAGAAATGATGTGATAGTCGATTAATGGTAAAACAAAAATATTATATGGAAAAAGTTAAAAAAAAGATTCTTAACTTTGCACAAAAGTTTGTGTGGCGAGTCATATCAAGCGCCTCAAAATAAGCAAGAAGTTAAAAAAAAGTATTTTCTTCAACGATTTACTTTCGTATCTCCTTTATACGTTTTAAGCAGGGCAATTGTACAGCTGTGTTTCAACATATCTTTCTTATTTATGAAACGAACTTTATTAAGTCAAAAATTTGCCGTTTTCGATAAATTTGTGTAATTTTTTGGCCAAAGCCAGAACTTCTTAGCCATGGCAGGCCACTATGGTATTTAAAATTACACAAATAACCCATTCAAGCTTTCTTAAAGACGTGCTACACTTTCCTTATTTGTTGGCGACAGAGATCAGAATCAAGTGTTTGTCCAGATTGTAGAAGCTCGTAATAACCAATTTACTGCAAATTGGATTATATATACAACATTACCTTTTTTGGCATTAATCGTGGTTTTGTCACTATATGCAAAGCTTCACCTTACTTCGTCCATGAAATCCTTCGCGCATTATTATCGTTCGTGATCCACTTTTCATCGCCCGTAATCATTAGAGCCTCT
Source organism: Wohlfahrtia magnifica (assembly GCA_023159175.1). Lineage (NCBI taxonomy): Eukaryota > Metazoa > Arthropoda > Insecta > Diptera > Sarcophagidae > Wohlfahrtia > Wohlfahrtia magnifica. Next base: position 312,626 of record JAKWBJ010000005.1, read on the forward strand.
CACACAGGATATAGCGTTGCCTGATGTAACTTATATTACCAGAGATATTATATTTAAGAGCCATCTATAGACAATTAGTAACCGAAGTTTTTCGAACAGCAATATTTTTGTCTGCCAAGATTTTTTTTATCAGTTTTTTTTTCTCTGGATGTACAGAATTATGCAATACTGAATCTTACAATTCTTGAATAATATTACTTGCTTTAAAATTAGTATAATAGCACTGGTCTGCAGCAATAAAAGTCTCTAAATGAAACTATATGATATGTAATGATTTTTATGCGCTTAATTCAAACTCGTTTTCAGTTTTTTTTACATCGGACTCAAATCTTTTTTGATGGAAGTGGCAAATTTTTCGGCCAAAATATAGTAGTTATGTCAATATATTTCATCGTAATTTGAAAACTACTTGGCCGATTTTAATGCAAGTACCACCAAATTTTTAGGAATATATTTTCCTATATAAAACGTTGAGAATAAAATAAAATATAAATCAAGAAAATCGGTACAATGTACACTTTTCATTCTGAAAAATTTTTATGTGTTTTTGAAAAAGAAAATTGCTCTAATTTTACACGAAAATTTTTTTTTCGCAATTACAAGCAGTTGAAAATACAAAAAAATGTTATTGAGGTTATTTTTGATCCTAACATTTGGTCGCACTTGGATTTAAATCTGTCAAGTAATATTCAAGTTATGATAAAATATATTGACTTAGCTACTATATTCTGGTCGAAAAATTTGCAACTCTGATAAAAAAAAAAAAAAAAAAAAAATAAATTAGCCCGATGGAAAGAAACTCAAAACGGATTTAAATTCTGCGCATCTAAATCATTATATTCCATATAGTCTTTTTCAAATGCCAGAAAATTTTATTTTTTATTTTTATTTTTTTTTTTTTTTTTTGTGGACCAGTGTAATTCGAATACGTGAGTAAAATCAAATTATTTTTTAATATTTTTTATTTGTTGACTTACACGTTTAATTACAAAAGAATCATACATACACATATATTTTTACATATGTAGTTATATTAAAAAAGGCTTTTTAATTTTATACAAAATTGTGGAATTTCAAATATTCATGTAGGAATCTTAATATTTCCCATTAAAATTTATGAAATTTGATTAATTTTTTATTATTATGCGTACTTTTTTTTGGTATTGACATATGTGTGTGAATAGTGCTTATATTTTGGAAAATATAATACTTCATTAAAAATTAATCACGGTATTTCTTTACTTAAATGAAAATGACAAATGATTTCGATACATTGCATTACTTCATTTTATAACATAATGCCTATTTTAACATATGATTTTAAAGTCATGATATTTTTTATGGGGTTGATTATTAAATGCATAGCAACAAAAACAATCTTCGTTATAAAAAATTGCCAAAAAATTATAAGCAGGAGAAATCAATTTTGAAACAGAAATTATTACTATTTTCAAACGGAAAATTAATAACATTTTCGTGTTTTTTTAGAATTTTAATGTAAACAATATACAGAACAGTTGTTTAAAGAAAAAGCTTAATCCTTAAAGAAAAATAACTCTTCAAAATATACTACTATCAAAGCATTTAAAATTGCCTTATGAAGGACACTTTTGAAACTGCTTTTTAGCTGTATACAGTAAAATCTTATACCATATAAAATGGTATTTTATATTTATTAAGCATTTAAATAAATAACATTAAAAAAAAAAAATTATGAAGGGGTAATACCATGTTGAAAAAAGTAACAACAAAACTCTGAAAGTTAGCAAAATAGTTTGTTTTTGCAGAAAATAACAGAAAAAAATATATTTTCAAGTAACAATTAAGAGCGGTTACCATTACACAACATTTGGAAAGTAATCCGCACTAAAAAGTTGCAATCAATCCGTATTATAGACTACAAAATGGTATGGAAAACGGTGTGCGATTCAGTCTACTGGGCGTGGTACCGCACAGAAGGCATTTTAAAAATTTATGTAGCCTAGATATACGGAGATATACACTGTAAAAATTCCAGAAAATCCGTTCAGTAGTTCCTCATAATATGTACATATTGCGTATAAATTTTGACCCTTCCTTATGAGTCCTCTATAATAATAAATAATTTAAAATATGTAGTTTTATCTAGAAAAGGCAAATTTACGTGGTCATTTCTAAGGTTTCTTAGTAGGAAATTTTTTAATTAAAATTCGTTTTTAAGTGTCTTGAAAAAGCACTTGTGCTGTTGTCACACTTAAGAAAACATCAACTTTTGAAAATAATAATCATGTTTATATACATATGAGAGTACAACCAAACTTTTAACCACATGAGGAAAGACTTTTCTTCTCCTAAGCCAACATCACAAACAAATTAAAACTTTAATTATATTACTTATGCCTATTTGTACGCCGTGCATATAAAATATGAAACAACAAACAAACTCGTTTTGTCTTCAGTAAATACAAAATACAATAAAACTATATAATCGAGTCGGTCCAATTCGGTTATTAAATATAACAAACCGATATCTGATTACAATACATATATTATTATTTAGTCAGCCGTATATATAATTTTGTGTTTACTTGTTTGTTTAATAACTTAAACATATATTAAACATATTAATATTTAATAAAACATTGATTTTACTTAATAACGAAACAGTTTTAGAAACGATATATCTTGAATTGGGCCCACTGTTGAACTCAAATACAGACTAAATTTAACTAAGTTTAGTATTGTTAATAAGCATAAACAATTAATTGTGAAAAATTTTAAGCTAATCCTCTCTTGCAAGAATAATTAATAGTAATTTACACCAAATGCTACTAATGATTTATCCAGTGATTCGGTTTTATAGATTTTTATCAAATTCAGTTCGACAAGGGAAGTAATATTAACATGTATTTGTGCAAATTTTAATTTAGTGAAATATCAGCCCAAGCCTATCCTGACTGCCGTATGAAATTTGAGTCTAACATTAGGAAAATTCAATTAGTTTGTTATCATTCGTATAGGGTGTTTTTTATACTCGACAGAACTTTAAATTGTGAAGGAATAACATAAGAAATTTAACTTTCATTTAATAATTATTTAATAATTATTTTTTTGAAATTTTAATACATACTATTAATCTTTGAAAATTGTGAAACACTTGATTTAGTGCATTTCGAAGAACCAATTTTGGCCTACTGTATTGCTGGCGTATTAACATAAATCAGCGACAATACGTGGCCAAATAACAGGTCCATAACTCGAAAACAACTTATCGTCAAATATTGAATGCAATAAATCGATGGTTTCGATACTTAAACAAACACCGAACTTGGAACTCATATTATCTATAGAAAATTCAGTTGGAAATATTAATAATTTTGACAAGTTTGATGTGTTTGGATATAAATTTTATTTAATAAAAATATTTTTAATATCTTTAAAATTTTACTCAATAAACTCCAAAAATTTTATGATTCTATATTATAAGTAAAATAAGTATAAGCTTGACGGAAATATTATCATAAATTTAAATTTTACTCTTCGATTTATGTCACACGTTACACACATTTTAGTTGAACTTGTTTAACTTTTATTTTAGTATTGCTTCCTACTCTATAAATATATGCATGAATTTAAAAGATGATAAAACACGATAAAGTCTGTTCAACAAACCATTCATAAATACATATACGTAAATATATATTTAATATTTAATTTGAATTTAAAATGTAGTTTTTTTGTATTTTTTTTTTCTGCTTTATTATCAATATGTTAAAAATTCGATAGTTTAAAAATGCTATTGTTAATAAATTCTAATTTGATTAACAGCGTTATAATTATATATTAAATTGGCTTAGTGGAAAACAATGCGTATGGGTAATATTTAAAAATAATACTCATTTGAATTAATGCACATATGTATGTATATCTACATCTCTTCTGCAATAGGCTATAAAATTAGCGATAGGCAATGAATGCTGGAAAAGTGAGGATTGTCATACTCACAGCCATTCTCACTTATTACTAATACATGTCCATACTCTAAAGCTTAAAGTATGGATTATATTCATACTTATAAACATTTTTGACGCTATTGTTCCATACTCTTCTGAGCTTAGTGTGTATAGACTAGGCAATGTGGTATCATTCAAATATAAGACTGTGTGTTTGCTGCGGTACTTTTGAGTTTTTATTTTTTGTTTCTCTTTTGCTTGTTTACTTGGTGAGTGCTACTCAAAGGAATTGAATGACACGAATAATTTATGCATATTGAGAGTATTTTCGAATAAATCAATGAATGTTGTGAGAATAAGTACTGCGTTTGATTCATATTCATTGCCATTTATATATACGAATTATCATTATGGTGAGTATAAGTGAATCAGAGTACATAGTTGATATTGAATTTTGTGTACTAACTAATACTTAGATATTTATGAGTGAGTATAACTACCGAACAAGCGATTGATTGCTAATCTCTGCATACATACAATATTCCGGATATTAAAATTGAGAATTTTTTGAACACTCAGCACTACAATAAAACATAACGCCACTAAATTTACAAAAATTTTATTTTTAAAATTTATAATTTTTTATTGACAATGAAGTACAAAGTGTATTATAATCTGATGTTAATTTTCCCACGGCAAATACTTAGTTTTAGAATTTTTTCAATAATGTCTTACGACAGCTATATAACAAAAATTTTGAATAATAACAGGAGTTAGTATTTGTTGTATGATAAGGTCTAGACTTACAGTGAGTCTTTCGCCTTAACACGTGTAGATATATGAACATTTTTCGTACCATATTCTCAGTGTTTTCAGGTTTTTTGAAGGCAAAATTAACTACTTAATTTTTTAGCCTCCTTAATTAATATCTGTTTTATTTAAAATTTAACTATAAATTTTATAGATTTTCATGTTAATGATTCATATAAATATAAAATTTTTTCAATGAATTTTATGTGTTTTTCTTTGCCATTGTCTCTTCAATTCATTAAATTAATTAGAATAAAATTTATTTTAATGACAATCGTAAAAATGCAAAAATAAAACAACTACTCTGAAGGTGATGCTGAAAATGATGTCAACAAGATATCGTAATAAATCAAGAAATCGACATTTACAAAAAATTGTAAGTAGTTACGAAAAATCAATTAAAAAAGTAATATGAGAACATATACAAACAATAATAAAGAAATCAAAAGTAATATAGTTTAGGTATGTAGCAATTGTAGCATTTGTTTCAAGCGATTTTAAAAATATTATTGATAACATTGTACACAATAGACAAAGTAAAATTTTTAAATAGCAACAATCCTTTTATATGTTCCGAAGTTGCCAGAACTTGGAGAGCTTTGGATACATCCATTATATTATATATAAAAATGAGAGTGTGTGTTTATGTGTTTTGGTTTATAACTTATGAACAGCTAAGCCGGCTGAACCGATTTTCTTGAAATTTGTAAGTATCTCTCTATATGTCTGAACTATAGGCTATATAAATTTAAAAAAATCAATTTAGGTTGTGCCATGCCCATTAAAAGTAAATATTTTTTTTTTCTATATCATCAAAATGGTAACAGACAACACTTATAATTTAGCCAAATAGATTTATAGTTAATACAAAACAGCAGTCACTAAGTAGAAGAAATGTATAATTGATCGCTCTACCTTCCATACAAAGTAAATATTAATTTCAGTATATCACAAAAAAGGCAATAGTTAAAGTTTCAGTATTTGGTCAAAATGACTTCATGGCTAATACAAATCATCAGTCACAAATTGAGATGAATTGAACAAGTGGTTGTGGTACCTTTCATACAAACTATATTTTTATTTTAAATGTGTATATTGAGAACGGTTCAAGTGAAAGCTTGTGAATTTGGTCTGAATTACTTCAAAGCCAATGCAAACCTTCAGTCAAAAAATACACAAAATTGGAAAAAGGACGTGGTGGAAAAAAGGTAAGAAATTTAACTAAATAACATTTAAGATAACACTATTCAACAAATTTAAATTATTTCCTGGTCATGGATAACTTACTATATTTTTTTATGCGCTATGGTCGCCTAACTTCAAAAATCATAAGCATATCATATTTTATGGTTAATTTTTTTTTTAATATTTTTCTAAAATGTGAGATTTTTGGAGAGGCTTCTTCATACATCTTATGATAGCTTTAATATGACTTATTCGATTTCGTTAAGAAATATATTAAAACAAAAGAATTATGCTATACTCTGTAAAGGCATAATTTGTACACAATGCTACAATGGTTGTGTTATAATGAAGGTTCAAATTTAACATCATAAAAGTTTTGTTTTTGTTATATTTTCAATATTCGAACTCATTAAGTAAACGGTTTTAAGGCTAAACACGTAAAAATAACAAATCATTGAAGGCACTCAACCAGGCGCTACGAAATAATTGTAAACTAGCGGCAAAAAAAAAATCGTACAAGAAAGCGATCGGAAAATACATCAATTATTTTCTTAATCAAATATAGTTTAGAGTATATCTTCTGTAAGCATGCATACGAGCAAACCAAATTTTGAACTCTCGGCAATACATAAATAAATGATTTTCTATCCAAATTCCTAAAGCTGAAATTTGTGTGGCAATCTTGTGATTGTTCGGCAAGTTATCATGCGTTAACAGAGAACTCTAAAATGAACCAATACTTATTGTTTTGCGATAGTCGTGTAATCCTAGCTTTCAATAGATTTTACTTTTCTATGATATTCATATTACATAGCACGTGAATTTTTATAACGGTTATTAAATAAATGCATTATATTCACTTAAAAACTTTTCTCTTGATCTTAAGAATAAACATGCAAAATAAAAAATAAACCTTAAAACTACAATTTATTATATTAAGAATGATATAGAATAAAAAAAAGGTCTTTTAGTTCATCCCCTTTTCTAAGAATAAACATATTTTTTGATTCTGTCCACACCAGAAGGCCATAACAATTCAAATTTTATAATTTTTATGCTCTAATAATCTCATTTTTTTTATATTTTTGTAGTCTGCTGGTGGCATTGTAATTCTTACTACAACTAGAAGCATAAAAATGAGATAAAACAGCTTTAGTTTTTTGTTATCTTAGATGAAAAATTTAAAGACTTTTTATCTTAAGCTTAATTTAAATAAACTATTTCAGGAAATTCCTCACTTTTTATAACATATAAAAAATGTGTGTATAATTAAGATTAAGATAAGATTTATTTAATTTAAAGCGTAGTATACCAATAAAATTAACGAAACGTTAAAAGATATTTTTGAAAATTTAAATTTTCTGGTCTCTTTTATACAGGGATGGCAAAAACTCTTTTTTTTAAACCCCAACCCACCGGGTTTTATTAGGTATTATAACTGCTTTCTAATATTTTTTATTTTTTAACACAATTACGTTGTTTTAGTATTTATACTGCAATTTTGTTCTCTTTTGGAGGGATTAAGGGGGAATTGTGTACTATGAGCTGCCAAAACTCGTCAATCGGAGCAGCAACTACTTTGCTTCAATTGTGCATTGCAAAAAAAATGACAGGAATATAAAGACAGAGATGCTAGAGTCAATCTTTCCTTGATAACTACTACTACTATAAAAAAATTCAATTTAAAATCAACATGAAAAGCTGTCAATTTTAAGTCGTAAGAACTTTCTAAACAAGATTGTATTTTAAGAATAATATTTGTTTAATCGAATTACGCCGTACATTTTTTGTATACGTATAGTTTATGCATGTATGTATATTTGTTTTTGTTTTCACAATTTTTGTTAAGAAAGCAAAATAATTATTAACAAATGTTGAGTCTACCTTGTTTTAATTAATTTTACACTGATTTTTCTCCGTGTTTGGTCTTACGTTGTCAAGCAATTGTTTGATATAACGAAATGAAATATCTTGTCGTACTCACTGTATTCTCCGAACATTGGTTCTTTGACTATTGGCTATTTCGAAAATTTTTACTTTTATACAACATCCTTGTTCAATATCTTTTATCATGTCACAGAGTGACTTTTTTAAAAAATATAAAATCGGCTCCAGAGCTGGATCGCCTCAACAGACGAGAATTATTCCTGAGACGAAAATTGTCTCAGAGCCGCGGAAAAGATGTAAACAGTGGCTTAAAAAATTTTTATTTTGACAAACTTGTTAATTCATTAACTTTTTGAAGCTAAAAAGACGGATCTAACTTTTGTTTTATCTGCTTATTTTTTCTAGATATTGCTAAAAATTGATTAAACTTGAAGACGGAATATTAAACATTAAATATTATACAAATTGATTTTAACCAAATTTGAACATTTTACTAAGATATTCAATATTAATTATTTTCTCTATATCAGCATATTATCTATACTGAAATATACCATTTTTAGTTGAGCGTTGGTTTTATCAAAACTGCCTATAAACTGTATATGTGTCAAAACAACAGTTAAATGAAAAAGTTCATTATATTATCCTAATACGTAAACTATGATAACAAAAATGAATGAAGAAGAAACACAACAAGCTTTCTTGTACTCAACATCACTTAGGTTTTTTTATTCATTATCATTATTATTATTATTTTGTTGTTACACCTCCCATGAAGGCTATGTGGTATTGAGACTAAGACAAGGTTAAGTTTAAGGTTCCGAGCAGTTATTCGAGACGTTTCTTTTAGCCTTAAAATAATTGTAAAGACGGCATTTGGGTAAAGTAAAAAATTCTCTAAAAACTTGTCTATAATTTTTTCAAATTTCAATGACCTTATAATCTTTTGGTTTATACTAAGAATGGAAGTTATTCTATTTTTTTACAAACAAAGGAATTTAAAAACTAAGATTCCTTTCACTGCTTTTTTGTCCCTTATATTTTAAGCTTTAAGATTGACAGGTAATTAACTCAACACCTTTTGTTATTCAACAAAATTTTACTTTTAGTTAAAAGAAAGTTCCTAACCTGCTGTATTATATTTAACCGATGATGTTGATTGCCAAACAATTTTCTGTTTTCACCTATTTGGTTTTTCTTGCCATTAAATAATTAAAAGAAAAGTAAAAGAAATACGTATTTTTTAAGTAAACTAAGGGTTTTGCATAAAATATTCAAAGCTTAGTACACCAGTGGTGCAAAATTTCTAACTTAGGTGAGACAGAAATAAATTAAAAGAAAAATTTCGCAAATTATGAGTTCTTCATTTATAAAGAAGTCATCTAATTAAGGTGGTTGGTTAGCTTAATATTTTTGTGGTATTGCAAAATAACGAACAAACCAAGAACAGAAATAAAATACGTTTTTTTTAAATATTTTTTTGATTTAGCAAATAATGCTGGCCTGCAAAGCAAACAATTTATCTAGAAAAACAAAGTGCTTGCGATAACCACATCTTAATTAAATTAAATAGAGCGGGTGGAGCATTTATCGGTTTAAGTTTGAATCAGTTCAGAATCTATCCGTCCTTATTCTGTCACAAAATTCCATATATTTTCTCTACTGAACGAAAAGTATCGATCTTCGGTTGAGCAAGTTTGGGATTTATTGGAATTTTATCATCATTTAAAATCATCCTTTTTGATTAAGCTTATTTTCAACTTGACTGGGACTCAGAAAGCCCAAAGGTGGTCTTACAGAAGCCAGTGCACTCTTTACGAGTGACTGTTTGATAGGGCTTGTGGAGTGGTGCCATCATTTGCCCATATATCATATTTCGCAAGCATTACGTTCAATGGAGACAGCTATTACACCATGATAACCGATTTTTTGTGCCCGTTCTTCATGGTATATATATGAATAATGTTTGCTTTCAACAAGAAGGTGCTAATTGTCGAACGTTTGACGGCCGTTTAATTTTCCGCAATGATGATGCCAGTTAGCCGCCAAAAAACTGCGATTTGACGTCGTTGTACTATTTTCTGTGGGACGCCGTTAAAGACATGTGTTATGCTAACAAACCAGAGACAGACTCGAAGAATTTTCTCAAAATTTGTCCGACCGAATAGGGTACTGTGAGGCCAACCGCGGCAGCCACATGAATGAAATAATATTTCATTTCTAGCCGGAACGATTGTGCTTCACAAAGAAAAACTAAGTTTAGCCAATATCTAACTGTTTTATTTATTTATTTTATTTATTGTATTTTTAAATTTAAACTAGATATTGCTCATCCAATATAACCATATATATATTTAAATTAACCACATTTTATGACAAAAAATTTAATCAACCATTTCTTACCATTTTTTTCTTTTTGAGTTCTCTAAGATAATATTCCACACACAAATGCCACAAACAACTTGTGGATTATGGTATAAACCTGTATTCTTGTAATTCCTTTGTAAAAATTTCTCTGCTTTTGATATTTACTTTTTTATCAATTACTATAAATCTCTGAACTTCATACATTCCTAAATATTATACCACTTGCTGTAAAAGTAGTCTAGTGAATTGTTACCAAAAGAAAACATACAAAATATTCCATATTGGAAAATAATACTAAATTTAACAGTCATGTGGCGTTTAGGAAAAAAAAGGTAAAAGATGAAAACGGAATATGTACCATTTTATTGAACCGCAAATGATTTTTATTTAAACACAATCAACACTAACTCTCTTAGAACAACGATATACAAATATGTATACAACATGACAGGTGGAAAGTACATATGCAATACAACTGTATTGACGTAGAAATTATATATGTACACATTTGGTATATATATTTAGTATATTACACTTATTATATGCCACATACGACGTTGTATTAAATAATTTAAGGGCGTAGACTTCATAAAATTTTACTAAATGCTCGTACAAAAACCATCTCTAAGGAACGTGACATGTGTTTATTTTAAATTATAGGCACTAAAAATATATTGATATTTTACTTCTAGTACAGAGTCTTCAAACATTTTTATTTTGATCGGTATTTCTTACGAAGTAAACTTGTTTACATCATCAAGATAAAACATAATTTTTGTGTTATAGGAAATAGAAAAATAATTATCGAATTTGGAAAGAAGAGAAACAGTATATGTAAAAGCATACTCCATTCAATTTTTTCCAAATTTTTCCAGATTAGATAAGTTTTTGTGCACTATTTTTTATAGGAACCGTGCTCTTGATGAATTAATTAAGGAATTATTTTAAGTTATGAATGAAATAACACTTCTGGTTTAGAAATTCGTTGGAAACTTGCGGAGTTAATAAATTTTTTAGTAAAGCAGCTCCCGAACGGACTTAAAAAAGAATAAGGAAAATTATTTTATCTAAAATTTATAAAACTTGCGAATGGCAATATTGTTTTAACTCTAAGACTAAATGACTATACCTTCTACTTCATCCCATGCTACCTTAACTGCAAAAAATGGAACGATGATTTTGAAGCTTTTGAATCCTTCTTAAATGATCTTTGCCCTATAATTTTTTATATTCTTGGCGATTTACACCATATTGGTGAAGAAGAACATATTCTACACTCTAAACTCTTAACAGATCTACCACATATCCAAAAAATTAGATGCTCTATAGATAATATTTTTAACAGCCAAGGAAAAAGATTAGTGAATACAGTCGAAGGCTTAGCAGGCATAGTTGTAAATGGTGGAATCTGTGGTGATGCTAATGGTGAATTAGTCTTTTACTGTGGTAGAGGTAGCTCTTTAATAGATTATTGTATTTGCTCCCACAGTTTTCTAATGTGTCTTAAAGAATTTAAATTTTATTGTAAACCATATTCAGATCATATGGCATTAGATAATAAAATTAACTTTCCAACTGCAAGTAAAAGTACGGTAAAGCCATATTTATGCCCACAAAAGTAGCACTGGAGTATGAACATATGTCAGTAAATGTAATCAAAGGATATGTAGTCCTTCTCTTTATACAGATATATCTGTTATTGACTTGGTACTATTGATTAAAAATAGAATCATGGAAGCTACCGTTAAGACTGAGTATAACTTTTAATTTGAACTTAAACAAAAGTGGTTTAATTGGAAGTGTCTCCGTTGTCGTAGAAAAATTTTGAATCTTAAAACCTTCAGAAAAAATCAGTCACAAGCCAACAAAATTATATACGTATTGTCCAAAAGTAATTATCCAAAAACATGCAGTGAAAGTAAACTAAAATATTACAACACCAACTTAAACAAACTGAATAATATAAGGTGTAGCAAGGAGTGGTGGAAGTTGTCAATGAGTTAAAATTTCGGTCACATTCAATAAGAGATGTATTATATTTTTCCACATTTTAGGAGTATTTTACAAGTTCAAAATCCCACAGATACGTTTCATTGCTGCTTGCTGTACTACACAGTTCCCTTTCTTAATTCTCCTTTTGAAATGTTCTCGTTTCCGTTTTAAACAATTTAAAGGTTAATAAATCACCTTGTCAGGATGGTATCTGCTACGAATTTTATAAATATGGTCACATTAATTTTTGAAAAGATGCACATATATCTGAAAGTTTCAAATCTGAGATCCTCATTTCCATGCTTAAAAAATGAGATCCAATCTGCCCTTCAAATTATCGTAGGCTCTCTTTAATAGATACCCTTTGTAAGATGTTCAAAAATATTCTCCTGGATCGTATTACCAATTGGATTAATGGAAAAAATATATTGAATGGGGATTTTGAAAGCAATATTCGAATGTTGATTATGTTTTTAATTGAATCAATATTGTTCATTTAAATATAATTAATGTCAAAATACGTATGCATTCTTTGTGGACTTTTCCTGCGCTTTTGATTCGAAGCTCATATGTTAATACCTCCAGTCAAATTTTATTTGGTAATTTACAAGATCTTTTCAGGTGGACCTTGAATTGAAACAAGGTTGTATATTAAGTTCAATTTTGTTTGCCTTTTACTTTAATGATTTAGTTGATGATCTTTCGGTGTGTTTAACTACTATTGGTAACGTTACGGTAAAGGTTCTCTTTTATGCTCACGACAAATAACCTCCAAGTTATGATTGATGCCCTATACGTGTACTGTAAGTTATGGCACTTACTTGTAAAATTTAATATTGCAAAACTTAAGGTAATGGTTTTTCGTGTTGGCACTAGACTATCTAATAATTTAAAGCGAAAGTATGTAGAAGAAGAGCTTGAAGCTGTTAACTCATGCAAGTATCTTGGAATTGATCCAATCAATAATTTGTCACTTAATAGGCATTTTAAAAATAAACTTACAACGTCGAAAATGGCAATTTCTTCTTCGTGGTTAAAGTATATAAACAACCCAAACATATCTATTAAAAATAAACTTAAAATATTTAACGCTGCAGCTCGTTTGATTATGTTTTACTGTGCGCAAGTATGGGGATACACAAAAACATGATGCGGTTGAAAAACGTTTTAGATTTTTTATTAAGAAGATGCTAATGCTGCCTAGCAATACACCGAACTATATGATCCTTTTAGAAACTGGCTTGAGTTCGCTATACCTGGATACTTTCAAATTCACTTTACTAATATAAAGTCCTTAACGTGCTTTAACGACAGACTGCCGCGAAAGCTTGCAGAAATAATAATGGCAGAGCACATATTTTGGCAGAAGACTGGACAAATTTGTGTACTCAAACAGGCTTTGTTCCAGAAAATAATTCGTTAAATTGCATAAAAACCAGATTTTAATTTTTGATGCCAGAAGCTTGCGATTATTATCAGATTTAAATCTTTCAGGAAAAAACAATTGAATCTTTCTGAAGTATTAGTTATTCTCAATGTTGATGCTTGTTATTTTGGTTTACTTGTCAATTACATAGAATCTTGCTTAATTTCAATTTGAAACTTATATTAAGCTTTTATTTTTCGTAATACTATATTTAACCGCGAAAATTTTCCTGTGAATACAATATACATACCATATTAGTTAAGATTGTTTAAATGCTTTAACTTTGCCAGTGGAGCTAACAAGCAATGGTTATGCCAGTTATAGATCATACATACTTTGGAATTAAAATTTTTGTAAACCTATGTATTTGTATGTGAATCTATTAAATAAAAGGAATTAAAAAAAACATATATATAATTTTAATGTTTCAAAATAAGAACTATGTAAGTACATAGTATATTTTTCAGAGCTTAAAAGCGATTGAGAGTTAAATACCATGCTATTAAACTCTATTTAATTTTAAAAGTGTTGTGTACTGGCAATTGAATTTAGTTTTTATTTATACCTTTATCCAGTCTTCTTTTGTAATTATTTAATTACGTTGCTTTAATCGATTTTTTTTTTATTTTATTATTTACTTCTCATTTTCGCTTTTTATTCTGTTTTTATTTAAGTTTCTTCAGGAATTAATTTAGAGATTAAAAAGAGATTTAAATAACTTTCCGTAACTTATTTGAAATTAATAAATAAATAGCTTAACTGTTTAAATTAAAAAAAAAAAATAGTTTAAAGTCATTTCCATGTATACAAAAAATTTAAAATTTGTTTTAAAACTATTCAATTTAAATTTTTTCAAACTACATTTTTTTAAAAAAGATTTTATATACTCCCTTTTCTTATGAATATGGAATCTATACATACTTTTTTCAACCTTAATTTTTAGCTTCCAATATTTGGACAAAAAATAAAAAGTTATAATATTTTACACAATATTTATAATTAGTGACCAATATACCAATGTACAGCGTAAGATCTTTGCAGCCCATTGTTCCAAAAAATTCTTAAACCGGACTTAAATGTGTTACAAAAAATCATTATTTTTGTCTAATATTATGCAATTTAGTAATTTGATGCAAAAATTCACTTTCTGACCTATTTCATTGTAATGACACTAGAACTAGATGTTATTGGGTTTGTATAGTCATCTGATATTAATATAACCATTATTAAACATTATTTAATTTATTACTTTTTATGAAAAATTATATAAGACAATATCATTTTATATAATATTCCATAAGTTGAAATTCATAAATTTTTCCATTTCGTTTCATCAAGGTCATAAGCATACATCATAAAAATAAATACAAAATCCATGTTAAGCCGTACATACTTAAGTCAATGAGTAGCATTCCTAAAAAAAATCATATGACGTCCATAAATAATTACATTATAAGGACAAAAGTTAAAAAAATCATTTACAGAAATCAAAGCTTAAGTTACTTAATCCCACACATCACATGGCTTCATATCACTCATTTATCTGTTGAAGAATTCTTATATTTTTTCGGATGAATGTTGTTGTATTCAGGATGATATTTGATTTTGTTCTTAATATATTTTATCAAATTAAGCTTCACGATAAATATCATAAATGGGAAGTTAGAAAGGAACGTGTTTGTGGTATCATATTTCATTGTCTTCCAATAAATTTATTTAAGTTAAATTATGGTTTATTATTTGCAAAGTAAACTGGTTCAGAAATATAAAATACTTTTAATGTCCTAAAAATGTTTCTTTAGGTATCATTCCCAAAATTTTGCTAAACTATTACACAAACATGTATTTGCAATTACTTTTATATTATATGTCTAAGGTCAGTCATAAATGTCAAAATCATAACCACATTCACACTAAAAGTCCATGAAATATTAAGGCACATTTATAACTCTTGAATTCATGTGACATTAAGGCATTATGACTGTAAACGCCTTAAGAGATAATAAACAAATCGCACACAATTTTTTATATTTTTTTGTTTCACTTTCTTCACTCTTGTCATTCATACAGATTGTTTTTTAAAGTACTCCGCCAATATTTTATGGACATGAAAACAAATCAATCACTTTTTTACCTCTCTGTGTGGAGTTAAGTTAGATTAAGTAATTTGTTTTTTTTTTTTTTTTAAATATAAGTACTCAACACTAAGTTGTTCTCTCCCTATATTATTTGATTTAAAAACATTTTCTTCTACGAACTTATGCGGACATACCTTTGTCAAAAAGTTTTCGGAATAACCTTTCTGTAGCAGTCCCAAGCTATGACACTCTGATTTAGCGGAAATATCAACAACATATGTACCAACTTAACGAAAAAAAAAAAAAAAACACTCAAACTGGGATGATGGGACCTCCACACGGCGTTATTCCGAAAATTTTTGATCAAACTAGTATGAACACACGTGTGTTTAGAAAAATCAACATTTAGAGAGGTATACGTGATAATTTTAATAAATTAAAAGAAACGAATTTATAAGATTTTATTGGTTTTTTATACTTTATATTAATTGTAATAAGTTAGAGAATTAACATATAACAAGATCCTCCAAAGGATTTAGTTATGCATAATTGTTAAAGAGGTAAGAAAATTGTATGATGCGCTATATCAAAATAAACTTTTCCAAATACTTATAAGTGCCCTTTTAAAATATAAGCCAAAATGTTGTAGCTATCTCTTCGCTGATTGCTGGCAAAAGTTACGTATAGTTTTTCGGAGTCCAACTTTATTCTTTACGTTTGATGAATTGTGTGATTGATAATTCATAATAACTATTGTATCACTGACAAAACCAATAGAATCACTTTCAGTAGAGTTGAGTTTCTAGCTTAAATGTAACAAATATTGACAGCACTTTAATAGCGAACTTATTTCCTTAACAATATTATAACTTAAAATTACGAGCTGGCCTGTGTAATTTTCAATACCTCAAATTTATTTTTTCTTTTTAATATTGATTAAAAAAATTTTTTTGACTCTAAAAAGAATAAAATACCAGAGCAAACATCACGAACAACCAAGTACATTAACACTCACATTTCATCACTATTTATAATTCTACAGTGTGAATACTAGTGTTGACGTGTAGTAGATTGTGAAAGGAAAAGCTGAAAAAAAGTATGTTATCTAAAAGTGAAAATATTTTTTGTATAACTTTTTTTATAAAAACAAATTTTATTAATATTTCTTTAACAATAAAATCTAATGAATGAAAAATTTTTTAAATACCAAACAATTATTCTTAAAATACACTTGGACATGATTGAATGGGTATTATACAGTATTATCTAAGCTTAAAGAAGTTTTGAAATAAGTTTGTAGTCACAGCAAACGTACTGTCAGAAACTTTAGGGATAAAGATACTATAATTTCAAAGATCAGAAAAAAATTTGTGTTGAATCCATCAAATTAAAGAATTTTTTTAAATATTTCTAAAATGTTTAAAAGAAGTGGTCTCCCAAAATATCGCAAGATTTGAATTAAATAAAAAACACAGATTTTGAATGTTTTTGTCGTAGTTATAAAGTTCATAGGGCAGGGTAAATTATGGAATAACAAATCGGGCAAATGACCTTCACGGCTGTGCATGCACATACGCACTCGTTTTACATAAATGTGACTGAATTTCGTTGATGCAGCGATAATTCTCCTTTTTAACATAGACCTGTCATTTTAAATAACCTCATAAAAATATACCTAATGGTGTTAAATCACTCTATCTAGCTGGCCGATTCTGATCAGCGAAACGAAAGAGTACACTACCTGGAAATGTCTAATGAATTAACTGTATTAATTCACGGGCTGCTATGTGGCACTGCCACATCAACATTTTCAAAGTAGTATGGTTCAACTGTGCCTTCAACCCGAATACCACACAAACAATGACACGTTGTGTATGTATTTATTTTTTTTTTCGACAATCACATGTAGGTTCCAAATTGGCAACTTTGGGTTTAGAAAGCCATCAAGCTGAAAATTAGCTTCATAGCTTAAGATGATTTTTTGATGTTCAATAATCCATTCAACAAACTCTCTTCACCCTTTATATGTATATTTCTCTAACTATGCATATACTAAAAAATTTAAAAATCAAGTAAATTATTTTTAATGTATCTGATATCTAATTTGTTATAACAAATATTTTTATTTAAAAACTTTAAAAGCAAACGTTATTTTCTTTAAATTTTTTATTAAATGATATCACTATTTTCATAGTTTTGCTCAACATCCACAAAAAAGCAAAACCAAAAAGACACACGCACATTGTAACAAAAAATTTTGAAAATTAATTTTTTTTTCTGTGTTGGTAAAAGGAAGCCAAAAAAAAAAATATAGAAATACTACATTGTTCTTTTTACTTTAAGTAAAAAAAAAAAAATAATAATAATAATGAAAATATTTAAACAGAATCCGCTTACGCACCAATATGTAAAATAACTAAAGCCAGCTTAACATAAATCTCTTGTGCACCCAAACAGAACTATATGAACCATTAAGAAAGCAAAGAAACCAAGAAAAAATATCGCTGTACTTATTTTTTTATTAACAATTTTCCTTTAATATTATTTTTCGTTTTTCCTATCAATGGTGAAAGTATTTACAGGCTCGTGCCAATCTCTTTTTCGGAACATTTCAAAGAATACGATATCGAGTAGTTGCAACAACAATTTTGCCATGACAAATGAAAAGGGATTTATGAGAGTTTTCGTAATTTTTTTAGATGTGTAGGAAGAATGTGTAGCCACTGGAAGAAAGCATTGTGTTCTTAATTGGATGTTAAATTTATGGTTGATATGTATGCGTGCACAAGTACTTTATATTAAGTTCAACAACATCGTAGATAGATAGATTGTGTTCGTACTGTTTGTTGTAACAACTTTGGTTAAGATGTATTCATTACTGTTATCAATAATTTTATTACGACGCTTCGGATGACTAATAAATTGAGCAAAAATAGGTACAATTTCATCACGGGCGGGTTGTATGAAAGCCAATTTTACTGATAACTTTAGTTTTTTTTCTACCAGTAACATTGAACTAATAAGTTGTGGCATACACCTTAGAAATTCATCTTAACAATTCTTCGTGCTACAGTCTATCTATTATTGATTGGTTCTTTGGCGAGGCTGAATTTGCTTATCGTTGGAACAATTTTATTTTCTTATTTTTGATTCAAATTTATTTTTCTAACTTTAGGCGCTTCTACACTCTAAATTTTTTTCAGTTGAAAAATAGGTCGATAATAGTAGGCAAAACTCTACTGCCTATTTTCAGCCTAAAATGAAACAATTATTTTTTTGACATTTTGTTGATTTCTTAACACATTGTCATAATATTGAACAAAATATGTCTACAAATTACGTTTTATTTTGCACCCTTTAGACTATGAATGTTTAATACTTAACTAAAAATGGCTATAAATATTTAATTACGTTTATTTAAAAGAAAAAACCTAAAAAATAAATCGCGTTTCCAATTACATACATAAAGAATATCTTACAAACTATATACTTATATACGTATGTATGTAGAAGTACACATATTTCAATTTGACAACGCAAACTACCGTCTAAAAAGTCAAGAGTTGGGTAAAGTAGCTGCCGTAGATGTTTTTCGATTCACTGTTACTAATTATTAAAATTTTACAGTAGATGACCAGCTTTTCCCTTACCGCGGGCGTAGTAGGTTTATCCACTATATTCCGTCGAAATCACCAAAATATTGCTTAATATTGTTTAATATTGTTTTCATTAAGATGAAAAATGTATACAGGTAAGAGATCTCTTGACATACGGAAGCCAAGAGGAGATAGTTGTGATGAACCTGACTCAGTAGTACTTTCGCAATGGACGTACTATACACAGTGATAAATTTTTTACTACTTTAACTCTCGCACAAAGTTTGATGAAATTTCGACTTGCTCTTGTTTATCTTTTTCGCACTTACGCTAAAGCATTTTCTACATTTTCCATTAGAAAAACAATTAAATAAACTGTTCCAGTGCTTAAAAAATAAGGCCTTACTACTATTATCAACAGAATATTATACAAATAAAATCTCACCGAATATAACTGGTAGAGCAACAAAACAATACTTTGCAAAAGTAAAGTAAAGTTTGAGTTGATACAATAGATGAAATGGTGTAATACAATATTACTGCTGCAAGCCTGAAACAACCAGCTGAACAAACCTTGACTGTGCTTTTCAAAATGACAGACATTTCAGGATTGGCTGCATTTATTATTTCCCATATGAAAATATAGTAAGATATTAAAGCAAATGGACCGTCTTCGTACCTTTTTATTCAAGCTTCAAATCAGTTAATATGACCACACATGGAATTTCCTTAATCTAATCTTTACATACAATGTTTTAAACGTATTAGAAAAGCTATGTTAAAATTCACAGATCTGGTCAGACAACAGGGTGCAAATAGCACTGAACTGATTGTACGACATCCGAGGTTTAAATTCAATATATAAGAATGATTTAGAAAGACTACGTTTTAAGAAGACTTCACTGGCATATACTAGTAACTGTAAAAATGTCCAGCCGGCTGCACGCCTGTAACTAAGACGTTATATAAACAAACATTTAGGGAATTATTAATATTTTGGCCTAAATTTTTATAAGCAAAGTCTTTCGTACTTTAAGGATATAGTATATATCTTACAACTAATTATTTAATTTAAAAAATGTTTTGACGTTATAATATACATGAATCCACAGGTCCGAGGGCTTTCGAAATGTTTTTTACTCAGGCATATAAAAAGCACATTGGTGCGAACAACAATCAGTTTATTTGGTGTAAGCTCAGAGTAGAGTTTATCTGCTATAAACTCAGCCTGAGAAGAGTTAATTGCTTTGAACTCGGTATGACGAGAGTTTACAAGGAGTAAACTCATGAAGTTAATCGTAAAATAAAAAGTAAAGGAAGTTAAATGTGGATAACCCCTGGTTGTACAGGTTGTGATCGAACATAAGTAGTAACTACGATCGTGGTGAAAGATCTGTAGAGTAAATGATGTTGTTCACAAAGTTGTGAATAGACGGAATATTTAAGTATAGAAATTGTTATTGCCTGTAAAAAAGTTACAAGTAGTGGTTCACAAAACTGAATTGAATAAAGGATTTTAATTAAAAACTAAACCCAAGATTTATTTTTTTTTAACTTCAATCTGCGAACTCATAAATACAAGTTTTTAAAAAGGTAAAAACGTAACAATATGTATATAAAAATTTTTGCCTGTTAGTTCTTTAATCGATTTTAATTTTTTAATATACATTTGTTAAGTTTTTCCTCTTGCTTTTGATCCAAAATAAAAAACAAATTTCCACTTGATATAAGAATACAAAAAATTCAATTTGTCATGACAGAAATACTTTAAGTGTCAATGCGTTTAATGTTGAAGAATATTATAAATATCAAGTATTAAAAGAATATTCATATACATCAATAAGAGACATCTTGAAATAAACGTCAGATACGAAGAGTACTTGTCATTTACCATGACTGTCTATAAATACCATTTTTAAATTTAATTTAATTCAAAGCAAAAATTACTCACCAAGTATTTTATTGTTCGTTCAATCAAAGTCCTTATACCGCAAACAACAATGTATGTCGAGGAGATGTATTGTGTGTGTATTGAATCTTACAATTAATTAATTAATTTTTAATATATATATATATATATATATATATATATATATATATATATATATATATATATGTGTGTGTGTGTGTGTGTGTGTGTGTATGTATAAAATTAAAAAATACTTTTATGTATATCGGTTGATCTAGAATAAAAATATCTATCAAACGGACCTTGCACCTATCGTTAATACAAAACTTATGCGCAACTGAAAATTTCATATAAAATATTTTTCATTACAAAATGTACGGCATCATCTATTGAATATAATATTTACTTGCTTTTCATTTTGTCACAAATGTTATTCCACTTCAATCATTCTCATAAAATAAGAATATATTTTTTTATTTCTACTCGTACAACAAAAGAATTTAAATTAATGTTCGACAAACTAATATTAATACATTTTACAATTGTGGTAGTAATTTAAGAGTCATTCACTCAGTCCACTCACTTATTTTCCTTTTATTTCTCTTGGTTTTTTTTTTGCTAATTTTTTGCCTATGAAAAATATAAGAGCAGCTCCCTGGCTGAATCTTACTTATAATGTCAATGAATTCCTTGCTTTTTTAAAAGTTTTAAACATTTTTAAGAGTAAACTTAGTTTATTTTTAAGTTTAATAATTAATAATAAAAAATTCAAAATTCTGCTAGAGCAGATTTTATTTAAATTAAATAAAGTTTTAATCTGTAAAGCAATAAATAATATTTCACAAAATAATAAAAAATTCTCTTATCGGAACAAGGAAATTTCCAAGAACAATTTTCTTCTTTTAGATCAGTGATGTGTTAGTGAGAACATTGAATTTACTCTCTCAGAGAGAGTAAAGTTTATGATTTAAAAAAAATCGATATAGCGTATATAGGACAAAGCGTACGAAGCTTTTTAAAGTATGTATATGTGCCTTGAAAAAATTTGCGTACATTCACCGTACATGTGCATTCGTCATTGTCTCATTGAGGACTAAATGTAAAAGCGTAAGAATACGCGTGAGTTAATCGGTGACAAAAATTCAATGAAAAGCTTATGACTTATTTAGATCCAACTAAAGCTTTTAATTACATTTAGTTCTCGCTCATGTATAGTTTAGCAAATTCTAAGTCAATCTGACGTCGTCAAACGACTGTCGGCGTTTTCTACGAATTTCTTTTGGGCTTTCAGTCAATTTCAATTATGTTAACGTCGCCTAATCCAACTCCATTTTCTACGATCAATTAGAGCTTTTATGAGGTTTTAGTGTTCGGCCAGAAATATCTTGAGACCTTGACATATTTTGAAAATTTAATTTGATTTATTTTAAATATTTGCCAGTCGGCTAATATAGGATAAAACAGTATATAACATCCGTTATTCTTTATTCCAATATCCTTATGTGTGCCGATGACGGTATAGCTTTTAATTCGCTTTATAATCTTACTGGTCAATCAACTTTACAAACTACTGCAAAAACAATTATGTTCTAAAAAAGCTATAATTTTTCTTTTTCTAATTTATACATTGATTATGAGACTACAACATTTTCCATCACAGTAGAAATGTGCGGAAATTGTTATGGTGCCAAAACCAAATAAGCCTGAAAATATTATAACGTCTTATAGACCAATAAGCTTACTATTTTCTCTTTTTTAAATATTTGGAATTTTTTTTTTAAGATTGCAAAAAATATTGGATAACAAAAATAATACCTGAATATCAGTTTGGTTTTCGACAGAAAAAAGGGGGGCCTGAGCAGTATTATTAAAGTTATAAGAAATGTTCTGGAAACAAAACAGTACTTCTTGTATTTTGTTTGTTTGTTTCATATGTACTTTCTTCATATGAAACAGGTTTTGTGCTCTTTAAATTATCTACTTTGAAAATCTGATGAAATATGATGAGTTTTTTCCTTTCTATTGTGTTTAATCCAGATAATAAAGATAATAAATCAGAAGTTAAAAAAATAAATAAAAAATTCTAGATACGTTTAGTCTTACTAAAAAGTTTAACTTCATTTTAAATTAATGTTTTGCTTCATGTAATATAAAATATTATTGGAAAAAATACCAGTTGAAAAATACCCAAACTCAACTAATTTTTTAATTTTTAATGCTACTAGCATTTCAGCAATACGGTCAAGATTAAAACTAGTAAATCTTAAATAAAAAATAATTATGTACTCGTATGTATTAATACAAATGTAAAGCCCAAAATATGTTAAAGCCTAAAATGTTAAATTTATTAAAACATGTAATTATGTATTCAAAATTAATTACAGACTAAAATGAAACTATATATTTTTGTAAAAAAATACTTTTGCTTAAAATTATCATCAAATTAAGGCTTTAATTTTTATCTGAAAATTGTGTTCTTTTAACGTCATATATTCGCGACTTTTTGAGAATTGTACTTTTGTAGTTGAGCCATAACATTACTGGTTTTTGAGCAGTAATCTCTCTTGCCAAGAACAGTGTTAAGTAAAAGTAACGAGCCATTTATATATCTTAGATAAGTACACTTTAAATTTTATATATATTACAGCAGATAGAACACGTACATACAACACTGTTAATATATAAGAAATTTAAGCGGTGAAAAAGAAGATTTTAGAAGTTAGGCGTTAAATTTTAATGATATGTAAATGAATGGAAACAGATGGTGGTATAAAAAAAAGTACAAACAAGCGCAAAAGACTTTTTGTTAAAATACTGAACATGTTTGTTTTGAAAATTAGAAATGGAAGCAAAAAACGTAGAGATATGTAAATGTAGTGACATTTGCTATAATTCTGATTAGTAACATATTTTTTTATACATAATAGAAGCAATTTAATAAAAAAAAATTTATACTGAATATACGAATATACATATTGTTACGAAAGAAAACAATGCCTAAATTAGTACAGTGTAATGTAGCATTTGTTCTATTGGTTTGTGTCAAGGCTGCCAATGTGCTACCCTGGTAATACCATACTTAATTTGTGTTATTAACAGAGCTGCTGGTCGCGAGTTGTACGGTGTTGCCATATCGATTTTGGGTGTTACATTTAAATTAAAGGCAATTAATCGACTGTTGTAGGAAGCACAAGAACATTTGGAAGCAATATCAATTGTTTATAACAAGCTGCGCATTATGCATTACTTAGTTTATTAGTCATAAACTAAAGTCATGTTTAAGCGTTAATAAAAGCGTTGGATAATTTGTGAATTAAAATTTTTTTAAATAAATGGAACTGTATAAAACAACAAAATCGTGCTATTTATTTTATTGAACGCAATTTAAAAGAACTGAAACGTTTAAAAATGGTTTACACGCAACAGTTCGTATTAAAAACTTTTGCGCTGTATTGTAAAGATGAAAGTTAAATATTAAAAGTATGTAGGCTGCCCCGATATAGTGTACTAGGCTACCAAATCGAGGGTCGTGTGGTGAATTGCCATAGACTCTGTGATATCCAATGATACATATATCATATACCTTAACCTAGCGGTTCAATTGATTACAGAAGTGGTACATTCATGTTCCACTGTGTGTTGTTAGTACGCCACATAGGGAAATAAACGTTTATAGAAGTGAAAAAGCCCTTGCGATGTAAGTACATTGATGTCAAGTATTCAAAAAAGATTGTTACCCAAGTAATGGCATAAACTTGTTTATGTTTGAGGTGAGATCGTTCCATGCAAAGACATTTGTTCGTAAATATTTTTATGCTTCTAGGTATTTGTAAAATAGAGTTATGATATTTTTTTTAAACTAAATTTGCAATTGGGACCACTGTGCGGGTCTTATATAATTTAGGCATTGATTCTTAATCCTGTAATTAGAACAAGGAAAGGAATTTTCTTTATATGGTATACTTGCAAATATTTACAAAATATATATCCTTATCTTTTTATTCCTTTTCACTTGCATTTACCAATCACCCCGTTTTTATGACAAATATGTAAAATTCTCTCTCATAATATTACCAAAATGCTACATCGTATGTTAAAATGATTTAAATGCAAAACTAAACACGTTTGTCCAAATAATAACAACAAAGTACGTTTTCTATCTTTAACCAAATTGTTTATTGAAATTGTTTTCTCTGGTCGGAAAAACAAACATCATTGTGTGCAAAATTGATTCTGTTCAGAAACCACATTTTATTCATGCTCCTAAAATCAGTTTTAACAATGCAGCAATTTTGTTTTTGCTTCCTGGTAAAATATTTATTCAGAATGTTTTAACCAGATAACATAACAAATATTATGTAAACTTTGTAATATTTACTTCGAGAGATAAATACTCTATTATATTGTTTTAAATAAGTAAAAACTTTCATTTTGTAATGAAATAAATTTCATAAATTTTTTATGAAATTCAAATAATAATTTTCACAATATATAATCATTAAATTTGAAACAGAAATAAATATATCCAATAATTATAATGAAGCATGAACATAAACTCGGTATATTATTTATATATATTTATGGTATTTAAAATAATGATGGTACTGTGCAACGGTGCGTTATCATGGTGCAAAATCACAAGTTTTCTGCCCACAATTCTGGTTTCTTTCGGCGAATTGCTTCACGCAAACGTCTCATAACTCCTAAGTAATATTACGTATTTGCAAAAGCTACGTAGCCAAGAATACATATATCTCTTAATGTGTTGGCGATTTTTTAAAATTTTGTCCGTGTCGTAGTCGCAAAAGGCAATTAATATCAATAGTAATGTCAATAATCCTACCTAAGCTTTCAATGTAATTGACAGAAATTCCATTTCAAAAAAGCTTAAGAAAATATATTTAGAAAAATTACTTTTTAATCTCCTTTTCACCATAATTAAATATAAAGTTCAAAAGTGTCTTACTTTTTACTTTATTCATTCTTTCTTTTTTGCTTTTGTCCTTAAAGTGCCTTTTTTTAGTAGAATCAAAGTGAAGAAGCAGGTTCATTTAACGAAGTGTTTGTAGTTTTAAGGTCATTAATTATAAACTATTTTCCTACATTTTACACTTTAAAAGCTTCCTTAACAAGGCAATTCTTTATATTCTTTAGACGATTTAGTTAAATGTGAACCATTGGCTTTTATATATTGAATTTCATATAAGAATGGTAGATATACATTATTAAAATACTTACTTTGAGTAGATCATTAAAAGAATTATCAAGAAAATTATTGTAATAAAATAATTTAAAATAACTTATTTAAGGGAAAAATACTGTGAAACTAAACCACAGGTTAATATCAAGATTATTTAATATTTCTGCTCTAAAATCTCTCATGTCTTATTAATTTATTTTTTTTATTAGTAATATGAACTAAATGTATATGTTGCTGGTGCTAATAAATCTATGCGACAGAAAAAATAACTGTGCGGTAGTATGCTATTCGAAAGAGCTCAGTTTCCTCATTAAAAATTCCATAAGAAACTCAGTATCGGTAAATATTTAACAGATATAAATGCTTCTACGTGCATTAAGGTAAGAAAAATGGTTTTCTACTCGTAACTCAAGATTTTGAAAGCGTTTGGCATATTGTATTTCTCTGGTATTTCTACTACATTATTTTTTGTATCACTATGTTGCTTAACAGTAGCAAAACCGTATTACTTTCAAGATCAAATGTAGTTAGTTCTTTCGACAATATATGTTCTGCAAATAAGAAATATATTGTGATTTTATGAGCAATTTTTTACAACACAGAACTATAGCTTATATACTTAAAATACTTCTTATCTTGATGTAATGAAAGTGAACAACACAAGCGACAGTTATTGCAAGCAATGACCAAAAATAAAGTACTAAAGATGATATCGTCACTTCATATATATTCATATATTTGCCTTCATTTAGATTTAGCATAATCCTGTGGTGATAAAATCAAAAAAATAATGCGCAAATAATACAAAAAAGATAATGCATTAAGTTCATCTTAATGATAAGAACACAAAAACATACAGAAGTAATATTTTAGTTTAATCGCTTTTATCTAGTATAACAAATTTTCTTTCCTCTGCTTATGTGAGCTATATAATTATAGTGCAAGTCTTAATACATTGTTCTATTCCTACAATAATACCATATGTTTCTAGTGGCATACAAACATCTGTATGTACCAGAGATTGACAATAAGTATTTAAAAACAAAGTATACTTAAGTACTTATTTATATTTTTGGGTGTTGTGTATACCTTTACATCAACAACATACAGACAAAATTCCACTTCATATTTGTAGCAAACATGTCTATACACAACCATACATCCATGTTCTTTGCTATACATATAAAAATATTTTGGTGCGCTCATGCATTCGAAGTATGTTTATCAATAGGAATGGAAAAATATTGAAAATACCTTAAGTACTCATGTGTATAATAAGTTTATGGATGAATAAAAGAAATGGTATGCTCTTTTACATCAATGTTTTTGTTTTGTGATAGGTTCATATACACTGCATCTCATCAGTATAGCTCCTCCATTTTACTGACGGTTAATGTTTAATATTATATGAACTAATTGAAATATGGCCTTAAAGTTTCTATGTAGTAGACTCCTATCAATTCCCTTTAAAATAAAACAACAAAAACTCTACTCTTCCATTTAAGATAGTATTATAATTAATTTTTTTTAGAAAATTATACTATAAATGTATTGATAAGCTATAATTTTAATTAGTATTTTAAGAAACTATATAGCATTCTAAATCTTAAATACTATATTTAAAAGAGTATTAACAGTACTAATGATAATTAGTAATGCGTGGGATTGCATTTGTTTGAAAATTCTTTGAAAATTCGATTGGAAATTGTATTGTAAAATTCAATTAATTATAATTCAACGAAATGCCGGACCAAGTGTGCATGACTCCTTCCATTAATTCCATTTGTGTGTTGTATTGCCTTCCGGACCCACACACTTTCTAAGCCTCCAATCTCCATACGTTTTGGATTATATTTAGGCCAGGCAAATAAGGTGGTCATTCAAGGCGTCAGCTTTTTGACTCTATACCCACGATTTAGCGGATCGGATTGTATGGATTGGAACATTTCAGATATCCAAATAAGTTCTGAAAATAGGAAAAAGTCGTTATTAAGACGCTACTGTAGATCTTTTCATTCATACGCGATGTTAAAAACTGTAAATCGCAGATGCCATAATAGCATCTTGCTTTCCAAACTATCACAGCTATCACAACTTGTGCGAAATATTAAAAAAAATCATTTTTTGTTTCTATTTAATGAAAAAACATTGTCGTACATAAAATATATGTTCAACAGCACAGATGGTATACAAACGTTTAATAAAAATATTTACAATCTTTCACTTATTAAAAATTTTCTAAAAATTTCATTTAATTATATGGAAAATCAAAAGCAAAGAATTTTCTACAAAAATATAGAGTAATAAAAATGTGAAAGACAATAAATAAAACGCCAATCGGAGTTTTCACGTTAGCATTAACATTTGAACTTTTGAAGTGTACGATACAAGTTTCAATAAGGGAGAACTGTGACGAAATTTTAAAAAACAAATGAGGGAATATGCAAAGTGCTACGAAAAACTAGAGAAAGTGTTATATAGTTTTATTTCCTTCAAATTGAACAGGAGAATGGATCTAAGACACGGTATATTGCCGAAAGTGCCGAAAGATTTTTAAATTTTTAAAGGATTAAACATCAAGTTTAATTAGGCATAAGTAGTTCTTATTTTTTAGAAATGTGCTCTATAAACAAAGTAGTATATCCGAGTAGAAGACAACTCATAGATAAGCATAAATATACCCATACTAATACACACTTTACACTTATAATTGCGGGTGTGGCTGGCACTCCACGCAACACATACTTGTAGTTATTTAAGTAGCGCTGGCTCTAAATATGTCGTGTATGGGCATCATTTCATTTTTAACTTTACTCATTCATACATGTTTGGCCACCACTGCTTTAAAAGTACTCAAAACCATGCTTTTTTCATTCTCTGGTATGTACATCAATTTAAAATATTTTAACAGAATAAAAGCGTTTTCAATTAAATTTTTTTTTATAGAAGCTTATAATATGCAAGGTTGAAAGTCTTTGAGATCTTTTTACGAAATCATACATACTTATAACTTATTCCATCATTAACTCAGTATTAATTTAATAATTAATTTAATTTAATAATAATTACCTAAATTTAAATTAACATAACATTTATTGACACTTATATTCAAAATAATATATAGTTATATTATATTTATTTACCCAAATTTTAATAATATCTATGGTAATAAAATATGATGATTTCCAATTTTTGTGTTTATAAAAAAATTAAATTTTATTAATGATACAGAAAAATACTTAACGGCTCTTTTGCAAAAACCACTCGTTTGTGGTTAAAATATTTATTTCATTTACTTTGGAAAATTCCATTTTTTTCGATATTTATATTCACATGAAATAGATATTTGATATGTTGTACATTGCCGTTATAAATAAATCGTTCACAAATATTTTTTGTCAAGACCGACCATATTATGACTTACATTGAAAATAGTAAAATACAATTAGAAGCTTTTAAGGGCTTTTGATTGTTCTGACTTCCGAACCAGCCAGGTATGAATTCAAGTTTACTGAAGTCTGGTTTTGTTATTTAGACAAATAATGGATGATTTGGGCAAAATTAATAAAGAATACATGTTTTTGTATGAGAGTTGCTCTAATTTATGTGAATAATATTGTTACGAAAATAGTAATGTCTATAAAATACTACATCAGTGCCTTCGAGACTGTATTTTGGGCTTTTGGTCAATTGGTTTGTGTCAAGATCGTTAATGTGTTACCCTAGTAATGACGTACTCATTTGTGTATTTGACGGCATTGCTGTGCTGAATTGTCTATTTGACGGCATTGCCGATTCGACCATCCTTGATTAACACAATCTTTCATATTTAAAATAAAAAGAGGCTGCTTTATCTACGTCGAGTTAGTTATCGTTTTGAAGTCATAAGGTAAAGTCATGCTTAGGCGCAAATAAAATCGTTGTATAAGCGACTGTTAAGTGCAAGATAAAAAAGTGGCTGTATTAAGGTAAATATATATATATATATATATATATATATATATATATATATATATATATATATATATATATAGCTTGTTATATATATATAGCTTGTTGAATTGCAAAATTTCATCCCAATTTTATCTTTAAAATTGTGACTTGTAATAAAAAATAAAATAAAATAAAATAAATTAAAGCATTAACATTTATTATTTAGTTTATTTATTAAGTTAAGATTTAATATTTTTAAGTATAAAAATCATCAGTACAACAAACAATATACACCTAACGCCTAAAGTGTAGTGTTAAATAATCCCCGGAATTAAAACAATTCTAAATTTAGCAGCAGTCATGTAGTGCTTAAGACAGAAAACAGTAAGAGATGAAAAAGGAAAATTTACCACTTGATTCAACCGCAAATGGCTTTTATTTAAACACAATCAACCTTGCCATGTTAAACTTTTAAACCATATACAAATATGTACATAACATGACAGGTAATACTAACATGAAAATATTTGTATATACATATGTATGCATTTTTGATCCTTAATATTTATTGTTGTATATGGGGTTATACACAGCGAATAAGTTTAAGGAATTGTAAGAGTTATTAAAAAAATACAAAGAACGTCCATTGAAACGAGACGAGTTTTTTTTTAGTTCTGAATAGACAAAATGGCCTTTGAATTTTATAAAGAAGAGCTGCTTTTTATTTGGCAAGTTTTATTTTAATGTCATTTACCCTTCGATTACCGACAAGGCCCCTATATACCTTTTACATTTTCAAATATGCAGAACTTTTGCATGATTTTGCCGATTTACCTTAGATTCCATAACATTGGATAAAAAGATTTTTATATAATTTTCATATATACAATATTTTAAAAATATTTTGGCATTAAAAACATATATTACGGGGATAACCGACAGGGTTCTTGGGGACCTCACATTTATTTTTAATGAATTCTGTGCCTTTTTCATTTTTGTTCCATAAGTTTTGAAAAGAAAAAATGTAGTAAAGTTTAAAAAGCAATATAAATACCTATCAGTAAACGAAAGAGAGAAAGAAACAAACAAAGAAAGAATTTAGAAGAATTTTGTAAAAAAAAGAATTTTGGCGAAAAATGTAGTAATTGATGCAATTTGGGTTTGAACCGCAGAACGAATTTTGAATAACTTAAAGGGAATGATGAATACGTAGTTATGGAAAATTTAAAAAAATATTTGGAGCAATATGATTGTGAAGAAAACACACTTTTAAATGTTTGTTTAATATTAAATGTATCATAATAAGTGAAGAATCAGAATCAGACGATAAAATTTTTGAAGATGATGCTACAAATAATGCCTTAGATAATTCCAGAGAATTCCGTTAAAAAATGATACGAAATGGCTTGTGATTCCAGGATTTCTTAATCGCACTTGCAATCATAATGATATGAATTACAGTTCCAGGTCCAACATTTGGAATTCTTTATGATCCGTTGTCAGTATTCAAATCAATCAGAGCTGATGAAGTTGCTTATGTTATCAGCTGCGAGATAAATAGAAAACGTAACCAATTGACTGTAGTCTGAAATTCCGAAAATCCATAAGCAAAACCTAAGCTATGGAGTTATTTATTGGTAAAAGAGTTTAGTGCATTTCTGGGTACTTTATTACAGTCGCGCTTGCATCGTTCTAATTCTGGGCCTATTAAAGGGCTGCACACTCCTTCACCCTTCAGAAATGCAGCAGATACAATATTTTAGCAGATGCTTAGATTATAGTAAAAAAAAATCCTGTATTTTACATTCAATACTTTTTTAATTTAGATAGCTTACTTTGAAATCTCAGATTTTTTTTAATATAACTTTACTTTTTTTCATATTAGACCTCAACAATAGACCTAGGACCTTGTCGGTAACTGACAGTTGAAAAATTTGCTTGTAAATCGAGGGTTAAGTAAAGAGAGTTTTTTAAGCCTGATATAACTTACTAAAGGGTTAAGTGTCAAACGAACTGTCAAACTGCACTTATTTTTTGACATATATAGAGACGTTTATTTATTAGATTGATGCTTGAGCATTGGAACCAAGTTATCCAGTTAAACTTAAAAAATCAGTCATCAACTCTGGCACTTATAGACGACAAAATTGTGTTTAGCTATAAAGCTTAACGGGTTTGTTAAAAAATCTTATCGCCATACGGCGATTGTAAGCATCAACTATTGAGATCAAAATTTGGTGATAAGTTGATTTCGAGTCCTATCAATCGGACTTCAAGGTAATACGATTTAACACCTCTCTAACTGCGCGAAAAATCCTATGGATCACAGTGTATTTTGGATCTAACCAACATAAAATCTCTCAATTATTCCCTGTTGATTCACGAAAAGCCACCAGTTTGTGCAGATAGACCTGCCATAACATAGGCCTTGTCGGTCAACATTGTTCGCATGCTCGAAAAAATGTACCAAAATTTAAAGTGCAGGATGCGATTTGTCAAGGTGTAGGCTGTAAGAAAACTTTAAAATTTTGTATTATAAATTTTAATGAAAGATTCTATTTTTTTTAGTTAATTTTAGTTAATTTTGACTGACAATTACTTTATGACTGACCTTTATTTTTTCGTAGTAAAACTACGCATTACGCATTATATTATTGGTAATTATTTAACAAAAGGAACGTACGCATGTACACACGTTTTTTTACGAATTAGTACAACATGCAACATCTAAAGCCTCACTAAATATTTTTTTAATTGCAGCTCAGTAGGTAGTTCTTATTTCTACAACAAAATATTAAATGTTATTCTCAGTATTTCAAAACAATAAGGAAAAGCATCATAAAAACGGTTTATTTAACGTGGATTTATCTATATGAATGTGATACTTACAAAATGTGCAAGAATTCCCTTCGAAAAACTCAAACATTCCTTTAAGCAATTTTACAATGCAAATATAATATCTGCTAGTTTTTCTTCAACTCATAAGCTGGGATAGCACAATAGTCGCAAATGATACAATTAGTATTTTGATTTATTGCCGCAGAATATAATAATTGCCTAATTCAGATCTGATCATAAAGCCGAATATATGGCATTTTGTTAACTATTTGTACTAATTATAATATAATATATAATATTTAATATATAATATTATAATATAATTGTATTCTAATTTAAATACTATATATAACAGTAATAATATCGACAAACAGCTGATTTGCGGTACATTGATACTTTCTATTCGAAAGAAAATAAATGCGAACGATAGCAGAGTCATTTCGATACAGAGTTGCATATCTTTATATGGTTTTTCTTACATACAGTGGCTACAAGCCAAGCTCGGACGCTATAATTAACTGATTTTGTTGATAAAAATCAAAGTTATAAGAAATAGTTAAGGTAAGTTGGTATATTTTTCCATTCTTCTAATAAAACCCTTCTTAGCTCAGATTTGCTGGAAAACGACTGATACTGAACTTCTTTATTGAGATAATCCTCCAAATTTTCAATAGGATTTATATCGTGGCTATGGGTGGTGTTTCGATGACGCGTGGACATATTTAGCAGCTACGACCTTGCTTTGTGGTCATTGTGTTCGGTTTGGTTGTTTGTTTATGTTCGTTATCTTGGTGAAAGTACCAACCGTTATCCAGAGCAAGCTTATCCACTCTTTTCGGCAAGTGTTCTTTGAAAGTGCTTAAATAAACGTTTTGATCCATGATAGTGTCAATAAATGCAAAGATCCTGGACCTGATGCAGAAAATGAGCTCCAGACAAACACTGAACTACCCCCAGGCTTTACTGTCGGTTTCAAGTTATTCAAACGTAGTTCCTAATTTTGTCCCCTTCATACTATTGTCCCCTTCATATATTTACCATCCGACCCAAGTACGTTCAATTTGCTTTCGTCGGTGAACATAACGTTTTTTCAATAAAAAAATCATTAGTTTGATACACTTTTGCAAACTTAAGTCTTTTAGTTTGATTTCGCTTACTAATAAGAGGTTTTTGTCTAGCTCTTCTACCAAAAGATCAGCTCTGTGAAGCAACTTTCTTATTGTTGATGGGCTTTCTTTTTTACCGAGGTCACTTTAAGCAATAGCAGCAAGCTTTAGAGTACTTTGGGAGGGATTTGCTTTTATTTTTCTGACAAAAAACGTTCTTCTCATAAAATATTTGATTGTGGGCATGTTTTGGCCTATTTTGCACCGTTTTATTGACTTTGAAACGTTTTATTATATCGTGCATAGTTGAATGACTTCTGCCAAAAATTTTAGAAATTTCGCGAACACTTTTTTATTTTCTTGCATGCTCAATAATAAGCTTTCTTACTTTGATAGTACTTTGTCCCGCTGTCTAGCCATCTTCTTGATTTTAGCTCTGTTTATTGTGTATAATATCCGAAAACTGAACTAAAAGGTTTTCCCCTAAATAAGTAAATTAATTAACTCATAAATGTAACTGTCCGGGCTTAGCTTGTGCAAATCATTCTGACTATCACAGAGTTTTTAACTTCAATTTTAAAGACAATTATTAAGTTTCCTAATTGCTTTTTCTTTTTGTACGTGGAATATATACACAAATAAAAAAATAACTACATTTTTATAAAATAATTCAAATGTATGATTTTTAAGCGATCGAAAAAAATATTTGCTATAGAGTCAAAATTTGGGTTGGAGCCACTGTTGTACGTTGGTACGAACATAAATGTTAAAATCATTCACTTCTTTTTTATTGTCGATTGCATTATGAAAGTCACACGGGGGCTCTCTAGTATGCCTTTTCTTGTACCTGGCTTCATTGCTAGGTGTTTGGTGCCTGCAAAAGTTTCAAATTGTAGCCACCAGCACATAAAATAAGTTAAAATTATTTTTGTAAATTTTACTTTTATTTATTTTTATTTTTTGCTAATTGGTTTACTGAATTATGAGCAGTATAAAAAATCAATACTCGCACACATTTTCAATAACCATTTTACAATAAAGTAAAAAATTACAAATATTATTTTATATGACTTAAACAACAAGAGGCTTTATTTTTTAATACAAATAAAATAGAACGCTTTAGTTATATATATTTCCTAAATAATAACTATATTCAATACAATAAACCTTTAAGGTTGCACAAATACCGATTCTTGATACTGCATTTTAGTTTGTTTTCATTTTTTACAATCTAGATCCAGTGCTGTGTATTAAAATGTATGTATATATGTAAATAATAAAAAAAAAGCTTGAACTTTTTTATACTTATATAATATTAAGATGAAAATGTAAATAAGTTTTGATTGAAATAAATGAATTGAATTGAAGTTCCAGTGGTACCAAACTTACATTTTTGATTG
The DNA here is from genome assembly GCA_023159175.1 of Wohlfahrtia magnifica. Taxonomy (NCBI): domain Eukaryota; kingdom Metazoa; phylum Arthropoda; class Insecta; order Diptera; family Sarcophagidae; genus Wohlfahrtia; species Wohlfahrtia magnifica. Next base: position 348,285 of record JAKWBJ010000005.1, read on the forward strand.
TACACTTTCGACATTTAAACGCTTTTTTGCATATTGGCGATTTATTTGTGAAACTACTATTTTGCAATCCAGTTGTTTATTTGGATTACGTTTAAAACTTAGAGACAGGAGAACGATGAATAGGGGGCTATTGTTGCGAAAAAAAAGTGTGTAACAGACTTTCGTTCATATAAATTTTATTTCAACAGTCTGGGCCAGGCTGTAAATTTCATATTTTTGTTGGCGCATGTTGAGTCGCCACAGGACTGCCGTACAAATATATGGTGTATTACGTCAATCGTGTTATCCCAGCTTTAGTTTTGTATTCATTCATCAATGCAAGTGTGCAAGCGAAGTTTGTATGTAACATATGTCTAATGTTTAAAAAAGTCCATATTTTGAATTCTAAAATGGTTAGAATAGCATATGTACATATATATTAAGAAAATTTGTATACAATTTATAGGTAAGGTGTGGATAAGTGAATTTCAAATACCAAAATCAATGTTGTTATCTTAGTAATGAATTTTATATATCATTTTATGTTATTCTATGGGGTACAAAGAAAATTCTTGGCCCTAGATTTTCGAAATAAAAATTTAAAAAAATAAAAGCGGTAATCACTCTTTGTTGTAAATTTGCAATTTACTACATATGCTCTTTAAGCAACAAAGATGACCTTTAGCAAATAAAAAATGTTAAATAAAAATATACGGGCATGCTCTATATTTCGACTCGTTTTGAAAACGCAAAATTTTTTGAATCCCCATAATTTATAAGCTGGTGTTCTAAGTCCGCACGTTTTTGTTTATTCGATTTTTTTTTTTAATTTTAACGACAAAAACCATAAACATTTATTTTTGTCAGCTGTTAACAAAATAGTAAGTAAAAATATAAGTTTAGCTTAAAAATGCCAGGAACGAAATTCAGTGGACGATCTTTATGGCCAACCACACAAGAATATTTACTGCCTCAGAGTGACGGTCACCGCTAACGTGTTCAAGTTTAGGAAGTGTGACATACTCACCATATTGTGATCTGTCAAGTGTGGAGGGAGTGGATTCTTGCCTTAGGACTTGTACTTGTGGTCCGCAAAAGCAAGCAACACTGGTGGTTTGCTGTATGGGTATTTGGCGACTATGTTAAGATTAACTACTGGTTTAACACATAGTACAGTCCTGCTATCTGAAAACGCATGCAGAAGCGTAATCTCTACCATCTTAGGATGGTAACCGCGTGAATCAAAGCTTTTAAACGGTCCTTTAAACTAAGACGGAACAGCATACGCAGAGGAATAAATGGTCAAGTGGTACTTGGCCGCTACTATGCTACTATGGATACCAGGCGTCCTCCAGTTTCAATTAATTCGGATTCCTGCAGTTCGCCGCGCAATACTGCAGGTGACTTGCTGACCCGGGCATATTAAACCAGTATGGTTTTAGATAGCAAAAAGGGAAGCGATGCCTCTCAGGCATTAATTAATTTAGAAGATATGAGTGTAACTGAACTGGCAATGAGGGTCAGTGGACCAAATTTAGGTGACATAAGTGTCCACGATAGGTAACGAGCTGATGACGTGTCATCTCTAGTAAACAGCTATAAAACTGTGTGTAGCGATGAGTGCTCATCAGTCATCCCTGTTAGCCAGTAAAGTACTACAGGCATACTTACATAGAGCTAAAGATGAGTAGGGTATATTTAGTCGTAAGATTGCCAACGAAAAGATCAGTCTAGGTCTCTTACATAGGGGCTCACTGACATATATCCACCATATATCCTATGGGTCTCAGTGTCTTGTCTGGTCAATACTATAATAATAATATTATTACTAATTGTGTTATTATATATAAATACGTATACAAAAATTATTAGGACAAGTATTTAAATTATTTATTGTTTTGATAAAAATGAATATAAAAGCTGTGATCTTAAAACCAATATATTGTTTTTGTTAAAATTTTTATCACATATGTATAATAAAAGTGCATTCGTATTTCTTTCACCAACTCTTGACTACTCGAATTGAAAACGAATAAAAACATGTGAATGCGAAATAGAGAACATCAAAAATGCTGAAGTAATCCACTTTCGAGTAAATTCGGGTTCTAAAACATACCCAATAATAAAGTTTTTTTAGAAACTTTTGTCAAAAAAAGAAAGGTTTTTCAAAATTTTTTTGAAGTTACACCTAAACCTTTATATGATTTTTTACACGATATCGTTTGGAATTTGTCTACCGTGTAAAAACAGGTTTAAGTGTTTTGGGTATATAAACAAAATAAAAAACATGGCTATTTAAGTATAGCAACCTTGCATTAATTTTTTGTGTAGCAAATATGCATAAGTATAGCAAATGTAATTTCGTATAATATTTTGTGGTAGCAGATATGCTAGGTTTGCTACGTCTGCAACTCTTGCAAGGACGGTTAGCAACAAAGAGTGATTTCCACTAATATTTCAGTGTCTTTCATGTACATGTAGTTCTGGAAAAAAAAAATTTTTTTTTGCTGTAATTCCAGAAATTTCCACTGAGCGTATGTTGATATTTATAAATTTTGACAAAAGAATATTGCATATACGACACCCATTACGTACAATTAGAACAAAAAATTCTTATTTTAAAAACTAGATACCTTTACTTTATTGGGAATAAAATCTGTATTTACAAATTGATTTTCACGGATTTAGGTTTATTTTATTTCGATTATATGCAACTTGATGAATAAATAATAGAACTGGTAAATATTTGCTGCTTTTTATTTTTTGTAAATTCTTAGAAATCAAAAATATCATAATTAAAAAAGAAAATTTTTTTCTTAATAACTCCAAAAATACGGGTTATATTATAGAAACTTAAAGCTGGCGTAGTTTGTAATTTTCTAACATATGACTTAATTAAATTGAGTGAGTCATTTCAAGGTTATCATAAGATGTATGAAGCAGTCTCTTCAAAAATCTCACATTAAAAAAAAAATTCTAAAAAAAGTTATCTATAGAATCTGAAATGCTGACGACTTTAGAAGTTAGACAACCATAGCGCATCAAAAAAAAAAAAATATAGTGATTATCTATAGTCAGAAAATTTTTTTCCATTTGTTGCATAGTGTAATTATCTTTCGTAAAATATATATCGTTTTCAATATCCTTGATGAGTGATTTTTGTGATTCTTGTTTATTTAACTAAATTTAAATTTAAATTAATTTACAAAAATAACTACATTTTTTCGAATTTCTGTATAAATCACTCTATTTATTACAGCTATTGTCTATTTAGAACATTATCTAAAGCTACAAGAAAATTTAAATCATATTAAATAATATTGGACTGAATCTAACAAGAAGAAAACAGTTTTATGTTATACATAATTGAAATTGTGATCTTAACTCTGGTTACAAAGATTGCAAAATCATTTAGTATTACTAAGGGTTAGTCAAGTATAACTACAGAATATTTTCATAATAAGTTAGACCCTACTGTACGTTACTTTACACAATAGAGTTGGTTGTTTGGTTAAAGGAGTATTTCACAAAATAAAGACTTAGTTTTGATATGAATACACTACTCGTCAAATAAATTATTTACAGTTACAATATAAAACTAATATTAAATCTAGTCTGTAAGAAACAACATTGGGTCATTAAGTATAAACATAGATGAGTCATTAAGGTTGTAGAGTAGGTAGTAGCTAAGGAATATATTTCTTTTGGTAGCTAAGGGCCGGCAATCGCAGAGAAGATAGAAGACTGTTTCCTCCTTTTCTCTGATTCTGCATCTGCGGCAGGAAGTCCAAGTCAAATCAACCAATGTTTAAGTAAACCACGGTGTTAATTTAAGTAAAGGCAATTCTTAAGTCTTGATGCACTTTAAGATAATATTTTTTAACGTTTGAATTCAATACTGCATATTGACCGTGTCATAAAATTCTTCAAAAAAGAAAAAAAATAAAAAGAATTGATTAAGCACTTGCTATTAAGATTCTGTTTTTGAAAAATCTGTTTATACCAGTTAATCTTATATTAAGTATTTGCCAAAAAGAGGCAGTTTTTATTAAAAGTTATAAATGATGATTACAAATTGTATTTAAAAAGTTGCTAAAGTTAATGCGTATCCGTAATAATATATTTTTGATGGCAAAACATTACTATTATTGATGAGGAATTTATTGCTACTAATTCTTAATAGTCAGCGATTTATGATGTTCAATAAATTTAATAGAGTTAAGGTCAATAAAATTGACCATATGCTTGATACTGTTTGATTAAGTGATACTAATACGTGTCAATTTATTTTACATTATTGGTTTTTTCTTTGTAGACCAATGATAAGTGTTGATAACCAAGAAATAAAATAAATAAAAAAATAAATTTTGCAAAATAGATCTCATAATTTACATAGTAAATAAGGCAACAGATTGAAATCTTGATGTCAGTCAAAAATTTAGTAAATAAATAAAATAAAATCGCCACAATGGATGGCTCTTAAACTCATCACTTTTTACATTGTGTTAGTTAAACTCTTCAAAAATTCTGGTCCTAATATATATATATATATATATATATATATATATATATATATATATATATATATATACAGAATGTGACACCTTAAACCCATAAACAATTTTAACCGAGCATGTTAAATTATCTGTCCATTAAAATAGAGACTTTAGTAATAGAAATACAAGGTTCAGCCTAAATATACCACCTTGATCAAAAAGTTACCGGAATAATCTCTGTGTAGCGGTCACATCGTTCTGATTTGAGTTTTTTATTAAATTGGTAAATCTGTTGTTGATATTCCCTCTAAATCTTAGCGTTATTGTTTGAAATTCGCACAAGCTACGGAGCCAAGAGTACAAGAGTGTTTAAATTTACAGCACGGAACTTGTATTGAATTTTGCGTCAAAAACAGATTTAATGGTACGCGAATGTTGGAAATGTAGAAAAAGTGTTTCGGCAACGTTCCCCAAAGAAAACGGTCGTTTACCAGTGGTATGAGTGGTTCAAAAGTGGTCGTGAGTTAATCAAAGATGATAGGCACAGTGGCAGACCAACGACATCGAAAACCGATGAAAAGATTTATAAAGTAAAAGAAATGTTTATCAATAACCGCAAATTAACCATCAGAAAGATAGCGGAAGATTTGAACATTGACTATGGATCCATCCAAGACATTTTGGTTTGAGTTGGGTGTCCGTGATGTAGCAGAAAAGTTGGTGCCAAGAGACTTAAATTTCATGCAGAAAAGAGACAGTGCTGAGGTCGCAGAAGACATAACTTGGAAGGCTGCATCCGATCCCACATTCATCAAGAGTATCATTACTGGAGCCGAAACGTGGGCTTATGAGTACGGCACTCAATCCAAAACTCACGGTTTTCATGGATTACAACGGTGTAGTGGATCATGAATTTTTGCCAGAAGGTCAGACAGTAAACAAAGAGTATTATTTTGGTGTTATAAGAGGTTTGCTTGAAGCAATTCGCCGAGAGACCAGAATTGTAGGCAGAAAATACGTGGATTTTTCACCATGATTTTGGACGAAAAATGCAACAAATACCACCAAGAGCCACAGAATTCACTTGATTTGGCTCTCTGTGACTTCTTTCTGTTCAATCGAGTTAAAAAACCATTACGGAGAACGCGTTTCAGCAGCCGAGAGGAAAAATTGGAAAAGTCGCAGGCCACACTGATGGACATACCGAAAACCGAATATAAAAAAGCTTCAAGGATTGGGTCAAGCGCTTTCATAAGTGTGTTGCAGTCGATGTGGATTACTGGATTTAGATGATAATATTATTTAGGGATAATATTTATTTTTTCAATTAAACTATTGCAAATACCTTGTTTGATTTTAAGATTTTAATGATAGGACCCATTTTTTGATTTTCTGAATTTCTTTACTGAATTTTAACTTAATTTTTTCTATGTAGTTTTATGTACAAAAATGTTTATTTTATATGAGAGTACACGGGTACCTTGTAGAACAAAATGTGTAGTTTTTTGTCAGCCACTTAATTTTTTTTTTATTATTTATGACTCAACTTTGTTCACAGTTTTTTCAAAAATCTTTAGTTTTAAATATTTAACCTACTTAATGCAATCTTTTTCTTTCAATCTTTTATTCAAGATAAATTTGATTTCCTCATGCATGTGTTTGAAAATGCTAAACGTGATTAATCCCGCAAATAGATTTCTGTTTACAATTCCAAAACGAGCAATCGAAAAATTTGTCTGTACAGGAAAAGGAAACAGGAAATATGAGGATATGTGTACGTATCTGTTTATTTTCATATCGTCATTCAAGTGTTAACCTTCAGCTATGCAGGCGTAACACATACACATACACTTTCAATAATTTTGCAAACTTATGTATTTACTCAGTCATATGAAAACTGCCTGCCCATTGAACAAATATAATTCTAAAATTGTCAGTAGATATTTTTCTGTGTTTGTGTAATTCTGTGAAGAGTTTGAATTTTTGATTTTCAGTCATGTTTTGTACTTTAACAAATCAGAAGGAAACGACGTATACATATGTTTGTCTATTGCATATATGTATGAAGCATACCGCATTGAAATGTTTTCTCTTGGTTTGATATGAAAAAAGATGTTCTTTTGTGCTTGGGAATAGGGTTTCATTAAATTAATTTACTCATATGTAGATTGAGGTACAAAAACCTAAAGGGAGTTAAAAGTTAAAACATATTTCATGAAATTTTTTGTTCGTGTTTATTTTTGTTTTTTTTTTTTTTTTTTAATGAATACAAATGAATGTGTGTTTGTATGTATTTTTGTTCGTTTGTGAATTATACACAACTTAACAGCTGAACGGATTTTCTTGAAAATTTTTCAGTATCTCTCTGTATATCTAAAAGTTACTATAGGCTACACAAATTTCAAAAACTTCAACTGGGCGACGCTACGCCAATACAAATTGAATATTTATTGTTCAAACTATATAGAATATAATGATTTGATGCGCTGAACTCAAATCTGTTTCCATTTTTTTTCCATTATTTCCTATAAATCAACTTAATAATTTTTTTTTGTATTTTCAACAGTTTCAACTTATAAAACTAAGTTCCAAAAAAATTTTTCGAGCAATATTAGAGCAATTATTCTTAATGTGAAAAAAAAATTTTTTGGAATTAAAATTTGGAGGATATCCAAGAATGCACAAAAAAGACCATCAAACTTTCGTCCTTCTGAATCCTGTCCAGAAATCGTCCACAATATCACAAAAGACAATTTTCAATTTGAAAACAACGTCGCTATATAAGATGTTCTTTAGCTGCAAGAGAACTGTCGATAACTGTGGTTTGACAACTGAGAATTTCAAACTGAGTTGAAATTTCTGTTCAATAAAGTTTATCAAGTCATCGTGAATCGTTTAATGCCAAAACAATGCTTCCAAATTGTGGAAATTTACTTTGAAAAAATAAATCAGTTCATACAGCATTTCGTGTTGAGGGATGAGTGGCTACGTCAGCAAGCAAAATTACCGTATTTGGAGCAAAGTCGTTAACGACTGACCATTATATCCATTTCAATTGTAACCACTGTTTGGCGCAGTTTACTCGGTGGCGGCTACCTCAATCATAATTTCCTTCGAAATCAGCAAATAGCTGCCTTTACGGTGAATGGCGAGCACTACCAAGCCATACTGACTAAATTTTTGTTTTCAAAAATTAGTGAGTTAAATACTACCGAAGTTTGGTTCCAACTTGCCATACAGCGCGCTTAACAATCGATTTAATGCAAAATCAATTTAGTGGCAAATTTCTTTCCTGTTTACTGATTTCGTCGTTCGCCTCTAGATTGTCCTCTATGAGGCTATGTTAAGTCATTGGTTTATGCAGAAAAACCATAAGCCCTTGTAGCATTTGAAGCTAATATTCATGCCACTATTGATGCCATACAATCAGATTTATTGGAAAAAGGAGTAAAAAGTCGTAGTGAAATAAAACAAATACAAAAATAAAATAATAGCAAAAAAAAGTCATTCCAACAATATTTCTGTGTTGTACTATAATTTTAATTTCTTAAGCCCATAGAAAGAATACCCTATATGTATAAGAGTCATAGAATGTGGAAACACTAGGGATGAAACATCGTTAATAAAATCGATACATCGATGTTTTCTAAGCAGCGATACATCGTTTGCATCCAAAGGTAATACTCGATACTCAATATACACATATGGACATTCATGAACGAATGTCTGAGAGAAATGATGCATATTTATTGGTCTAAGACCATCCGAAATCCGCTTGATGTCGATTGATGTGAAATGTCTTATTGGCATTTAAATTAAGGAACGTAAGTGGAGATGGGTGATGAATCCTCTTAGAAGGGCATCAAATGATATTGTAAAACATGCCATAGAATGGAACACGCAGGAAAATAGATTTAGACAGAGAATCGAATGGAACCCGCATGAAAGTATATGTAGACTGCAAATCGATTCAAAAACAATAACTTTGAACTTTTACAAAACCTTCCTTATATAAATTCGAATTAATAAAATTTAAAAACTAAACATAATTTCTTCCAGAAAGGAAATGAAAACCTTTTAACTAAATAACATTTCATTTTCACTTTTTCGAAAAAAAAAAAAATAATAAAACTTTTAAAATAAATAATAAAAAGTTTTTCTCTTCTAACAATTTCACTTTTAAGGTGTTCTTCCGATTGTTTTTCTCTTTGTATTATTTATAGGTTTTTGGCAACAATTAATTGTTGTTTGTCAGATTTTTTTTTGTTTGTTTTCTTTTTGGTTTACCTCGTTACTGCTTTTAGCTCCTTTGGTGATGTTTTTGTTGCTATCTGAGAAAAGAGGAAACAATTTTCTCCTACCCACAATTGCTACGATAGAACAAATCAGAAAATGCAAATATACTTGTATTTAAGTTGAAATACTTAAAATACTGAAAAAAAGAATATAAAAAAATTTTAAAAAAATATGCAAATTTTCTTGTATTTTTGCGTTATTTGTTGAAAGTAAGAACATTTGGTGTATTTAGAATTCTATATGGTCGATATGATTTATGCCATGAATATGTAGATAAATAGTGGAGTGATTGCGTTGTTTTATGTAAATTTCATTTTGTCTTTCATTGTTGTTGGTGTTGTCTGTTTTATATGCGAGAAGAAAAAATCTTTTAATCCAGAAACAAATAATAAAGATTTTACTCTACGAATTCTATTTAGTCTTCAAAATAAAAAAATAATAAAACAATGAGTGGAGATTTTCAAATGATTTTGTTTTGTTTTTTGTATTTTAGTGCCTACATAGAAACAATGATGTCATATAATTTTTAACATCAAGTAAATATATTTTAATTAATGTGACATATTCAAATTCCATTATAACAATTATTTATAGTTTCAGAATTTCTCTAACAAAAAGCCATTAATTTGGGATATTATTAAGATATTTTAATAAATGTGTGTCATGCTTGTATTGCTTTCACCACGCAAAAAGGGAATTTTATTTTTTAAGTTACTGAATATCATTAAAACATACAAAGCGTTCTTTTTGAACGGTCTTAAAATATCTTAAATAATAAATAACTTTGCATATTTTAATTAAAATCAAAATATCTAGCTATGGACGTTTTTTTTTTTTTTGATTAATTAATATATTACCTTTATATTCCAAAAATTTTATAATAAATTATTTTAAATCTTATAATCAAAAACAATTACCAATTATTTAACCCGTAATAGAATATTTTTCTACTACGAGTAGCTACAGTGTGTTGTTCCATAGAAAAAAATCAAGAATTCGCTTATGACAGATTGTTATGAAATATATATTTGTTGAAAGCTATTTATCTATTTAATACAACACTTAACCCTAGTGTGTCCATTAAGCTCCTGACCACTAAGTGCACCATTGTGGTCTGACCACAATGTGAGTAGCTTAAAAATACAACCAAATGTAAAACTCAGCAATAGTTTCACTGTGCGCAATAAAGTGGAAAGAACTATGTTTTGACAAGGTCACACTACTTTATTAATTATTCATATGCAGATACAAGAACCTACTACGAGTATTTAGGGTATTTAAAAATGCAATAAATGTTTCATTAATAACATGTACACTTAGAAGAAATCAACATGTCTGTAAAATTTAGAAAATGCGCTACAAATTCTCAAAAAAAGAATAAAAAATTAGCACAATTTTTTCTAAATACATTCAATTCGGAAAATCAAAGCAGATTTAAAACGAACGTAGCAATTCATAGAACATAGTTCAACGACTCTTACTAGTTGTCTAGGCCAGATTTACTAGTACACGGTAGCAAATTGAACAAATTTCAATTAAAGATCCAAAGACTAAATAGTAGGAATTGTTTTTGTACAGATTCAATGTTATCACTAAAAACATTATTGATTCCAGATTATTGAGCTATATTCTGGAATGGGTCTAACAATTGCTTCGGGACCATATGAGATTTATTAACGGTTAAAGAAATATGTTGTATGATATTTTATACCAATTTAGTTTACCAAGTAATATCAAGTAGTCACCAATATCCGAAAAAGCATGCAATTTGTTAAGTATCGAATTTATTGTCAGAAATATTTTCATTTACATCGTAATGCATACGACGTTAGATCGGTAGTGGGATTTTCATGGGACTTTTGTCCCCGACCAACTTACACGTATTCGTACGCTCTTTTCCTTTGGGTCGTCAAAGAGACAGCGACGAATGCACATGTATGATAAATGTATAGAAATTTTTTTAAGGTTCGGACAAATAATTTAAAATAAATTCTTTCGCTTTTGCTTTAAGTTGTAACAGAAAAAGCGGTGCACATGTGCAGCAGATGGATACATGTTGGTTTTGTTTAATTTTTTTTAAGCATCAACATCTCTGCGAGAGTAATTTCCATGTTCTCACTAACATAACTATATTTTTACAATTGCACAACAGTGTATTAAATTCAGCCTGTAGACATGACATATCTCAGTAGGTTATTGCGTTTAGATTTAGATAACTCAAGGTTCTTTAGTATGAAGTCATCAAGAAATCTGTTTCTATTGATAGCTAGAATCAAGCATTCACAGAGAAGATACAAGACCGCCACTTCCAGACTATAACATAGTCGTTGAGGGATTTCAAATCGACTTGCATGCTTACACGATTTCCAATTATAATCGCCAACAAACTCAATCTGTTACTTTGTTTGTTACGGGCTATAAATTGCATATTAAATTGCTCATTAAATGAGAGCCACATTAACATTAACCACCCTATAAGTGTCCAGATTACGACATACTCTTTCAACCCTTTGAAGAGAGAGTCGGAAAACGCGTTGGAGTTATTCAGAGCAGATACCGTTGTGTCTATTCTGTCTGACCATTTATTACCATAGAAGTCTCAATGCGACTAACTAAAATAATGTTAGATAGACAGCCCAGCCTTTATAGACATTCCATTATCTGTTTATTTATTACGATAAAAGTCTCAATTCAACTTACTAATATCAGATAGACGACCCAGCCTATATACGTCATTCCACTGTGTGACCAATTGAGATGTAGTAGTGTATTAAAGCTATAATATAAATTTAAATATTGCGGTCATATAGTACCATACAGGCAAAACAAAATGAACTAAAGCATACCGCTTCTATACAAAAACTAAAATAAAACTATTAAATATATATTTACTAAACTAATATGTTGTTTGTTTAAAAATTATGGAAAATTTAGAAATGTTTGTTAGGCATAAATTAGGACCTTTAAATATTGTGTATTCCCTCATTCTATCTTTTGTCAATTTATTTTTAATAATACCAACTATATACAGACACAATAGAGTATCTTGCAACAGACAGGTTGTTGACAATTTAAAATAAATAAATTGCTTATTTGATATGACGTTGAATGACAAGCTTATACTTAAAATAAATAAATTATTTTTCGATAAATTGCATGTCCTTAGTAATAAAATTCTTCTATAAGGGATCAAACACTGCATATAAATAACTGCTAAGATTCTTAAAAAAAATATGCTCCTATAAAACTCATTAAAATTCCAAGCAGCAGTATATTACTGGAATATTTATGTATGTATATTGATGCACTGATTATATTGTATGATGTAGGGTAAAAATAATGTGAAGTGTGCTCTTAAAGAAAGAATAACAAGAGTATGAAAATATTTTCATTCCTTTTTTTGTTTTTTGCTTTGCCATAGAATGTATACAAAAACTATTACTACAGAAAAAGGGTAGATAACTAACTAATATTTAGAAAACAATTTAAAAATTGAAAATAGTAAAAAAATAACGCAGCAGCATATACCAAAACAACTCGATAAGAATAAGAAAAATTTCTCCATCGCCATCACCTTTGGAGAATGATGCTGAAAACATAAAATTGAAACAAAAAAATTAAAATTGAAGAAGAATATGGTTTTTAACAAATAAGTTTTAGAAAAAGTTCATGACATACACACGTCTCTATTTTATAAAGTTGACAAGCACATTTAGGAAAAAAATAAATAAAATAGCATTGAAAGTTTATTTTGCTTTAAAAATGAATTTCAAAAAAAATTTAACAAGAAAAGTGAAAATAACAACAATATTCTCATCATCAACATCAGCGTCATTATCATTATCTTTAACGTCATCGTCATCGTTGTCCTCGTTGTCATCGTCGTCGTCCCAATTCATATCTTCCTACCGCAATTTAGCATTAGCAACAACACAGACAACCAATACAGGCACAAATGTTAAAACTAAAACACAAACAATCCAAACAGTTACAGCAAAAGTTTAAACAGCATAAGTTGGCAAATACAACGATAGAATCAGGAAAAAATTAATCTCATCCTATTTTATAGCCTGCCCCATGCTTTTTCTTACTATTTACGAATCCTCCTCAATGCCTACGTCATCACTACTCTATGGGAATGTGGTGGGAAACAAGAACAAATTTCGCTGCAAATAAAAAAACAGCAACAACAACAACACAAGCAACGATATCAAAACATGAACAGAAACGGAAACTACAAACAGTTCCAACAAAAAGAACAACAAAAGCAGATGCCAAAGGAGAGGTGATGCTACCGCAATCACAACACATACACGTACTAACGAGAAGTCGAGTAAATATAATGCACAAAGATGTAGAAACTATAAAAGTAACAGAAAAACCAGCATCTACAGCAGTGGAAAATCTATAACATATAATAGAAATAAGCCGCCATATTTATCACCACTTCTAGAACACAAACGGCAGCCGGAAAAACGTCTACCATTATTAACAACAACAACGATCACAACAGCAAGAGCAACGACACCAGCAACAGCAGCACCAGCAATATATTTTCCAATACCGGTAACTGCAGTTGAAAAAAACGAGCAGAAAAAAAAGTTTAAGCATTAAAATGCCCTGAAGACATTTAATACTAACAATAATGGCTGTTGTTGTTAGCCTTGGTGAGTATTATAACAATAACTTATAATAAATATCTATTTATGATTGTTTAGGGGTAAAAAGAATATGTGTCCGAAGAACTGAACGGTATGTTTGGGAACAATTTGCATTTGTATTTATTAAATATAGTCGAATGGTTATTATAAATAATTTACTATCATTATTAGTTCAACGCGCAGGGTAAATTATATAAATATAAAGGGTCCACCAAATAATTTATTTTATTTTTTTTTTTTGAAAATGGTACAAAAAAAACTACTGCATATTTTCTCAAATTTCCTTTTTTTTTTTGAAAGTACAATCCTTCCGGTTAATACTGGAAAATAATTTCATTGAAATGGCTGCCTCGGCTGGTCATGCCGTAGCCTAAACCATCGGTCCAATTTTTAAGCACATTATCAATTGTTTGCAGCTGTATTTCACCAATGGCTTCACGAATATTGTCCTTTAAAGCGTCAATTGTCTCTGGTTTGTTGGCGTAACACTTATCTTTGACAGCACCCCACAAATAATAGTCCAACGGTGTCAAATCGCAGCTCCGAGGTGGATAAACGACATCAGCTCTGCCGCTGATAATGCGATCTTCAAAAACAGGGCGCAAAACATCGAGTGTAGCTTCGGCTGTGTGGCAGGTAGCGTCCTGTTGAAACTAAATGTTGATAATATCCTTCTCTTAAAATTTTATGAACAAAAATTCGTTCAACATGGCCCGATAACGATCGCCATTGTCTGTAACGGCCACTCCTTGCTCATTTTCGAAGAAAAATGGCCCAATTATGCCCCTGCACCAAAATCCGCACCAAACAGTGACTCGTCTTGAGTGTATCGGCTTTTCAATGTATGCGTGCGGGTTTTCTGTGCCCCAAATGCGACAATTTTGCTTGTTTACATACCCGCCAAGATCAAAATGAGCTTCATCTGAAAAGATGATATTTTTGGCAAAATCGCCATCTTCTGTAATTTGATCGCAGGCCCAGATTCGCAGCGTTGTTCAAGCGTATACACAATCATATTCGTTAAGCGGAAGGATAAAGCTAATTATCTGTCAAATCAGACATGAGCTAAGTGTTACCATTCACGAAATAAGCACTAGTTGAAAAAAAACGTTAGAAGGCAGGCCCTTTATGCTTTAGTTTAGCATTTTTTTAAAACGATAATTAAATTAAATAATTAAATTGATATTAATTATCAATGTTCACACTCTAGTAGCAAATACTTTGTTCGCTGCTCTAATTACTTATTTGAATTACCCTGTTTATACGGCACATGGTTTTGCTGGTTCCTCACCCAATAGGCTTTAGTGTTATAAGAGTGTAAGACAAAAAATAAAATATTTATTTACTACACAGAAAAAATTATTGCTGAACCAGTTGTGAATTAAGAAAACTCCACTAGAGAAAGGGAAAAAAGTCTAATGAGAGTCTAATGAGTCTAATGTACGATTTCGTTGGCCAGTTCATATCACATCCACGTGAGATAACCATGCCATAAAATCGTTCGAGCAGAATGTCCAATGCAGTACAAACTATTTAGCATTTGTCTGTGTAGCGATAGATAAACAGCACAACTTTTTCATTTGCTGATGTTGTCGAATGCTATATTCATTCAAGTTTATTTTGCAAAATGGTCCAAAAATGATAGACAATTCGACAGACTTAGCTTCAACAATACGATCGTTATCAACTGTTGAAGTTCGAAAGTTTCTTTTGGAAGGTACAATTGTATTCACACTTTGTGTCCTTAGTTCGAATTTGTTAAGTCATATACCTATGGTTCACGTTAAATGATATATCGTAAGTGTGGAAAAATATCTGCAATTATACAGCCACATGAGCGCTGTGAATTTTCGTATAAAGACATTAACCATTACCGCGATTCTGTGCGGATTTTAGCCAACCAACAACCACTTTGTCTCTTTCACAAAGATAAATAAATTCTCAATTGTCATATTTTGATTTTTGGTCTGACTTCCGGGTGTAGTATAATAGCTTCGATCACAGATGTCAGCGTTTGAGCCGCCCTTTTTTGACAATGACGCTGCACAGGCCGTCCATGCCAGAGACTCTTTGTAATAACATGAGTTATTATAAAACAACTTTTTTCCACAATTCAATTGTATAGGAAGAAAATTGTCGCTGTTTTGCTTACAACAAATGTAGCGTAAGGTTGATATAGAGAGAGACAAAAAAAGTTAAGTATTTCTTCATTATATTTTTTTCTAATAATCATTACCTGGAGATAATACCATGTTAGAAAAAAAGGATGACCAATTTATATTACATTATAAATTTTATTCATTTCAAATTCACTCATTATAATTATTAAAATTAAGAATGATTCTATCAGTATATCCAGATTAATATTTGAAAGATCCTTTCATTAATATTGTTACCCGAAGGCATTTATGAGTAGGTTAGCGGCCGTAGGCATTCTAAACGCTACTAAGTTTAATATGCAAACGTTAAGATAAAAGAAAATTTGTAGCATATTCCAAAGTGTAGAGATAACATTTTCCATGAATAATAATAACAATGTGGCTAAGATATTTTAAGGGTTTAGGAACAAAACGCCAAATAGAAAATAAATTCATTTAATTATTTAAAATTTTATAAAACTCTCACAGCATATAATATAAAATATAATTAATGTCCAAAGTATTTTGACAATTTTATTTATAAATATTGACTGCTTTCTGGTCTTACTTATGTTTTCCTTTAGTCCAGCCTTCTCTGCGACTACATATATCCATCATATGCAGCTTAGGACATTTTGCTGTATTTATGGGTCAAGAAGCAAACATGGACAACATTATAGAAACCTCCCAGAAAACCTCCATACAGTCCTCATTGGATACCGTTATAATTTGCATACTAACATCGATTACAATGTAAAAATGCAGCGATTGTCATGCCAACCCTGTTTTACTCTAGTCGTCACAAAAAATTTGCTGCTTAGTTTGTTCTCATAAAGTACTCTACAGGTGGAGCAGTTGTGCAGACTTTTAATAAGAAAAATTACATTCTAGATCAAAGATTTTTAGAGTCGTTTAGTTACTTCATTCTCCAAAAATCTTCTATTATGCGAGAGACTATTTGGTGATATCTGCCTTCAGCATTTCTACTGCGGTATTGTGTCTAGCCAGGGCCTTGTTTATTTTCAGTGCCTAGATTGTTGATGCCTCTATTATTTTCCTATATGGTTTCTAACATATTTCTAACTGGTCTGGCTTCGACCTTATAAGTTCACCGGAGCTGTTTTTTAAAAGCTTGGTACAAGACATATGTTCTGTTGGTTATGCGCTTCGTAATACGATGTAAATAGCTGGTGCGGTTAAAAAGTACAAATTGTTTTAATATATTTGTTTTAATTAACCAATCTATGTGGCTAAATAAAAATATAAACAGCAGCTATAATTTCTAATGTAGCATGAGCTTAAATCTTTTTACTGCTTTTATCTTTTTGGTATACACCTTTTTGGTGTATAACGTAGGTTGAAAGATCAAATTGATTAAAGAACCTGATATAAAGCAATAGATGCTTTGTGGTTCCTAGAGAAGTGACAGAGAAAAAAAATGCTCAATAGGCAGCAATAGTTTAATGGCAATATTTATAACTTTCGTGAAATTGTATCATATAATTTGTTCTGGTGGGCTATATATTAGGTAATGTCTAAGGCCTTTTAAAATCAGTCATATATTTCATTCTGTTTTTTTTTTCTCTATTAACAACACGTATAATATTACCTCAAAGCAATTGAAATTTCCAGTAATAGCAAAATGTTCGTTTCTATAGCTTTAAATGCGCAACACATGGTAAAATCGTTAAATCCATTCTTATTACACAAAACCATAAACAAAAGTATTCTAAATGAAATGCTTTCAAGCAATTTTCTCTGCTCAAATTAATCTGCACATAAGTAGTATGTATATGCCTTTTAACTTACTACCTACCGCTTTGTGTATTTGCTTAATTTCAAAAGCTATCAGCTACAACATCAAAACTTAAAACGCATGTAGCAAACCGAGAGCCAGTTTTCGCTAACTCTTTTCTACTCAGAGATAACGATATGTACTTGGTATTTTTCAAACAAACTTTTCCATGTATTGTTATCTCCAACGAACAAAGAGTTTCCATTTTATAAGCAAAGATTTTTCATTTTCTCTTAATAAAACTTATTACAGTAGCAATGACTTTTTGTAAATGGACCAAAAAATATTATGCTATTTTGCTTGTCCATGTAGTGCTTTTAATATTTTCTATTATGTCCGTAAAAGCCCAAAAGATATTAGACAAAATTCACCTGGGATACTTCAGTAGACCATTGTCATATTATGAATTTGTATTTCTGTGTTCTTGCTTTCTTGATTATTGTAATTTAGGATTGTCCTGAAACTGTTTTTCTTAGTTTTGTTATGCCATTCAACAACACAGGATTGTACAAAAATAACCACGAAGGGAAAATAAAACAATAAAGAGTGTTATGGTCTCGAACACTTGCAGCATAGCTGGTTTCTTTTACCCTGTGTGCATAACTAATTTTGCATGTGTTGACACAACTGTCTTAAACATTTAGCTTCCGGCTCTGGTGGCTGGAGTTACATGTACAAACAATATTTACAGACATTTATAAGTCTGTAGGTTATTCTCATTTTATGTGTTGAAGCATAACCTGCTGCTCTCTGGTTGTCATGTTATTATAATTAAAATTATTTTATTTTCTTAATTTTCTTCAAATCCTCTTTGAAAAATTTTATATTTATATAATGATAGTTAAATATTAATATTTTATTAAGCAGAATAAACATGTTAATTTAAATTTAGTTATTATTCTCATAATTGATTCAATAATCGCAATTTTATAGCATATATATCGAATGGCTTCTTATGAAAAGCATAAACTTTTATTAAAACATACAGATTTTTGAGCTTGTACTAGGAAAAAAATAATAGGAAGGAGGACAGAATGATTATGGACATTTAATTTAAATTTATTGATAACGTCAGAGACAGTAAAAACTTTTGCAGTAAGATTTTTCAATAAACGAAACCATCATTGGAAGGTATTTCGTTATAAAGGGTATTACAACCAAAACGCACGAAGTTGGTTTTATATAAAACAAAAAGTTTTCAGAGAATTGTTTTAATATTTTTTATTGTGATTCATGACAGTCATGTTTGAAATAAAATATCGGCCAAATGCTCGCCATGATTTCCTTAATGTCCTTAATGTATCAATTTATCTCATCCTTTAGCTCTTGAATTGTAATTGGCTTATCGGCATACAGTTTTCTTATAAATATCCCCAAAGATAGAAGTCCAATTGTGTTATACCTCAAGATCATGCGGCCGTTAAATTTCTAACGCAAAAGAGCAATTGTTTCGTTGACTATGTGGAAAGGGGTATTTCTGGCCACGAAAAGTTCCTTATATATTATATACGGTAACTGCTTGGCTGACCTCATTGTCGAATAACTACGGCCCGATAACGTCGCCAGCGCATAAACCGCAGCAAACAGTCACTCTTTATGAATTCATCCGCGTTTCAACAATCACCAGTGGATTCACATTTGCCCAAATGCAGCAATTCTGCTTGTTAACGAATCCACTGACGAGAAAGTGTTCCACTTTTCTGAAAATTATTTTCTTCGTAAAGCCACCATTCACTTTTGCTTGTTGAACTAACAGTTTGGCGTATTAACGACGACTGAAATTGTCAGTAGGCTTCAGCTTTTGAGTCAATTGTATCTTATAAGCGTGCTAATTCAAATATTTATTCAAAATTCACATCAGTGACGTTCGTGAGCCACCGTCAACCAGATATTGACAGATATTGATGGAAAAGACCCATGAGAATCAAGTCGATACGCACCATCTTTTTATCGACTACAAAGCCCGATAATAGATGGCATGTATGCCGCAATGTCAGTGCTTGGCGTTCCTACAAAACTTGTAAGACTGTGCAGAATGAAAGGCAACTCTCAGAACCTTTTGAGACCATGAGAGGTTTTAGACAAAGCGACCCCTTATCGTTCAACCTCTTCAATTTCGTCATGGAGAACCTTCTGCGGAAGGCGCGTGTACATCTCTGTGACACCATATTTTACAAATGTGTCCAGCTCCTTGCATTCGCTGACGGTATTGACATCATTGGGTATACCAATCGAGATGTCACTGCTGCCTTCAGTGCCATCGAAAGAGAGTCTACCAAAATGGGTCTAACAGTAAATGAGGCCAAGACGAAGTATATGTTGTCCACAAGTAGGGATGTCCGACGAATTGGCTCTCAAGTTGCAGTTGACAACTACACATTCGATGTGGTGAATGAATTTATCTACTTAGACATTGCCATTATCAGCACTAAATATGTCAGTACATTATGTTCTCAATAAGCAGTTGAGTAGTAGAGCCCTTTCTCGCGTGACGAAATTGACATTTACATTAAGTCGCTCATCCTCCCTTTTCTTCATTATGAGGCAGAAACATGAACATAATTACGAACCGATGTAGCTGCCTCGGGAGTGTACGTAAGATCTTTGGTCCTTTGAGGTTTGACGATGAATTCCGTATTAGAACCAACCATGAGCTGTACGTGGTATATAACGACATGGGCGTTGCTCAGCAAATTAACATCCAGCGGCTACGCTGGCTAGGACATGTCGTTCGAATGGACGCAGATGCTTCAGTGAGAATAGTGCTCTATGTGCAAGTCATTGGGCGTAGGCTTAGAGGACGCCCTTGTCTACGATGGAGAGATCAGGTCGAGGATCCCTAAACGCAATTGGCGAAGGCACACGCTAAGCAGAAGGTACTGCAGCAGGCCGAAATCCAGAAGACGGGTTGTAAAGGCCCATTATGTATGTATGTATGATGTTCGTGAGATGTTCAGTTGATAATTTTGTCAAACACTAAAGCAAAGAATTTCAAATTAAGTTGGGCAAAAAAAATGAAGTTAAATTGTAAACACCCTGTAGAACTCAATATGGAGCACACACATATTTGTCCTGCTCCCTCTTCTTTTTGTGATATATCGATATGGTTGTATGGGCGACTACCGGTTGCCACAAGTATCCTGTCAGGGATAATTATCGATTTGATTGCAACTTTTCCACAAGTACATATCTTGAGAGTGCAAAAATTTTATACATCAATTGCTTAATATATAAAGGGCGTGTCTCGATTTATTGTTATTTTACAGGAGAAGAAAAAAACTATAAAAACAGAAAATCTTTAATCTCAAAGCGAGCAATAAATTAAGTGCTGGGTTCTTTTTCTATTTTTTCAAGTTTATAGGAAGGAAATTTTTTCAATTCAAACTTTTTTCGGTCTTTCATTGGAAGACCAATTCTTTTTAAGTCATTATACAAATAATTTCAGGGATTTTCAATTGAAAAAAATCAAATCTTAAAAATCTAATCATTTTAAACGCAATTTCAAATTGATATAATCGTTTTTGATCACATAGCAAATCGATTGATTTCCACTTTAAACTAAAGGGAATATGAAATTGACAAGACAAAACGAAAAAGCACACTCATCACATCGTTTATCGTTTTCCAATCGTTTCTGTTTGTTTTTCATCACATACCTGATGGATTAATTTATTTTTTTTTCAAATCTATTACCAATGCTGTACAAGTTTTTGGTACAATATTAAGTCAAATCATGACAAATTATTAAATTTGCAAAAGTTATATTGAGTTTAACGGAAAAGGAGTAGATTTTGTTCTGTTCTAGTATTTGAATCTACTAAGATATTTATATCCTATAGACAATGAATATACATACGTAAATAGCCAGTAAAATACAGTGAACAATGTCTTTAATAATTCTGATAATACGTCATGGTGCCTATAGGAAAACTTGACTTAAATTTATAACACCTTCACACAGCCAGTGAATATTTTTCGGATTAATTCCCCAGTTGAGATTAATTAACCTTTCGCAGCATTACAATGCTGTTGCCACATTTCCGGTTCATTTGATAGTGTTCACGTTCCAATTAGGTTTGTTACACGATATAACTCCAAAATATTTGGTACTTTTTGACAGTGCTAGGCAAACTTAGTTAAGAACAGAAGTAACAAATGTTGGAATTTTAAACCTTCTCGTGAACATTACGAGATTGCTGCTGAGGTGTTATTAACAATAATAAAAGCTTTAAGCAACAAACAATATTTTTTGTTAATTACAATTCATAAAATTTTTTGTCAGTTTTCCAATCACAAAAGTTGTTGTAGTTTGCCAGAAAAATTCCATAAGGTTTAGGACACAATAAAATCGTACATGACTAATTATAATTTGTAATATTATATCGCTCATTTATTGCAACAATGTCAAAGCTCAAAAAACAAAATTTTTCAGGAGAGCGATTTTAAATTTCAATTTCCCATTACTTAACATTGAAATGTAAATAAACACCTTGCTCCTGTGCTCATAATTTTATACGAATCGCAAAGAATTTTTCACACAATATACATCATAATGTTCCATATATTTTAGAATACTTAGCAATAAATGAGCGATATGTTTTATATCATTGTTTGCCATTTTTTAAAAAATAGAACTTTTTCATGTAAACATAAATTTTCTGGTTTTTGTATTAAAGCTTTTTGATTGCAAACTTTAAAAGAAAGTTGCTTTAACACACTTGTAGTTAAAAAACAATGTCGAAGTACTGTTATTTCAGGCAACATATTACACTGGTGCACTAAATTGCAAATGTTGCATAAAAAGTAGTTAATTAGTTTTTAAATATTTTACTTTTTATGAAAATATAATATATATTGTTTAAACATATATATGTATATGTATGTACATATTTATGTATATATATGTGTATATGTATGTACATATTTATGTATACTTTAAATTTTAAAACAAAAATTTCTTATATAATTGTAATATACTCAAGTATATAATTTCATTACGGAATTATAAACTTCAAACAAAAATTGTTGCTCCGAGTGTTGTTTTTAGTTACACTAGTTTAAATCATAATAAAACAAAGAAACGTATTTTTAGTATCAATGAAACGGGCTTTGTTGGATAGAACATTTTACGACATTAATGTTTAGATGTGATTTAGCCCATGTGGCCTGCTGGCGCGTACTGGAAAACCAATTTTCACATAATTTTCGCAGCATTGTATATAGCATGTATATTTCGTCAATAACTCTTCGAGTATTGAGTTCAAGGCGTTTAATTGTCTCTGGCTTATCAACGTAGACAAGTGATTTAACATAACCCCAAACAAAATAATCCAATGGTGTTAAATCACTGGATCTTGGTGGCCAATTAATTGGAGTATTACATGAAATTACTCTTTCTGACTTACTTTCTCTGACTGCGCCACCCAATAAAGCGCACCAGACCATAATTTTCTGTGCATATAATAGTGTTTCGACAAAAGCTTTTGAATTATTCTCTCTCCAGATGCATCAATTCTGCTTATTATCGTATCCATTCATCAAAATATATGTATCATTAAAAAATAAAATTTCAAACTATTATTTTGATAAAAAATTTCATCATTTTTCAAGCTTTACTCTGGTGTTAGTCTATCCATAATCAAATGTCAAGCAAAACTAAACAATAAGCAACTATCAGATGTTAAATTGGTTTTCAAGTAAAGTAGTGATGTCAACTAAAAGTTCTGAAACTTTGAAGAAATTTGTAGTTATTAAGGCATTTGTAATGCTGTTACTTTAAAAATAATAAATTGCTTATTTTAAGAGTTTAAACATACGTATAAGCTATTAATCAACTCAATATTTTCAGAATTCTACACAATATGCTTTTGTTCATTCTGATATTCAATAATACCTTAATTTGTCTTTTGCGTTTGTGTCACAATTCTTCTCTTTAGCTGTAGAGGAAAATTGAATGTTCAATTATTATGTAAGTATGTATGTGCATATATCACAAAGTTTATATGGATTGAAATAATCATTTATTATTATTATACTATTCAATTTTCATTCTCAATTTTACTTTTTCAGAACTTTGGTTATTCGCTAGTGCAAAATTGCAACAACAATTAACTACTTTGTCACTGATGAATAATACACACGTGCCCAAAGTAACAAACAATAAATCTACTAAAATCAACGACAATTTACAAAAATTACCTTTCACTTCAACGATGATAATAACAGAAGCAAGAACATCTGCATCATCATCATTATCATCAACAACAAGAGCATCCTTATTGTCGTCATCATCACCGACATCATCATCATTGCTGTCACAGTCATCAATAGACACTAGACCACCATTGCAAGCCATAGAATCTGCAGCATCAACATCATTATTCACTACAGTGGCAATGGATGATGAGTTATCATCATTACCAGTTGTACGGTCAACCTTAATAGCTACAAACAGGAATAAAATCTTACTAACCGAATAACCCGCGCTATCATCTTTGCAATGGGTAGAGGATGAAAATGATGAATTATCACTATCAACGTCAATATTAAACACATCAGTGACTTACCACCTCTTAGTGAAGCAGCTAAAGGTTTATTGGCCAAAGGATTATCAATACCCACATATTTGCTACCGTATTTGCTGTTGCTGACTTACCCGCATATCTAAAAACAATATCGACAACAACAACAGAATCACCATCTAGTCATCTCCGGCTACCCTATGGTTATGATCAGAATTCTCAAGAAATTCTGTAATATGGTATTTTGATAATTTATTAGACCATCAACTTAATGAACATCAACAGCAGCATCGGAAGCTTCTAATGCCAAGAAGAAATAAAGCTGCAACTGCTTTGCTAAATGTGACCGATATTTGGGAATAGTTAAAGACTAGTTTTAAGTAATTTTATTCGCAGTTGCTGTAATTAAAATTGAATAGACAAAAATTTATTATAATTTTGTTACAGTTTAAGCAATTCTTAATCTATAGAACGATTGTTACGAAAAGTGTCTTACTAAATTAAAAAGGTACAAAAAAGTTTTCCAAGTCAAATTTAATCCCCAGACTATAAAATGAAAAATAAATTAAACATATATATGACTTTTTATGATTTGTGAGTAAGCATTTTTATGGCAATAGGTTCAGCCATGAAATGATTATAAAATCTACAAAAAGTCCAGTATATAAACTCATAGTGGGATTGCTTCTGAAATATAAACCACATAATGCCATTGCTCGACTTTCACAAATTGTTAAGCTGCAATAAATTTAAAGTATATGTCAAGCCTTTGGAAAGCGACTGAAATAAAAGTGGTTCTCTAGCTAGGCAAAACACTCACTGACAGTGACTCCTATAGATCAATTTCCATACTACCAGTTGAAAAATTATTCTGCAAAGAGCTCGAAACGGTACGGTAACAAAAATATTTTACCAAACAAACTGGAATCAAATTAATGGAATTACACCCAAAATTGAAATTACATTAGGGAACATAAAAATTTGTTTATTGGATGTTTCAAATGCTCTCGATGGTATTTGGCATAAAGGATAAATTGTACTCAGTGTTATCAAATCATTATTGTCAATTGTTAAATTCATACTTAACTGAAAGATATGTCAGATTAACTATGGTATCCCATAAAACAAAATTTTCGATTTACCAGCACAATCTTATCCATTTTCGAACTAAGGGTAAATCTCGAAAACAAGAGCTAAACTAAAAAAACAATTAGCGTCAGTGGTTCCAGAGTACTCGTTATAGGTTTATGCGTCTGGTACCCAGATTGTTGGCGTTTTCAACTAGCACAATGTTATCAATTTTAAAAGAAGCATCACTTTCCATCAATTTTAATCCATTCTAAGCAGCCGTGCTAATTTGCAAATACCTAGTATTTTAGTTACTTCAAAACTGTATTGGGAATATTTAATTATTAGTGAAAGATGTAGCTGTTAAATTTAATATTAAATAAAATATTAAATTATTATTCTTCATTAAATTATGAAATTATTTATAAAAAATTTTTAAAATTTGTTTTATAACTTTTTTCTTTCTTTTCTCTTCACGCATCACTAATAATATACTATAAATAAATTTTAAAATTTCTTGTTATAGTTTGTATAATAGGTTAGTAAGAATTTGATAAGCATCTAACTTGCAAACCTGTGGTTACATTCCAACCATCATTGTTTTTTCGTTTAAATTGATCTATGAGTTAAACTGTATAGAAAGGCAATTTATAATTTGCATTTTAAAAACGCATTAAATTTTGAATACAGTTATATAGTGGTAATTCAGTTTCATGAGAATTTCAGTTACTATTGCACCATACAATTTAATTTCTTTTTTCCATTTTATTTAAATATTTATTCAACGAAAATGGTCATAACCAGATAAATATACAATAAAATGGTATTTTTTTTTCCTAAATTGATATTTCAAATGCATTTGTATTATTTGCCAAATTCGTTTAAGCGATACAATTTGAATTTATAAATAAATGACTATTTTTTTAAGTTGACTGTTTTAACTACTGGGACATTTTTGTTCATTTAGTCTCTCTTCTTCAGGTCTCCAAATATGCTTTAATTTTATTTTTCAATGCAAATCTAATAAACATTTATCACTGTCATCAGAAATTAGGAAACAAAATAACATGGTGATAGAAAAAACAACGTATATAAGTGAATTTATTTGATGATATTTAATGTGGATAGAGAAACAAAATAAATAAATACAGTGCATATCGAATTAATGAACTGGCTTAAAGGCACAATTACTCTGCAATAAAATAATTTCATAGATTTTTTTTTTAAGCGAAGTGATATCATATAAAAATGTTTAATAATAAAATAAAAAGTTTTCGTTATTTAGTTCTAATTTAAGATACAATACAATTATATGAAAAATTTATATATTTACTTGTACATATAAAATAGAAACATCGGCTTCAAAATAAGCCTGCTTCTTGGATAAGTTTACGTGATGGTCATATCATATCTGTGGCCCAAACAACTTTTATAGCGGATCAAAGATTTCAAGCCATATTTCAAGATGACAGAAAATTTAAATGGTCATTACAAATCAAATATGTTCAACACACCGACGAGTGTAAGGCAAGTTCTGAGCCAAAAATGAGTGCTTAAGTTTATTTAAAAGTTAAGGGTAAGTCCTGGCAAAGTTGCCTGCATGCTAAGTATTTCATAGAAAAACTTGCTTCTTTTCTTCATTACATAAGTAGTGCCCTTAACAGAACTAACTGGTGCTCAATCAAGTTTTGTTAAGGCTGGCAGTAAAGTGGAACTGCACTGTTTTGTTCAAAGTACATTAGATCCTCCTCAATATATACTCTGGTATCACGACAAATCACATAATAAGCGAAGGTAATAAAGTGGGTTGGTATACACAACTGAATCGTAATTTATTTGGCAATAGTGGCGATAATCAAAATACGGTGAGTTTTTTTTGCTTAACTAATGGAAACTATCTACAAAAACTGTAATACAAACCAAACCCAGTAAAAACTATACGCATTACATTTTTGTATATGTTTTTTCTCTTTTATTTCTCTTTTAGATTGGCTTTTAAATAATACCTTCCGTACACCAAATAAATTCCGGTAATTACACATGCCAGCCATCAAATAGTGCATCAGTGTCAGTTGATTTACATTTACTTAGTGGTAAGTTGCATCCTGATTTTTCATTATTTTTTATATTTGACACTGAATTTTGTAATCAGCTGAAAAAATTTTTGAGAGATTATTTAAAAGAATTCTTAATGAACGCTATAACATAATTTAACCGTAAATACAACATTATTCATGTGTGTGCTTATATTGTTATTGCTTATATTACAAGAGTTATTGAGTATAATTTATTGTATAAATTATTTTATTTTCGTATCTCACCTATTGAATTTAGACGCTTTATATAGAAAAACGTAAAAATTAAATTTTTAAATTATAATTTTTTATATAAAAGGTAATATTATTAAGAGAAAGATACTTCTTTAACTGCTCATTAATTTGTACTCATTGGTTCAATATCGTTGTTCACAAATAGTCGGTCTTTAATCTTGATATGATGCGGATAAGGAAATATATTCGTTTAAAGTTTAAAAGTACATACAATCACTCAACAAACCGTCTAAGTACTTAGCTAGGTACGCCTGGAAATTATGAAAATTACAGAGAAATGTGCGACTAGCACAAATTTATCATCATTTAAGATCATAATTTCGGATGAAGCTTATTTTCATCTTGGTGGCTACGCAAAAGTAAAATTGCCGTATATGGGGCTCAGATAACCCAAACGTGGTCTTACAGAAGCCAATGCACACACTACGAGTAACTGTTTGGTGCGGCTTGTGGAATGGAGGTCTCAATGGCCCCTATTTCATATTTCGGAACCATTACGATCAATGAGACACCTAATGCACCATGATAACCGATTTTTTTGTGACCGCTCTTCATGGTATTGATGTGAACGATCTTTGGTTTTAACAGGATGGTGCAACTTGCCACACATCTCATGCCACAATCGATTTTTTGTGTCAAACGTTTGATAGCCGAAATGGTGATGTCATTATGCCGCCGATTTGACACCGTTGGCCTACTTTCTGTGGAGCGTCATATAACACAAGTGTTATGCCGAAAAACCAGGGACAATTAGGCATTCGAGGGCCAACATTCGTGATGTTATTGCTGCGATACGACCGATCGAATGGGGTACTGTGGGGCTAGCTGCGGCAACCATATGAATGAAATAATATTTCATTTTCAATTCTACTTCATAACAAAAGTAAAAATCTGGCAAATTTTCAAACCGTTTTTGTATTATTGCATTTTTAAGCTTAAACTTTTAAAGTGCAGACCATATATTTGGCTTTTATATAATAAAATAGTAAATAATTTTGTTGAATGAAGTTTTTACATATAAAATACATATGCAACTTTACATTGTCCTCAGACAAATTTTTGACAAGAATAATATCCCGAATATCCCTACCTCTTTCCTGGACATCTAGATCTTCTGACATCTAGATTGCAAATAAATTTTTATTTTTTTTTTTCACTTGATGAAGTCAAAGGTACTTGGTGGGATTGGTATTCTTTTCCTAGGTGATGAAGGAACAACCTACTTTTTTTTATAATTTTTTTTATTCTATTTACTGTACATTTCCTGCCATAGAACGTAGGCATTGTTATGACATATTGGAAAACAACGCACGGTGCCAACAAAACAATTCTTTTCATGATAAGACGAGCACACCTTGATATCATAAACTTTCATCGACCTCTTAACAGTTTCTATAGATCAATATTTCACTCTTTTATATTTTGGTATTTATATTTTATATTTATATTTTGGTTTTTTGACAGTTCCATTGGTTTTATACAAATGCAATTTTTTCAATAACTAAATATGCCATACATTTATGTGCTTGTATCTAAAAACATATAAGTATAAAATGTGACCTGCTTGTTGTTGTGTGGATTGAGGTAAATGATACATTAAAATATAAGATTGCGGTGGAAGAACTTAGCCATAAAAGAGAGTTACAGAAATAATTAGGAAAGAAGAAAAAAGATTTGGCAAAAATAAAAAAAGTGAAAAAAAACTGCATGCAAGAAATTAAAAGAGCTTTGAACAACAGAGCGAGCAAAAAAAAGCCGAAAGAAGATATAAATTTAAAAATCGATGGCGAAACAGAAAGGAGAAAACTAAAGGCACAACTATAATATACTTTTGCTAACTTGAGCTACTCTCAAAAATATCTGTCAAATACTTAATCAATTGTTAACTTTACTTAAGGAATTGTTTACTTTATTTGAAATAAAGATTTACATATATACAGTGTATTATATAATTTAAATAAATCTAACATATGTACATGTACTTATGTATGTATATAATATTACGTATTGTGTGATTTTATTTTGCTTAAAAAAAAAAATCAACAATTGTCAACAAACATTTATTTATGCTTCAAGTAGTGGCTTCAATATGGCAGCTTTAAACATAAAATTAACTTTAAAATTCGAAGGCAGAGTGATTTTCCCTTTAGCATTACGTCCACCTTTATGCATAAAGTATACTTATATTAGTGAAAAAAAAAGTTATCTGCCGATAACATCCTACTTAACGGCAAGTTGTAATAATCGCCCCAACTTAAATTAAAACCCAAAATATTTAAATTTTTCTGTTTAAGGTAAGCTCTTTATACATATTTAATACTAATTTCTTAGAAGGTGGGTGAAAAGGGAACCATCGTCAATATTTCTGTATTGTAAATAAGAGAAGTAAACAGTTAAATCTAATTTATGAAGGCCTCTAATAAAGGCGAATAAAGTAAATCGTTGTATACGACAACAATTTTTTTTCTCAAATTTTTGCTTTACAAATGAAAATTTATATCATTTTGACACCTTTTCGGAGAACAACTAAAAAAAAAAATTTGAAATATCTTTTGCCAACACAAATGTTTTTTTAAAAAAAGTGAAGAAAACTCAATTCTAAAGAACAACCACTTCATGTGGACAGACAGGCTGTTTTCCACAACAACAAACTGTATATAAAGATAAATCACATTTTCTCTAACGAACAAAAAGTGTAAAACGATGTAAATATATGATACTAAATATTTACAACGTTCACTTTTGAGCAACATAAGCACTTAGCACTGCATCCATGGGCTTGAGTTAGAAACATGATAAATTTACAGCAATTGAGAAAAAAATTACAAAAAAAGACAAAATATTTACAGGAAATCACATAAACATTTACCACTATAATACAAATATAAATTTTACCACAAAAATGCTTGATCCAACAAATGAGAGGAAAAGTGTAGTTAAAACGAAACAGTCCAAAAACATGGAATTTATGACCAAAGTCATAAAAAGACCCAAATTATTCATAATTATCTATAGTATTGAAATAATAACAATAATAAAAAGTTACCAAAAGAGAAATGCTATAAGATGATATTATTAACGTGCATAAAATATTGTATGTCGTAAAATATAATTATTTGCGATTATTAAGCAAACACATAATGACCATTAAAAAAGAGACCTTCAAAGGCTAACCTCTTACAATTTGAGGAGAATATTCAACCGAATCAGTTTTTTTGATTGTAATGGAAAAAGTTTATAAATTTAAATATTATGCCTTATTTAGGACATGACGGAAGATATGAGTGAACTTTAAACTCGCGTAATATAAGTCTTTTATGCAACACAAATATAACCGATAGACTTAGAATCAATTTCGGATTCGAATTCCACATTTGCTAATTCTGTATTAGCCTTTAGTATAAAATTATGTAAAAAAATAATAGTGAACAAACTTATATACCATATATAATATAAAACGACCTTAAATTAAATTTATTTATAGATTTGTAAGTCACTACACAATGTTGTGGTTATGGTTAATTTTGAATTTAAATGAGATATCGATGCATGGAATACAACATATATCAGGGTGAATTTGATTGATGTAATTCATGATTCATATGCCTAGACAAGCGACTTAAGAAAACTCTCCAAGAAAACGCTTAACAGTTTTCATCACCTCCACATGTTATGACATATCGACCACAGACACTAAGCAAAAAATTTTTAAGATTTATTGCTAAACTGACATTCACATACAAAACTTAGTGTTAACGCCTATTTTTACAGCTAAGTTATTTGCAATACTTGAACGATATTGGCCAAAATCAAAAAATCCCTTTTCAATGAAAATGTGCCTACTGTTTAACAATAGATTTTATTTGAACAATTAAGGTCTTTTTACAATAACGGGTACCGCATCATTGCCTCGGTTTTTAATGGAGAGCATGTCCGGTACAGTGCCGTGTTTTACTGTCAGTGTTGTTTCAGTTTCAGTTCAGTGACGATTTTTTCTGTATTTCACTGACTTTTTTTAGTTATTTTATTCCGGATTGTATTCAATATAGAGAAAAAATTAATTCAATTAAAAGAAATTATTCAGAATTATATATATGGACACTGATACAATTTTGGGACATTCTACAATATTCACAAAATTTTGTTTCGTCTCAAACAAATTGTTATATAAGGTAATAAATTCGCCTTGACTCAATTTATCGCTTTTTTATTGATTTTTTTCCTTGCTATGGCAATAATTGCAAATACTATATCTGTAAAACAAACTCATTGCTGCACTGAACTGAAAGCACCGGACCTAGTACGGATAAGTGTTGATTGACACGGCACTGATGCGGTACTGATTAGTGTAAATAGACATATAGATGTAAAACAAATACTGACATAATCTAATGAATGTAGCAGCACCTTATTTGAAATCTGGAAAAGAAAAATTAAATAATATATTCTTGTATAGGTTTATAAGTCAAATCAAAAAGTTATTTGGTATGTTGATATTATAATAACGAACTCTATATATTTTTATTTAGTGGTACGTTCACACAAGAATTCGACTTACTTTGTTCGTTTGTTGAATTAATAATACGAATTACACCGTTCACATGATTACTTTTCAATTCTTTTTGATTATTATTATTTTTTTACTTGATATTTTAATTTAGTGTGTTGTTATTTGCCGGTTAATTATGTTAAGTATATATTAAATACTGAAAACGGGTTTAGAAAATTCTTGAACACATTTAGTAAAATATCGCCAACACACATAGAGATAAATGTACTCTTTGCTACGTAGTTTTTGCAAATGTCAAGCTATGACGCTGCAGAGAGAATATCAACAGCAGATGTACCAACCTAACAAACCAACAACAAAAACAAAAAATTAAAGCGGAACGATGGGACCTCTCTACACATGGGTTTATTCCTAAAAGTTTTTTATCAAGGTAGTATTTGTTTTATTTTCATATCAAAAACTTAAGAAATTGTAATAAATTAACGTTGCTACAAAATCTGTCATAAACAAAATTCATATGCATATAAAAAAAATGTATGTGATATTTTTATGTATTAGATATTATAAAAAGAGCTAAAATATTTTGTTTGGTATATAGCGAAAAGCTGATAACAATCTACAAAAATGTATGCATGACGTATAAATAAAAATTCTTTACAGCAATTTGATATCAGTGTATACTCTCATTTTAAGTGTATGTCTCTTTGTGAAGACCACTGCTTTAAATCACTAAGATAGACAAACATATTGAAACTTGACTTCATTAAAATTTTGTATTATATTTAAAGTAATTTATGTTTATTATCTTATTTTTCTAGAATATTAGTAATAAATTGTATTTTGTGTCATTTATTTACATCTCTTTATTATGAGAGTATAACACATTTACTTAAAACAGCGCATAATCTTGGGGATTTATTTTTTAACCTCTTTTCATAAATAACGTCTTAATAACGAAAAAACAAATCTGCCTACTGACATTTAGAACTACCTACTAATGCTTTACAAATGAAATTTGTTTTACTTTTTAAGAAATTGAATGCTTTTCTCCCTATCAGGTGATAAGTTAAAATGAAAATTGCTTGAAATTATTAAAGGCAGAATAAGTTTGTTTCATCTTTTTAACTTTTAAGTTTAAATAAACAAAAAATGGGAATAATATACACTCTTACCTAAGAATGTAGTCGACCGGCTTGAAATAGGCATTTTTGGCTTTATCAGTGCGAATATACATGTAGCAACAATATCAATAAACAACATTATTTTCAATGTAATAATTTTTATTATTGTTTTAATACAAATTTTAAACACTTACATTCCGAAAAAAAAACCTTAAGTTGTATGACGCTGTGATAAATTCTGTGAAAATATAGACCTAGCTGTCATAAGAAATCTGA
Organism: Wohlfahrtia magnifica; assembly: GCA_023159175.1. Classification (NCBI taxonomy): domain Eukaryota; kingdom Metazoa; phylum Arthropoda; class Insecta; order Diptera; family Sarcophagidae; genus Wohlfahrtia; species Wohlfahrtia magnifica. The sequence continues at coordinate 381,476 of JAKWBJ010000005.1, forward strand.
TCAATCTGTCGAACGAAACATGAAATTTGTATTATTTTATCACTGTTAGATATTTCGAAAAGATTAAACCATATTTGTGCCATACTATTATTATGAATTTTTCTTAAATAATAAACACAAATACGAGTGAAACGAGGATCTGACTTTTACAATTTCTCTCAGCTTAACTGCAGGGACAACAATGCTTGCATCAACGGACAACTGTCAGTTGACTTCTGTCAAAATTTGAACAAGCTGTGTAATTTAGTTTGTATTTGACAGCCGTGAGAGCAGAGGAGAAAATTAAGATTATTCGTTTTATTAGTTCGCTTTATAGAATCGCATTATTTCTTGTTGGAAATAAAATCATCATTCAAGCTAAGGCTAAGCTTGAGAAATATTATTGGGAACCACCATCAATTACAATGGGAAAAAATGGTTTACTGAATTTTGTTGTGGACATACAAGCACGGAAGGTGCCGAATATCTGGATGCCCAGTTGCGTTTTCTCCACTCGAAACAATTGAAATACCATAGTTCACGATATGGTATAATTAACTTACATGCTGCAGTGGTTTCAAATTTTAAATAACTACTTGGGTATGAGTATAATTTCCTCAAGATGAGTGCAGAGTTTGGTGAAAATCAACTGGAAACAGAAGTGCTGGCATTGTTCAGCCACAGTATGAACGGGTTTTTTTCCGTGGATCCACCCCAATACACCAGAGAGCAAACAGCAGTCAAAACAGCGGATTTATAAATGTAATTTGGCGCCAACAAAGGCTAAAGTGGTTGTGTCAGCCTAATGATGCTGACGACCTTTTTTGGGACTCATGCGATATAATCCACTTTGAATACCTAAGAAAGTGTAAAAAATCAATGGGGAATATTATGCTGACTTGTTATATAATATAATTTGCTCAGCTTGTTTTTCTCGTTTGAAATTCAAAGTGTACTGACAATTTACTTTTATGTTTGCTATTCATAAACAGCCATGTTTTTTTTAATTTTGTTTGTATACCAAAACACTTAGACCTGTTTTTAGACGGTAGACAAATCTCAAACGATACCGTGCAATACCGGTTTTGACAAAATTATAAAAAAAATATTTTTTATTTGTTTTAATATTTTTAATTTGTTAAAAGTATGTAGAAAATTGCAAGTTTACCTCAAAGAGTGATTTCCGCTGTTGTTATATAAATGATTTATAAAAATGCCATTTGAAATCTTTGCATAGTGAACATACTTCATGCTACTCTTTACACAGGGTTGCATTTTAAATTCGCCTTAATTAATTGTGCATTTATGTACTAATTCCGCCAACTTGCTTGGCTATTGACTTTTATTAACCTTAAAGCTATTTTGACTAAATTTAGATGGAGTCTGGAATTTTTAATATTTATATAGCTTATAGTCTTCCAGACATACAGTGTGATACTGTAAGAATTTCCAAAAAATTCATTCAGCAGGTTAGCCGTCTATAAATTTCAAACAAACATACATACATACAAACACACATTCAATTATATATATATAAATATGACGATAAATTCATAGAAACTTGTAGACTCATAATAGGGACATGGCATTGGGTCTGTTCATATACTTTTATGAAATTACTTTACCGTAACATAATTGAATAAAAAGGTTATTTTGCCTGTCTAGCTATACTATTCATCATTATCAACTATTATGTGCACTTTTTAAAACCTGGGACCTGAGAACGTGTATGTTTACTATAGTGAATAAGTCATACTAGAGCCAAATGTTGCTCTTAACAACAGTTTATTAGTTGCGTCTGTGACATATGTATAGTCAAATTTGGGTAAAATTACACAAAATTTATTGATTTTTTGAAAAAAATTTTTTGATAGCTAAGGATACATATAATCTAAAAGTTATCAAATAATTGTTAAAGTCTAATTTGGATCAAGACTCATAGATTTATTATTGTAAAAGCTGGAATACAAGAAGATCATTGGTAAACTTTTTGAAAGTTCTAACCTGTACTTTGTTTACAATTAATAGCATTATCACAATATAACATAGCCACAGCAACTGCAGTAATTCAGAAAATAGGAATTAATAAGTTTTGATTGCTTTAAGTGGTTAAGGAAATACTTATCAGATACTTATCTGAGTTGTTGATCTGTGTACTTACATTTGAATGTAAGAACCAGCAGGTTTTTTTAGTTAGCTTCCATTTCAACCCAATATTCAATTTAAAAAATATACAGTTTATAAGTATAATTTTTAATCATAAGGGGTTTAGAAACACTAAAACTTTCTCTTATTTTTTTTAACAAAAAAAAAAAATGTTAAAAAAAATGTATAACTTTTTATTGTTATTGTTAAAATAGTAAAATAAAAAAATAAATAAATAAATTAAGTGTCATTATATAAGTGCTATACTGGTGTTGAAATGATGAGGGTACAAAACTAAGAAAAAAAATTAACTCCTAAATTCGAAAATTGTGGCGTATAAGTGAAAAATTTACATATTTTTGTTTTTTAGCAATCATCAGTGTTTTTTGTCTAGTGTTTGACTGCCATAAAATTCAATTTTTGTTACATTCTTATAATAGTTTTGACAGTATTTCAAAACAAAACGGATATAGTGCTTATGGCAGATGCCGTTTGCGATAGTATTTGCAAACAAAATAAAAACCTAAGTTTTAAAAATAATAAAATAGAATGTGCGAAATAAAAGCCTATTTAAATATGATGTGCTTTTACTAACAAAGGAAACAACTTATTTTCAGCAACTGACCCTTCCCTAAGAGGTAAAAAATTTAAATAGAATTTTTCCTTCTGATATAAAAAGGGTCTCAATAAAATATAAGCAAAATATGTATTATACAGTTTTCGCTTCTTCTATGATTAGAAGGGAATATTTTAAACTTTTATTTTGTTGGCTATAAAAAAGTTTCGTGTTATGGCACAAATAACTAAATTCGTTTTATTGTTATCAAATTTTGGTTTTTAGCAAATCAAAAAATTGTTGTAGAAGCTAGGGTCGAATACGGATTGATCTCGACCAAAATTTACAAAGTTTTAAAATTTTACTTAATGTTGACCACTTATTTTACTTTTAAGTTATTTTGTAAAAAAATTCTTTAATTTTCAAAATACATAACTTAATAAGATGTCATTAACGCAAATAGGCTCTAGAAGAACTATAGACCTAAACTGCTTTGGACATTTATAGCACAGAACTACATGTTTGTTTGCATGTCATATTTTACTACTACTTACCATTTTTCAAATGCTGATACTCACTAAGTGTAAGAACATTTATTTACTTGACTACATCTCATGTCTATTTTTCATTGAAATGTAAATATTTAAGCAGTTAATATGGTTTGTCTGTAAATGAATTTAATATCGATGTAGAATTTATAGTTTATTTTTAACCATATTAAACTAAACAAGTATGTACTTTTTATTCTTATTATTTCACAGAGGGAAAAGGATATATTTCTGATTTAGAGTACAAGGTTAAGGCATATACCCAATAGACCATTTCAAAAGCAAAATGTAAATGAAATACGGAATGGGCTCATCATAAGTAATTTTCTTCAACTTTTTATAAACATACTTGTTATAAGCTTATTTAATACAAAAAGGTAGCAGTTTACAAAGACGATTTTAAAAATGCTTCACATTACAATACCTTTTGCAACAGTAACAGGCAAACGAATGTCAGTGCATTTTACCAGTGTGGTAATAATATGGGAGTCTCTCGCTCAGGCCATTTTTCTTTTGTTTTTTGTTAAGATCTCTTTGATTATTTTTTGCTTAATTTTCCCTATGTGTGTGAGTACGTACGTGTGAAAAATGAAAAGAAGATCGGCTCTTTGCCATAATCTGCTTTACAATAATACTTGCTATGGATTTAGGTTAGATAACAATTTAACAAATATGATTGCATATGACTTAATCTCGGTATATTTTTGTGTTTTTGAAAAAGAATTTTTTGAACAGAGTATCAAATTATTCGCTTTTTACTTTTGTTCGATTAAGAAATTAATTGATTTAAAACATCCAAAACGATTAATTGAGTAAGGTTTTCAAATTGTTCGAATGACTCGAACAATTAAAAAGATTACGGGAAGGAGGATAGAATCCAGTATGGACATTTGAATAAGATTTATTTATGTCGTAAGTGGCAGGGTAAACTCTCGATGAAAGATCATTACACAGACAAACGGGGCAACAAAAAAAAAAAAAAAAAAAATCTGTATAATGCGTTGTGCGATTCATTGGACAATCAACTACAAAGGGTTACGCTCTACGAGAAAAACTGGTACTACTGTACGTGGTAGAGAAGCTTCAAGATATACTTTGAAACACCGGCCGATACATAAGAATTGTGTAACATATGTGATTGGTCCAACGAACGCCACAGTAAATTCTCATTCCCAGAACATCAAGAGTATCTGATTTCCCAATATCTGTATACACATGGATATTTTCGCAGGTCGCTTTTGAGTGCGTCATTTATATTCATCGTTTTCGCCCCAATCTCTTAGACGCTCGGCGTATGATCAGAAAAATATGAATGACAAATATTGGTGTCATCTGCGAAAGAGTAGTATACGATTGGCAGTAAATAGAAGAAAGTCGTTAAGAAATATTAGAAATAGCGTAGGAGAAAGAAGAAACCTTGCGGTGCGTTGTTGGTGATAGCGATAAAATTGCATTAAAAAGTTTTTCTGATCTTCCCTTTGACTTGTCTATATACATGAAATCGTCTATTATACAGATACCTTTTGTATTAGATTTTTTAAGATTTGCATTGTTTTGTTGAACTCATCTAGAAGATTAATTTCGTATAGATCCATATCTTCTCATTCTTAAAGATCATCGTCTGGTATATTTTGATCAGTTTTAATCGATTGCACGATTTGATTGCAAACTCTTTTGTTGCGGTGTTTGAAATATATTTTAAAAAGCTATCGCTATGGGGAAACCTTTCGGAATTTATGTTCAAATTAGAAATTTTAAGCTACAATGTCTAACAAACCAGTAACGGCTGATCTGAAATCAAACAAAATTATGTTCGAAAAGTGTGTAATCAAAACAAAAAAAGTGATATTTGTACATGTCTCATTTGGTAATACAATTTTAACAGATAATATAGACGTAAGACTAAATAATCATAATCATTTGCGATTTTACACCCCAAATTTTACATACAAAAGTTGCTCGATTAATTAACACAGATTGTTCGAGTTATTTGTTACTCGAAAATTATTCAATATGTTGCGAAAACGATCTTCATTAACCACAACGTGAGCTACGGCTGCAGTTTTGTTTACATACGGTCCAACGGTGCAACCAGCTTGTAAACTGCATCAAACGGTGCATTTTTCTATATGAAATTGAGTCTGCAGTGTTTGTTGTGGGTTGGTTTTACTCTATATGTAGCAGTTATTTAAACTAACAAACCCGTTCTGTAAGAAAAGAGCATCATACCTGAAAACAATGACATCAGTGAAATGCATTCTCGAAAAGTAAATTAACTCAAACCATGATTTATAAATTCTTATACTCATACGCAATCATTATTGCAATGACTACTCATACACATATATACTCTAAAGCATATGTGGTCTATACACAATGAGTTCAGAAGAGTATGAATCAACAGCGTCAAAAATGTTGATAAGTACTAGAATAAAGAGTTCTTCAAGCTATAGATCGAAGGTGGCCCAGGAGAAAACACCAATTGTAGTAGTGGTTGTAGTAAATTTTTGAAGAAAGAAATTAAAAAGGTAAACAACCAAATAAGTAAACCATTTTAATACGCAAAGCGTGCTTGTGCTTTTATCAAAAGCTATCACAAAACTGAATAAGATTGTTGTTTATTTGTTGTTCTCCGTTAAATATTTTAGTTTTGGTTCGGGTGTACACATATAGTGAGCCGATTAAACTTGTGTATTTCAGAGCTACTATGGTCATGATTCGAAAATTGAAATTGAAATTTTTGAAATTTTAATTTTTTTAATTTCTTATTTAAACAGTACTTACTTGATGAATACTACTCGAATTAGTTGAATGATTTTACTAGTTTATCAGCCTTCCAACCAAAAGATTTTCGGTTCAATTTCAAGCCAGACAGTTTTTCTACAGCGGTATCACCTCATAACACTAGCTAGTAGTAACTGGTTATGAGTATTACTATTATTGAAGACTTCTCTAATGCCGTAAGGAGCCGGAGTTAAACTCGTCCATTTTAATGAGTTTAAAGATAGAATCGGTTGCATCTCACTGATTCAGGGATGTCCTCACGTTCCTCCATGGAATGTTTGGGAAAATTTTGTTATTTTTCGAATTCTGTAGTTTATATCAACCAAGCCAGTCAATTCAATGATTGTGAAAATATTATTAAATTACAAATTTCAATCAATTTAACTAGAATCAAAAAACAAAATGATAAATCAATTGCTTAAATATAAAGTTTTTGATGACGATTTTTTCCATTTGGTTAAACCATTTTAATTTGTTTAGAGATTTTTTAAAATATATATGCCACACAATCACTTTGTTGAAGCATTGCAAGTAATAGTAGCAAAAGTTAAAGATCAAAGAATATTCATATGGTTTATTTTGCTTGTTAAAAGGTGAAAGTTGAAAAGGTCGTTAGAAAATACATTAAATGGAAAGGTATGGAATAAAATGTAAAAATTAAACCCTTTCGTTTAGTGAATTAAAATCTAAATGATAAAAAAAATTAAAAGCAAAAATTGATTTTAACTAAAAATCTGCATCTGGTACAAAAACCATACAAAAAGTGTTTATTTCTTTAGCTTTAGATGTCTACAATGAAGTGGTTTTATGGAGGGCCATGTGTATTTGTAAGACAATGTAGCAGCAATTTAGATGGTTCAGTTATAAATTGAATTTTACTATGAGGAAAAAAACCAAGAGGAAAGAAATGCCAAGCTGTGTTTATATAATGGTGCCAGCTGTATGAAATGCTATAAATTATTTGGCGTGAATGACCGCTAGCAAAAAATATTCGTACCTACACTACTAATCGAAAAAAATAGTTATTATGAAAAATAGCATAAAAATTGGTCTTAGTTAGGTTGATAGTTGCTAGTGGCTTGTTGTGCGCTTCCATACTATAGATGAACCACCAGAGCCTTTATTCAATGAATAAACGGCGACCCATTATCTCTTGTCATTAAGGATCTCAGTCCCTACGACGTAGTATCTTAATGTTCTTCACGCAGTCATATTTTCGAGGAAATGTGAAGCACAAATGAAATGAAGGCTAACGGCAATGCTTAACAAATTTTAAAATTCGATTCACTTTCGCTGCCCATAAGGATAGTGAATCCTGCACTTGTGCAGACTAACGGCATAAGAGTTAGTTGTGGTTGAAATAAATGTTAGTTGTGGCTTAAAAAAAAACGAACTATGAAAATAAAAGGTCAACCAGTTTAACTTCAATTTTATTTCAGATTTTTTTTTTTTTAAGGAACTGTTTCAGTATTTTGAATTCTTTTTTTTTTCGATAAGTCTGAAAGCATAAAAATAGTTGCAAGTTAGTCACTATACTATGTAAAACATATGCTTGTGGGTAGTTTTTCGATTAAGTACCATGGTGGAAGAAAATACGTTGGAATTGATAGCAAACAACGGCTTAATCCTGCCTATCAGAGCATCAAGTATACGACAAGAATATCTTTTTAAAATTTTGTAAACATCTCCAAAATCTTTAATTACGGGTAAAAGGCTTGTTTTTGTATCTTCCTCCACATATTTTGAATATAGGATTTAAAAAGTAAAGACATACAGATGTATATTTCATCTATGTAATCTTGAGAAATCTGTACGCAATTCCTAAGCAAACGCATTTTTATCCAATTTTCTTCCATATTTTTCAAGTATAAAAAGGCGGATTGCGATCTGCTTTATAGAGGGATCGTACTTTTTTAACTTAATTAAGGAATTATGTACAGTTATGACTAAAATGAGACTTAGATTTTAGAAATCCGTTGAGAATTGACGTAGTTATTAAGCTTTTTAGTAATGCAAGCCATTTGATGTTTGCGAAGACGTAAAAAAAAACTTGGCTTCGATCATATTCTGCATACCCCAAGGCACATACTATTTAAAAAATTTCGTCAAAATCGACCTTGTGAATCCATTGGTAAGATAAAAACAACTGAATTACAACACAGATAATCAATTTATTTCATTTGCGCTGATGTTGGTTGTATTTTAAAAATCGTTTTTATTTATACTGAACGACTAATTTTTTCATAAATAATTCAAAAAACTGCAGAACTAATGTTGGTTTTTGTTTAGAACAAGTGTATAAATTCTACATATTATTCGAATATTCGAAATAATAATGAAAAAAAAGAAAACTATTTTAATAATTTAAATTAAATGCATTATAGTAATAACAATTAACGACTTACAAGGGAAACAAATGAATTAAATACCACCCTTTTCATAAAGTTTCCTTAAGATATGAAGTTTTTTTTTGTACATTCAAGCACAAAACCTTTTATTTATTTATTTATTTTTGATTTTTATTTATTTTTATTTTTTTTTCTAAAAATAAAACACCTTCTAAAAAATATTTCAAATTATTTTAGACAAAGGCTAAGTGTTGAATTTTTAAACATAAATAAAAAATATATATTATATTGTATTTATTTATTAAATAAATACGATATATTATATTGTATTTATTTGCACATTGTACAAACAACGAGGATGTATGAAGAGTTTAAAGACAAATGACATTTTAATATGTAAATAATTTATTTTTTGTTGTTGTGTGTTAATTCTCAATGTTGGGTTTTAATAACTTCTTGTCGCATAATGTCTGGAAAAGTTGCTTGTTAAAGTAGTTGCACGCCCACTTGAAATATTATATGCAAATTAAGAAAAGGATAATATATTTATATTAGAAGCTTAAATTAGTAATTTTTGTAAACACAGGTATTGACTTTTATTTCGTTTCAAATTAGAAATGAAACCAAAAAAATTAATTTTGTGCAATAGGGTTTACCATTTTACCATTTTTTTGTATGTCTTTGCTTAGGCCCCGAGTCTCAGTAATATTAAAGTTATATATACCAAAATTTTAAGATGTTTGGATAACATTTAGAGGTCTCTAATATTAAAGTACTTTGTTTGATAAAAAAAAGCCTTTAGTTTTCGTTTTTGTTCTACTTGCCTACACATACATACACATAATGTGAGTTGAATTTTTCACACTTATGCAATGGTATCGTATCTTTTGATACTTACAGCATCTAAAACAGTCAAAACTGTTGTAATTGGCCTGCCGTCATCATACACATGAACCTATACTGGAAGTAGTGTTTGATGAGTCCAACATGCAATCGCGGGGTTCAAACATTCCTAATATTCAAAAGTTTCAAGACGACAATACTAGGTGAAGAAAATCTTATTGCAAGCTACGTCGAAGAACAATGTGTGCGTATGGTAGACTACCTATGGGATGTCCTAAAATGAGGAAGAAAATCATCTAAAAAAAAAACTACAAGAAATTATTGCAATTATCTCTTCTCTATCTTGAAGGTAAGCACCTTTAGTTTCAGGATCTCCATCTCTGCATTTAAAATTTTAAATTGTACTCTTTAGTAAACAGAGTAATATTCCTTAATAAGAATTAAAAGTAATGAAACGCATCACAAATGTTGCCAGCCTTATAAAAGTACGTTTTTGACATGAGATAAATGTAAGTGGATGGATCTCAAAGAATGACTTGGGTATGCTACAATTTTTGAGGACTTATTCAAATACCTAGGCATTTTTTTATATGTCTGAGACAAAAATCGGTTTGGCTTTTTTTGACGATCGTATTCTTTAATCTAAAGAAATAAATATGATGAGAAATTTCAAAACAGAATTTGAAAATAAAAATTAAATAAAACAATTAGTGGGTCAAAACGTAGATTTTGAAGGAAAAAGCTTGAGGTGTTTCAGCACAAATAAAATAAAAACGTTCATCAACATACATATGTGTGTACATATGTACATGTAATAGTTTTCCTAATAAAAGTAATTATTATTGAAACATTTTTTTTTTAATTACTTCTACAAATCTGACCAAAGTGTGTAACCACTTAATGTTATCCAAACTTTTTTAAATTTGTATAACTTTATATATTAATAAGACTCGGGGCGTAAGCAAAGCTATATAAAAAAACACATCTTTGGAAAAAGTAAAAGATAATATTTTACAATAATGATAATTTTTCACTTTTTGTACAGAATTTTATTTTAACAACTTTTTTACGCGTTTAAAAGAGAATTCTCTCAAATTAAATTTGGAGTGTATGTTATTTAGCCAACTAATCGAAAACGTAGTTTATTAATGAAAAACCTGGTTATTTAAATGAAATAGATAAGTTTAAAATTATATTTTACTACGTCAATAATTTTATTGAAAATTTAAAATTAATCTTTTATTACTCTAATGAATTTTGTTAATAGAATATTAGAAAAAATGGCATCGATATTTTATAGAAAAACTTGAATATTCGAATTGCAATATAAATAATAGTAATTCCATGGAGACTTCCTTAAGTTAATGAGCTGTAGTTGATTCGATTTTAAGAATCATTGACAGTTTTACGCCGGCTCCGAATGGCTAATGAAGAAATTAGAGAAGTTTTCAGTAGTAGTAATTACTCATAACCAGTTATTAGTTAATGTTATGAATTGATACCGTTGCAAATGTTTTTCTTTTTCAAATGATTTGGCGTTGTATAGAACCAAGGTCATCTTGGCTGGTAAGCGGGTGCCTTATCTACCACACCACAGCTACAGGCATAATAATACTATTAAATAATTATGTAGACATATAAAATAATAATATTTTTTCAATTATTTCTTCTCATTTACTTATTTATTTATTTTATTATACACGAAGTATTTAAAAGAAATTTTATATTTTTAAGACGTAAAAACCAAATCAATTAAAATTTAAAAATTGTAATTTCAAAAAGGAAACAAATGTTATAACTATACAAAAATATTCCACTTTTGTGGGAGTAATTACTTGAAGGGTGCTTTTTGGAAGAAAGTTTATAAATGCTTGAAAAAGAAACATAACAAACATAAACTATGTCATTTTATATGATACCAAATGCCAAATAAAAGGAATAATCAAATTTATAAAATTCTCCAATTACTTTCTAAATAATGGCTTGTGTTTTCTGAGAAAAATCATTAATGCAAGTACTCATTTTCAACGAATGAATTAAAATAATTTTTTTTAACCTAAGCAACAAAACTCTATATAGCCCCGAAAATTTGACAATAAATCTCAAGTTTTTATCATGCTAACTCTAATATATATTTCCGAAAGAGATAGAGAAACAACACAATAAATAAATGAAGTCACAGATGTTGCGAAATTTGTTAATTAACATAAATTTTAAATTTAATAAATATATATATCTTTTTCGTACATAATAATATATATGACTTTCTTTAATGTGATAAATTGCTGCCAAATAGTCAGATAGTTTTTCTCATGCTGAGAAAAACCCCTTCAAATGTGATTTTCTAAAAAGAAACTAATCAAGCAAACTTCTATTGCTTAGAGTAAGAGAAACCAAAATTTATTGGTGACAAAGACGTTAAGTGGCTAGTATGAAAATAAAATCAAATATTATATATTATTTTAAAAATAAATATTTTTTATTTTGGGAATTAAAATTTAACATTTACAAATGTATAATATAAGCACTCCTTTAACCTGCTAAATGCCTATCTTTTAAACTTTAAAAATGTAAGATTTGTTAAAATAAATCTATTATATAAATTTTACTAGGCTGTTAAAAGTTAAAGCAAAAATTTTGGCCGTAAATATATACGAGAGAGAAAAGAAGGGTCACCATGATGCCGTTTTGTTTGTTATTATTATTTTTTATACAAAAATATTTAAATAAAGTAAAAATTTTGTATCACTTATAATATCATAGAAGTAATATATTAAAAAAATACTACCTGAGCTATATTTTTTAAGTTGATTTGTTGAGCTGTTTTATAGTGAAAGGAAAATAATTACTAAGTGGCAACGTTAACTGTATAAAGGACTCAATTTTTTTCTTACATTCTTTGCTTTTAATGATCAAAATCTTTTTGTCTCCATTTATAATTAGATTATTTATTTTTTTTTTATATTAGTTGATTAACATATTTGACATGTTTTATTTTTTGCTGAAATATTTGGCAAAGATTGCCAAGAACTAAATTTCTCAAACTGTATTTGATTAAATATTTCTGCTCTATTCAACTAATTTGGCAGCTAGTCAAATTGAAACAATTTAAAATACATTTCCGCTTTTGCACATGGAACTAAATATTTAAACAGTATGTCAAAACATAGATGATACATTATATGCAATAATTTTTCTAATATTTCAATTAAAAACATGCGCTGTAGAATACTGTTTATTTTAAAGTCAAATGACAGAAGATAGGGAGAAATCTAAATAATATCGTAAATACACGCAGTAAGCATATATATACCAGGTGTACAGGTATAAAGCGTCTCTATGGGAAGCATTTATTTTGAACGAGCGCTAATTTTTTTTTGTGATGGCAATGACATCTGCCGAACATATTCAATATACGTTAAATCAGTGAACAAAGATCGTTTTGTTAAAAATATCGAATTTTTTACCAGAAAATGATAGTTTGAGGAAAGCATTAATTTTTAATTTTCATTTGAAGAAAAGTACTGCAGAGTCGCATGGATGTCGAGAAATATCCTAAATGGAAAAAATCATGGGTTAAACCGAGACAACCAACAACTTTGGCTGCAAAACCAGATCAGTTCGACAGGAGGACAATCCTGTGTGTTTGGTGGAACCAGAATGGTGTGGTGTACTACAGGAGCTCCTTAAGCTTAGTGAAACCTTTAATACTGGTTACTGCCGTTAACAAATATTAATTCCCATAACATTCCATGGAGGAACATGTGGACTTCTCTCAGTCAATGAGCTGTACCCGATTCTATTTTGAGACTCATTGAAAGGGACCTAGAGTTTAACGCCAGCTCCGAACGGCAAATGTATTAAAGAAAGTTTCAATAGTAGTAATTAATACTCATAACTAGTTACTAGCTAATGTTATGAGGTGATACCGCTGTTGAACAAATTTTTTTCAGATGGTCTGGCCTGGTATTGAACCGAGGACCTTCTGGTTGGTAGGCGGTACCATACCACAGCGGCAACAAATAATCAATTTAAATAATGTATTGATCGAAAAACGAAAAAGAATGGGCCACAAGACACGGCAGGACAACATTTCGCAGCATGACAATGCACTTACACACAAAGTAAAACCGGTTCGGTATAGAATCAAAGCATTAGACAGGAAGCTGCTACCACACCTGCCGTATTCAACAGACTTAGCTCTCTACGACTACTATTTTTTTCATCGATGTAACACGCATTGCATGTGCAGCACTTCGATTCCTAAGAAAAAGTCAAAAATTGGGTGACTAATTGGTTTGCTTCAGAAGGCGAACAGCTTTCTTGCCGTGAAATCCACAAATTACCTGAAAGATGGTAAAAATAATACCAATACTTTGAATAAAATGCTTTTTACTTTTCCATCAAAAATTGGTGATAAGGGCTGGTAAATAAGTCCATTACGTTTTTAATTTCTTGCCTCTTAAAGCAACAGTGTTTCTATCCACAGGCATCTGTCAGCTGACTCGTTTCAAAATTTAAACAGCCCGCGTCATTGTATTTGACAACCATTGATACAAATTTATGCTTTGAAGAGAAAATGGCGCAAAGTGAAATCGTATACTCATTAAAAATAAATTTTTGTAAAACAAAACATCACTCAAACAAGGGCTAAGCTTGATAAGTACTATGGGAACCAACAATATTAACTTTGGAAATCATATGCATCACACATGACGACTCATTGGTTTCAATTTCGTATGTTCACTTAGGTATAAAAAATCACGCGCGTTTGTTTACAATCGACCATAAACGGAATTATGTGCCCACTTTAAAGCACTGTTTAGAGTTGTTTAACCACAGTATGTAAAATTTTTGCATCGTTTTGTAACCTTGAACAAAACGTGAATTCACAGCAACTCACCAGAGATCAAACAGGACAAAAAAAGGAAGTTTTTCGAGGACAAGACCAATTCTGGCTTCAGCCAAGAAGGTTATTGCGATAATTAAATCGACTTATTGTGCAAGTTTTGTAAGCATTAAAAAAAAACGGACGACCGCATTTAGCCAATAAGTAAGTTTTTTTTCACTAGGATAATGCAAAGGTAAGCTACAGCGGATTAATCATCTACTTAGCTTGAAAATATCAAATTGATTAAAGAAACTGAAACAAATAAATAGATGCTTTGTGGAAAGCCAATATGCTCCCTAGAGGAGTAACGAAAAAAAAAATGCAAAGGTGCATACATGTGCAGTTTTCATTAAAAAACACCCATGAATTGATCCGTTTATTTTGAGAAATATTTTAAGTTTTGTATTTCATTAAATTATTTTGTATTTCATTAAACCTATTGGTATGTGCTAATAGAAGTATTTTCAACATTTTGGGATCCCAGAGAGCGTAAGTTTATAATCAATTTACAGCACTGACTAAAAGAGTAGGAGTTTTTTTAAATTCATTTTATTATAAATTGTATTCGGTGGCTATAAAGTTCTCCCTCATCCGTCCTATTCTCCGTAATAAGTGCCGACTGACTATTCTTTGTTTGCAAACCTGAATATAAATAAAGATATGTGAATACCGCATAAGGTATAGATATGATTTTATAACTAAAATCACATTTCCGTCATTAACGTAAATTTACCGTTATAAATTATTAAATAACGTAAATACTGGTATTTGAATGAATAAGATGTGGAAATTTAAATATATACATAAATTTTATATACAGACTTAAACAGACATTATCACAACATTATATAAATGAAAGTATTAATGTCAACTCGCATTTATATATACAATTACATTTATCCTTTTGAAGACATTTTTCTCTATTTATCATTGATAAAATTGTTGCAGTGTCTTTAAATAATTTTTCTTTTAACAGTTAAGGGACCATTTCATGATTTCATTCGCAATACAAACTTTTAAAAATATTTATGCTTTACTATTAGGACTCCTTGAGAATAGTTTTTAAGTGGCAATGAAAGCTCGTCGTCTGTTTAAATATTAGAAATGAAATCCAATTTATTTATAGTTTTTTTATTTTATTTTATTTTATTTTATTTTATTTTATTTTATTTTATTTTATTTTATTTTATTTTATTGTATTTTATTTTATTTTATTTTTCTATTTATCTATTTAATGTGCAAAGACATTTTTAATTCTGTCTGTTATATACAATGGTGGCAAAATATGTTTCAATAGTTTTCTACTTATTTTTTTCACATAGGCATAGATAAAACTTAACAAATTTTATATTTATTTAAAGATATTTAAATGGTCTGTACAGAAATATAAAAAAGTAAAATTTTTCAATTAAAAAAAGTCGTTAGAGGAATACTAGAAAAGTTCTATAAAGGGCTAAAAAACGTATATTTTTGCTAAGTACTACCACAAAAACTTTACTAAAAGATCTTCAGCAGCTCAATTATTCACCCTCACCTGAACGCAAAGGGCTTATCTCCACGACGTAGAGGCACATGCACACTATAGCCCTAACTGTAGCGTATACTAGAAAATAAGTTATGCCAACAACAATGCTTATCAGCCACAGAATTTAATCCCAAGCTGAACATGAAGAAAACAATTGATATACTTAAAGCTAGCAAAACGAATGATTAATTTAATAGTGAAAATATATGTTACTTTTTAATTTCAAAATTAATGTTAGAACGCAAGCTACGTTTACAGACGTCAAAGCTAAAGTCAATAAACTTATAATGCAAGTTGCAATCATTGCACTATCTACAGGAAGAAAAGGAATTCGAGTAGTTTATCCTGTAAAATTCTTGTACAGGAGACAAAAAAGGCGCGAAACACAGAGAGGCTTAGAAGTAAAAACCCAGAATTAATACCACCTGCAATAATAATGCAAGCAATACAATTATACAAAACTGCTCTTCCACGTTCTTATGTAGAAGGTTTAATTAGGCCCAACCTAGCCTCAAACGAGAGAAATCGGACGGTTATTGTTAAACCGGTTTCTTTGGTTACGTCGAATACGGTTTTTTCAAAAATTTTCGAATTCCGAATAAATCGGTTGATTTAACACGAATAACCGGTTAATTAAAATAAGTATAATTTTTATACGTTTGTTATTTTTTATTGAAAGTATGCTCATCGTTTAACTATTTGTATAAATTTAATTATTTTTGCATTATGACAATTTGAAGGTCTCACAAAGAACGTGAAAACCAAGGTAGATCGAAAAAGATATGCCATCTTGAGCAACAATAATCTTTTCTCATCTTCTGTAAATAAACATTGATTTTTATATATGAAGAATGGTCAACTAGACTCACTGAAACACCACAAACCTAGAAACGCCGGTTCTGAATGGCATATATATTAATTAGTGAAGTTTTTCAGTCGCTGATAATGTGGTGAGATGATATCGCTGTTGAAAATTGTCAGACGGTGTAGCCTGGGATTAAGCCGACGACTTCTTGGTTGGAAGGTTAGTTATTGCCCAACATACCACAGTGACACACACACTTTTTAATACATGGTATATAAATTTACTTACAGTGCTACTCGAAATCTAAGCATATTTTCTTGTCGAGGCAATTAAGGACTCGTATATTACTAATAGATTTATTCAGAGGAAAATATTTAATTTTTGTTGTCATATTTGTTATAACTATAACAACAGACCTTAACTCTATTCACTACCAAGTAATACAACAAAAACGAAATTATCTTAAGCAACTTTCAGTACTTTGTGTAATAAACTTTGTTTTTTATGGTCTGTGCACACCGTTTTGGCATAGCTTTTATGAGGTTGATTAGAATTATTATTAGTATTGATTACTAATTTAATTTTAAGCTCTTCGTTAGCTTCTGCTCATTTTTAAACCGACGTGGTCGAGCTCTGCGCTTCAAAAATTAAGAAGAATTTTTAATAAATAAAAGAACCGGTTAATCGGTTATTTTAATTATTAGTATCCGTTTTTTTTTTTTGAATAGTGCTACTTTTCGAATAATTCTAGAGCAGGTTTTTGAAAGAAATCGAATAATCGATCTCCCTACCAGATATTTATCTTTTTTCAAGAATTTACAAAAATAGGAAAGTAAGATATAAGTATACAATATTAACTTAGTTTTATATTAATTAATACAGTAACTATCAATTAGTTTCATTCTTAGTTGGGTATGTATGCAAATTATTTTCATTAAAACATGTCACCAACTTTCTAAGAAACAAATTTTTAAATCTTTACACTTCCTAACTAACTGAATAAAAAAAAAAAATCCTATGGTTTTTGTATTAAATAATGTCAGCAAAAAAATTTTTGACGCCAAATATGAAAATTTTGGTTACTTAGAAAATATCTAGAGAATGATTCAGCAAACAGAACGCGGTACTAGGGAAAGGAAAGGCGTGTATACTGAATTATGCGATGTCAAAAGAAGGTGATTTACATATGTAATATAGAATATTTTTAAAATTTTTGTTTTAAATTTTAAAAGGTACATAAAACAATATAGTTTTGCTGTTTTTTTTTTATATTTAAAAATAATTATGAACAGTTCAGGGCTTATAACAATGATATTTTTCGTTTTAGTTGCATTTTTTTTTGTATTTTACCCCTTCTTATAACAGATAAGAGTGGACTACATTTGAAAGGGTGTTGTGCTCCACACTGGAACGAGTTAATTTATTATATGTATATACCCCTTCTCGGAATCATATGGCTTCCAAAAGCACATAAATTACTTTGTCTTGCTGCAGTTTCTTTATCAACTTTTGTTTACCACATAAGCAGGTGATTGATTTAATTTAACATCCTACGATGATGATATTGCTATCTGTCGTTGCCCAGGAACAAAGCCTTTAATTTGTTTGATGTAGTGGTGGGCAAATTTGCATATCGTTGATTCCTAACCCTTTTCCAGGAGGTGGCGTCGCCTGACTTTCCAACGATATTCGTAGTTTATATTATATTTTTTAGTGGGGTCAGGGGGATTCATGGATAGATTATTTGCTCATAAATGATTACTTTCTTACTTGTCTCATACCACACCTTATAAAATTAAAAATTTTCAAATTATTAATAATAGATATCTATAACATTATTTGTAGAAATTTAAATCCTTCACTGTGCTGATTCTTATTTTGTTTATTAAAATTTTTAACAATTATATTTTAATTTTAAATAAAATTATAATTTCAATTTTATCCTTAAATATATTTATATCTAAATAAGTATATTATTTAAAGTTGCCCGATATAATTAAATATCTTTTCTGTTAATCCCGTAATCTAATGATGATTTACCACTGTCATCATAAGCAAAAAAAAAATATTTGCAAACTGATACAGTTTTGTCGTTGTTTGCTACACGAGCAAACGCATGTAAAAAAGATAAAAATACAAAAACAACAAAAAATAAAAATTTATCAAATATGATTACAAACATTTGAAATTCTAGTATCATCATGTCATATGATAATCTAGGAATTAATAGACATAAAACCTAATTTCCATTCAAACATCATTCCTACTCTATCACAAATCTAAAATGTGATGACAATTTTGCAAAAGATAAAACAAATATGAAAATTATAGTTCGTTAAGAACAACTATACTCGTATAACATACTACAGTACAGTCCTGAAGAAACTACTGCGTATTTCTATTAATTGAAAAATGTTTAGCTAGTTATCTATCCTTGAAATTATTGGTTATTTAAAAATTTTTTTTGTAAAAAATTATTTTAAAAATATTTTTCGTATGGAAATTTGTATGTTAAGTACTAAACTAATTAGTAAATTCTATCCAAAGAGATTCAAATTTGTCCTTCAATTTTAATTTTTTTGTATGCTATGTACATACATACATATGGGCAGAACAGTCCCGATCCTAAAAAACGAAAACGATTTTTTGGTTATTCAAAATTAGCTTTATTCATCAACGTAATCTCCATCAAGGGCAAAGTATCATTCAGCGTCGCTTTAACATATCCATTCCAGTTTTGTAGAACAATATATCTTTTGTCTCAAAATTGGTCCCAGTTTCAGCAATGAGCACTTAATTCGTGCGAAATTTTTTGCCGGCAAGCATATTTTTGAGCTCTGCTATTAGCCAATAGTCGCTGTAAACCAAATCTGGCTAATACGATGGTTGTGGGAGCCATTCGAAATATAATTCACTTAGTTTTGCCATTCTCTCAGAATCATCAACTTGTTCTTATTTTTGGTTAACAGTGAGCAAACGCGACGCACACCTTCAACAGAGCTTTCTCATAGTCAAATGCTTACGCAATATAAAGCCAACACTTTATTTTGATATCTTTACTATGTCAGCGAACTCACGCAACTTCATTTTTCGATCATTCAAAATAATTTTGTGAGGGTTTTGATATATTCTTGTATTACCGTCTTGTTTAGTTTAGTTCACTGCGTACTACATCATCGGTGTCTCTACGACCACGTTTGAGTAAACCAACGCCTTATTGATGTTTCTGATGGCGTGAAGTCCCCATAACACTTTTCAAGATGTATCTTCGTTTTAACAGCAATTTTCCAATAAAAAAGAAGTGTTTAATTAAAACAAAAAAAAAAAATTTTTTTTTTAATCCGTTGTTCTGAAAATAATAAAAGTAATACCACTCTTAGCACAATAACTCACCCACGAATTAATAGAATATCATTGAATTTTAACTGGTGTCTGTTGAAGGTTTTCACTAACTGAAAAGAGGTGAATACAAAAGAATGTATTTTTATGCGGACTATTTTTGTGCGATGTATTTATTTTTACAATAGTTTTTGGTTACCATATGAAAGTTAAACATAATAAACGAAGTTATCAGTAGTGTTTGAAAAAAAATAATTAAGAAATATTTCGATTATTTTTTGCTTGGTATATAATATTGAAATATACTCCTATATTGTTGACGAAAGTAACGGTCATTTTTTTATATCGATTATTAATATGTTCTTCATCTTATCGAAATGATTCATGACATTTTAAATTATGTGACAGAAATGGCAGCTGATAACATATATGCCGGACTCCATATTTGCAATAAAGTAGAACGTCCTGACCATTGATAACAATTCTGAAGGAGCTTTAAAATTAAAAAAGCATCTGGCTATCGAGATATATACAAGCATATGGTAAAACAAGCAACGTAGTAAAAATTGATTACTGACTACATGGCACCACAAAAAATAGCAGGTGAGGTGGTATCTTTTAGTGGTGAAAGCGATTATGTAGAATAATGATTAAATTGATTTTTATATGTAAAATAAGTAGATGTGTAAATAAAATGTTTAAAAATTTGTGTTAATATAACAAATTAAAAAGTTTTGAGTTATATTCGACGCAAAACTTTTTTATGCGGTCTACATTAACCGCACAAAAAGCAAATAATTTTTATTTATGTTGCGAAAACTACTTTTTATGGCGTTTTGTGTATTTTCGTTATGCGATTTATATTATGTGGCCATTATCCAGCGCACAAAAACAAGTTTTCATGTACAATAAAGGTAGCGCCATCTATGTGTTAGGCCAAGGATTTTCCAGCCCATGTGGTACTTTTTTATGTCAAGAGAATAGAGGAAAGAACGATCATTCGAGTTATTCTGCATCAACAAGCCTGCAAAATGTTTCCCTAGAATCATTCTTATAAAATTTTTCAAAATTCAATGCAAAGAAACGCTACCTAGTGTAGGTTATTTTTAATATAACCTATCATCAACAAGTGAAATTTATTTGAAGTGAAATTTATTTGAAAAAAAAAAAAATTGAGATGAGAAAGGAAAATGGTTGGATGTAAATTTTTAAGGTAATTCAATATCATTATTTTTCTTTAATGAAATTATCCACTGACTGTGCAAAATATGTTCATTAGTAATAGATGTGCACAAGTAACGCTTTGGTTTTACTTATAATCATCATATAAATACATAGAAATAACAAAAGCAGAAACTTGATAAATTGCAGAAGTAACTGTCAATTATATCTAAAAACATAGGCCACATCTTTTTTAGAGACATAAAAAAAGCGGTATTTAGACAACCCCTGTATAAAATATTTTGAAAATGGATTTAGAATTGAAAAAATATAAAAACACAATAATCTTTTGTAAAGCAAATAAATTTATAGTGTTGAAAATGGTTCAAAATTTAGACTAGCTTCCAATGAAAATATTTGTATGAAATCCACACACTTCCTGGTAGACAATCTTATAGACAATGATAAAGATTGCCTAATAGGTTTAAAAACCTTGACGAACCTTAAATTCCCAAAGCCTTGTCAATACACATATCAATACATATACTATAGTTTTTTGCATATTTGTAATTTTGCACGTACCTGACCGACTAACACTTTCATCTTTGTTTTAATATACAAGGTAATGTTAGAATTTGATTTGGCTGTCATTTTTGTAGATGGCGCCAGATGTCAATATAGAGAATTAGTTATCGTTTTGCATGTGCGATTGCCTGCATGTCTCGGGCAATATGTGTCCACTGCATATGTCAAAAGAAGTAGTCGTACTCCTATTGCTTGTTCGACCGAGAACATCGCTGCCGTTGCCGACGACATCAGAAGAATTTAAAAACATCTACGATACGACAATGCACATAGTTAGGCATCAGCAGACTTTTGTTGTAAAGAATTTTGTTAAAAGATTGAAAATCCCTACAAAGTTGACCATCTTACAAGATTAAACTACTCACATACTCTGTTAGACTTGGTGTAAGACTAGTTCTGTTAATAAACAAAATTAGCTTTACTTGGGCGCAAAGTGAAATTGGTTCTTATATTTTGAAGACCACAATGACAGCAACGCAAACATAAATGGAGAGTGTTTTATGCAGTCTGTAAAAAATTCTATAAAATTTTTTCCTTGAAGACAAGCAGTTTTTTAAATTAAGATATTTGTTTTTATCATTCACTCGCGCTTGGCCAACTCAGTAGAGCACTGTACGTGCTTGCGCGCTGACTCATTTTATCCTAGTTCGTTGTAGCCGAAGTTGAACAATAAAGGTAATTTTTTGTACATATTTTTCATAGATGAACCAGTTATACAAAAATAACAAAAGTCGAAATGTGAGAACTGTGCGCGCAAATTAAAGCGTGTAAACATATATTCTTGTGCAAAATGTCGAAATACGTACTGCTTAGAGCAGAGATCACCAAATCCTGCAATTAAAAATTGGAAGGAACTGTAGGTTACATAAATTTCAAATATCCAACTGGGCTCCCTTACCAAGTAAATTGTCATATTTCTATATCTTCAAAATGGTAACAGAAAAAGCCTCTAACAAATAGATTCATAGTCAGCAGTCAAAAAGTAGGCGGAATTGGACAATAGGGATTGGTACCTGCCATAAAAACTAAATATTGATTTTAGTATATCTTGCAATTAAAATATAAGAACTTGATCTGATTGAATTCATAATGAAGCCAAATCAAAGTGGGCGGGAATAGAAAAATGGGGTATGACTTCTGTACTTTATCGTCGATACAAATCATCAGACAAAAATAGGCGGAATTGGACTAGTTAGCGTGGTACCTTTAATGTAAAGTAAAACTTAATCTTTATATATCTTGAGAATGCCAATAGAAGATGTCTCTAAATTAGGTTTGAACAACGTCGTAAACAAAACACATTATCAGTCAGTAACTGGGCGTGATTTGTAAGTGGGCACGACATCTTCTTTTCATACTAAATATTGTAATTTGTATACGTGAAGAACTACAGAAAGCACACGAGTCAAAGCTGTCTACATATAAAAATGAACGTGTTTTTGTTTGAAGACTATATACAGTTAAAACGCAGAACCAGCAGTGTCTTTCTGGTTGGTACAAATGCTTGGATTTTGACGGGAATGGGACAAAATGAGAAAAAAGGGTAAGCAATTTAACTAAGATAACATTTAAGATAATAGTTACGATGGAGACATCGAAACACACCGGGCTTTAGCTGGTATAAAAAGTGGGTAAAAAACTGCGAATTTTGTATTGATCTACATTTTTTTTATAAGCTAATTACACTTGTCTATAAAAAACAAAAACTTTTCCCGCCTCTAAATAAAACTATATGGACTATAATGATTTTGATGCGCGGAATTCAAATCCGTTTGCAGTTTTTTTCCATCGGGCTCAAATTTTTTTTATGCGCGTTGCAAATTTTTCGCTCAAAATATGATAGTTATGTCAATATAATTCATCATAACTCGAAAACGACTTGATCAATGATGCAGATATAACCAAAAGTTTAGGAACAAAATTTCCTATGAATCACCTGAACATCGTTTTTTTTTTTGGATTTTTAACAGTTACGGAGTTATTCACAACTTAGTTGGGAAAAAAAATTTTTTTCGCAAAATTAGAGCAATTTTTTTTGTTTTCAATAAGTCAGAAAAATTTTTCAAAAAGAAAATGTTAGATGTTAAGCACTTCCATTAAAGCTTAAAATATTGAAAATAAAATAAGCTGTAAATCATGAAAATCGGTCTACTATTGCTGATTTTATCAAATGCAGGTCCTAACTTTCGCCAAAATTAGCGAAAATATGTTTTTTCAGAAAATGGGTCAATGTTATCAATCTTATACTTTCACATAAACGTTTTATGAGAACACAGCACATTCTTCATTTGTAACAAAATCTGTTAATCTGTAACATAGGTATAGGTTCCCGCTGTAACCCCCATGTGGCGGTCCCATGGATCCGAAAAGAGTTTTTTTTTTATTTTGTTAATTTAGTAAATCTGTTGTTGATATCCCCGCTAAATCTTTGCGTCATAGCTTAACATTTGCAAAAGCTACGTAGCCAAGAGTAAGTGCTGTAGGATTTAAATTTGCAACAACGAACGTGGAATAACTTTTATCTAAAATTCATTGATGCGCGAACGCTGGAAATGTTGGAAAAGTGTTTCGGCCAAATTATCTAAAGAAAACGGTCGTTTACAATTGGCACAATCTGTTCAAAAGGGGTCATGATTCTATCGACGGAGATGATGAACGCAGTGGCAGACCATCTATATCGAAAGCAAAAAATATTGATAAAGTAAGAGAAATATTGGTAATAACCGCAAATTAAACATCAGAGTTATAGCGGATGAATTGAACATTGCCTATAGATCCGTCTAAGACATTTTGGTTAATGATTTGGCTTTCCGTCGTTTGGCAGTAAAGATGGTGCTAAAAGACCTCAATTTCCTGCAATAAAGAAACCATGTTGAGGTCGCAAATGACATAATTTTCCAGGCTGAATCCGATCCCACAAACCACATGCTTTTAAGTCAAAAAAGAAGGCAATATTCATTGTTTTCATGGATTATAACGGTGCAGTGTATCACGAATATTTTCCAGAAGGCCAGACAGTAATAAAAAGAGTATTATTTTGACGTTATGAGACTTTTGCGTGAAGCAATTCGCCGAAAGTAACCAAAATTGTGAGCAAAAAATTCGTGAATTTTTCATCATGATAACGCAGCAACAGCTACTGAATTCACCGTGTGACTTTTACCTTTTCAATGGAGTTAAAAAACCATAACGGGGAACACTTTTTAGCTGCCGAGAGAATCTACTGGAAAAATCATGGCAGCACATACAGAAAAATGAATATGAAAATGCTTCTACGATTGGATCAAGCGCTGGCATACTTTGAAGGAGAGAACATAAATTTAGATTCCGGGAGATTTTTGATCATGGAGTTATATAAAATAAGTGAAGTTTTAAAGCAATTTTATGAAGTTTAAAAAAAAAAAATTGTGTATGTATATGAAATTACCAAAACTAAAAAATGTCCATAAACACACATAATAATAATTTATATCTGTCACATAAAATTGTTATAAATTATTCATTTGTTTCATTTTTATACAGGAATTTATATTTTCTTCAGCCGATGACGAATTTAAGATAATTTTTCGTATATTTCTTACACAACAAGTTTTATTGTCTTTTTAATTTATTTGTTTCATAAAAGTTTTTATGAGCTTGTCATTGAAAAAAAATTCAACATAAAGTATTTTACAATTGAAGTGTTTTAGACCTTCGGCATATTTGTTGTGGTTCATATTTTAAACATAGAAGCCATAAAAAAATAAA
This sequence comes from Wohlfahrtia magnifica, assembly GCA_023159175.1. Lineage (NCBI taxonomy): Eukaryota > Metazoa > Arthropoda > Insecta > Diptera > Sarcophagidae > Wohlfahrtia > Wohlfahrtia magnifica. The sequence continues at coordinate 406,732 of JAKWBJ010000005.1, forward strand.
ATTTCAGCAATTTAAAGTACATAAATAAAATCCTACATTAAAAATAAATTTTTTTCGTTTTATGTGTCATAAAAAAAATACTGAAAGTTGTTTTGATGTAAAACTAAAAGCAAAAATTTATTCAAATAAAAGCCCGTAAAAGTTGTGATTTTTCAACATGGTTTACTTGCTTTATACCAACACTTTCGTTTGCACAAGAACTTTAATAATTTATATTTTTGTGTTTCTAAACAAATTGGTACTTTGTTATAAATGCAAATTTAGCCCTTTCTTTATACGTTCTGCTCTTTTATTTTTTATTTTTTTGCCAACAAAAAATATTTAAATTATTGTGGAAATTAAACAAAAAATATTGCATGCGAGGGATGTTTCATAAAATCAAAAGAACTAAATAGATTCGGATCGTGATTTTATCAAGTACTAAAATACAAAGCACTGGGTAACAGATATGCCCAATTCGTTTTAACTGTCCATCCTAAGATAAGTAGGGATACTTTCAAACATAGAAATTAAGGCAAATTTTTTGCCGCTTAGGCTTAGTGTTATGTTATTAAAAATTTATTAATCGTTTTATTAATGTGGTAGTATAGGTATATACATTAGAGTTTTAGTTTTACCTAATAAATACCCTAAAATTATTTAGATTTTTATCAATGTTTTTCTTTTACAGCTGAATCGAAAGCAGTTCATTTTCTTGACCATTATGGGAGTGATAAGGTACCCAGGTACCCAGTTAATTTTTACGGAGTTATTGGTATACAAAGTCAAAACTTCTTGAGAACACCTACAATTCCATTGTTTTTAAAAATAAATCTATTTTAGCTCATTCAGTGTTTTAGAAGGGGCACAAGTAAGTAATTTTTTTACCAATTTTACCTGAGTACTCAATTTATTTTTAAATAAGAATTAGTTACAGAAGTTACTGTTTTCGAAAGCAAAATCTACTAGAGAACACCAAAAATTCCATTGTTTTTAAATTTAAATCTATTTTAGCCTATTACGCTTTTTGGGAGTGGCGCAACAAACTAATTTTTAGTACACACCCAAACCGGAGTGACAGGGTAACTAGTCGGGAGATCAATTATTCGACTTTTTTCAATAACCAGTTTTGGAATAATTCGAAAAGTAGCACTTTTTAAAAAACCGGTTTTCGGTTAATAATAAACAAATTCTTTTATTTAAGTAAAATTTTTCATAATTCTTGAAGCGCAGACCTAGACCACGTCATTTTAAAAATAAGCAGAAGCTGACGGAAAGCTTAAAATTAAAGTGACAATCCAACAACAATTCTAACAAATCTTTTAAAAACTATGCCAAAACGGTGTGCGGAGGCCATAAAAACAAAAGCTTATTACACAAAGTACTAAATAAGCTACTGAAATAGCTAATTAAGTTTTTGTTGTATTACTTGGTAAAAAATGGAATTAAAAAGGAATTGTTATTATAGTTGTAATTTAGGTGCCCAAGATAACAAAAATTAATTGTTTTACTTTGAATAAATCTATTAGTAATATATGAGTCTTTAATTGCCTCAACAAGAAAATTTGCTTAGATTTCGAGCAGTCGTCGGTTTAATCCCAGGCAACAGCATCTGACAATTTTCAAGAGCGATATCACCTTACAACATTACTAGCGACTGGCTATGTATATTTACGCTGCGAAAAGCTTCATTAACTAATACATCTTCCATTCGCAACCGGCGTTCTTAGGTTTGTGAGCTGTCAATAAGTCTAGTTGATCATTCTTCATAAATAAAAATCAATATTTATTGACAAGAGTGCAAGAGTGCATATCTTTTTCAATCTGCCTTGGTTTTCACGTCCTTTTTGAGACGTTCAGTGTTGTCATATACAAAAATAATTATATTTATACAAATAAAGGTTGAGCATATTTTCAACAAAAACATATACAAACGTATAAAAATTATACTTATTCAAATTAACCGGTTATTCGAGTGAAATTAACCAGTTTATTCGGTATTCAAAATATGAAGATTTTGAAAAAAACCGTATTCGATAAAACCAAAAAAACCTGTCGAATAATAACCGTCCGATCTCCCTAGTAACTAGATATCCCAACGAAATATTTAGCAGTTCTTACTAAGCTCTTTGTTTTTTACTACGAATTTAGAAGAATACATACAAAAATCAATAGGTATTATTGAAACGAAAGGAAAAGGAAATATTGCAGAAAGCTGCAAAACTTATGAGTACACATTTACCCTTATCACTTTACTAAGGGTGTTTTTTTTTGTCGCGCACATAATGGTTAAAAATTTTTCTTTATATTTTTGTTATTAACGAATTTCTTGTATAGGGTACGCCATCTAACGTTTTTTTTTCAACTAGTGCTTATTTCGTGAGTGCTAACACTTAGTTCATGTCTGATTTGACAGATAAATAGTTTTACCCTTCCGCTGAACAAATAAGGTTGTGTATACGCTTGAACAACGCAACGAAATATTGCGTGTGATCGACTTACAGAAGATGCCGATTTCGCCAAAAAAAATCATCTTTTCAGATGAAGCTCATTTTGATCTTGGCAGGTATGTAAACAAGCAAAATTGTCGCATTTGGGGCACAGAAAACCTGCACACATACATTGAAAAGCCGATTCACCCAAGACCAGTCACTGTTTGGTGCGGATTTTGGTCCAGAGGCATAATTGGGCCATTTTTCTTCGAAAATGAGCAAGGAGCTGTAACGGCCACTCCAATGGCGATCGTGATCGGGCCATGTTGAACGAATTTTTGTTTACAAAAATTGAAGAGGACGATATTAGCAACATTTGGTTTCAAGAGGACGGCACTACGTGCCACACAGCCGAAGCTATACTCGATGTTTTGCGCCCTGTTTTTGAAGATCGCATTATCGGCCGCAGAGCTGATGTCGTTTGGCTACCTCGAAGCTGCGATCTGACACCGTTGAACTATTATTTGTGGGGTGCCGTCATATGTAAGTGTTACGCCAGCAAGCCAGAGATAATTGACGCTTTAAAGGACAACTTCGTGAAGCCATTGGTGAAATACTGCTACACACAATCGATAATGTGCTTAAAAATTGGACCGATCGTGTAGGCTACTGCATGGCCAGCCGAGACAGCCATTTGAATGAAATTATTTTCCATTATTAACCGGAAGGATTGTACTTTCAAATAAAAAACGAAATTTGAGGAAATATTCAGTAGTTTTTTTTTATAGCATTTAAAAAAAAAAAAATTTATTTGGTGGACCCTATATAATAACATATGGCTATAACACATATTCCGCAATAAATACGTTGAAATTTAAAAGTATGTAAAGATTTACAAAACTGGAAGATAATAACTTGAAGACATTACTCCATGAAAATTATTATCAAACTCAAGAAAAACTCGTTGTGAGTCCGCCAAGCATTATTTTAAGATGCTTGCAAGCAACAAGGTCTATCTAGATCCCACACGGGCTGAACAAGTGAGATGTTAGAAGATGACTTTGTGTCCGAAATGCCGCTGAAACGCCATAAAAAGGAGTCATTTGGCAAAACTAAAATATAACAAAGAAACAACTTACTTACAATTGGCATTCATAACCTGAAACTTCAAAGTTCGGTTAGGATAATTTAAAGCATTACTTTCTTTATTTTAGAACAGATAGGACCAATCTATCATTCTTTTGGATGTATAATTTCAATAGGATCGATAGCGTAAAAGCCCGGTCAACCTTCAGAATCAACGCCAAAGACAAATACTCATGAGGGCAAGGTAATGCTCTGGGATTACAAGATCCCATCTGATAATGAACTGGTAAAATTAGGCCAGATTATAACAAGTGACCTGTATCGAACAGAATTATTTGGTTGGATAAAAGTTTCGTAGTTTTATATTCTCATCTATTTGTAACGATTTTTCGTGAGTAAAAGACCCAAGAAATTTTTACGTGAATTTTTTTGAACGAAAAAAAGAGTTAATAATTGTAAAAAATCTAAATTTAATAAAAAAATAAAGAGATTTCATGTGAAATTTAGTTTACGATATGGGTAACTATATGTTAAAGTGTATAATGTTCATTGAATAGAGCTCTTTCTGCTCTACAAAATCGTGGTTATTGTAATTTTTGAGTATTTTAGTTTTCTTTTTGTTACTTTTGAGGCCATCGAGGTCAAAAAGCGGCTGAAGGGACATTTACCGCAGCTGAAAATGTTTTGAATTCTATGAAGGGCGATGAAAGCACGTTTGAAGGAGTACGGTGGCTAAATATGTCGTTAATGGTCTGAAACATCAATGGCATTTGTTTTGTTTAAATTAAAGTAATTGGTAAAAATGCAAAGCATAACTAATTTAAAGAGGAAATTGCCCGAAAAATGCGCGGAATATGCCACCAGATGTGAAGTCGTGATATTCAATTATAACGACGCTCGGCAACATGCTACAGAACCAGTTAGAAATTATTTAGAAAATGGTGATGCCCCGCTCGAATACCATTTCTTTTGATTTCAGCAGAATGCTTACACTGGAATACGTCTCATTTCAGAACCGGGTATACGAATTTAACATGATACTTTCTGCAACTTAAATGAAAATCCATGTTACGTTGTATAAAAATACTCAGTAAACATAGATAAGTAACTTATTTTAAAAAATATTAGCAACCTACGATTACTACACAACTCTCGTATTTTACAAAAAGATATTTATTTTTTGTACGTATTAAAGGATTTTGGTTAACAACATACATTTTTTTTCAGAAAACATTTTAATTTTTTTTGTTAAAAACAACTTAACATTTTGTTAAGGATTAAAATTTTTGTTTTGTAACTAATTTGCGGTCATAAGCAATGAAATATGTTTTTTATCATTAACTTTATCATAAAATTTTTCATGGAATCTAAAAATATTATCTTTAAATATATTTTTATCTAAATGCTAAACAAATTATAAACATAACTTAACTTAAAAAAAAAATAAATAAATAAATAATTTTTATAATTACGCATGCCAATAAGTCGTGGCTAAAAAACTTCAAATAAAAAAATATAAATAAATAATATTAATTATTCAGTCTTGAACGAACTTAAACAATTTAACTCTTATTATATCCTAAAGCTAAATATTCACGAAGTGTATCAATAATTTTGTCGAGCTACTTGCGAACATATTGTGCAAAACTACGGACTATAAATCTTCTAGATACATGAAACTAAATTAGACTACTTGCTTTGTTGCTTCTACAGTCTTTGAATTGTTAATAGTGTTGTCAACACAATCATAAATTCAATTGATAGACATCAAGTTATCACAAGGGAAAAAAACAATAGTAATAAATTAATATGCATTCATGAATGCTTATACGAGTATGTTGTAAGAAATTCGCATTAAATGCTATAAAGCGTAACGCATGATAGTTCAGACGAAACAAAAAATAAAAATTAAAAAAAAAAAATAAAATTTTGAATTTTATTTTCTGCCAGTTATAGACACAACTGAAGCGAGCTTATATCGCATCACTGGCGGAAGATTTAAAGATGTATGCCGATTGGAAGAAAATAAATCATATTAAATAACTGGTTGTGTAATAATTATTTTCCGCCTGTCTATAAAATTATGTAAATAACACTCACATTCACATAATATATCCTTGAATATTTTATGTGGAATTACGTCGTCATTTAGTTTATGCCTCTGTGTTCACATTCATGTGCAAAGTATTGCACAACGTTCTCCATTCATATTTTAAGGACAACTTAACGAAGTGTGAATTTGAATTGGAATCAAAGCCGGAGGCAAATTGTATTAATACATTTCTTTGTGCCAAAATGAAGCCTTAGAAAATTGTTAAGGAATTTTTGAAAATATTTTTAACTTAACTATTGTTAATATCAAAAAAGAATTCAAAGAAAGAAATTAGTTTTACATTTTGCAATAGTTGTTTTAAGTGAGAGCTTATTTTAATGGAGTTTGGTAAATTATATGTACAATATACAGTTCTGTGAATAAAAAATGCAACGCCATATAATTTATATAATTTTCATTAATGAACAACCAACATGTTTCATTGTTGGTAGCTGATACCTGGGCAAAAATTTTTTATTTAGAGTACGGCAAATATAATTTATGCCATCGTAGCGGAATAAATAAAATTTGCGTTTTTCGTTACGAAGCACCATAGCCAAATTCTGTGTTATCCAGTTTAAGTGACACTAAAGTCAAGACGCCTTCTCTTATTAACTCTGCTTATTCCTGTTTTTTTACACGGAGGTCCGGCAAATAAGTTGACTTCATTTAATTTTGCGTCTAGCGGTATGTACGATAAATGGGACGCCCATTTGTGTTTTTGCGTAAATAGCAATATTTACTACCATCTTTCGTGGATCAATTTTTATAGGATCAATTAATAGGACATTCGTAGATCAATTTGTAGGACTCCAACCCGCCATTCATTCCTGCAAAGCTTTTACTATTGCCACTTTGCTAGCGTTTGATAGCTGTTTCTTGAAAAATACGAAATTCACTATTTTTTTAAATCGTGATTACTTTAAAAGCACGATGCACTTTTTTGCTCGTACAAAATGTTCACTTTTTATACTTAATAAAATATTGTGATTAAATTAAAAAAGATAATCAACTCATGATATCAAGTATGCTTCTTCTTCTTAAAGAATAAATAATAAAAATGCAAAAAATAATTAGAATTGTATACCGTTGTTAGTGATAGAATGCAATTTCAGATTACGAAACGAAGAGTTGTATTTTTAATGCTCGCTACCGTAAATACAGTTCAATTTTGAAAGAGCGAAAATTAGTATTATAAATTGTATGAAAAAAAAAAATAATAATCAATTTAGGGCATTTTAAGACCATCATCATAGTTTTGTCATGCTTTATTAAATTTTCACCTCTTTAATCAGAGAAGGTGTGCTTAAACAAAATTTTCAATTTGTACTGCTGTGCTATCCACAAATTCCCTTTTATCCTCATGTGAGTGACAGGATATCCGTGTACCTATTACTTTTTGAAAACTTGAATAAATGGCTTGTTAGTAAAAGATTTGCCGACAACAAATGGGTGAAATTTGCGGTTCAATGAGCACTATATTTTATATTGTAAACAAGGTATCCAAGCTATTTAATGTCGCTGCAAAAATTTTTGCAAGCTAAAAGGAAATAATGTTGAGAAACAGAGAAAATTTTTCCCAAAATTGCTTTATTGTCTTTATTAGGTAGACAAAGAGCGCCTTGGTAAAATTGTATAAGATGTAAAAGTATGCGTTTGAATAATAATTTGTATACATTTACTAAGTATTTACTAAGTATTCGTCTTAAACTATGATATAATAACACTCAAACTTTTTATTTAACTTGCAGAAAAATATTTTAGTAACATTAACTTTTCTTCATTTTAGTAGCCCTTGGATTTTGGATAACTGAAAATAATTTTAATTTTTATTCAGTTTAACTAAAGCATAACAACTTAAGCCACAGATTTGCATTTATGCTGTTTTTATCTCTTGCTCTTATAAATTATAAGTATTTGTACAAAAAGTACAAACCTCACTGTGTTTAAGATTAACAGACAAAAAAAACTTTTTTACATATTGTAACAGATTTTTCTAACTTAAAGTATAATATTGATAGTTATATTTCATTATTATGAGAAATATTACATGCCATAAATATTTATTTTAAATTATTAATGATACAAATTTAACGGAAATCACTTTACAAATAGTATTCTTTATTTACCTCTTCTTCTTATTATTTCATAAGTAAATATTAATATTTCATTCACGATAGTCATTATTTCATGGATTATCTAATTAGAATGTAAGCTGATAATGTTAGAATATAGTATAGCTAAAAGTGGAATTTTGTTAGACATTATTTATTTAACATTACACTGAAGGACATAATTATATTTATTTAAATTTGCTCTATGTTATAAAATTTAACTATTTACATTTATGTGAAGAATTACAGCATAGTGATTGGAGTTAGCAACATTGGTAACTTATCGATAGCTGTACCGGTTATTATGCACTCTTCATTATTACAGACCTAATAAATTAAGAGGTATAAATAGCTAAAAATCACGTTATAACTGTCCTTTTTATTGTGGTGATAAAGCTATTTATAGTGATAAAGCTAATTGTTATAATATATTCGAAGTGGTGTACATAACCATAAATATTTTAAATTAATTATTGAATTCTGTCAGAAATTAAATTTATTTAATATATATTTCAAGTCACATTTTTTTGAAGTCAAAGTTAAAATATTTTTTTTTAGCTTTAAACCCAATTATTATTGGTAAGTTGGTGTTATATATAAGTTAAGTAACTATTAACTTTAGGATTTTATAGGTTTTTAATGCACGTTAAATTAAGCTGCAGTTGACACTTAATTGAATACGCAAAAAAATGATGATTAGAATACTATGATTTGCGTGCTTATGTTGAAGTATATCAAGGGTTTCAAGTCAGGTGTCTACAGTGCTTTAAATTTTATTTAAATTAATGCGAAGGAAGTTTATTATAAGGAAAACTACAGTATTCAACACTACATAAGCTGTCTCAGTTTTGGAAGTCTCCACAAAGGAAAGAAAACTATAAATTTTAACCTATATCCTGGTTAAATTAATCCTGAAGCCAAGTTAAATTCATTCTATAGCCCAGTTTATGTAACGTTAAAGTTTCTAAGAAGAACACCGTATGATACAACCTACAATAAATTACAAATCAATAGACGATTGAAGTAATATCACCATAATTTGTAATTTTTATCAGAAAAATTTTCATCTGAGTGAAAGAGTGCTATTTAGTTGAACAGTGATGTCGTTCAAATAATGGAATTTAATTTAAAGAAGAAAACGAGAAAAGAAGAACTAAAACATGTGTCGTCATCATTAATGATAAGATCATTAAATTAAAATAAGTATAGCTTAAAATATCACAATAACAACTTAACATTAGCACATAAGCAGTATAACAGTTTTAATATTTGTTTTCTCTCTGTTCAGTAGTAAATTAACATAATTATATTAAATAACATGGTAAAATAATGATATTTCTATGTTAAATAAATAAATACAGATACTTAAATTAATAAATTGTTTTATAAAATGCTAACAAAATTTTTTATTTAAATTTTATTTTTATATTTAATACTTATAACTAATAATAACTTACTATATAAATTGAACTAATTTATTGTCTACTACTATCATTAATTTAAATATTAATATTATTGTTAGCATGTTAAATTATTTTTGTATATTATATCTACAAATTATACTATTTAAAACATTTTACTAATTCTATTTTCTAAAAGTTACAGTTTTTGGAGAATTTGAGCTCAACTTCTACAGAGTGGGTAACATTTGTTAACAGAAAAAACTAAACCGACTTTTTTAAGACACCGGAAAACCGTAAGTTATAATATACAAATTAATTAACATGCAATCGCTTTAACTGAAAATATCAATTCATAATCTTAAAAATGAAATTTAAATTTAAAAATGATTTTTTTTTACTTATATATCTAATAGTATTTAACTATATACATTAATTTTATTATTAATAATTATATAAACATATTATATTATTTATTTCTATGTATATGAAAACTTAATGAAAATTTTATCAATTTTACATTTTTATAACATTTAAATGAGTAATCTGATATTAATAAATTAATTTGATTAGACTGAAATGAAAAGTTTTGAGTAATAAGATTTAATAATGGGAATGCAGATAAACGGAAAGGAAATTATGATAGCATGTTAGTCTTTTAGATCATATTTTTTAGGGAAAGATACAGTACAATTATGGGTGAACACTTAGTATCTTTGTGAAGTGGGCGGGTATAAATTTTAAAGTGTTCATCGTGACAACAACACCTGTCACCAAAACATCACTAATATAGCTCCCTGATTACTGCAATAGCCCTATTTGTTTGTTAATTAGAGTTCAGTCAAGTCTTGGAAAGAAGTAGATTCTCTTTTCTAGCGTGTAGTACTAGGTGTTCAATGTTCAAGAACCCTCCGCAATCCGGCGAGCTCAGCCTTTTAATCTTTCCAAGCACTGAACATTGAAGCCAATGAACATTTAAAAAGAGTGAAACGCATTCAGTTTCAAAAATCGCTACAATATTTATATCAGTTTTTTTTTAAGTTACACAAGTTTAAATCATCGTAAAATAAAAAAAATATATTTTTATCATCAGCGAAAAAAATTTGATAATGTTTATTTTTTGTTATCCAACTGTATCTGGTTTAGCGGCTTAGACAGGTAACGTTACATAAACTCAAAGAAAATAATTCAGTGGGGTTCAATCACACGAACTTGGGGGCCAATTAATTAAACCTTTACGTGAAATTTCTCTTACAGCAATATTTTCTTAGAGAGAATCAATTGCAGCGTGTGGCTCCATCCTGTTGAAACCACAAGTCAGCAAGATTTATGCCAGCTTAAAAATTTCTAATCATGTCCCTGAACTATTCACCATTGACATTAATATTCTGACCATCATTGTTTTTGAAGACAATGGATTCCGCCAGCTCATAAAGCACACCAAACACTAATCTTCGGTGGATTTAATGATGTTTCGAAAAAGGATTGTGTATTATATTCACTCCAAATGGGACAAAAATGGGCTTCTTTGGAGAACAAAATGTTGAATGACAATTCAGTATTAATATCAATTTGTATTTCAGCTCATTCGCCGAACTAGCGGTACATACATTGTGGCTTGCCTTTGATTCCTGCACAAGTTGATTATTGAAAGCCATTAACCCAATATCCAACCACAGGATCTGAGAACGGCGACGAATCGATTGTTCTGGATCTTCTTCTATGCTTCCCTATGCTTCAGAGTACACTGTTCGCCATATCACAGGATGCACATTACTATTAAAAGTAAACGTGTGTGTGAAAACTATTCATTGTTATGCGAATTAGCCGCTCTGTTAGAGACGATAAATTTGACTTACAAGACCATTATAGTGATAAGAAATTTAGACAATTTATAAGCGCTGTTCTATAGTAAATCTATCCATAATTAAATGTCAAACTAAACAAAAATTAATTATCAGCTGTTAAGTCAGTTGTATTTTGCTGAATTTTCGTTTTTCATTGAAAGATATTTTTACATAAACCAATGTGATACAATTGCATATAGAAAAAGAATGTTATTTAAAATAAAATTCAACACTTCATATATTATATTTGTTAACTTGTCATGATGTAGAAACTATGATAGTACAACTTACATGTGACCACAATGCTATGGATAAACCAGTAACACAAAAATATGTTTTAATGTCCTTCACTTTGAAATTTAGCTTCGTGATATTAAAAAATATAATATTTTAAGATAAAACAAACAAAAAACTAGAAAATAATTTTGGATTATACAAGTGTAAATGTAATGATACAATTTTAAGGCGTTAACCATGTAATGTCATTATGAAAAAGTATGAACATCTAAAACTAATCCTTCTTTTTTCTAGATTTACGTTATGAAATATATTTAAAAAACTACTGATTTACTTTTACAAAATAAATTATATAATTATTGATTTTAAATAAGCTCACATCTGCAATTACGGTATTAATTAAATACCAATTGTGAGGGAATTTTTAATAAAGTGAGTCACAATTGCAACTACTGGTCATATATACTATGAAATTTAAACAAACCACGATTTATCTCTTTAAACACCACCACTTTTTTGTTGCTTTAATACTTTCGAAAATAAAAAAACGAACATTAGCAAAAAGCGAAACAGTCAATAAAAGCTATTTTACTGAAGCCACACACACACACGTATTTGTGTTACATCCATGCCATATTAATGCCAGTGCTGACATATGGTAAATTATAAGCATTAAGGAACGGGAAAAAAATAAACTGAAGAGCAAAATTAATGTTTAAATGTAATACCCCCACGTAACCGCATCATTTGTAACGAAAAATTTTAAATAAAAAGAGTGTGGGGAAAAATTGCAACATAGATTTAAACTAAATTAATTTAAGCGATAATGGTACTGCAAGGAATTTAATAATAACCGCAAATAAATAATTGAAATAAAATAAAAAAAACAATTGGTTTTCAGTGAAACATATGGAACACTATATCCACATAATGAATTATATTTTACGAAAAAAAAATGTTTGTTAAGCAATTTATAAATTTAAATTTAAGAATTTTAAAATGCGAAATGTTAAAAGACTAAGGGTTACTGTTACAACTTTCCTTTAAGTAAAGGCAGAATTTTAACGGTTTTTCATTATTATAACTATACAATAGGGTAAGAGTAAGCATTAGACTAAAGTGAAAATCTTCGTACCTGTAACTTTTGTAGTTAAGTTTATGTTTGAACTTGCCGTATATATGTATATGTACAGGTATATATTATTTTCAATGTGACAACTTAAAATATAAACATAAAAAATAAACATTTATATACATATTAATAGTTTTTCAAATCAAAATGTAAAATCCATGTCAGTTCAGATATTTGTGTTTTATTTAAATTGGTTTTTTAAAGGTTTATGTATATATGTGCTACCTATTCGCTGATTTTATTTATGCCTTTTTTTTTCTTTGGAATATGTGACACTAAACCATGATTAGTTACGAGAAACTAGTTCACCAATGTTCCCATAAGTTTTGTGCGTTTTTTTATATAAATTGATCAAGACGTTACATTGACTTTTTAAAAATATATATGTTTTTATTACAAAAAAAAAAAAAAAAATTCAACAAATTGCGCAATATACGCTTCTAATTAAAAAAATTATATATACATTTTTGTTTTTCTACAGGGTATGGCATCTACTCATGCACTGCATTGTTCCGGTACTAGGAAAAGAGGTTATGGGAAGAAGGACAGAGGGAGTAGTGTTTATGCACGCTAGATTTAAACCAAAGAATGAATTATCCCTATAATGCGTTATGCGATTTACTGGACAATAAACTGCAAAGGGATACGCTCTACGAGAAATACGAGTACTACTTAAAAATATATTATTTTTAGTAATTAATTCCTTAATTTCGTTAGAACATGTTCCGTTTTAGTAAAGACGGTGCTCCAATGAATGAATAGAATTAGCTACCCTACCGTCATTGATGAGCATCTTCGCGCTCTCCTGTACGCGGTCGCGAAGCTCCAAAATAGACTTTGGATTACCGGCTCATACATGAGAGTTGTATTCCATTATGGGTCGGATATAGGTCTTGTAAATATTAAGGAAATCAGATGGAGTAAAGTATTTCTTGCACCGTCTTAAAAACCCAAGGCACTTGAATGCTTCTTTCGACACTTGGAATATGTGATCATTCTAACGAACGTCACAGTGAATTCTCATGCCCAGAACATCAAGAGCATCTGATTCCCCAATATTCACATTACCCATGGACACTAATGACAACACACCACAACGTCTGTGTGTTAAAAAACAACATTGAGTCTTGCGTGCATAAATCGACCACACTCGAAAACCTTCACCAGGTCACTTGTGAGTGTGTCGTTCATATTCAAAAGGCTCGGTCTGTGATCAAAAGAATATAAGTGACAGATGTTGCTGTCATGTGTGAAAGAGTAGATAGGATTAGAAGTGAGAAGTCGTTAAGAAATATTAGAAAAATAGTAGGAGAAAGAACAGAGCCTTGCGGTACCCCTGAGTTTACCCTGAACTCGTCGGATGAGACCCCATCTATAACCACTATTATAGAGCGATCTCTGAGAAAACTCGATATAAATCGAGAGAAGTGACTACCGACACCAAAAGCATTAAGGTTCTAAATGAGAGCCTTTGATATATCCAGAGCCAAAACCTTACTCTGGCCAAAACCATGAATGGACTTGTTCCACTTCTCCGAGAGCAAAGCCAGCAGGTCCCCAGTAGAACGGCCATTTCTGAAACCGTACTGAAGATCGCTAAGTAAACGTTGGACTCCAGATATCTCAAAGGTGGTGATTAATCAAAGTCTCCATAACTTTGGTGAGTGCGGAACAAATTGCTATTAGACGGTAGTTCTCAGGGTTACTAGCCTCGCCCTTTTTGAGGATTGGCGTTATATTAGCAACCTTCCAGCAAGATGAAAAAATAACAGCGCGATATGGCGCACTGAAAAGCTGAACTAATTGACGCGCAAGCGTCGAAGATCACTGCTTCAGGACCAGTGCTGGTATGTCATCCCACCCAGAAGACTTGTTAACGTTGAGATTTGCAAGGACCCTTTTTATAGCACGGGCTCAAAAGAATATACCAGGCATAGTTACTGATACCCTTTCATGTTCGGGCAGTGGTTGAACGCTCTCCGGCAAGTTAGAATTACTTGCAAACATTTCGGCCAAAAGGTTTGCCTTTTCAACCGGGTTCGTGAATGTGTGGTCATTCCTTATTAGAGCTGGAACCGAACTTGCGTTTTTCCTCAGCCTTTTAACGAATGACTAAAAGTTTTTACTTCCCCGCAGAGTAAGAACTTTAGCACGAAGGCGCTGCTCGTATAAAGCCTTTTTGCGTCTAAGTACTGCGGCACATGAAGATCTGACATGTTATACCTTCGCTACTGAATAATCCAACTGCAACCCCTCCAAGTGGTTCGCAACCAAAGGTTTGGAAAGAAATAATGAAGGGTAGGGCACATAATTAAATTTTCCCCAACGATCAAACAGTCTTTCGTTTTGCTGATGTTTAATCTCGCACGTAGTAGCTGAATTGTGAAGTGTGTGTTTATTTTTTTATGTTAGTGTTTAGTTGTTTGTTCCTTTTCAATAATCTGTTTTGTTATTAATATTTTGTTGTTTTCATTCTTGTTAATGATGTTGTGTTTTCTCGTCTTATTTATTTATTTAATATTGTTATTTTATGTTCCATTAGGTGTGTTGGTCATTTTTGTCTATGTTCCACAATTCTCTTTTGAAAAATTGTTTCATTGAGATTTGTTGGTCTATAGTTTTATGTTGTTCATGTAAAAATATATTTTTCTTTTTATATTTTAATTATTTATTAACTAATGTTTCGATAAAAGGTTCGTAGTTTTATATTCTCATTTATTTGCAACGATTTTTCGTGAGTAAAAGGCCAACATTATTTTTACGTGAATTTTTTATTATATATATTTTTTTTTGAGCGAAAAAAAGAGTTGGTAATTGAAAAAATCGAAATTTTGTAAAAAATAACGAGAAATTTAGTTTATGACATGGGTAACTATATGTTAAAGTGTATAATGTTCATTGAATAGAGCTCTTTCTCTCTTGTTTCGTTGAGGTTTTATTGGTTTATAATTTTAAGTTGTTCTTGTAAAAATATATTTTTCTTTTTAAATTTTAATTTTTTATTAACTTATGTTTCGCCAAGAGTTGTGTCTTTTTGATATGCGTATGTATATACATATATGTTCTGTAATTGATTTTTTTTATGTTCACTTTTGTGTACTGTTATTGTTTATTATTATTAAATTTTATTTTGTAATATTGCACTGTTTTGATTTATTGACATAGAAACAACATGGACGGACAGGCAAAACACGTGTTGACGGTACCGACGACAGATCACTACTTATTTTCAAATTGCAGCGTTATTTTATATAAACAATAACTATGTCCTTAGTTTTTCTTTGCCACATTTATGCGTAGTATTATCGAAATATGTATTAAAAATAATAATTTTTTAAACTAAAGTCGGTAGAAGAGCTTACGTTAAAAGTTTATATAAGTTTTGTTCTAATATTTTTCTAAAATAAATAAAAAACTGGTAAATATTAAAAACATGTTGCTGTATCCTTAGTTTTCAATGCTACTGTATATTTTTGATATAATTGCATACTGCATACTTGGTAGGGAGATCGGACGGTTATTATTCGACTGGTTTTAACCGTATTTTTTTTTGATTTTGTCGAATACGGTTTTTTCAAGATCTTAATTTTTCGAATATCAAATAAACCGGTTGATTATTCGTGTTAATCAACCGGTTAGTGTAAATAAATATAATTTTTATACGTTTGTATATTTTTTTATTCAAAATATGCTCATCGTTTAACCATTTGTACAAATTTAATTATTTTTGTAATGACAACATAGAACGTCTCACAACGAACGAGAAAACCAAGGCAGATCGAGAAATATATAAGTACTCTGGAGCAAAAATAAGCTTTTCTCATCTTCTGTAAATAAATATTGATTTTTATTATGGAGAATGATCAACTAGACTTATAAAGGCCTCAAACGCCGGTTCCGAACGGCAGATATATTAGTTAGTGAAGTTTTTCACAGCGTAAATACACATAACCAGTCGCTAGTTATATTGTTAGGTGATATCGCTGTTGAAAATTGTCAAATGGTGTGGCCTGGAATTGAACCGACGACTTCTTGGTTGGAAAGTGGGTTCTTACCTAACATACCACAGTGACACACACACACTATTAAGTACGTCGAAATCTAAGCAAATTTTCTTGTGGAGGCAATTAAGATTTATTCAAAGTAAAACATTTAATTTTTGTTATCTTAGGCACCTAAATTATACCAATAATAACAAACCTTTAATTCCATTCTTTACCAAGTAATACAACAAAAACAAAATTAGCTCCTTGAATAGCTGTTCGAAACTTAAGCATTTTTCAGTACTTTGTGTAATAAACTTTATTTTTTATGGCCTCCGCACACCATTTCGGCATAATTGTTATGATATTTGTTAGAATTATTGTTAGTATTGCCACTTTAATTTTAAGCTCTCCATCAGCTTCTGCTTATTTTTAAAATGACGTGGTCCAGCTCTGCGCTTCAAGAATTGGGAACAATTTTATTTAAACGAAAGAACCGGTTAAACGGTTATTTGAATTATTATTAACCGAAAACCGGCTTTTTAAAAAGTGCTACTTTTCGAATTATTCGAAAATCGGTTTTTGAAAAAAGACGAATAATCGATCTCCATAATACTTGGCATTCATATGTTTCATCTATATGACAAACTACATAGTGTTTTAGGTAATAGATAACTTGGTCCCACTTTAGGGTATTGGTATGTTGGATCAATGTTGTTCTTCTCATATAAACAATTGTATTGCTTTATCACTTCAGCACGATTCATTGATTTCTTAGAAAAGTGTTAGAAGTAATTGCAATTATAGAATTATGCAAAAAAATGTTATTTCAGATAATACATAGTTCCTTTAAATTCAGGTAAATATTTATTATTAAGTTTAGTTTCCTTTTCTATTAAATAAACAATACAAGGAATCCAAATATATATGTAGACCAATTGTAATAATAAGAATTTAGTTGTCATTAATAAGGCGACAATTTATCTTAGCCATAAACAGATTCCGGTTAATAAATTTAAAAAATGATAAATTTTCGTCTTAATGAAAAATTTTCTTGTGCTATGTTAAACAGTGCTTCATTCTGCTAGGAGACCAGTTGTTGATAAATGTTTTTTACTTCCGTTACTGTTGCTGTACATTAATAGCAAACAAATGGTTTATTCATATGTATACCATAATCTGCACTTAACCTAATTATAAAAGTGGTTACATGTGAAACATTATGAGAAATGTGTCCATAATATTAACATTAAACTACACCAGTAAGTGTTCCTTAGTTTACTTAATTAAAGGGATGTGTGTTTAAGCGAGAAGGCATCATTTGTCCATGACATATAATTACGAGTTTAATAAGGATTTAATCGTCATTGTTATGATAGCTACAAGACCTATATAATTTAAGTTTCGATTATGGTTGGCAACGAAATTTAGTAACGTTGTGAATAGTAACGTTAAATATGAAATTAATTTGTCACCAAATTCGCCCCTCAATAAATTCATAGTATCGCATGCTCAGTGGGAACATGCTCTTGTTGAAACCACATGTCCACCAAGTCAAATTCTTAGAACTTTCCCAAAAATAAGCACAGTTCCTTGTTCAATTAAGTGCAATGTTGCGATTATTATCGTTCTTGAAAAAGTACAATGATGCCGCCAGTCGACAAACAGCACCAAACAGTGCATGTTTTAAAGTGCATTGACAGTCCTTGAACCGCCTCAGGTTACTCTTCACACCAAATTCGATTCTGTTTGTAGACATTCTCATTGAGCCAAAACTGAACTTTGTTGTTGAAGGTGCTTTAATTTACGAAACACATATCTTACACAACTCTAATTTTGATTAAAAAAATTTAATTATTTGTACAAGCGTTGTTCGTTTGTTAGTCTATTCATGGTGAAATGGCACAAATTACCGAGCATTATTGGCATTACCACCACATATCACGAATACTTTTATAAATTAAAAAAATTTACACTGAGAAAACAAACTGCAAAATAAATCACCCGCTATATACATATAATTAAATGTGTACATAATTTTTCGTTAAGTTTCTTTAATTTTAATTTGCTTATGCAAACACTGAAACTCTTAAATTTTTTAGTATTATTTTTTAATTATGTAGAAAGTACATCCAATTTCAAGCTAAGCATTATTAAGCAGAATAAAAAGAACAATTTTTGAGAAAATTCAATGCTTTTGATGAAGAATAGAGCCAACAATTTTATATATTCATCAAAACCTATTTTTTACTACAGTTTCATAAATGTTTTTGTTAACTTATGTCACTTTTTTAAATTTATCGCTTAGGCAAATTAAGCGTTTCTCTTTATACAAAAGAAAATTAAATTGTAAATCTGACTTAATTTTTATACCTAAAAAATTACGGTTTTAAATTCTCTTGCATAAAAAATCTAAAACTAAAATAATAAATTCCACTACTTAATCAAAATAATACCAAATAAATTGTACTAAAACATATTCCTTCAGAATTATAAATAAGTATTTATATAATTAGTATATTATTTTAAATGTCAATTGCCATTCCGCGCATCTAATAAATATTTATTTTATGTTTCATTGAATAAGAAACGCAAGTAAAATGTATGTACGTATGCATAGGATAATTGATATATGTAGGATAATTGATAAAATAAATACTCAAGGTGACATCATTAGCACTTAAGTGTCAATATTTGAATAGAAAATAGCTAATTTGTAATAATATTTGAACTATAAAAACACTACAGAAGTCGCTTATTTTAGCCTAATTGATATATATGTATATATTTTTTTTTAATTTCCAATCATTTACTTTTGTGCACTAAAGCATTAATATATATGACCTTTTGAATATTTAAAATGCTATGAATACGCGGAAAGGTAAATTTGTACCACCTTGATCAAAAATTTCTCGGAAGTTATTAAGAAAATTAAAGTTTTTTCATCTAAATCTATATTGTCCCCTTAAAAGTAATTTAAGTCGGCTGCAACGCCTTTACCCAATCCCACTCTGAACCAATCCTCGAAGCATTTTTTTTTATTCGGTTTTCAGTAAGTTCATCAGTGCATCCCGCAATTTTTTTATTATTTCCTCTCTGCTGCTGAAACGCATTGCCTGTAATGATTTTTAAACTCTATTGAACTAAAGGAAGTTACAGGAAGCCAAATCAGGTTAAGGGCTCTTGGATGGTATCTTTTACATTTTTCGTCAAAAAATTCGAATAATGATGGCATATGGTGCAAAATCAGCGAGTTTTCTTCCTACAATTCTGGTCTCTTTAGGCGAATTGCTTCACGCAAAGACCTCATAACGCCCAAATAATACTTTTTGTTTACTGTCTGGCCTTCTGGTAAAAATTCGTGATGCAAAAAATCGTAAGCATAGCCTTCTTTTTGACTGAAAACGACTTTTTTATCTCGGCTCAGTTGGTGAACGCCATTCACTTACCTGATTTCTGGACTGCGTGCCGTTCTCATGAAACCGTGTCCCGTCTCCAGCAATGATCCTTTTGATAATGTGGAACCGGATTCAGCCTCGAAAATAATGTCTTTTGCGACCTCAGCACAGCTTCATTTTTGCGTGAAATCGAGGTCTTTTGGCACCAACTATGCTGCTACACGACGGAAATCCAAATCATTAACTAAAAGGACTTAAACGGATCCATAGGCAATGTTCAAGTACTCCGTTATCTCTCTGATGGTTTGGTTAATTTGCGGTTATTGACAAACATTTCTTTTACTTTATCAGTGTTTTCGTCGGTTTTCGATGTCGATGGTCTACCACTTCGTTTATGATCTTTGATTGACTCACGACCATTCTTGAACTGCTCATGCCACTAGTAAAACATCGTTTCTTTTAGAGAATCTTTGCCGAAACACTTGTCCAACATTTCCAACGTTGGCGCACCATTAAATCCGTTTTTCACTCATAATTTAATATAAGTTTGCTGTTGCGAATTTAAAAAAATTACCAACACACATATAGATAGACGTACATTTGGCTACGTTGCTTTTGCGAATATCAAGCTAAGACTCTAACATTTAATGGGAATATCAACAACAAATTTACCACCTTAACAAAAAAATAAATAAATAGAGAAATAAATCGGAACGATGGGACCATCAGACGGGTGTTATTTCTCAAACTTTTTGATCAAGGCAGTACTTCTTTGTATAAGAAATAGAAATATTTAACTTTTTGGATAGTATTTAAATCTAGTTTTTTTAAAAGCACTGTATAATAGGTGCCTTTAGTAGCGAGAAGTATTGACCTTGATATAATTGCTACCTCTGCCTGCAGCGAAGAGAGGCTTAATGAATCTGAATATTGGAGATGAACAACATACGGGCCTTCGAGTCTCATGTCGAGATTTCAAATCACTGGCTTTATTACTTCACATACAGTTTTTGAAAGGATGTTAAATAACATGCTCAAGAATGTTCCCTCCAGGACAAAGTGGCTTAGCGATAATTTAATAAATTAGTATAACACTAGGATATATAGGGACGTACCTAATTCAAATGATTGGAAGATCCTAAAAAACTATAATTTATGGATTAATTATTTTAATATGGAGCGATGAAGCGACATCGTTTTCCTGCTTAAAAGTCGTTTTTTTTGGCTTTTTTCGTCACATAGTACCTCAAGTTTATTATGGCTTAACTGAAAGTCTTTTTGACTTGTTGAACTGAAACTGGATCCTCCTATTAATCTTACATAACTGAAAGTACCAAAGCTCAGGCGGCATTTTCTTTATTATATTCATACACTACTACATTCTTCGGACCGTGTTAGAAATATTGATGGTTCATTCGTATGACTTTACTTTGGGTTATTAAGTCGAAATTCACCTGGTATGTACTAAAAATAGTATCGCTAGATTCAAATAGTATCGCTAGATCAAAAAATTGAAAATTGCGTATTGTCCAAATTTGTAGGATGATTAAGTTAATGTGACCATCTTCGTAAAAGATACTTACTATGCAACTTAAGCTAAGATATTTTATAGAGACATTTTCTTTTTAACAACTTTTTTTTAAAATTATTTAAAACCAACAAATTTTTATATGCCATCTCTTTATAAATGCCTAACCTTAAAAATTTCAAAAATATTTCATTGTACTTTTAGAAATTTTTTTTTAAGTTAACAGAGCTATTGTATTGTACTTAAGAAGAATGAACTGCATAAGCATACGATGACGATTTTGTGAAAAGTCAAAAAGAAAAATAAAATATATTAAAAAATAAAATTAATTTAACTTTTCTTTTGTGTTAATTTAAATAAACGGAGAAATGAAAGAAAAAGAAAAAATCTAACAAACAAACACATTATTATTCTGGTTGAATTGAATTTAATTAAAAATTTAATACAGAAGATTACTTAAGAGTGAAGTAATAAACTTTTATTTTTTTATTTCTATGATAATATTTGAGCTGAATTTTCTAGACTTTTAATTTAAACCCACGTTTTGTGGAAATGTCTATTCACAAATTCTTCAGACTTAAGTTTCACGTTGAAGAAAAAAAATTTTTTTATGTATTGATTTTGTTGCATTTGTATTGTTTTTGTTTTGTGTTTAGCTAAAAAATTTGCTGTTTGCATTTATTTTAAATTTATTCATTTGAAAATTTAATGCCAGTTTATTGACTTCCTTTGTATTCATGGGAATATGTATAACGTGGACTTTGAATAGTATTATTGTATAATTTACGTCTGTTTAAATTCACGGTCAAGGTCAGGCAGCCAATGAACCTTGAAATTTGTTTTAACAGTATTTCAATTACGTATGTAAAAATTAAATGTGTAGAAGATAATTTGTATTTAATTCTAAGAAATTAACAATAAAATCTTTGTTGCATCGTAAGCCACAAAAGAACAAGAATTTTATTGGTTTCGGAAACAACTCGGTTAAAATGCCGCTTGTTGTTTAATAAAAAAAATATATTCAATCCAGTTTATGTGCTGTAATTGAATCCTTCCTGTCATACATATAAGTTTAATCCAGTTCAAGTGCTGTTATTAAACATTTGAACTGATTAAAAAAACGAGTCATTCAACAATGATGATGGTTTAAATTAAAACCTTTATGAAATAAGCTTTTATAATTGCTGATTGATTTTAATTTACAAAAAACATAATATCGTATTAAAAATGAAAACGAAAAGTTAATTGTTTTTTAGCTTTTTGTTAAAGGGAGTCCAAAGAGATGGTAGAAATACATTGTGTTCATACTGCTGTTTTTAGAATATATAATATAATAAAGTCTCATGCCATGTTCGCACGAGACTTCGGGTTACTTGGTATGCTATTGGAATTACTTATATGGCATCTTTCTAAAGTTTGAAAGTTTTGAAAGAAAGGTTTTGAAAGTTCTTTTCTTCTTCTAGTTTTATGTTGTTTTTGTAATTCAATTGTGTGAATTTCACATTAATATTTTAATCTGCATATTTTGGTTATTTTTTATTTTTTTAGATTGTATAAATTGCGTGTTAACAATGGAATAAAATGTAATTATTTTAAAGAAATATGTTATATAATTATTATTTCTGCAAATAGATGATGGAATCAGTTCAGTGAGTGGTTATATTTTGTCTGTTTTTTTTTTGCCTTTATCTGGTTTTATAGTAAATCACAGGATAATTGAAACTTCATTACTTACAATTTGTGGGATTCTCTATTAATATTTTGTATAGGGAATTATTTAATTCGGCTCATAATTGGGGTTGAATTATGAATAAGAAATCAAATTAGGAAAAAAATTTTGTAGTGTGAATGTGACATAAGAGCAAAATTCTATTAAGATAATCTATTAAGAACCACTTTTTGATTTGAATAACGCACATCTGTTCATCTATCGCTGGAGTATTATAATAAATACTCCTTAATTTCGCTGGTCTGCAGTAAAAAGTCTTTAATAAAACTATATGGAATATAAAGATTTTGATGCGCTGAATTCAAATCCGTTTTCAGTTTTTTTCCATCGGACTCAATTTTTTTAATGGGCGTTGCAAACTTTTCGCCCATATGGAAGTTATGTCAATATATTTCATCAAAACTTGAAAAAAGCTTGACCGATTTTAATGCAATTACCACCAAATGTTTAAGAACAAAATTCGCTATCAATCAGCTGAATAAAACTTTTTGTATTTTTTAAACAGTTTCGGAGTTATTCGTAACTTAATTGCGAAAAAAATTAAAGAAATTTTTATTTCTCAAAAAGTCATAAAAAATTGTTTTAAATGAAAATGTTACATGTTAAGCTATAAACTATGAAAATCGGTTTGCCAGTGCTGACTTTGACCAAACTTAGCGAACAAATTTTTTCTTGCAAAATTAATGTAATTTTTTTATTTTTTATTTCCAAAAAGTTCTAAAAAAAATTGCTAGAATATAAATTTTAAATTTTAAGCATTAATATGAAAGTCAGATATGTTGAAAGTAAAATAACCCATAGAAGCAGGTGCCTAACCTTGACAAAAGTAAAGAGTTCATTTTGATGGCTATGGTAGTTAAAAATATTTTAAGAATATGATTTTTTTATTAATGTGGTAGAAAATCCTGTACAAGATACACTTTTGAGAAAGATAACACAATTTTTTTCATCATTCAACACTTGCTTGCGAAACAGAAAAGACAAATCCTATCCAGTTTAAATTAAATGTTGATTTTTCCATACCTTAAAAACAGTTAAAGTAAATGTTCTGACTTCGGTTTGAATGACTTTGAACTTCAAACAAATCATCAGTTAAAAGTGGGCAGAATTGAAAAAAATAGCATGACATCTTCCTGCACTATGCAACAAAATAAAGCATTAATTTCTAATGAATATGATCATTTTGTTAAAAACAGAAACCACTTAAGATATTTCTAAACTTATCGGTAAAATTAATTTTTGAGTAAAAGTATGTTAACAAACCAATTAATGAAATGTTATTTGCTTTATCCGATGAGTTTCTAAGTTGGGACCACGTTCTGTATATTGTAAATCATAGTCTAGGGATCATATCATCACAAGTATAGGTCTGCCATTTTGAAAGAATAGTCAATAACTTAGTAAAAATTGGTGGCAGTATCGCAGCCAATGTGTATAGTAAAAAGCTAAAGACAAATTTTAAGAAATCTGCCTAAATAACGAAATTAGGATCGATTCTGTTTTAACAGGAAAAAAATCCTAAATACACATTACGCATTTTAAAGTAATTTTTTGAAAATAATGAAATCCAAATGTGGTAAGGTTTGTTGGGGTAATCACATTTGATCCCTATTAATAAAATATCATCAGTTCAGAACATTATAATATCTTTTAATAATAAAACTATAGCCATAAGCTTATTAACAAGGATACTGTTTAAATCAATAAGGATACCTTCAGAAATATTTAGGAAGTTGTCAAAAGCATACCGAAACGACTTCGAGGTGTCATTTTAAATAAAAAGGGTACACAAAGCAAATAATAAGTAGTTATGATTTTATGTAGGAATTGATTTTATCTAATTTGTTTGATTTTATACTTTATTTTTTCGCGTGCAAAATATTCTTTAATTCATAAAAAATACATAAAATTAACTTTTTCTATGTTGTATATATCAAAATTGATTTTTATTTTTCAGATGCATTTTTGCTTTATATAGTATTTATAATGAAATTTGGAAATATCTTAAGTGGTTGTTAAATCATAGCAACATGATCATATTCATTAACAATTTATACTTTATTTTGTCGCAAAATGTATGTTTCTGGATAAGTTTTGTCAATATAAATCCTCAGTCAAAATTGTTTGGAAATTAACAGGGCATGGTATCTCCCATACAAACTAAATATTGATTTCTGCTTATCTTAAAAACGGTTAAATTGTAAATTCTTAGTTTTATCTAAATAACTTCGTGGTCAATATAAATTATCAGTCAAAAAATTTTCGGAATTGGATACATAGTAAATATAAATTTATTATCATAATTTATGTTAAAGCTACGTTATCTATTCACATCAGCGGCAAAGTGGTAAAGATTGGCTAAGCTTGTATTGCACAAAGCACATCTGGCAAAAGCATCTATGTACCTATGCATAGCGTCACCTTACATGCCAGCGGACGTAAATACACATTAATTTTTTTACAGAAGAAAAAAGCATCCGATTAGGTGACGATATTATATATGTTGGTTTGAAAACTGTATACAGCTAAAAAACAGTTTCTATAGTGTCTTTTTGGAAGGGCTATTATCGGCTATCTTAAATGCTTGAATTCAAACCGGAAGGGTGTGGAAAAAGGGAAAAAATTAGCACTAAGATAATAGTTAAGATAAAAGTAGCGAAGCACACCGCGTTTAAATAAATAAATAAATAAATTTTCAACTTGTTTTTCAACCAAAATTGATTCAAGAAAACTTCCATTTATTTGCCTTAATACTTCATTTTGTTTTCTTTGAGGCTAAAGTCTTCTTTATCTGTCATTCTTCTTTAGTTGTTGAAAAATTTTAATTTAGCAAAACAATTTTTGTTTACTTTTACAGAAAATCATTTTTTATGTTAATTAGCTCTGCAAAGAGTTATGTGCTGAAATTAAAATAATTTGTTGCTGTTGTTCAACTGTTTATATTCAGCTTATGGTTTAATTTTTTTAATAATGTATTCTATAGGTTTTGCTTATCTTTTCTTTTTTTTATATTAGGGATTCATTTTTTTCGTATTAAGACTTGTTGAAATTTGCTAAAAAGAAAACAAATTAAGAAAGTAAATTTAATTATAATGTTTGTTGTAATAACAGTTAATTTGTTTGAATAACAAAATTTTTTTTTATATTAAGTTAATGAGATTTTTCGTTTTTTTTTTTTTTATTGCAAAGATGATAAATTTAAAAAAGACCTTTTGTTAATGAATAATTTATAATTTTATCGATTAAAAATATCAGCGTTTGATCGCTAAGTGTTTGTTAAAAATCCTTTGAATTAACTACTAGTGAAATTTTTTGAAATACAAAACTTTTAATAATATTATCTGTTCTGTTTAATTTTCTAAAAAAGTGTAAACTTTCTTATTCTGCTTTTTAAATTTAATATTAATTTTTTTGCTCACCACTTACAAACACTTTTTAATGGCATTCTGTTGCCATAATATTGGAAATTAACTATCACTCTCGGGGTTTATTCGCTTAAGTGGAAAATGCCACAACAAAGTGCTGAAGGGAAGCAAAAATAACGTCTGTTTAAGCAAATCTTAGAAAATCAATATCTTCACCCATAAAGTATGCAATATTTTATAGTGACAAGAAAAATTACGATAGTTTTTTATATACATTCAGAATTTTCAACATGGTAATAGAGAGAAAATTTAAAAGAAAAATATTTTTACTTTTCAGCAAGCAGTGTATTATTGTTAAAAAATTCAATCTTTAAACCAAAAAATTTTGCATTTAATACTGAGGAAAGTTTTGTAAAAGGTAAATGCTAAAAACTAAAAGGTACATACAGTGAACATAAATTCTCCGATTTTGCAATATATAACTATATAATTAACAGGCTAGCACCGATCAACAGTGGTATGTGGTTACTTTCCAAGAGAATTTGAAAAACCACTTCATAATAAACAGAATAATAATATCTTCTTTTTTGTAAATATACGATACATTTCTATTTCCACTTTTTTATTAACTCAACATTAACATTTTTGGTGAAATAAAGGTAGTCACTACACTATCACGAAAATGTTCTCAAATGTGGTTTCCGAGATGAAAGACTGAGTAACCGGAATACGTTGAGAGTTTTGCAGTAGATAGATATTGATGCTGTTAGTTAATTTCTTGAAAACTGTGAAAATTTCAAAACTTTGAATTAATACCATCTTGTTGATCAAGTGCGATCTGTGTTTTGGGCTTTTTCTGTGCAGATGATGTGAACAACAATGGCCGTCAAACGTGCTTGGGAGAGGAATGTAGTGAAGAAAACCCAAGAATTACCAAAGCTCCCATTAAAGCTGAAGTTTAAAAATTGGTTGATCAAATCTACATCTACAAGAAGCTGCGCAGAACAAGGACTTATAGGGGGAAAATAGTTAGAAGTATTTCACCAGACAGTTTCCACTATTTGGACCTTATAAATCGGCTACAATAAGTGGAGAAGATGAATTCCTAGGGAACAATATTAATGGCATTCCGCTATCTAAAAGTTCCAGAAAGCAACGATAGCCTATTCTTATCAAAGACTTTATTGAGAAAGTGAATTGCTTAAATGGTAAATGAAAATTGCTAACAAAATTATTCAGCTACAATTTCACAACTTGTGCTGTGATACACCAGCAACGTCTTTCGTTTGCTGTGTTCCCCTGCATTTATTCGCACACGGTTGCACAAAATGCACAAAAAATGCAAATTTTTCTTCAGTTTCAGATTTTTTAAATATCTTAAGTAACAAAAAATAATATTCAATTTATCAATTTTTACTAGAATAACAAAAAAATAAGCGATTTTTGGAACTTCTCCATACAGAATAACTAGTACTAAAGTGGTTCTAAAGCTGCCAATTGGATCCATCAATACTAGTACTCAACTAGAACCAATGGCACTACAAACTTTCCAAACACACTCAATGCTAATTTGTGAATTAAAATGGTATAGGAAAGTTTACATTTACAGTACTAGTGCTGGTTATTTTTGTACTTGTTAAGTACTAGTTAGGTACTAGTTAAATCTCCGGTATAAATAAAAATCACAAAAAACATGTACGTGTCTATGTATATTTTTTAATTTGTTTAAAACGAAATTTTTTGCAAAAAATTATTTTCTATTTTTAGGCTTATACAGGGTGTTTCGCCGTCATCTTGCTAAACATTAGTCTTGACAGTTCATTTTTGCAGTCCTGAAGTAGAGACGTGGCAAATTTATTATGGAAAAATATTTAGTAAGCCAACGTGTTTTAATCGTTAAAACATTTTATCAAAATAAATCATCGACTTTTATAAAAAGATCATAATAAGCGACGAGGCACATTTTCATTTGAATGGTTATGTGAAGAAACAGAACAGTTGGTTCCGGGCTATGGAAAACCCGCAAATTATTCATCAGTCACCTTTGCATCCATTAAAAGTAACAGTCTGGTGTGTCAGGAGGAATCATTGGACCTTAATTCTTTGAAACTGAAAACGGCGCAACGGTAACTGTCAATAGGGAGCGATATCGTGATATGATTGAAAACTTTTTAACGCCACAACTGCATGCTTTAGGCTTGACTAATATGTGGTTTCAACAAGACGGTGCCACATCGCATATAGCAAGTATTACAATGGAATTACTGCGAGAACTCTTTCCACAACAAATTATTTCCACGGTCGCCTGATTTGACTGCTCCCGACTTCTTTTTGTGGGGACATCTGAAAAGCAAGTTTTATGCAAACAAATACTTATACGGCGGGTAGTTTTAAAATACTAATATATATACATACATACATAATTAATATAAATGTTAGATGCTAGAATGACTGTGTTAGCCGCTAAGTATACTAAAATATATTAGTTGTCTAAAACGCTTATAAATTAATAAAATTAATTGAAATCGAGGTCTTAATATTGTAATAAGATCAAACAGCACGACTTAAAATCCAAATTAAAAGCTTTTCCGGTAAAGCATGGTGGCGGAAGATGGTGGGTCTATGAAA
This sequence comes from Wohlfahrtia magnifica, assembly GCA_023159175.1. Classification (NCBI taxonomy): domain Eukaryota; kingdom Metazoa; phylum Arthropoda; class Insecta; order Diptera; family Sarcophagidae; genus Wohlfahrtia; species Wohlfahrtia magnifica. The sequence continues at coordinate 435,682 of JAKWBJ010000005.1, forward strand.
CTTATGAAAGCAACTGATTATATTGACATCATCCGAACTTGTATGTAACCATCGCCCGAAGACAATAAGCCACTTTAATATGTGTTCCACTGCAAAATGTTCTACGAAAGGGTTCGAAAATAACAATATCACTGTATTAGAGTGACCTTCATAGTCTCCAGATTTAAATGCGATAGGCAATTTATAGAATTTAATAGACATAGCAAACAGAGGATAGAGTCCCGCTAATTATTATGAAGCTTAGGAATTAATTTAGGCTGCGTGGCTTCAGTAAGCCAAATTATTGTCGATGTCTGGTTGTTTTATGAATCCATGTAGCCTCGACGAAATTCTAACTACTCTAGAATATCTATTATTATATAATATGTTTTTTATAACTATTTTGAGTATCCCTTAAAGTATCCTTGTTTTTTCACAGGTTAAATTTGTATTTTAAGTTTATATTTTAAAATATAAGCAAATATAAAATATAAGCCATAAATTAATAAAAATGTAACGAGAAATGTTTTTTGCTAAAGATAAGAACAATTATTTATCAGCAATTCTCTCATTTTACGTACTTTCTTATTTAGTCTCAATGTGTCACATTAGCGTCCCTATTATTATTCACATGACATACATATATACATATGTATGTATATATTGGGCTCGTTTTATACCCAAAATATTCATCTTTATGAAAAGTAAAAAAGACAGCATTTAATCCAATAATAATTTAAAATTTCAAGAGAAAAACAAAGTTAAGTAAATTTCTTCAGCTCACCGAACAAAGCAAAGGATCTTTCTCCATCCTCCATGCATTCCTTAAAAAAAAAAACTAACAAAACCTTATTTTTCTTAACTGGCAGCTGTCAAGCACAGGATTATGGAGATATAGCAAATGTACAACCAACTAGACAGGATATAGGATAGACATTATCATTACCTATGGGTCAATCTTTACATCAAATTGTTTACCTTTTTATGAAAATTCAATACACAAGTCAATTTAGTCAGACAAAAAGAATTAGGGATAAAAATCACTGTAAAATACATACACTTTCTTACGAACTAAGGTGTGCTTTAAAATGATAAAATGTTATGTATGGTCACCTTATTCAAAAAAGTTATACGTTCAAATAAGTGAATAATAAGCCGGGTGCGCTCTTAGAGATGCACCGTTATATTATGTTTATTTAAATTTATGTAAATAAGTGCAAAATTCAATGCGTCGAAATGATAAAGTCAGTAATTACTAAGCAATTAATCTAATCAGAAGGCATCACAGTTGTTGTTATTATTATTATTTCTTTTTATGTAATAATTTATAACTTAAATAATATCTCTGCGGTATGGTCGAGGAAAACCTTTGTCATCTTATGAACCAGGACTAATTGTGGCACTTCATGAGTAAGGATAGAGTATGTGTGGAATGGCGAAAAACTGGGACGATCTTTGTGTGTTGTGCAAAATCTTCTCAAATACAAAGAAAATTATGGAAAATTAAAAAGCACGCGTCGTCCAAAGGTCCTGACTGCCTGAAAGGCTCGAATTCCATGAAAAGTGCGGCAACAATAAAAAAAGGAATTGAAATTACAAGCTTCAAAAAGCACAATTCTAAGAGCTATCAACGCCCAGCCAAGGTCAGGTCAGGTACCTCGGAATAGTTGTTGGGGAGCGTATGAGCTTCCAGGCTTATCTCACCCATGTCAGGCATAAACTGGCAGCTATCGTTGGAAAGGTTAGGCGCATATTGAGGAGTGATTGGGGACTCAGCAGACGTATACGGACGGCACGATGGGCTTTTCGTCGCTTGTGCGGCGTATGGCGCGTCGGTGTGGTATAAGACGGTCATGTCTGTTGTTGGACAGAGTAAGATTCTCACGTGTCAGAGAATTGCACTCTTGGCATGTGTTCCGGTGTGTCGGACGGTCTCTACCGATGCTTTGCAGGTCCTTGTTGGTGTACCGCCGCTTGACTTGAAAGTGGTGCGTCGTAGCATTGCTTTCAGGGTCAAGAGGGGACTGCCACTTGGGACGAACGATTGGCTTTCTGTTTCGGAGCTCGAGATTGGGTGCCTCGCAGATAGGTGGCAGACGAGATGGACGAACAGCGACAAGGGAAGGGTGACTTATGGATTTATTTCGGACGTTACGTTCGTACGGGAACACCCTGACTTTGGCTTTGGCTTGAGTCTGGGGTTCATACTGACGGAACATGGCTCTTTCAATGCATTTTTGCATCGAATTGGCCAGACTGGATCAGCGGACTGTCGGTGTGGGAGGGGAATTGAGGACTGTAGGCATGTACTGACTTCGTGCCCGGACTATGATGACGTTAGGGATTTAGATAGTATGGGTATTACTAATACTGGGGGGGTGTGGGATTTCAGTAGGGTATTGTTGGACGATCGTACTTATGGTAGGCTGGGCGTTTTTGCCCTTGAGGTGTTTAGGCGTAGAAGGACGGCACTATTAGCGGAGGTTGAACCTGCATCACCATCTTAGCGGTCTCCTGGCTAGCCTTTTTCTAGCTTGGCGTCCCGCTGGGGTGCTGACGGTTGATGTGTTATGCTGCTTGCTGTGATTGTCTGCTGTTTGCTGTTTCCCGGCCTGCTGTTTGCGGCTTGATTTGTGGCTGCAGTTTTGGGTGTTGTGTGTTTGTACTGGTCTGCTTTGACTGGTTGTGTTCTTGTTTTTGTGTATTGTGTCCGTGGCGCACGATGTCACTTTGAGTTCTCCCGTGAGGGTGGCTCCAATTATTGTTGTGTTGTTTGAGTGTTTTTTGTTTGTTGTAATTACCATCTTGGTCACCAGTCCGAAGTTGTTTGAGACTTACACTGGTAGTAGCATTTATGCTACGAGGCCTGACCGGAGGCTTAATTCTGGTGCCACGGGTGTCGGGAGCCCCAGGAATTTTGGTTCCTGCCCGACTATGGTGAGGCCCACTTTGTGGGAGCAACGTGGTGGCTGTGGTTTAAACCCAAATCGCGGGGAGAGCTATGCTGGCTCGGTGTGGAGTTACATTCTTAACCGGGTGCCGTGACCCATAGATCGGTAGGAGTTTAGATAGTCTCCGGCACCTCACCAAGGTGTGAGGTCATGTCCAAATAACATGGCTTTAAATTGGTACTCACTGGTGATTTTAATCATAGGTGGGGGCGTTGGTAGACGCATTGTATTCACTCGTGCTTTGGCACCATGAGGTAACGTCCTAGGGCAGGTACCCACGTTAAACCACTGACTTAATGTACCCTGGAACTCGCACTTCTAGTTTGGCTGTCGGATTGTAAAGACGTGTTTTTCAAAGCGGAAAGTTTTGAGTTGTTTCAAACTGTCGTGTGTGAAAACCGAGTGCTTTGCAAGTGTTAGTGATAAATTCTGAAGAGTTGTTGTTAAAAAGTTGAGACTCCCAGGGGTAATTCTGTGGTGTCTCAGTTTTTGACATCAAGGTCAGTAGCAATTTGAAGACGTGAGGCTAGATAGGACTAACGGAGTGGAGTTACCATACTCGTGCGGTTGGTTTTGGTGCTGCCAGAGTGTATTTTGTTGACGGTTCGACGTGTTTATTGGACAGTGATTTTCGAGTTTTATTTTGGTTTCGTGCGTGTTTATTTGGAATTGGTGACGGACTTGGCTGTGTAGATTGACTTCCTTTGGCTCTGTTTATTTTGACTTTGGTGACTCGTTACGTTTTTGGTTTTTGTATTTTATTTTTATGCCTCCTGCGGGGAAACCTCGCAAGACGGCGAAGGGCGATGCCTCTGATGCTGCGTCTGGGGTAGTCACTGATGAGGTGATGGGGTCCTCCCCACCTGCGAAGTCTCGTCTCCGTCATACGGAGAGCGAGCTGAGCAGTTCGGGGTCTGAGGCTGAAGCTAAGGCGAATGGTGGTAAGGCGACCACCAAACGTTTTAAGTCTGCTACTGTTGTTGATGCTGCTGCTGCTGCTGCTGATGTCGCTAGGAGTGGTCCTGGTCGCGGTTCTGCTGTTGGTGCTGCTGCTGGTGGTGGTGCTAGTGGTGGTGCTGGTATTGGTGCTGTTGGTGGTGCTGCTGGTGGTGCTGTTGGTGGTGTTGCTGGTGGTGCTGCTGGTTCTGGTGTTTGTACTACGTCGGATGCTGGTGCTGCTGCTGCTATCTCTGATAGCTCTGCGGTTGGTGGTGGTTTCTCTGCTGCGTTTCCCCCGTTGCCATCTGTTGGCAGGGAGAGCAGACAGCGTAAAAGGGCTTCGGCTACCGCCTTTCCTATTGGCTGTGATGCTGGTGTGACTGTAGCTGATGTTAAGGTTGTCACTGACAGTTTCCGTGAGGTACTGTTCGGTGAGAATCTGAGTGCGTAGACGATGGGCAGGCTCATGAGCCAGACGGGTAGATACGAGGAGTTGGTAATCAGACTGTTGGTAGACAACGAGCGGTTGAGGGGTAGGCTGGACATCCTCCAGTCTCCCAGGTCGGTTCAGTCGGTGACCACGGTGACAGCTCCCGCTGCTGGGCCTGTTGCTCAGGCCACAACGGTTACTGCAGTTGTAAGAGCACAGTTTGTCGCGGTTCCCAGGCCTACACCCAAGCCTATGGAAACCTGGTCGGTGGTTGTTCGGAATAAGAAGAAGGGCGCAACTTCCAAGGAGGTAGTGAGCAAGGTCGTCGAACAGGTCGGACCCACCCTTGGAGTTAGAGTGCACGAAATGCGGCCGCTGAAGAGAACGATATGAACTTGAAGGAGCGTATGAGCTATGAGGTGTATGAGGGCAGGTACTCACGTTAAACCACTGACTTAATGTACCCTGGAACTCTACTTTCCTTCCACTCTAATGGATAGTTTAGAGTACCAGGGCATTCTGTCTGAACGTTTGCTGTCTTATTTGGCCCAAGATGCTGACAAAAATTTCAACTTTATGCAAGATAACGCAGCAATTCATGTCAGAGAGACAATGGTTTGAGGAGCACAATATTAAAGTACTTGATTGGCTAGCACGTTCACCCGTCGCTCAAGAAAAAATTAAAATAATGCTGTAGTAGCCCACAGTGTTGAGGAAAACCCCGGTTTGTCCATTTGTTGTTGATCTCTTTAATTTGGCATTCCACAAACGACATTTCAACGTATTTTCCTTAAGTCTTAGGTTTTAAGGATTTTAAAGTACAGTTTACACAAGAAATCAAGCCTACCAACCATCAAAAACGTCGTGTCTTTGCTGATTGTGTTGTTGAAATGTAAGTTTCAAGTTTTGGTCTTTTTAAAACGTTTTGGATCTTCTTAATTACGTCAAAATAAAATAAACACCACATTGTTGTTGTTTTACAGTTTTCATTTTCTCACTTTATCCTTATACAGTTTATCTTAATACGGTAGCTTATTTATTTTGCACTTAATATTCGTTTATACAACACTTTTTTTTACCCCTAAACGCGACTTTACTTAAGGACTGCAAAACGATACCTATACATATGTAGGCAAAGCAGCCTTCTTATATACCTTAATACCTACAGTTTGGCAAGTTCCGAAAATGCGTCAAACGTTCGCAAATCCTCCATTTTCCTTTACGTTAATTTTAAGCATGTAAGATTATGTTACCCAAAGATGGTCATATTGGCAATCCAAAATCCCACAATACAGTCCCAATGGTGCCAATGTTGTGTATTTCCTTTTTGTCATTTTTATTTTCGTAACAGTATCAAGCGGAACCGGAATTTCATCGAAAAATTATTTTGAATAATATAGCCAACTTTCACCTCAAAGGCTACTTTAACAAGGAAAATTTTCACACTTGAGAGTCGGAAAGCCTAGAATTATTATTTAAAAGCCTCCCCATCCTTAGCGTATGATTTTTGGTCTAGAAATATGATTATGGCGCTACGTAAGATAGATATAGATAAATATGCCAATTGGTGATGGAAAGTATAATATGGTCCCACAAGCATAGCCATGGCGTCCGTTTGGTAGATTTTGTGATCCATTGTTGCTGTTTAGATATCAAAATGAAACCTATTATTGGAAAACCCTGTAATAACATTTATTTAATTATTTTTTTGGGTAAGCAAAATTTTTACTTTAATTTCGTTTCATTTAGTCGTAAATTATATGGAAAGTTTAATAAAAATCAACATAAAACCTATTAGTGCTCTAGTTGTTTTACGTTCTTGACCTAATCCTTTTTAGTAAGTCCTACAAAATTAAGTGAAATTCTTAACTAAGTTCGTTTTCCTTTTTTCACAATTACTTCTTTATCCTTTTTTTTTAAGGTCTTTTTAAGATATTCTGAGAACTTTGTAAAAAAAGAAGAAGAACAAAAAAAAGGACGAAATGAAATAGAAATAGAAATAACATGACTTAAGAGGAACACCATAAAGAAAATTTCTGAACCGAAAAAATTTCCAAATTGTCTCCATTAATATTAAACACAAAACAATCAAATGCAACAGTTGTAAACACTTGAGGACTTACCTCATGTTTAATAAATTATTATATGACGTAGAAAGCAGTATTTAAAAATGCAAAGAGTAAAAAGAAAAGACAACGATGAACCTACCATACACACATATGTGTATAAATTTTAATAATTTATAAACGAAAAGTGAATATACATTGTTAAATTGTTATATCTGTACAATTATAATTTTCTAAGCCTGAAGTAAATTTAGATTATCACGTCACTTTCAGAATCGTATAAATCACATTCGTCTCATTGTATGAGGATGTACACCTTGAAAAATGTATAAAAACATTTCGACCCTTTTGCGCAAAATTATTGTATGTGACAAAAACAAAATTTTACAGGGGAGCGTTTTTTTTTAATTTCTTTGCTTTAACTTGTTATATCAAAACCAAATTTTGAATGCGGTACAATTACCAAAATTGGTTAACATATATTGAAAACTTTTTTTTATGGAAAAGTTTATAAAGGGTCCACCAAATAATTTTTTTTTAAATGCTATAAAAAAACTAATGAATATTTTCACAAATTTCTTTTTATGTTTGTAAAAATAATCCTTTCGGTTAATAATGGAAAATAATTTCTTTCAAATTAATGCCTTGGCTGGCCATGCAGTAGCCTACACGATCGGTCCAATTTTTAAGCACATTATCGATTTTGTGTAGCTGTATTTCACCAATCACATCACGAATATTGTCCTTCAAAGCACCAATTGTCTCTGGCTTGTTGGCGTAACACTTATCTTTGACGGCACCCCACAAATAATAGTCCAACGGTGTCAAATCGCAGCTCCGAGGTGGCCAAACGACATCAGCTCTGAGGCTGATAATGCGATCTTCAAAAACAGGGCGCAAAACTTTGAGTATAGCTTCGGCTGTGAGGCACGTATCGCCGTCCTCTTGAAACCAAATGTTGCTAATATCCTCCTTTTCAATTTTTGTTAACAAAAATTCGTTCAGCACGGCCCGAGAACGATCACCATTGACTGTAACGGCCACTCCTTGCTCAGCAATTTTATTTTAGTAAAAGTTTTTGAGTGAAAACCAAAGCTACAAAACATACATACATATGTACATAAAATAAATTTCAACATAAGATTGATTTTAAATTAAAAGTTCTAGTTAGTATTTGATAAGAAATATAATTAACAATTTATTCTTCGCCACATGTTTTATTAAACGCGTCTTTTATTTTTAAGGAATACTTTTAATTTTAATATTAATTACGATATTTTCGAGGAATACTATTTTTTAAACAAATATTTTTTAAATCTTTAAATTTTTTTGTCGAAAGATATAAATAACTGTAGTATAATAATTTAAGATTATAACTAAAATTTGCATATATTTTTATTTATAGAGCTCTCGAAGTATGTAGATAATAGTTCAGTCGAAGCTGAACTTTTTGGAAATTTCACGAAACGAAATTTTTTCCCTCTTAACTTAATTGAGTTAGGAAATAGTGTATTAATAATTCCATGAAGGAACATGAGGACTTCTCTCATTCAATGAGCTGCACCAGATTCTATTTTTAAACTCACTGAAAGGGACCTACAGTTTTTAACGACGGCTCCCAACGACAAATGCATTTAGAGAAATTTTCAATAGCATTTATACTCATAACCAGCTACTAGCAAATTTTATGTGGTGATACCGCTGTCGAAGATGTTAAGATAGTATGGCCTGGTACGACCTTCTGGTTAGTAGCGGGTGTCTTACCTACCACAGCAGCACAGGAAATAATGTATCTCCAATAATTTTATGTTTTAAAGGTTGGTGTGATTCATTTCAATGCAGTTGTAACCCGAGAAATGAGTTCGTGTACAGAGAATAATTCTATTTCATACAAAATTTCTATCGTGAAATGCCCTGAATCTACTGGCATTATAGTATGGCTCGGTAATAAAAACTAATCTTAACTCTATTGAAAATTTTGAAAAATGATTATTATAGCCTTAAAACGATTCTGACCGGCACAACTGTCGCAGTATAAACATAGTTCATTACTATAACTATAAAGGGATGAGCATACTACATTAGAATCACTATTACCGTCGATTTAACAAAAAAACAATAACCCCTCCTTGTGCCATTTTAGTAAATGCTAAATAAATAATAGGCATATTTTTAACAGTAATATAATATTATGCATTTTCCGTACATGGTGATCAAGAGCTTTTGCCTATTAACCTTGGTCTATCAAAATAGGGTTTTGCTCTCATCTTTGTCGCAAATGTGCGCTTTAAATTCTTATTTTTTTTCTACTCTGCATCCAAAAATTGTTATTATTATATTATTATTAATAAATAACACAAAACTAATATTATAATTCAAACCTAATATTATATTCCTAGTCGTTGATTCTTGATATATATATTTCCTATTATAGAGAGAATTGTTGCAGTTAGTAGAAAATACTCAACGGAGCGTCTGAAGGCATTTTTAGCGCTGGCAGATGATGATTTCTTATTACGGCTCTATTTAAGTATGCGACCTAATTACTCGATGTTATCTTTGAAACAGAAGAGATATTCAAATAACGGTATAACGAAAAAGACATGGATAAAAAAATTATAAAAGGCTAACTTTAGATTTTGATTTAACAATATTTTATTTGTATAGCACATACGATAATTTCGTTCACAGGAAAAACAACCATGCGACATACTATAAAACTAAATCATTAATATATCAATAATTATAACGAATATCGCTATTATATTTTACTATGTGATGGGCATGCGACTGTAGAATACATTAGCATCAAAATCCAATTTCGAAAAAAAATTTACATACGATAATTTCGCGCAAAGGAGTCATTTTGGTAAACTAATCGATAACTTCACTTGTAGCATGTTGTAACTGGGCTACAATATGATCCCTTGTTTGCAGGCATGAACTATGTCACTGTAAAACTAAGTTACTTAGAGTAGATCTGTGATTACTTTTGTGTAAAGCATTTTTTGTTCTTTTCTTTTCGCGAATAATGCAGAGTTATAATTGCCTTCCCATTTCCAGTAACTGTCAGCGACTGCGTTTAGTGGTGTTATCACTACAACAATCTCTCCTCCGTTCTCTGCATAACATCGGCAAAGCTCAGAACGACGTCCTCATAAGGATCGTTTTTTACTTACCAACGTCCAAAACAGTCATATTTAAAGAATCATCCTATTGGCTCAAATTCTTGAGTTCCGTTTTGCTGCTGTCTATCGAGATCTTGTTTCTTTTTTCGCAGCACACATTCTGTGTACATCATACCTGCATTGTATTTAATTTCGCCCTCGACAATTTTGCTCACCAGTAGCCCGATTCAGTAACTTTTTTGTCCGATAGTCGTATATTTTTGAACAGTAAACGACAGAATTGTCAATTTTGCTATTCAGTAACTTTTATTTACGATATTAGATATAGCTTTGTCGCAAGCTAACGATAAAAATTTTTGTCTTGTGTATTTAATCGAAAAAGTGAAAAATTTTTGTCGTAAAGCGTTGCTTTTTTTGGAAGCACTGGTATATATACATAAATAAAATTAATAAATAAACATTTTATTCAACATATCTTGTGCACAGTTTCTAAAATATGCAAAATGAATTTATTTTTTTCAATTCTTGTTTATGTTTTTCACTTTTTTGACAGAGTTGCCAGTCGAAAAAGAGAGTTGTCGACTATCGCTAAAGTGCACGTAGTAAATCATATAATAGTTACTGCAAACGACAAAAAATATTGCCTTATTTTTGTCTTATTTTGTCGTATCGTTAAAAGTTACTGAATCGCACTTCAGATTACCGTTATCGAAATAAGGAATTTGCTCAAACTGCCTCTTTCGGTATGCCACCTCACGCAGTCAACGTGTGCTCTGCGTCACCATTCTCCGTCTTCCAGTAAATGCAAACTGTGTCTCCCACTTTTCGCATGCGGTGCAGATAATTTCGAAAGTAATCGTCGCCCGAGAGAAGCTGGGTCATAAAATAATTAATCTCTTCGATGTTCCTTCGCTTCCGTATTTTTATAATAGAGGTATCTCTCACCGCCCATTAGACTCTTGTACCCTACCATTGTCTCATAGTGTTGGATCTCAGTTCTACGATACTAATGCTGAGGGTTCACCTCCACGCACGCCATGCTCTCTTGTGCTTATTATTCTACTTTGCGTGCCGGCATGGGCTGTAATTCCTCCAAGTCTTTAAGCTTGGTCTTTACTCTCATCACATCCTTCCACAAGCGGACATGGACTTTATTTAGTTATAACATGGTGATATATAATGGACAAACCGCATTTTCGCAGAGATAAAAAACATTCTTTTTGAACTTTAAGCTTAGAAAAACATTAATTTCTAAGTTGATCAGGAGTACCTTTTTTTTGGTTTGCTATAAAAGAGAATTTTCGTTACCTTTTTCAGATTTTAAGTGTAATCGTCCTTAAAAAGAAATATGTATAAGAAATTAATTTTTAAGTTTACGGAGAAGAAGAAGTATATGAAATAAAATGAAGCTTGCAATAAAATAACATTCTCTCCTTTCTTACAAATAAGACTGAGGCCATATATGTATTAAAAAAAATAATAATAAAAATAAAGAATATGGCTTATAAAGCCATATAATTTTTATCACACGTTTCCACAGATAAATATATACATGAGAGTGTGAAGTTCTCATGTTGCCTTTCTTATATATATTTGACTACCTTTGAAAAGTATTCTTTGTTTAGTATACACTGACGAGCAAAAGTGTAACATAACTGTAATACTTTCTTTTTCAACACCCTGTGTTTCTTTAAGTTTAAATGAACAAAGTATTTTTTTTTTATTGTATTATAGGTATACATGTTCTCTTTCTCCAAAACTAGGTTGATGGCAATACAAAAACAACGACAGTAGTAGTAGCAAAAAGTGTAAATATAAACAAATGTTTAATCTTACACCGTTGATATTATTTTAAGGTTTATAAAAATAAGTATTATAATCAATGGGATGTCCAGTTGCCTTTTGCCTTTTTTTGATCGTGGATGCGACTAGGGATACTGGTTGTGTTTTTTTTTTATTCTAGTGTTATATCTGACCAGACTTTCTTTGTTCTCTTCTACAGCTCGTTTATTCTTTGAGCGGACTTGGATACTTAGCGAGCAATGATTTGACAATCATATCGGACTTATATCCGGAGATTGTGGAGGCCATTTCATGTAAACTATCACTGTCTTTTTTATGCCAGTTTTTAACAATATGTACAGTGTGTTTTGGGTAATTGCCTTGGTATTCCTCCTTACGCATGGCACCATCTACGCTTACTAACGGATCTGCACCACTTTTCGAAATGCAACCCTAAACTATTATGAAGCCAACGGTATATTTTATTGTCTGTTTTAGTTTATTTAAACTTAAAAAATACAGGGTGTTGAAATGGAAAGTATTAAATCATGTTACACTTTTGTACGTCACTGTATGCAATTATGTGTTACTAACTTTTTTAATCTTCAATAATATTCATTTAGATTCAAAAAAATTTCCCACAGATTACCACTTTATTTTCATGAATAATAGAAAAAGATCAAACTATTAAATAACTTGCAATTAATGTCCCTTTCAAGTCCATAGTATTCCCACACTTTTGCAGTGTTTATGCGTCTTATTCAAAATATAAAAATAAATAAGACATATGTTTTTGAATATTATAATTTTGTTATTGCTTATATTTATTTTCTAACCTTGAAACTTTATTATCACACATTGACTTTTTGTGTTGTGAACAAAGAAAAGTAAAGATATGTGTCCGTATGTTATAGACATATATATGTATGTATATTCCAAGGCATATAACATTAGTAATAGCACTCGAGGGATATATGTACAACCTTTTGATCTTCTTTATGTCATATATTTATTATTTGTAAAAACAAATTTCTGTCTGCTTTACTTATTTTGTGCCATTGATGTATACAGAACGTTCAATTTGTATTCATAAATAATTTGTTTTATTAAAGAGTAAATATTATAAATATATTCTGTTAAAGTACGAAAACAGAATAATGGTTTTATGATAACTTGGAGCATGTACCGATCTTTACCAATTTTTGCTTTAAAAAAATAATTAATTTTTGAACTTGAACTTATTCATTAGCACAACATCGCGATCAGTGATTATTTGGCTCTTGTTCCCTCGATTAGTAAGACAATTTATCATTTGGTGTACTTATCTCATTTTGTTCCAGCTGGCTGCTTCTTCAGCTGTAATTGCTAGCCGTTCCAGGACCTTTCTCAGACTCAGACCTGCTAAGACTCAAATGTGGAGAGAACATTTCGAGGAAATTAGTAACCTTGTCATAGATGAAACTACGAAGGATAACGAAATCGAGTATAGAAGAAGCCCCGCAGGAAAAAAAAGTTGGGAAACTCACCGCCTAGTCCTGCAACCCACTCAGTCAGAATGGGACAAAAGAGGCCATGAAGAAGTCGAGGAACAACTGAGCATGGAATGAAGATGTAATACCAGCTGAAATTCTACTGGTTGACATAAAAGCTATAGCAGAACTAGGACGACCCCATATCACAACAGTCTGGGAAGTCACACCAGTCTAGGTACCGAAAAGTGGCGACATGAAAGATTGCAATAATTGGAGATTAATTACTCTGCTTAACATCATACTAGCAGTCATAATATAGAAAAGAATATAGAGAAAAATAGATAACATTAAGCAGGATGAACAAGCAGGTTGCCGGTCAAATAAGGGTATGCAGCCCTTATCAGGCCAATACTAGAAGAATAATAATAGAACAAACACTGTAATAGAGTTTTCGTCTGTGTCTACTATATGTAGATACTAAGAAAGCGATAATAACACTTCATTTAAAAAAAAAGTTAATATCGTATACCTTAATATTTTGTTTCACTTTCCCTCTTACCTTTATAGCGTTTCTGTAATTCTTAATTCAAATAAAAAAATTAAATTTGCACTTTAAGGTTAATTTTTTTGTTATTTCTTTAGTTGTTGTCTGGGCACACGTGCTATTCACCTGTCTAAACTTTCTGTTTTGAGTAAAATTATATGGAAAACTTATATGAAAAAGAAAATAAAAAAATTATCGATTTTTTTACAAGGAATAAGTCATAAAAATAGGGCTGATTACTTAAATTACACATGTATGTCTGCGTACAAAATTTTTTTTCTCATTTCATTGTTTTACAATAAAGATGGATATTCTCTTAGCAGTATTTATGAATTCAATAATTAAACTATACTTTTTCGTTATTTGTGTTGTATAATTAAAATTAATACAAGTGTTCTAATCGGTCATTTCCGACTATACGTGGTAAACAGATAAAAGAACATTTTTATTTATTAAGCAGAAACAAATTTCCAGGCTCGATGTAGTGCTCCAGGGATACAAATATGTGTCAATCTCAACAAAATTGGTTTGTTGTGGTTCACGAGAAAGGTATAGTTAATTGTAAAATTTTAATCGAAAGAAACGTTTGCCTGCAACTGGCTTCAAGTAATAATTAGTAAGTCTTAATATTAATCGATATATACCAAATCTGGTGCAGTTAAAGATAGGATATGTGAAGATTTTATTTCTCAGCACAGATAATTCACCCTCAAAAGTAGAATTAAGATTCTGGATACAAGACAAAACCAACTCGACCTGTAAGTGTTGTCTGTACGCATTCGCTGTTCAAAACACTTTTTTTTCAAAGATTGTTTGCAATTAAGACATAATACTGGCATCAGCTTCACATTAATTGTATGAAACAAGTTTTCGACTTGAAAGAATATCAAGAGTCTTTTTCCAATAATTAAAAAATTTGTTTTCGCTGTTATTTAATTTTCCAAAACTTGGCCAAACAGTTGGGCTGTGGACATAAGTAGTTGAAAGTGATTATAAGTTGAATAATAAAGGGTGTCCAAAGTTGAGGTATCATTTTAAATTTGCTGCCATTTTTTTGCTAGTTTTAATTTTAATTCAAAATTTGTATTTTCAGATTCTAAATACATTCCAGTTAGTTAATATGAAACGTTACACGAAGGAACAACGTGTTTTCTTTATTAAAACATATTTTGAAAATGGAAAAAGATTTCAAGATATAATTTTGAACTTTATTTAACAAAATAATCTTAACAGACGAAGCCTATTTCTAACTCAATGGCTGCGTCAACAAGCAGAATTGCTACATTTAGAATGAACAGATTCCAAAAGTTTTCATAGGGCAAGCATAACATCCACAATAACTTACAGTTTGGTGTAGTTTGTGGTTCGGAGAAATAATCGGACCATATTTTTTTAAAAATGAAAAAGGAGTTGCGATAACGGTCAATGCAAATCACTAGAAGGAGATGATCTAAAGCTTGTATGTGTGGCGGATAATTTATGATTTGAACATAGAGAATATGTGGTTTCAACAGGATGGTGCCACTTGTTACGCAGCAAGAGAAAAAGTGAATCTTTTGGAAGAATAGTTCGAAAATTGCATTATTGCTCGAAAAGGAAGAGTGATTTGGCCACCAAGATCGTCCGATTTGACATCTTTAGATATTTTGGTGGGGTTTGACGAAATCGAAAGTGTACAGCAACAGTCCCACAACAGTTCAAGAGCTTACAACAAACATCAACGAGCAGATATCAACCATTAATTTTGGTAAAAGTTTGTGAGTCTGCCGAGCCAGAATCTATTTGTAATAAACTGAAACAAATATATTTTTAATATGTGATAAATTTTTTTTTTTATTAAAATTTTGGAAACCCTTTACATAAGAATTAAACAGTATGTAATATTCGTATCCATCACCATTAGAAACTCAGTTTAAAGTTTTAAGCGAATCGACGTTGAAATATCTAGGATATCAGCTTAAAGAGCTTCCAAAATATGTTGAAATATAAATATATAAAATGTCAGCCTTAATTATAATTTTGTATTCTTTTCCCACTTTTCATCTGGATAGATAAGCTAGATTGAATTGTTACCATTCTTCACACATGTAAAATTATATATTTAGTATGGCTGGCATGTGTCACGCCAACTTCAGGCCAGTTATAAACTGATAATTTGTATTGAATTATAAGTATTTTAGACCAATTTCAGGAACTTTTTTTACCGTTTTCAAGAGATACAAGAATTAATATTTACTTTGTATGAGAGGTAACGTGCCAACTTATCCGATTACGTCCTCTTTTGACTCTTGATTTGTATTAACTATAAATTTATTTAGACTAAATTCGTGAACTTCCACTTTAACCGTTCTCAAGATATACACAAATCAATATTTAGCTTGTGTAAAAGGCACTTGGCTGTTGTTTTGTATTGACTAAGAAGATATTCAGTCCAAATTCGGTTACTTTGGCTTTAACCGTATTTTAGATATAAAAAGATCAATATTACTTCGCAAAGATTGTGCCATGCTCACTTATCTGATGATGATTTATATGAACTATGTAGTCATTCAAACCAAATTCAGATATACAGCAATCAACATTTAGTTTGTATGGGTGGAACCACGCTCACTTGTTCAATCCCGCACATTTTCCAACTGATGATTTTTATTAACTACGAACCTATTTGGACCAATTATGGAGACTCTTGGTTGAATGGTTGTCGAGTTATTAAATGACGAATATAGGACAACTTATATATAAAAAAGACGGCGATTTTGTGCTTAATTATTGCGCTCAAGCGATTTCTGATTACATCCAAATAAAAATATAAAATATAAACTGTATAACTGTGTATAAATTTGGTTTAAATCGGTCGTTGGATTTGAGCGTGACATACGTAAGCCAAAAATAGCCTCAATTTATAACAGTCCAATCGTAAAGCTCTTAGGAAGAAATACAGATGGCTTTACTAGAATTCTGTCCATATGATTTTTATTTTTTACTAACCTTCAAATGACACGTGTAAAAATACCACTAATGATTCGTGAGTAATAGCATTTTGTGTGAAGCAACTTTTGTTATTGAAAAAAAAAAAAAATTGAAAAAAGTGAATTTCGAGTTTTGATTAAGCATTGGCGTTTGATGAAAAAAATAAAATAAAAAATAGCGGAAACCAAAAAACGGCTTGATAAACATTATCTGGAGTCTGCTCCATCGAGGCAAATGGTAGAGAAGTGGTTTGAAGAACGTGGTCATACCAGCGCAAAGTATGCAGATTGCAGTGGACGCCCAAATGAGGCTGTTATTTCTGAAAACATAAAAACATCCACAAACTGGTTAAGAATTAACGCAAATTGAATGTGCACGAGCTAGCGTTTTTACCATATTACAGGAACATTTGGGTTTGCGAAAGCTTTGTTTAAAGTGGGTGCCACGTAAGCTCACAAATTGTGCCACTAATTGATGAAAGCGTTGCTAAAATTCAGTGCATTGGGCTCTGAATTGCTTACCCACCCATTTACCATTTAGCTGCCAGCGACTTTTTCCTGTTTTCTGAACTCAAGAGAATGATTGCTGGAAAGAAATTTAAGTCTAGTGATGAAGTAATCACTGAAACAGATTTTGCTACGAATTACTACTACTTCTGTACTTTTTATATCAAATTTGGTCAAAGAAAATATCAGCAAAAACACAATATACCCTAGCTGTTTATGAGGCTGGTTAACATATTGTGCTCGTGCAGTTACTACCGTATCTTATTAAGTTCTTAATTTAAACAACAGTCCAAAAAATCTTGTACACACTTTACCTACAAAAATGTTTAAAAAGGGCAGAGAAAATGTAAATAAATGGACGATTTTCATTGTACATCAATTTTCAGCATTTTTTTTCGCAGATCATCATTTTATTTTTACAAAAATATTTCAGACACATTCATAACATTTTTACACCTTTTTTGAGTAGATATATACAGTATACGATATTTAGAAATTACCTCCATTTGAGAAAATAAAAAAAGTGTACAGCCTTATTCTCCAGAATTTAGACTTAATTTCTTTTAAAATAAGACGAATTTAAACATGCTGTACTTTTCTACAACTCCATTTAAGGCATTACAAATTTTTAATAGCTAAAGTTATACAACAAAAATGCACGATAGTCTATTCTTTTCGCGTTCAAAAAAAGTTTATAAGAAGAAAACTATACCACAAAAGAATGACGTAGAAAACCTGGGGAGTAAAGTTTGGTCCAACAATAACTCACGATGTTAATTGTGATTCACACCTTAATATCAAGTTTTTGCCCAACATAATCATGTTGAGTTACGCAATTGAGAAGCGCGTTAAGTTTGTTAAAGCCTTTTTCGAAAATGGGTGTTAAAAGTGCATTTTGTGCACTTGGTAACTTTTTTGGTCCAAAATATTGAATTACGGTTAAAAAACCAGTGTTTCGTAACTTTATGAACTTGTAAGCTATTAAATTAGCTGAATATTTACCACTTTTACTTTGGAAGGAAGAGAAACGAGCCTATTAAATGGTGTATATATAATTTACTTAAGTAAGCTAAAGAAATCTGTATATATCACTCAAGCGAACACATTTCTATTGAATTCTTTCGAAATTTCAAAGTTTAGAGCTGTTTTTGTAAGTTATTTTATATAGAACCGAACTATTTTGGGATTTACTAAAGTAGTATGTTTAGTAGTGAAAAAAATAATACTTAATTTTTTTAAAACTTAAAGGTGATTGACGGAGTTAAAGTACTTATTGGGTAAAGTCTATATGGTAATGCACAAAGGTGTACACTTTATTTTGGTGCTCACAGTATGCATACATAGAAGGATGCTTTTTTACTAAAGTACCATCAGATTCAAGTATGTCCATCAGTGGTTAAAATTAGTGTGATAATTTTTACACACCTGATCCAGATTTTAACGCTGACGAAACGTATCTATATTGGTAGATGACGCCAGATAAAACGTGTGTCGCAAAACCAGTTAAAACTCCAAGAAAATGTTAAACATTGAAAGATCAAATAACAGTTATTTTCTGTTACAGTGCCTTTGGAGATTACATATTGAAACCACTAACTACAAATCAAGCAGAAACAGCGAGCGCGCTTTAAGCAATAAAAAAAGAAAACTAAACCATTTACTGGACGCGCAATAAATAGTCCTGGATACCAAGTGTTGTATTTACTCACTGGGTTTTGTTTTGTTTTTAAGCCAATTTACTTCCTAACCTCAAATTTTCCTACTCTTTAAATTTTTAAATGAAAAAAAAAAAATCCCATTTCGCTTTAAATATATTTAATTTTCTCTCTTTCATTAGTAACACTCAAATATTTTTATATCCCCTAAACAAAATTTATATTAATTTGATAAGCTATTAATTAAACTTATCATTTTTTTATGAAATATTTCTGAAAAAATAAAATACAAAAACATTGTTACTGTTTTTTTTTTGCTTGTCTCAAAGGAAAGCCTAAAACAATACTTGCTTATATTTTTAATATACAATATTTCATTGACATATCATGAAGGGGAAAATGCTTTATTTAAGAACATAATTGAGCAAACCATCATGCGCTTAAAAAGTAATCGATAAAATAGATTAACTTTTTTAGTTTATTTTTGCAGAATTTAATGAACAATAAAAGAGTTTAAGACGATTGAAATACAAAGTATGTCCATGTATTTAATTACTGCAATAACCTTGTATTTAAGTAAGAATTAGCTAGTTACTATACATGGTTAGACTATTTTACAAATGTGTAGCCAAAATTAGATAATATCATTAAGCTCTTGAGAGGTTAACCCTCATAAAGTTTAATCAAAATAAAAAACGGTCAAATAACACTGTGCTCGGAATTGCCATATTGCTTCCTACAAGCGTGGCAGCCGGCGGGTAAATCTAATTCAATTTCGTTGAATGCAGTAGCACCACTGCACCACCACCGCGTTTTTTTTTTTAGATTAGCTCTTGTTTTCGAGATATACCGTTTGTTTCGAAAATGATGGTGGTTGCACAACATATATTCGCGTAAATGAAAAACGATTCAGTTTATTGAATAAATAAAAACAACGCATTTCCGCAATAAAATTTTCTTTAAATACGATTTAATCTTTTTCTTAATCTGCTTAGTCATTTTAGAGATATAAATGCTTTTTTAGCAATAGAACATTACTACATAAGTACGTACGTATGAGTGATATTTTATTAATGAAGCAGAAATATTACTCATACGTACCTACTTATGTTTTTGGTTACATATTCAATTTGGAAAAACAGAACAACTGAAGCACAACGAAGCCTATCATGAATGCAATATACATATGCTATTTCAAGACGCGAGAGCAGGTTCAGGCGGTTAAGAAAACAAAGACCGCTCAACTCAAGAAGAATGGTGATTGCAAGCATTACTACATGAAGATTGTTGTTAAGCTTAAGAAAATCATTCAAAATATGTAATTGCAAGTAGCAATTTGAAAAATTGTACAAATGTCATGATTTATTCAAAAGCGACAAAAAGCCGAGAGAAGTTGAAAGACGATTTTGTACGTTCTAAATGCCGCTTGAATGCCATAAAATAGTCCATTCAATGGGGAAGAAATCGCATATTTAGCAGTTATCGCACAAAAAACCCAAAATAATGCGTAATATTTCATTAAGACATGTAACAAGACAAGATAATAAAATATTGAGAAAATGTGGGCTATGAAATTTTGTCTACCTGGTAGTCTAGACTTTGGCCGTCTGACTATTAATCGAGTCGATTGATGCAGAAAGTTCACACTAAAATTTCTGAATTATGTTTTTGGCTTTAAAAAATGAGCAGTTTTTTTTAGCGGAATCCTTAATCCTTAACATGGGAAATAGTAAAGGCTAACCATGGTCAACAAATTCTTAACATCTTTATTTTTTTCTATACTTTCCGTTACAGTACCTCTTACGGACTATGAGACGTTATAACTTTTAACACATTACAACGCCAACAGAAAATGTTCTTTACCTGATTTTTTATTCTGTCAAATAAATGTCTTTAAGAAAGAAATATTTGGAATTATACTTTCTTATAAATACAATATCAGTAACGTAAAACTTTAAACAATCGTTTAAATTATTATTTTAATTAATATTTGTATTATTTTATTTTTATTAAAATTTAACATTTTTTATTTAAATAACATGTTTCAGAAATGGTATAACGTATGCTGAGGCTTTTTTTTGTATTGTAATTTATGAATGTTTTATGCAAATTAATGCATTATACCACTGAAATGCATACACCGCTTTGGTTGAACAAAAATATTTATTATTAATTTGAATGTCATAGAGAATACGATTAAATATTTATTTTTCATTGAAATGGAAATATTTTTTGTCACAATTAATTAATCGTAAAATGCGCTAAAAAAGTACACATTTTTTGTTTTAAAGCACTGTTTTGTTGGTAGATAATAAAAGTTATATTATTATAAATATTTAAAAGTTATATATATAGAGAATTTTTTTAAATATTAATGTAAAATATATTGTTTTAAATAGGTAATGAAATAGATTATGGTATTATTTAGGTGCTTTTAAAAAATTTTTCAAATTAGTTTTGCGACTTTTCAATCAGATGCCTTTAGCGAAATTCACTAATCTTTTTTTGTAGCAGTTGATAATCGTCACTACAGAAATTTCTTCTGAACTTGTAATTTTTATAACATTTATATACGTATATGGGGTATTCACAAAGTGTGCTATCATGTCATATTTTCATTTTAAAATGTCTTAAAAATAGAATGTTATTTTTCAAACAAAAGCTGTTTTAAAATAATAAAACTTTCCATGGTAGATTTTTATTTCTGTCGTATTTTAAAAATAAGTAAAATATAAAATTATTTCTAAAAATAACTGAATAACGTATTGCTATTTGCCTTATCCGCAATTTGCGTTCGCATACTGCTTGTTTTACTTAATAATTCAAAATAGCATATTTTAACATATTTAACAGTAAAGAAAATTATCTGGGTGCCTTTTATATATAAAATTTTTTAGAGATTAATGGAACCGTTTTTACATATTGCCGTCATTGGAATGAAACAGCAGCTACCATGGGAAAGATCGAAGATGAACGGTACCTTCTGCTATGTGCTTTAATTTTCCACCTATTCTTCGAAAACATCCTTTGACAAATCGTTTTAGACTGCATACCAAAAAAAATCAACAACCTCCGAAGCCAATAACTTCGATTTCCGTCGCAACATTCTTGTGTAGAATATATTAAAATTCTCCGAATCATACTGGAGCAAATAAATGAGTTCATAGGTATTCGTTAATCTAATACAAGCTTTTGTTAGCTTAAAATATTAGAGTATTTGAAAAGCAAAGGGGGTGCCGGACAAATTAATTTTCTTACACGTCATTCCAGTGCAGAGCCTGATAAAATACAAACAACACCAGATTCCGGTACCTAAACAGACATTAAGACTCATCTTACCAAGTTGAAAGAGGTTTTTGCAAGCTAACGAAAAATATGACGCTGAAGCCAAATCTCATCTGCAATTAAAATACAGATATTCTATGTGATGTCTATACTTCTTTACTGGGTCGAAGTAAGGTTCGAGGCAGTGAAAGCAATGAGAAATCATAAGGTTTTCACCAATAGATACCAGAGAAATAAAGGGTCCGCCAAATAATTTTTTTTTTTTGAAAATGCTATAAAAAAAAAACTACTGAATATTTTCTCAAATTTGTTTTTTTATTTGAAAGTGCAATCCTTCCGGTTAATAATGGAAAATAATTTCAATCAAATGGCTGCCTCCGCTGGCCATGCATTAGCCTACATGATCGGACCAATTGTTAAGCACACTATCGATTGTGTGTGTGCAGCTGTATTTCACCAATGGCTTAACGAATGTTGTCCTTTAAAGCGTCAATTGTCTCTAGCTTGTTGGTGTAACACTTATTTTTACGGAAACCCACAAATAATAGTCCAACGGTGTCAAATCGCAGCTCCGAGGTGGCCAAATGACATCAGCTCTGCGGCTGATAATGCGATCTTCAAAAACAGGGCGCAAAACATCGGGTGTAGCTTCGGCTGTGTAGCACGTAGCGCCGTCCTATTGAAACCACATGTTGCTAATATCCTCCTCTGCAATTTTTGTGAACAAAAATTCGTTCTACATGGCCTGATAACGATCGCCGTTGACTGTAACGGCCACACCTTGCTCATTTTCGAAGAAAAATGGCCCAATTATGCCATCTTGGGTGTATCGGCTTTTCAAAGTATGCGTGCGGGTTTTCTGTACCACAAATACGACAATTTTGCTTGGTTACATACCCGCCAAGATCAAAATGAGCTTTATCTGAAAAGATGATTTTTTCGGCAAAATCGGCATCTTCTGTAAGTCGATCGCAGGCCCACTTAGCGAAGCGAAAACGCATTGGACATAACCATATTCGTTCAGCGGAAGGATAAAACTAAGTATCCGTCAAATCAGAAATAAGCTAAGTGTTACCATTTACGAAATAAGCACTAGTTGAAAAAAAAACGTTAGATGGCGGACCCTTTACAAAATTCTCCGCATATGGTGGCATCAACACGCTAGCGAATATATTGATTTGGAGATAAGTTTAAGAAAATGAAATACGAAACTGTGCTTGCTCTGGCAACATGTAGATTATGCGCCAAAAGAACTGCAAATTTTTTGAGGTGAAGATCGTATTAAGCCAATTTTTAATATTCTGTTTTGAAGTGACCGTACTACCATGAAAGCCTGGTTCATTGTTCTTGCAGTATGTAGCCTGCACATCTGATCGCATATGGCGGAAATATCTGGCCAATGAACGCTTATAGTGAATCAATTGTGTTCAGTGCAGGACACCTGTAACAGTCTAACTTGATTTAAGCGCTTAGTAATAGATGTGAGCTTTATGATCTTATCAAATAAAAAACTCGTAATCCACATTTTTACGTTATATATACACTACACAAATCACACTTGTCTTCTGTTTAGCAGAACTATAAGTAAAAAAAAACAAATATAGTAACAAAATCAAATACCATTTTTGATGCCAACATATATTTCAATCTTAGTTATTTGCCTTAAAATCTGTGGCTCGTCTTAATATATTTCTTTAGGACTTACTTGATCAATATATTTAGTTATTCCTTATGCTGATACAAATACCTCACAGATATAGAAAGTAATTACATTTTATCTTAGTAGAAAACTAAATTCATTAAAACAATGCCAAAAGCGGTCTTAATTACACTAATTTTTTTTCTTTACATTGTCTTTTCCAATATTTGTTTTCCAAATATGAGTTTGTAATTGTGCATACCAGATATTTTTATTAGCTTAAGGGAAGAAAAATATAAGGAAAAATATATAAAAAGAGCACATGCCTAGAAACATGGAATGCATGTCACAGATAATGGGTAATATATTAACCCATTGCTAAATTTATCTGAGCCAAAAATTTACAGGCTTAAAAACAACTTTAAAATTACTTACTCATGCTTAACGATCAATAATTACACTCTGTAGCTATTACAAAGTTTAAACAAAAAATAAATCTGGAAAAACTTTATAGAGGGTTAAGCCACGTTTATTTGCATGAATAAGCTAAATAAAAACAAAAAGTATACGTTAGTAAGTGTAGTGTAGCCAAAATGTATGAAATAGATTTTGTCATTGTTTTCTGTTTTCGTTTTTGCTGTTATAAAACACGTATTACTGCAATTCATATTCACCAAAGACATTCAAATAAAACGCAATAAAGCCATTTTTACATAAATCTTCCCTCAAGCCGAACAAAGTTAAAGGCAGAATATTAAAAAGGAAACCAACAATGAAAGCCAAGGAAACTAAGAAAAAATATTTTTGGCATTTTTATTAACAAGTTTCCTTTAGTGGCATTTGTACTTTTTCGCATTGCTCCCTAAGTCGTAAGTCCTCACCATTGTTTGAAAACTACATCTTGCTATAGTCGGCGCGTTATTAAGAAGTTACAACAAAGAATTTATCACGACATATTAAAACGAATTCAAAAAGGTTCAAATTGATCTAAAATGTGTTAAAATATTTTTTTGTTGAGCTTAAATGAATGAATGAATGAAATATTTATATAATAAATGAAATTAATTATTGAAATTTTTTAGACGAGTGAAAATAATAGTAATCATGTTATTGAATTTAAATTGGGTAGAATAATTAACATTTTAACCCTCGAAATGTGTTTTAAATAAGACATCGAATTTGCAATATTTTATTCCATCTTTTAACAACACATAATAGATTTCCAAAAAAAATTGATTATATTCGCAAATGTAAATTTATGTAGTCAAACTTAACGATGTTTTGAGATAAAAATTAGTAGGAGTGCACTTAATTGCAACAAATAGTTTTTAAAACATCAGTAGAAACGAGAAAGTGTCAGAAGGACAACAAACTTAAGCGGATTGCCTTTAGTCCATTTCTTGCAAGTTACATAGTTGCAAATTTATGACAAAACTATAAAAACTGCAATAGAAACACGCTCTAATAAATAAGAATAAAAAAGAAAACGACAAAAGTTTAAGAATTTGACTTTTAATATCATTACTCAGAACAAAAACCTTCAGTGCAAATCAATGCAATAGAATTTTATACATAACAATACGACTGCTTGAAATTTTGTACAAATCGAAATATTTACCCAAAAAAAATGGAAAAGGTAGACGAAATTTGTGCTGGCGGATAAGCCATATTGATGCAGAAATCAGAGTGAATTGGCTTCAAAGAAAGACAAAGTGGATTTTTTAGCCAATAAAGTCATGGCAGAATAACTAACATTGACTACATTCGGAAGGATAAAACAAGAAATAAGAAAAAGTTATATTTCAACAGGATAACACAAGGAAAATACATGAATTAGGCTACGAATTACTATCTCATCCAATCTATTCTCCAGATTTACTATTGCTTGCTCGAAAACCTAAAGAAATGGTTCAAATGGTTGGTCAAAGTATATATAGAGCTCATTCAGTATGTCCAGAGCTTATATATTTATTTTAATAAGAAATAGGCTAAGGTTGTAGGCGTGATTTAATTTATGTGAATGTAAAAATCTTATAAGCAGGTGTTAATCAAGTTGCTGCTAAACTCTAGTAATTGCTGCCAACTGCGTTCATAGCTGTGAAGTCATGTAGCTGTGAAGTCTACATATGTGTTTAAACAAATCAATAAATTCCATTAGAAAGCATTTAAATCGATATTTGTTAAGCGACTGAATTATTATCTTAAATATTTTTTTTATTTTATTGATTTAAAGTAAAATTTATAAGCAGCTGGATTAAATTAAAATTAGTTACTAAAATTGCTAGATCAGTAGATTGTTATGTTCAACATCAAAGCGTTCATGTTCATCCCATAAAATACGTCATATTTTGGCTCCACATTGCGGTTGAAAATGTAGGAAATAAGGTGTAGAGTTCCAATGTTTTAGATTACTTCCCTATGTTGAAGTGGAACTTACTAAACTTTTTAGTTCAGCTTGCCACATGTTGGGCGCCAAATATTGTTATGTTCTCCATATCGTTCAATCTTCTTAGGCACCTTTACGGGCGCCAAATATTTCTTATGGTATGAATCAAATAGACATCCACTACAATGTGTAAAACTGAAGATGTTAAGGAATATCTACAATTTTTTACTCTATTGACGATATTGCTCTGTTTTAAAAAATAGGGAACGAATGGTAGCCATTGAAAACCACCATCGGTCAGTCGGTTGGATGGGTTCTTGTTCTCTTTATTTTCTCTTGCCTTAGGGTCTACTTCGAACAGAAAATATTGTTATTATAGATTCCCCAAATCAACTAAATAAATAAATTATGAACTGGAAATTGATCTTTAAATAAAAGATGTAAATAGAACCCAAATAGACCAATTAAAATATCAGACGCTATTATAAAGGACAATCGTAAAAAGAGAGTTTCAAAAGCTATAACAAAACCTATTCTTTCCCAGGTGGATTGGAAAGAAACACGCCTCTTTACCCACAGTTTCTTTAAGTTTGTTTTCTTATTCTTCTGTTCAATGGATGCTTAAGCCACTGTTGTTGTTGTAATGTAGCTAGCTAGCAAAATAAATGACATAGTAATTGTTGTTGTTGTTTTTTTTTTTATTCCTATTTTTTCCAATTTTGTGTCTACCTGAAGATTTGCTTACTATTTTTAATACAAATTGTTAATTAGATATTTTATTAATAATTCATAGATTATTTTTCCTTTCCTTTTACAGTGGTGGCTAAAGGAATAAGGCCATCATGGAAATAAATTCAATAGAGTTTCTCTCCTTTCTTCCTCCTTAGCACACAATCCCCAATACAACAGCCTATATTATATTTCCATATACCAAATAAAATGAAAAGGATATTTACCTTAAACCAAAGTGAAACGAACGTAATATTTCTCTGGGTACTTAGTCCGTGATGACGCAATCTTCCTCTGGTCACCCTCATGAAACCTCAATATATTTCTAGAGGAATTACTTAAAAAAAAAACTCTTAAGATTTTTGTAAAACGTAAATTTTTTATTTTTTAAACAATAGCTACCTAAAGTGTGCAATAATAGTAATTTGTCAATAATATATTTTCTCAGTAATAAAATAATATAAATTTTTCCTCTACATAGCATTGTAGCTAAATAATATTAATGTATTAAAATTAAAACAAAACCATATGCAAACCACACAGCAAGAAGTACAAAAAAAATGTATATTTTCAAAGAAAATATTTTATAATAATGGAAAATGAAATAAAATAGTAAATATAAATAGAAAATCAAATTATTATCAAAAAGATAAAGAGAATAAAAACAATAAGAAGGAAAATATAAAAAATATCAAAAACTAAAATGTGCCATAATCTTCCACTACATGATTTTCCCTTTTAGAGGGCGTCCCAAAATTTACGCAAGATTTGATAGTGTCACCATTTGTGCAGAAAACTACTGGCAACCCTAAAAAAACAATTCGACAGCTGACAGTTTAGGTTTAGTTAAAATGTGTTTTATTTATTGAACAATATAAAAAAAAAAAAAAAAAAAATGAAAGCTTGGATGCAAATTTTTTGAGCAAAATCATTCTAACCGTTGAAGCATATTTTCACCTTAGTTTCTTAATCGCCAAAATTGCCACGGTTAATTTAACATCATTAGACCTCTTTTTATAGGGTTATTTGAAATTACAGGTCTATGTCAACAAAACCACAATCATACGTGTAAGAAAGGAGGAGATTCAAAGCTGCATCAACGAAATTCAGCCACATATATACAAAATGGTCATAGAAAATTTCGACAAACGAGTGCGTATGTGTATGCAAAGCCGATTGCCCGATGTGTTACTCCATAAATGACCCTATTCTATGTGCTTTATGATTCAATAAAAAAAACAACAATCAAAAGACTAAAAACTGTGCTTTCTATTTAATTAAAACCTTGCATTATTTTTGGAGCACCCTATATTTAAACAAGCTATTTATTAACTTGACTGTGTATTTATCGCATATTTTCATTATTTCCCCAATATTTTAGAGTGCCAGATCCTAAGAACACGTCTGAGTGGTCATTAAACTGAACTCTTTTATCTGATAACTATTTTCTAAAATAGTAGGCACATTTTTAATATTTTATATTATTTATTTTATTTTTTATATTTTTTGGTTCAGCATTTTTTCTTGAGTTACAAAAGTTGTAATTTTTTGTGATTTCTTCGATAAAAAAAAAACTTATAAACAGGTATACATATGTACATTTTTGTTTCTCATTTAGTGAATTTTTTTCTATTAAACAATTTGCACACTAACAAATATAAAACTTTCTTATTTATCATGAGCATTAACGTCCACCACTGATTTGATTCATTCACAATATAAATTTTATTTTGTTTTATACTTTTAAAAGAAAAGTGTAAAACTTATTGCATACCATAATTTAATATTCTACTTTTGAAAACGAAAATAATAAAGAAATAATGTGAAAGAGCAAAAACATAGAGAAACAAATAAAATAAATTACTACTCTGTCATTCTTGGTAACTTTTATAAATTACATGTAGTATAAGAAAAAAATTGCAATACTTTTTCTCTAAAATAATATTTCAGAAGCAAAAATAATAGACAAGTTTACTGTTTTTGGGAAAAATACAAAAAATAAACAATTGAAAATAATTTCACAAAAAGTTCCAGGATTTCATTCAGAAAATTAAAATCACAAGTTTATTCATCTAAGTCTTGGTTGTCCTTTTTAAGTTATCCCCATCGACTACAACACCCATATGCCAGCGCTTGATCCAATCGTCGAAAAATTTTTTATATTCGGTTTTCGATATGTCAATCAGTGCCTTCTGCGATTTTTCCATTATTTCCTCTCGGCTGCTGAAAAGCTTTCCCAGTAATGGTTTTACCTCGATTAAACGGAAGGAAGTCACAGAGAGCTAAGTCAGGTGAATTCAGTGGCTGTTGGATAATATATGTTGCTACTGATGCTTCTGTGCGACGGTGCACTATCATGGTGCAAAATCCACGAGTTTTCTGCTCACAATTCTGGTCTCCTTCGGCGAATTGCTTCACATCACATAACGTCCAAATAATACTTTTGTTTACTGTCTGGCCTTGTGACAAAAATTTATGATGCACTACACCGTTGTAATCCATGAAAACCGTGAGCATTGCTTTTTTGTTGACTGAAAATGATCTCGGCTCATTTGGTAAACGCTATTCACTTGTCTGATGTCTGGACTGTATGTCGTACTCATAAACCCACGTCTCGTCTCCAATAATGATGCTTTTGATGAATGCGGGATCGGACGCAGCCTCGCAAATCATATCTTTTGCGACCGCAATATGGTAAAAATTGTAGACAAGCTCCAACACACATAGATATAGATGTACTTTTGGCTATGTAGCTTTCGCTAGTGTCAAGCTGTGATACTAAGATTAAGCAGGAATATCAACAATAGATGTACCAACTAAACAAAAAAAAAAAAAAAAAAAACAATCCGGAACGATGAGACCGCCACACGGGGGCTATTCCCGCAAATTTTATATTTTGATTGATGTTTTTGTCACCAACTTTGCTGCTGCACGACGGAAACTCAAATCATTAACCAAAATGTCTTGGACGAATTCATTGGCAATATTCAAGACCTCCGCTATCTCTATGATGGTTGATTTGAAGTTATTGACCAACATTTCTTTTACTTTATCAATGTTTAAGTCACGATTCGATATCGATTTTCTGCCACTGCGTTCATCATCCTCGATTTAGTCACAATCACTTTTAAACCGCTTGTGCATATGGTAAACGACCGTTTTTTTTAGAGAATCGTTGCCGAAGCACTTTTCTAACATTTCCAACGTTTATACACCATTAAATCCGTTTTTACGCAAATTTTAATACAAATTCGTTGTTGTAAATTTAAATCCATTTCTAAAATTAAAAAAAAAAATCGCCAACACACATATAGAGAAATGATTACTTGGCTACATAGCTTTTGCAAATGTCAAAATATGACGCTAGGATTTAACGTGAATATCAACAACAGATATACCAAATTAACAAAAAAAAAGAACTGAAATCGGATCGATGTGACCGCCACCCGGGGGTAATTCCGGGAACCTTTTGAATAAAAGTATAACTTATTCGTTTTATATATATAAAAAAGTTGTAATAAATTTTAAATCGAGTTTTCTTTATTTTTGTGTAGAATTAAAATTTAACATATTGAGTTCGGATTTTACATTTGACAATTACTGTTTTGTTTGACTACTAAGTCTTACGTTTAATCATAAACGGCTCTGCACTAATTGCGAAAAAAAGGTAAACAACTTTTGGTGTAGTATCTCTTATATTAAAGCTTCAATGCAAATAATTTATTTTACTATATAAGTCATAAAACAAAAAGTAGTTTTAAAAACAAAGTTATTCACGGCGAGCTCGTAACCGTCGCGACCAAGGACACATATGTATTGGTGTCTTCTATTTAATAGTACTAGATAAAGATGAAAAAGGGAGAAACAAACAATGTGGTAATATTTGTCAAGCGATATATACGATGGTTATATAAACAGCAATTAGAAAGTAGGATGACATTCAGAAACATAATGGCAAAATTTGGATTAACTCATTAAAAATATTGTTAAGAAAATTAGGTTGAGAGCCCCTATCAGTTACAATATCGCTAAAAAATAAACAAAGTTACAAAAAGAACTACCTACTTGCTTACAAATAACCAAGTCGACAACAATATGAGCAGAAATGTTGTAAACAAGAATAAAAAACAACAACAAGCAAGCAGACAACTAAACAAATAAGAAATACGACAAAAACGCAGTAACCACTGAAACAAACAAGTAGATGTTTACATTCGCATGGCTTTATAAGAACTATATACGAAGTAAAGGAAATAAAAGCTTCATAAGAACTATAAGGAAAGTAAAGGAAAGAAATGGAATCTATCCGAAATATCGAAAGTATCGAGAGTTTTCGAGGTATTGTTTACACAGCCATATAAAGTTCACATCGATGTGGACAGCGAGTAGTGTTTAAGTAAAGTAAACTTAGCGCGAAGAGAGTTTATAAAGAGTAAACTTGCGAAGTGAGTCGTAATCGTATTCAAGTTGTAATACCAATTTAATTGGAGCTACCTTAGCGAGAAGATAACTCTGGTTAGAAAGGTTGTTATCGAACCTAAGTTATAACAATGATAGGGTTGGAAGATTTCTAGGTAGAGAGATCTGTCGAGTAATTGTTTTTGTTTACAAACTTGTAAACAGAAAGAGTATTTAAGATTGGAAATTGTTACTGCTCCTGAAAAGGTTACGAGCATTGTAACACAAAACTGTGTTAATTGAACCAAACACAAGTTGCCATTTTTCAATTTATCTGGTAACAAACATAATTTCCACCAAAAAATATTAAATTTAAAATTACACCAATATGTTGTATGTAATTTATTCAATTATTTAACTGGATCAGAGAGGGACTGCGACATAGAAAAATCAATTTTGTCAATAACTTAAGCAATGTGCCCCATTGAAATTTATTTAATAATTTTAGATAATAGGAATACTATGCAATACTACCAATGCAGACAAAAATTAAATTTTAAGTTCGGTATTAAATTTGAAACTCCACGCATTTAAGAGGTAACTTTTCTTGTCCTTTTGCCTAGAGTTGTAATTACGACTTCTTGTCTGTATTGACGAAATTTGTTATAGGTTCCTTTCAATCGTTTGTAGCTCATAATAGATAGCACACTCCTAGTTTCAGCAAATAAAGAGCAAGTGTTTTCGGCTGGTTGATTGTGCTGTTGATTGTGATTACAATTTTCATGCAGCAATGTATCCAATTAATTCTCATTGTAATTGCCACCACTAGATTTTCGCTGAGCTGTTTTAAAAGCTGTTTTAAAATCTTTCTGAACCCTTTTTTAATTATCTTTTATACTTGAGAAAAACACAGATATGTATATCTAAATGCTACTTAAACGAAATATATATCAACTAAAATGTTTGTTTCTCTTCTTTCTAATACCGCTGAGAAACTTAATGTTGGATAATGTTCAAATAAGTTATAAGCTCATAAGATCATGAAGGAAGGAGAAACAGGGTTTTTACCCGTATCTCAAGAAGAATAATTTTTGAAGGTATTTCAAAAATTTCAAAAGCAGATTCTTATTGTACTCGATATTTTCTATCAGAAAAATAGCATAATAGCATTACACCCCTGGAGTTATTTACTTGCATAAAACATAACAAAACAACACAAAAATTCTAATAATGTTGGTCTGATTTTCAAGCAACATCGGGTATAACAAAATTACTATCGTTGGAAACTAGACATTTAATATAAAATTTCGCTTGTGACCTCTTGAAGGAAAATTATCTAGGCCAAATAAAATATAAAATTTTTTAGTAAGAAAAAATTCGATTTTTTATACTGGTCGACAAGCCGTCGTACTATTTGAAATCATGTAGTTCAGCGTTAGTATAACGACAAGTATATATGTTTAAGCCTAAAAAAGTAATAATAAAAAAATTGATGGCATTCATAGTTTACAATCACTCAAAGTTGTTGGGAAAAAGAAAAGTTTTATAAATATTTTTTTTTTTAGTTTAAAGTTTGATGGTGCGTCCCTCGTAAAGCACGAAATAATAATAAAAAATTAAAACAAAAAATTATTCCTTAATTCCCATTTTTATAAATGGGACGTTGTTCGGGCTGCTCCAGTGTGCAATGGCACAATATTCAAATTCATTTCTAAAGAAAAAAGAAAGAAAAAAGAACTGGCCATGGCGTGTTCTGAGATCGATACTTTCGAACGACGTCCTATTATTGGTGTCCCAATTGCCTCGTTTACGCTGGATGTTATCAGGTCAGTGCTCAATATCTTTAACGATATGAGAGCACGTGGTATTGCAAAGTTCTACTGAACCGACCTCGATGAAAAGAAGACTAAATGTCTTGTCTCCCTAAGTCGTATGGCCATCCATGGCACAATCGCGGTCCTCACGGGGCATCCCCTCGAATGATTTTTGCAGGAATTGTAGTTCTGGAGAGGAGAAGGATACTGTTTTTCGCCTTATGCGTCAGTGCCCTTGCTACCAGACAACGAATAATTTTGCCTTATATTTCTTGCATTCCTTGACTTAACTTTCCAGAATGAAAGTCATGGCGAGACTTATTTTGGAGTCAATATATTTTCCGTGGAGACCGTTTGATCCCCGGATTAGCATCTATACTTTTGGCATAACAATAGGCCAAATCTCTGGCCTAATCTCTGGACTCGTTCTCTAGGGGGTCTACCACCCTAACTAATCTTACTTTTCTATTTCATACAAGGACTAAGTGAAAATACATGACAAATATTTACCATAGAAAATGTCATCTAAGCTCATAGGTAAAGTTTTACGCTCTTAATGAACAGAGCTAAAGTTTAACGAAAATAATATTATGAGTCTCAACTACCATCTTTGTAAATTTAATTTAATTTATGTGCCTAATTCTGTATGGCATCAAAAAATCGGCTAAACCAACGATATTAAATTTCTGCAATTTTCTTATTTTTTTTACAACAAATAACTTTTGTTCTATTTTGGTTTCATTACACATAATTGCACCTGTAAACTATTAGTCTTGTAAAGTTTTTTTCTCTGCTTTCTTGACACTTGTAATAATGGTCTTTTGGGAGCTTAATTTTACTGGTTTCTTTCTTTAGCAATTTTTTTCGTATTCTACCTATGTTCTTACCGTGTTTACAGAAATAGTTATTTTTTATATTTTAAAGACGTATAGTTTAGTGTATATACATTATGTGGTATATAGAAAGTGGCGATTAAATTTAATGCAATATATTAAACCTCAAATACTATTTCATTTTTTCAAATGTTTTGAAAATGTA
The DNA here is from genome assembly GCA_023159175.1 of Wohlfahrtia magnifica. Lineage (NCBI taxonomy): Eukaryota > Metazoa > Arthropoda > Insecta > Diptera > Sarcophagidae > Wohlfahrtia > Wohlfahrtia magnifica. The sequence goes on from JAKWBJ010000005.1 coordinate 469,393, forward strand.
GTGTTAATAACAAGAAATTCTTTTTCAAATTACTTTAGTGTATGTGTTAATTAAATTAAGCAAAATGTAGTATAACGTATGCTCAGATTTTCTGTTCTCAATTTCAGTTTAGAGAACTAAAAAGATATCCAAATATGTGTATGAAAGAAAAATACTGCAAAAAAGAACTTATCTGTATATTGTTAAATAAATTAAATACACTCTTGTTATAAACTGGTTCATGAGCTACCCACTCAAGGGTATGCAGTCCAGTTAATAAACTTTTTGAATAAAACAAGAAAATTTATAGGTTTTCAAATAATTGTACCAAACGATGTTACAAAGAATAACACATGCTCTAAATGATAAACATTTTTATTGAAATTTATGCAAACTGTGTTACTAAAAAAACATCCCCTACGTATAAAAGAATAAACTGTTATATAGATACTCGTACATATGTTTGCTCAGCTCGTTTAGAGGCGTACTCTTTAGCATGTTTTTATTTGAATGGATGATATTAAATAGAGTGTGTCCCAAATTTAAGCCAAAATTTCAATTAAATAAACAAAAAAGCCAAGAAACAATTTTAATTCATAAATAACTTCATCATAAAAATAATATTTTAATAACTCGATAGTTTTGTGAGATGCATGTAACACTATTTAATAATTATTGTACTGATTTTTATGCCCAAATTCACAGTCATTAGTTATTCAATGATGAGAGTCAATTACATTGTATTCAGCCATTATACTATGCAACAAATGGCAAAAAAATTTCTGAGCTTGGATAACCACTATATTTTTTTGATGCGCTGTGGTCGTCGTACTTCAAAAATCACCAGCATTTCAGATTCTATTGACAATTTTTTTCAATTTTTTTCTAAAATGTGAGATTTTTGAATAGGCTGCTTTTCATAACTTTGATATATTTAACTCGATTTCGTTAATCCATATGTTAATATATGCCAAATTATGCCAGCTTAAGCCATTCCATTATCATTTTTTAATATAACCCGTAATTTTGGAGTTATTGAGAAACAAATCATAAAATTATTATATTATCCATTGGTAGGCTAAGTTGGTAAGAGCATTGAATAGTGAAGCCACACAAGGAGGGGTCCTCTCGTCTTTGCTGTGAAACATCGCTCTAGAAGGGCTGTTGGGGAATCTGCAGCGATGTGGTTTTAGGGTCTTTGGTTATGCGGATGACCTGGCCATTTAAGTGTCGGGTATCGATCCGTATACCCTCTCATCGAGGTGTATTCAGGCCCTCAAACTTGTTATGGAATAGTGCTTATCGTGCGGTTTAAGCGTCAACCCTTCTAAAATGAAGTTGATGCTCTTTACCAGATGATACCTGTATTTAATATGCCGAGACTTGGTGGTATTCAACTCTACCTGTCCACAAAAGTAAAGTATTTAGGGGTTACTTTTGACTATGAATCTATTTGCGTAAAATTTGGAGACTCTTTCTGTTACTATTTTGAAGATATAGACAAGTAAATATTACCTTTGTATAGGCGTGGCATCGTCCAGTTAGAATTTTTGAAATTTATGTAGCCTATAGTGCATTCCAGAGAGATACTTTAGGATTCATGAATATCAGTTCAGCAATTTAGCTACCTATTAGGCACAAACAAAAAAATAAACATACATACATATACACATTAAGTTTTATATATTTTAAATTTCATTTTGATTTTGTAGCCAAAAAAGTAGAAATAAGCCTTAATTTGCTACAACAGCAAAAGCAGTCGTGTAGCTGTGTTGTTGCCAAATAATCGTATTCATATTAACGAATTTATTTATTTAATAAATAGTGTTATTATTTATGTGTCCCCTGACCTTGCGAGTAATATATCCAAACAGCAATAGTTCCAGAAATAGTTTTTCGTTCATGGAATTTGTTCCTTTGCTTCACCACATACCGCAATTACTTTGCAGTCTATCATGAACAAGACTAAAGATAATAAATTTTTTAAAATCCATTGTATTTTACTTTATAAGATATTTTAAATAAAAACGGACTTAAATGTCTTCTTCAATAGCCAATAGGCAAGTATATTTGCCAAACGAGAAATGGTACTTAGGAGGACATAAGTGGCAAAAGTAAAACAAAAAATTTTATCGTTCAGCGTAAATATTTCAATTGTATTGAGCTGCCATTTTTTTAACCATTAACGGCCATATGCAAAAAAAATCTAAAAGTAGACTTGTAGTGTACGTTAGTTACCTGCTGAACATAGTTTCCAATATCAATTGGTTCCGGTAATGTGGCGTTCTGGAGAATTCTGAAATTGTGGGCGTTGACTAAGAATTTATTAGCTTGAGTACACTGTTTCGTACTTTTTTGATGGCTTAGAGAATCAGAATAAGCCTTTTTGAAAACAACAAATATTTGGTTGCCTGAACTTTTTATAACAGATAGTATCAGGGTGAAGTGTTTTATTAATTTACTGCAAACAAATCTTTCACCACCGGTGACATTTTGACCTACGGCCTCATGCAGTAAAACTTGACAAACTATAACTTTCTTAAAGGTCTAATTATTAAAATTAAATCGGTTTTACCGGTAACATTCTTGTATTATAGATACAGTCTTATAAGATTCCATACGATTACACACGAGTACATCCAATTCTGGTTTTAGGCGGTTGATAACGTTCCAGAAAAAGTCGCGCAAAAATCATATATAAAAAAGATATGAAGTACATAGAAAAGAAGGGGATAGATTCCATATCGTCCAACCCTTTACAAGATATGTATTTAAAAATAAATGTTTCATTAAAAAAATAACTTTATGAGAGTTTTTTTAAAAGCCAATTTTGTACATTTAGTTTATTTAATAAAAATGAAATTCAAATCTCAAAGTAATATAAATATAAAATTGTCGCAGATAGAAAATGAAAACTAGTACAAGAAAACAATAAAATGAATGAACAAGTGTTACATAAGCCAAATCATAAAGCAAATTAAAAATAATCAAAAGTCTATAAATAACTTTTTAAAAACCTATAAGATAAGATGTGTTCTGAAATTGCGGTTAATAAAAATATTTTTTTTATTGAACTTTCAATCAAATAGCTTTTTCAAACCGTGCTAAATCCAGTTTTTTTTAGACCTTGTTGTTATAAAATCGTGTAAAAATAGAATTGAGTGTATATACCATTTTGGGACAATAACTAATCCATACCAAAAATTTCATTATTACATTTTTTTCTTTATTGCTAAATTATAAACTTTAGCTGAAAGTACAAAATTGTCTTCTTAACCTCTAACTATGAATTTCTCTTTCATAGAAATATAATAAAGTTCAACTTTTTTACTTTTTTTGTTTGTTTTTCATTCAGACAAACTGTTCTTGTTGCATTAGTTTCACTTTCAAAAATATATGGGGAAAGTTCATTGTACCACTACAGTTCGGATTAAGGCGGTTAAGCGTACAGAAGAAGTTTAAAGATGGTGCTTATTTATATTTCCAAAGTGAACAGAGAAAATATGGAAACGCAAAGTGGAGTTAAAAAAAGTTGTTTGCACGAAATTGAATGTTAAGGTGTTAAAAGGATTAGACTTAACTATTAAAGACAAAATATAGTATTTTTTGTGAGTAAGGAAAGTATGAATATGAGAATTTTTAAACTTGTTTTGAATTTAAGTTTTAACAAAAAACTTTAACTTTGTCTATTTTTTTTTACTATTATTCTACTAAAAATAAAAGAATTCAAAAACACGTAACTCTATGAATTTTTTTTAATACACATACTATGGAATCTTAACCAAAAGTAGTTCCTGTACATACAAGTGTCTTCTATATAAAAGAGTATATAAAATATAAGACCTATCTATATATGCAGAGTCACGTTTTCATTGTCAAGTTAATTTTAATAAGGAAAATTAGTTTTTATTACTTTGGCAATAAACACAAAAATTCATGATGTAATCGTACGAAAAAAAAAAATATTAAGGCAACTAAATACTGACAAAGAGTACAAATTATATATACAAAACAAATACGAATGTATCAATAATGGTTATATCGATTCATATCTTGACATAACAGCAAATGTCTTACACAAATAGGTACATTGTGCTTCGCTTATGGTTATTCTTGATTGAATAAAAATTTAATTGAACGAAATTGAATAAGCCATTTCAAAGTTATCAAAAGATGTATGAAGCAGCGTCTTTAAAAATCTCACAATTTAGAAACAAAATTCTAGAAAAGACTTATCCATAGAATCTGAAATGCTGATGATTTTTGAAGTTAGGTGACCATAGCGCATCAAAAAAAGATAACAGTAAAACAAGAAACGCAACTAAACGCAATTTAAACGAACTCAAATGTTCTAATAAGGTTAAAACATAACAATATATATTATTTTACGTAATTTTTTAGAGAATTATAAATTGAATGAATTAAGTACCGCCACAAAAATTCTAACATAATTTTTTAAAACATGATATCCTTTCTCAGTGTTGCATATGATTGTAAAAGAGTACAAAAAAGGCAAAGGGCATGAATGTATTATATGTTTTGGTAGAAAAGAATGCGCCATTAGTATTGCTGAAAAAAAAGAATTATTTCAATATTATTCTCAAAGTTTTATTTTCTATTGAATTTTTTATGCTGCAATATAGTTGTCAAAAGAAAGAACATGAAAATAAACAAAAATATACAAAAAATTCTAAAAAAGCGCCTGCATCAATCAAAGTTTTTAACAGAACAACGACATGAAGTATACGAGCAATATTTTATATGGTTACCATTCCACACAACTTCAACTGTAAAGGCCACCAAATAATAAAAATTGTAAACTTAAACATTATTTTGAATATTTCATGAGCTATTTTTTGAAGGAAAAAAAGTACTGTATGACCTGATATTTTATGCTGACATAAATTTATAACTGGAAATTTATATTGAAAAATTGGTTTCCAAATATATTACATCTTTTAAATAAAACTCATTTAACCCTCTACCGCATAATAATGTTTAAGAAATATTTTGAACAATTGTATACATTTTCTTTTATATTTATGTATTATATATTTATATATATATATATATATATATATATATATATATATATGCTGTATATATGCATATATATATATATATATATAGCTGTCCAAAATAACGGTGCATAATAACTGTGCGATAAGGGGTTAATTTAATATTCATTAGATCGTATTTTGGTTAAAATAATAGCAAAACCCGAACAATAAACAATTTGTAGAACAATATTATATAAATTTAAAAAAGAGAAGTAACTTCGAGAGCTGAAACCTTAAAAATTTGACAAATATTTAAGTGTTTAGTGTTTAAGTTTTATTAACGGGGTTTTAAGTTATAATAACGATGAAATTTTTGCTTTTTTTCTTTTTCCAGCTATAAAGGAGATGTCAATGTCAAAACCAGTAAGGTTTACTATTTCACCGTGAGTAGAGCAACAAATTTCATTGAATTTTATTATCAAAATTCTAAACGTGTGCGAAAATTCTTTCCTAAATTACGCCCATTTTATGGTCGTCATAGTGGTTTTAGGCTAAGTGGTTACGCTAAAAAACAGACTTGGCGAATTTATTGTGTAGAGCAGCCGAAGGCAGTGTTAGAGCTGACAATGCTTCCTGAAAGATGCACTATACCAAAATAGGAGCCCATCGATGGACCACCTTCGGCGTATAGGTGGGCAACATTTACATGAAATAATCATTGAAAAATAAATCGCGGACACACATTAATCGCCCCAATTAAGAAATATTATTTAGAACACTAACCAAATTAATAAAATTAATTTTAAAATTGCATGCTGGTCGTGCTGAGTACAAAATAAATACAAAAATGAAAATGGGGGGACGCGTTATCTTCTTATATATAGAGTGTCGAAAATTAACGCAAGATTTGAATTTGTTTCCATTTGTGTAGTAAAGTTTTGGAAACCCTAAAAAAAAACAATTCAGCAGCCTACAATTTATTGTTAGTAAAAATAAAGCTTCTGAATATGGTCTGAATGACTTCACATACAATGCATATCATCAGTCAAATCGTGGACTGAATTGGCCAAGAGTGCATGGTAGCTCCCATACAAGCTAAATATTGTTTTTTTGTGTATTGTTAGAATGGCTAAAGAGGAAGTTTCTGAATTTAGTCTTAATAACTTAGAAGTCAATAAAAATCATCAGTCATAAGACGGGCGGAATTGAATAAGTGGTCATGGCCATATATAGTAAACAATAATTTTTATACCTCTTGGGAACGGTAAAGCTAGAAGTTTATAAATTTGGTTCAATCCATGGCATGGACAATACACATCATCAATTATTATTTAAAACAAATGAAACAAGTAAAACAGAAGTGATTTTAGTGAAAGAAAGTTAAATCAGTTTTTTTATTATTTTTTTCTCCATTCACGGTAATCTGATGCATTTTTCTGTAGTCACTCCCATAACACCATCTTTATTCTTTGTTATATAACTCATCGTTATAAGCAGTTGCACACATCGTTCAGTTCCTATAGCTTAACTTTAATATTTGAATTTGAACTGGAAAGGAATTAAATGATGAAAAATGTTGAGAAATAATATTTGAAGTAATAGTTAAGGCAACAAATAAGAACCACAACAGATTTTAGTTAGTTTTCTATATAATAAAGAAAATAATAAATAACATCTTTTCTCTACTATGGCGTTGGTTATAAACCAGCAGTGAGCTTTTCATAAAACAGCTGTTGACTCTGAATTCACATGTATTGTTTTGCTCTTGCTTTTAGTTGTCAATGTAACAGCGACGAGTAAACATGCGTGGCGGGTGTATTTTTACTAAAAACTTAATTCATTTATATATTAATAAAGCTAATTACTAGGGGATCTGACGGCTTTTATTCGACAGGTCTAAACCGGTTTTTTTGGTTCCGTCGAACACGGTTTTTTCAAAATCCTCATTTTTCGAATACCAAATAAACCGGTTAATTTAACACGAATAACCGGTTAATTTAAATAAGTATAATTTTTATACTTTTGTTTATTTTGTATTGCAAATATGCTCATCGTTTAACTATTTGCATAAATTTAGCTATTACTTTTATAGATATGATAACCGTCTCACAAAGAACGTGAAAACCAAGGTAGATCGAAAAAGATATGTAATCTTGAGCAACAATAACCTCTTCTCAACTTCTGTAAATAAATATTGATTTTTATATATGAAGAATGATCAACTTGACTCACTGAAAGCCAACAAACCCACAAACACCGGTTCCGAACGGCAGATATATTAGATAGTGAATTTCTTCACAGAGTACTTACATATAACCAGTCGATTGTAATGCTATGAAGTGGTATCGCTGTTGAAAATTGTCAGACGGTGTGGCCTGGGATTGAACCGACGATTTCATTGTTGGAAGGTGAGTTCTTACCCAATACACCACAGTGACAAACAGACAATTAAATACGTGGTGCATAAATTTACATACAGTGCTGCTCGAAATCTAAGCAAATTTTTTAGTCGAGGCAATTATTACTAATAGATTTATTCAAAGTAAAACATTTAATTTTTGTTATAATAGGCTATAATAACAAGCCTTTAACTCCACCATCTACCAAGTAATACAACAAAAACAAAATTAGCTCCATGAGTAGCTGTACGAATCTTAAGCAACTTTCAGTACTTTATGTAATAAACTATGTTTTTTATGGCCTCCGCATACCGATTTCGCATAGTTTTTATGAGATTTGTTAGCATTATTGTTAGTATTGATTACCCCTTAAATTTTAAGCTCTACGCTAGCTTCTGCTTATTTTTAAAATGACGTGTTCGAGCTCAGCGCTTCAAGAATTAAGAACAATTTTATTTAAATAAAAGAACCGCTTGTTTGAATTATTAGTAACCGAAAACAGGTTTTTTAAAAAAGTGCTACTTTTCGAATTCTCAGAGAGCAGTTTTTATGTTCCTACTAATACAACCACATAATTATTTTTGAACAACACTGTTATATACTCTGATGCGTATGATTATTTTAATATTTGAAAAATATAATAATACTCATACGCTCTGGGTAAGATATATGCTTGTAACTAAAATATTCGAATATGTTAAAAAATTGCCAGCTGGAAATAATATTGAATACCTTTAACGAAATGCAACTTAAGTTAGTAGTCGGTCACATCTGCCTTTTTATTCCATGACATGCACCTTATCCGAGCGGTTAAGTGTACACAAAACCTATGGATTACAGGTAAGTAACAACCAAATATGTTAAGGTTTTATTATATTTGTGTTTTCTTTACAACCACAGACTAATAAAAACAATTAAAGTATTTTAAGCAATTTTATGTAAATTTTGTATAGAATAAAAAAGCCCAAGCACATTTAATATTTTATGAATTTAAAAACCATATTGCTTTTTGATTTCGTTTTTATTTAGTAAATAAAAAAGAATATGAATGAACGAGAGAAGGAAATTAAAACGAGCAGATGAAAAACGTCATCAAAGCGACATGCATGTAATTCTGTTTGCTGTTACTACATTAATACTAGTGTTGACGTGTAGTTTACTGTGATTATAACTGTTGAAAAAATAACATCAAAAAAGTCCTGTCATAAAATATAAAAAAGAAAGTGTGAAAACGTGACATTAGTAAATTAAAATTAAACGACCATGACCAAATGTTGCTAATATCATCCTCTTCAATTTTTTTGAACAAAAATTCGATCGCAGGCCCACTTAGCGAAGCGAAAACGCATTGGATATAACCATATTCGTTCAGCGGAAGGATAAAACTATTTATAACACATGAGCTGAGTATTACCATTCACGAAATAAGCACTAGTTGAAAAAAAACGTTAGATGGCGGACCCTATAGTTGTCTTTTTCAAAATTTGATTAAACAAACTTTATGAGAAAAAATAATAAGAAACTAACTTAATAATCTGTTCATCCATTAAGAAGTATTATAATAATTTATGTAATTATAAAAATTACAGAAATATTGTATAACTATATAACTATATAATACATATAACTATATAAATACGCAATACTTTATTAAAATTAATAATTTTTTGGGTAAATTTTAAAAATTTTGTTAATTCTTATACTATATATGCAACAGGCATAGTGCAAAATTTCAATATTGCATTATTATTTTGTATGTAATGACACATTATTAATATACCATTAAGCTTCCTTTTATTTCAAAAAATCTTGCCGTCTGTATTGGCCATAACCTTCGCCATGCCCACCCTGGTGACCATTTCGAGGTTTTTTCTTTAACGCCTTGCTTAATTTTGTTTCGATCTTAACAAACAAATTTTTATGTTCTTTAGAATGGTAAACGTTTTATTATTTAAAGACATTTTTTAGTTTTTCTTCAAGGTTTATCAATACCCAACCTGGTGAGTACAATAATATTTTTTACCAAAAAAAACCATGCTGGATACAGGAATATCATTTTAAATTACTTAATTTACAGTCTATAATTCAATAAAATATAATCTATTTTAGATATATTTTTTAATAACATTATTAAATATGATGATGGGGCTTGGTAGCAGCTTGTTACATTTAGTTTAACAGATATTATGTTCAGTGCAAATGGGCTCCTTTTATGTAACGCACACTTTCTGTGTGTGTGGATGTGTGCCGGGATTACTGCGACAACACCACTCATAGTCTTGTTATAACATAACAGTATTTCTGATATATTATGAGGACCAGATATAGATATATACGAGGACGGATTGACATTGAAGCTACCTAGCGCTAGGTGGCAGCACAAAACACAAAAACTTTTTCTTTTTAGAAATTACGATCTGTCAAATGTCAGCTGTTAAAATTTTAGCCAAATTCATCGATTAGTTTTTGTATTTGTGCATCGTGGACAATGAAACAACTTTTTTTCTTTTGGCAGGAACATAAGAGACTAACAATGCTTCGTTAGAAAAACAAAACAAACTAGATGTAACTTCGCGACAACGAGGCAGCTTAAACTCCTCGGGAACATATCTTTTATTTTTATTTACTGTGGCTACGACGAATAACTCTCAAGTGGCTAGCTGTCTAGCTAGTGAAAGTGTTGCAGAAAATTGTCCATGGTGACATTCTTTACAGTATTTTTGTATGTGCCTACCAACTATATGGAATATAATGATATCGATGTGCTGAATTCAAGTACGTTTTAAGTTTATTTCATCGGGTTCATTTTATTTTTTTTTTAAATGGGCGTGGCAAATCTTCTCTCAAAAATCTGTAGTAACGTCAATATATTTGATTAACCGATTTTAATGCAAACAGGAAAGGTTTAAGAACAAAACTTCATATAAATCAGCTGAATTATTTTTTTTTTTTTTTGTATTTTCAACAGTTTCGCAGTAATTCATACCTTAGTTGCGAAATAAGTTTTTTTCGCGCAAAATTAGAGCAATTTATTTTTATTTATTTTTTTTTTTTCAAAATGTCATACAAAATTTTCAGATTGAAAATTGTGTGTGATAGGCACCTAAGTATATTAAAGCTTAAAATATTGAGAATAAAATAAGCTTTAAATTCTTAAAATCGGTTGGCTGTTGCTGATTATATTCAAAATTAAATGTAGGTACCTAACTTTGATCTAAATTAGCGAATAAATTTATTCTGCAAAATTAGTGGAAATTTATTTTTCTTTTATTTAAAGTTATAAAAAAATTATTAGAATATTGTTTCATTTTAACTTTTTTAAAACGTTTGAGTTCGTTTAAATAGAGCTAAAATGGAATAAATACCGCTTTATTTATTGTTTTACAGTTATTGTTTTATTTACTACACAATAATTTTTATACAGTTTAGAACAACTTAATATTCGCTTATACACTTTTATTTACGTTTAAACACATCTTTATATTACGACAGCCATACGATCACTTACTCACGTTTACGCAAAGCAGCCCCTTTATATACCTAATTGCCTACAGCTAAGAAGGTTTTGGAAATATCAACCAGCTTCTATTTTCATACCCGTAAATGTAAAATTGTGTTAACCAGATATGATTTAATTGGCAGTGCTGCCAGATACGCAAATGGCATTGACAGGGTGGCACATAACTAAACAATTTTGGCATTTTTATTTTCCTACAATATAAATTTGATATTTTAAGCTTTATTTAAAGTGCATAACATGTAAAATTTTCATAAGTTTTGAACAAAATTGTATATCTTTATGCGAAATACATCTAACATATATATCAAATAGTTTGTTAAAATCAAAAAAAAAGTATTTTATTTTATTAAACGTTTCCTTTCAGCAACATTAATTACTTTCTGAATACTTTTTCCAATTTTTTGCTTTTGGCTCCAATCTGTAGGTTTTTGAAAAGCGAAATATTTATATGGTCAAAGGAAAGGAAAAAACCAAATATGAATGTATACATAAATATTAACACATACTTGTAAACATATGATTCTGGTATACGTACAAATATTAACCCATTTATGCTAAAGAATATACATATAAGAGAATATATAAGAAAAACACATAATCTTAATGACAGTTTTTAAAATCATTTTGATTAATTTCTGCCTATCTTTGTAATTGCATCCTGATATTTAGAATTTTAATAATATATTGTCAGTGAAAACTAAATTCTGCATTCAGCATATGGGTACCTTACATTTTTATTGTTAACTTCTAACTTATTTTATTTTACTTTATTTATTTTTTTAACTTTATATACATATATGAACAGTCACAACTCAAAATTTATTAAAATCGCTTTTTCCATAAATCTATTCACAGATGAAATATCTAAATACCACGAATTTTCGTTTGCATAAAAACCTCCCTTATATGATAACATATTTATATGTCTGTTTTTATGCTTCTTGTGTCGTTTGTACATTATAAACTAAAGAGTATTATTTTTAGTTGTGACAATGGAATTATAAGTAATTGAGTAGTTTTTTTTTACTTAAACAGTATTATTTCGAGTTATGACGCTATTAATGAAAAACTGTTGAGTTAATCAAAACATGTTTCACAACTCAAAATTACCTCTTATTTGCAAAGTTATTGCATAAAATTAAATTGCATAAAATTAAATTGCAAGAAAATTAAGCCAACTATATACTAAGAATACCTAATAATTGACCTTCTTTTAATATTTGGAACAATTTTATTTTATATTTGGCAGCGTTTAGTGATGAAGTAAACCACCAGAAGCAAATGACACTTACAAATATTGCAACAATTTTTAATTTACTTTTAATTGTGGTTTTTGTATGCAGATCATTGTAAGTGAACAGCATTTAAAGGGTTATGTCATGAAGTCTCATACAAATGGAAAGAAAATTCTAAAGAAATTTTTTCCCAATTTATATATAAAATTATTTTTTCTTTAATATTTTTTTAACACAAGTCCGCATATGCGCTCTATAAAATAAAGCCAGTCTTACATACATATAATATTTTTACGCGGCCAAACAGAGCTAAAGAAAATAAGGCAAGCAGAAGTGCTGCACAGAAGAACCAAGAAAACTAAATAATATTTTTGTGCGTTTTTACCACCGAATTTTCTTTAGCGTTTTTTTTCGTTTTTCCTTTTCATGGGAGAAATATTTACAAAACCATGCTATTGCCCTCAGCGAAAGAACATGATATCGAGTAGTTACAACAACAATTATGCAATGACATATGAAAGAGAATTTATGGGATTTTTCTTAATTTTAAAAATATGGGTGTGTGTATGGGTAGATTCCGTGGCCATTGGAAGAGAGTATTGTGTCCTTAAAACGATGACAAATTTATGGCTGATACCCGTGCATGTTTAAATGTAGAATTTCCTGAAAAACAGATTTATTAAATTTGTACTGAATTTGCTGTTTTAGCGTTTTTTCCATACGGCTTAAGTTGACATTTACTTATTTAATGTTGAAAATTTAATTGAATATTAAGGAACAATAGTTGAGTTTTAATGAGTTTATTAAAAATTTTGTTTATATTAATTTGATATAATTCGTCTGTTGCGTATTTTCAATTTTAACACAAAAAATTTTATGGAGCAATTGTACGTTAATTACATTAAAAGCATTCAAAGTGAGAAGGAAAAATTGAGAGAAGATTCGACTTTTGCTATGTCTGCAGCACCCTTATGACATGCGGCGGTTTCAATACTGAAACACAACGTACTTAAGCAGCAATTTTTTGCTAGATTAAATAGCAGTTGGCAATCTCCACACATCTCGTCCAACATGAAAATTAATATTTTTAACTATTGTGTAAAGTCTATTTTACTATATGGATGCGAGTCGGGGAATGCAATAGTAAAGAATGTTTATTTCTTCCAGTGCTATCTGTGGTGCACTTTGAAAGTATTTTTGCAATATACGATAATAAACCATTCCTCATAACAGAAAACACATCAACTATCAATAAAAAAGAAAATCTGTGTCCAGAAGCCGGAAAATTGGAAGACCAGCTCGCAGCCCACTACTAAGAGTCGGATAAAAATATAAGTTTTAGGTAGACACAGCCAGAAGGAATATGTTATGGTCCTATAAATATCTGCATATCATTAAAAGGAATTAATATTAATGAACCAATCGGGTAAAATTCATCTTAAACTACGGTCTACACAAGACAATTTTGAAAATCTATATTACTGCCTTTAAGTCAGTGAGCTGCTTAAGTAAATTGGAAGATTTGTATCAGGTTAGAGGTAACAAAACATTTGTTTTAATATTTGAATACGATCTCAGATAATTTGGAATCTCATTTGATCGAAAACTCAGCTTAATGAAGAACCAATTGCATATAAATATAATTAATTAAGAAAATTCTTCATGTAACTATCACTAACTTAGTTCACCTAACATTAGGGAAATCGATTATTCGACTTTTTTCAAATAGTTCAAATAGTTAAGATTTCTTAAAAATCCTTTTTCACTTCAAAATTAAATAAATAACAAGTTAACTGGTTTTTTTCTTATGCTGCGCAACTTGTATACAGCGCGCTTAGCACTCGATTTATTGTAAAATCAATTTGATGATAACTTTCTTTCGATAACTTCACCTCTTCATTACCCCTCTCATACGGGTGTTTTTTTCCCTCTGCAATACTTTTTATGGGGCTATTATAAGTCATTGGCTTATTCAAACCAGCAGCTCTTGAACCATTGGCAGCCAATATCCAAGCCACTACGGCCATACGGCCAGATTTATTGACAAAACAAGTCAAAAACTAGGTTATCGAATGTACCATATAACTCGTAGCTGCGTCAGACATACAAATATATCTCATGAAATTATCTACTAGATATAATAAAAAATTTAATTTCAACAATATTTCTCAAGCTTTGAAAAAAACACCCCATAATTGCAATCATAACTTTCCTAATTTTCCATTTTTTAACAAGAACGTTTTTTTTTATTTTTATTTTCATAGTTCCACTGCCAAAATATATTGCGGATCATTAGCTCCTTTAGCTTGCAAAAAATATACATACAATTTTATTTGTTCATTTAGAGAATATGGAAAAAGTTGCTGCCCAAGTGAGTATATCTTATTCGTTATTCTATAGTCAAAGTCTGGTGAGACGTTCAAGGTTGTCATATATAAATATGTATATAAGAGAAACTAAAATTGTACATACATATATAAATTAAATATTACACCTACAAAAATCTTTAATTATGCTCATATTTGCAATAAAAGTAATAAAAACCTATATAAATATTATACATATATAATATAAGCAGTTATTTAACACTAATAATAACCGGTAATAACCAGCCTTTTCTATTTTCGGAAAATGAATATTTAAAGAAATCCATAACCGATAGAAGCAAATGAACAGATTACACCGGGCGAATAATAAATTTTCGATCTGCCGAATTAACACTCATACAGCAAAAAGAAGTCAGCATTAAGTTTCGCAGAGTTATACTATGTTGCTAAAGTACATCGGTATAGTATACAAAACAATCACTTTTATTGTTATTTTAATATTTTTAATATATTATTTTAATATATTATTTTATGTTCCGTATTTCTTTAAAAATTTGAAAATTATGAAGATTTTATTTTGTGTTAATTTCAAATTTTTGTTAATTGTGTTAACTTTTAATTTTCTTGTATTTTTCCACATTTTGTTTAATGTAGTAACCTGTTTTTATTACACTTCCTGTGTTTACCACTACAGGTTCTCAGTTCACTTCATTAATGGTTTCCGCAATTATTGGTAAAGCTATCAATTATGTAAAACCTCAAGCAAACCATATTTTTTTCGTTTGTTTTTTTTTATTTTTTTGAAAAGGAAATGCAAACAAATTATAAATTATTAAATATGTTTAAAATTGTTTAAAAATTAAAGGCTTGGCTGACAATAACTTCTTCATTGTTTTTAGTTTAACTTACAAATGAATTCCCAATATGGAATATACGACTTTTAAAAATATTATTTCGTTTCTTAATTCAAAAAATGTACAGATTCAAAATCTCCTGCAAAATTTTCAACCATTCCTTTACACTTTTTCAAAGCAAACAGCAATAAATTTATGAAACATACAGCATGTAATGGAAGCAATAGCACAAATAAACGTATTTACAATTGAATTATTTTGTTATAAAAAACCTCACGATCAAAAACAAATAAACTTCCCGTTCTATTTCGTTTGTGCATTGAACGGAAAACAATATTGTAAAAAAATTGAAACCACTAAACTTTATTTTGAAAAGCTCCACTTAATAAAAGGATACTCAACTGAATTGAAAAAAATTTCTAGTAAATCTATAATTGTTGGCCAATGTTGTAAATTCAGGTTTATTCTGCTGAACATAAAGGGTGGCCAAAAACAATTTGTACGATGTTAATTGCGGGTCACAACTTAACGTTACTTTTTTCCCCATTTTTTTATTTCAGTGTTTGACAAATTTAACCAAGGAGAGGTACACATTTGAGCGCTTTAAGAGCGTTGAAGCCTTTTACGAAAATGGGCGTTCGTAACTTGTTTGATCAGCATAATCGACCAAGTGTCTCCACAATCAGGCTCAAATTTACACAAGTGATGGTTGAAAAGCCGATGCATTCAAACAGAGTGACTCTTTGGTGCGGTTATTGGATGGCGGCGTCATTGGGCCGTATTTCTTCGAAAATGAGGTTGAAGAAGTAGCTACCGTGAATGATGTTCGCTATGGACGAGTTATTGTTTCAATCATATGGTAACACTTGCCTCACAGCCAACGAAGCAATAAACAAATTAATGTTATCTCATGTCGTGGCGATGCGATTTGACAACTTTGGATTTCTTCCTTTGCGGATATTTAAAAATAAGTTTACTTCAAAAAGCCAAGAACAATTGAAGAGCTCAGGAATGAGATTATTCGACACATTAACGGAATTCAATCTCAATTATGAGTCAAAATCATTAACTAAGACATCGAAGAGTTGCCAAGCATTTGGCTGATATTTTGTGTCACACATACCCAATTTTCATAGATCCTTCTATCATAATAAAAAATATTAAGAAAATTATTGGAAACTTTTTGTTCTATTTACAATTAACATCGTGCGTTTTAGTTGGATCGACCTTTATTATTCTAAATACTCTAAAATTTTATGCAGACGCCAGAGAAGTAAAATAGTAAGTCAAATGTAGCAAAATTAATTTTTATAGCTCCTAAAATTATATACTTTAGTATTTTAATTTAAAAATAATAATTCAAACTAAGCAAAAATAATAAAAATTTTAAAACTCTAAGTCAATAATATTGACTGAATTTAAAAAACAAACTGAAATTTTTTATTGGTTTGAAACACCGATCAGTGAAGTTGTGTATAATATATATATATATATATATATATATATATATATATATATATATATATATATATATAGATATATATCGGTGCTGTGTCAGTGAAGCTGTGTATAATATATATATATATAATATATATTTATATGTATATATAATATATATATATATATATATATATATATATACATATATATATATATATATATATATATATATATATATATATATATATATATATCGGTGCTTCAAACCAATAAAAAATTTCAGTTTGTTTTTTAAATTCAGTCAATATTATTGACTTATAATATAAATATGTATATATATATATATATATATATATATATATATATATATATAGATAGATAGATATTCGTGAATGGTGCACAATAATCCACTAGTGTATAATTTTACTCCCTAATACTCTGCGGTTTGTGACCTATACCCGCAGACTGCGACCTACTCGTATGTAATTCGCACTAGAAAATGTAAAATTTCGAATGTAATATATGTGTTGTCCTCATTGGTGTCTGTATCATCGAACTTAGACAGAAAGAAGTGCTTATTTAACTTTTTTGTCAAAGAAATAGAAACTAATTACGCCGCCAGCTTAAAACTATTCAAAAACATAACTTTTACATGATGCATGCGTACTAAGACGTTGATAATTTCCCAATTTCAACAATTTGTTCATCACTATATTAGTCCATGCTGATCTGAAAACCCAGACTGAATAAATAACAGTAAATTCAAATAAGGCCGATATCAACTGAAGAAGCTTGAAACTCCCTATCGGAAGACACTTCATCATATGAAATCATTAAAATTAAAGGTATTTTTTACTTACTTTTTTCTTCGTTACAAAAGAAACTAAAATATTTACATGCAGGAAAATTTCGCCTTAACACCTTCAATAGTCTTTATTAAACGTCAACAAGGTAGTTGAAAATTCCCTTAACGCTATTACAAACTTTTGTACAACATTACATACAATATGTAAACCTGAAACTAAACGGTTCTATTGTTCCACATAATTGACTCTATATTTTGATGAACAATTTTTTATAGTTTATTCATCCTACAACGAAGACTATTTTGCTTACATTTACAATTGCGGCTTTTTGTTCCTGAGTTTGTTTTTTTTTTTGTGTTGCAATATAGCTAAACACAATTGCATTACGGTTGCTGTAGTAGGAAAAAGAAACATGAATGAAAGTCGATTACAGAAAATTCCAAAATTGCAATTCCAAAATGTATCGGGTGGGCTATTTAAAAGCATAAATTGAAAAATGCAATAAAACAAAAACGGTTTGAAATTTTGTCAAATTTAGACAAATTAGAAATGAAATGTTATTTCATTCATATGGCTGCCAGGGCTGGCCTCACAACAGCCTATTCGATCGGATCAGTTTTTGAGAAATTTTTCGAGTATATGTGGTCGTATCTCGGCAATGGCATCACGAATGTTTGTCTTAAAATGCTCAATTGTGTCTGGTTTGTTGGCATAACTCTTCTCTTTAAAGGCGCCACACAGAGAATAGACTAACGATGTCATATCGTAGTTTCTTGGCGGCCAATTGACATCACCATTTCGGCTAAATAAACAGCCAACAAACGTTTGACGCAATAAATCGATTGTGGCATGAGATGTGTTGCAAGTTGCACAATCCTGTTGGAGCCAAACATCGCTCACATCAGTACTATGAATAGCGGACAAAAATAAAATCGGTTATCATGATGTGATAGGTGCTTACATTCTCCGATCAAATTATTATAGACAGCGCACCCGATATTGCACGTAAAGCGCTTAAGCCAAACTCTGAGAAATATATGAAAAAATTAAAAAAATTATTTTCTATTATACTGCATAAAACGATTTCTTATAATTTGATCCAGGGCAAAAAATGCTTGCTGAACTAAACTTAAAGAAAACTACACAGTAAAAGTATAGCAAAAGTAAAGTTATTATTTACTCTATTTTTACTTAAGTGTTTACTATAATGAAGGCGTATTTGCGACCAATATTTTGTTACCAATTACGTGAAATAGATTAAAAACGGAAGAGTCAGAATTGAAATTAGTGAAAACCAATTTAACCAATTTTTACTTCATGAAACGATAAGCTATTATAAAACTCTAAGCAAAAGCGTAGTCAATGAATAAGTAGTGGACAGAGTTGATCAAAAGCCAACAAAAAAGTAAATAACAACTTATTGCTTACGGCAAGAGCAATTCTTGATAATGTATTTGCTTTGCTAACTGTTTAAGCAGAAGAAGTTATTTAGTATTTTACTTTTTTGCTTTTGCTTTTTCATTTTGCTTATTATAATTTGAAGTTTTTAGTAAGCATTCAGCATTCAACATTTATTTAATTTGAAGCTAAAAAATGAAGCAAAAAATTATTGTTGCTAATTTAAAGCAAGCAATTTAAGCCCTGATTTAATCATACTTAAGTTAAAGATCTTATATTTTTAACGGGATTTTGGTGATTTGACTTAGTCGTTATCGACTACTACTCTACTCACAAATTAAATAAGACTGCTACATAGATGTTTTTAATACATAGTTTCGCGTGAACCATCTGAAATGTGCACAAAAACTCATGTTAACTTAAAAGATGTTGAAAAAAAATGGTTGAAAAATCTGTTTGCGTGAGAAATAAACCAAGATTAATCAAGGCTACTTAAACGATATATGTCTTATATTATATATATATATATATATATATATATATATATATATATATATATTTAAAAAGGTCTGTTTATTTTCTAACTTAAAATCGGGTAATATTCAGTTAAGTTCTTAGCTTGTAAGTGCATGAAGGTCAGAAAAACCAATGTTCCACCCGTAATTCGAGACTTTGGAGGTATTTCGAAAATTAAAAAAAAATCCTTGCTCGGCAGCGACTATCAGAAAAGAAGTATCATTTACAAGGTTTTTTTTTTGTCGCACCGTGTAATATAAAAATTTCTCAAAAAAAATTCAAAAAAAATAACTAACAAATAATAACAGCAAAAGGACACAAAAATTAAAAATTGGGATGTTAGCATGTTTTCGTTTTTATCACGTCTTAAGCTTTTGACATAGTTTGGCTTCTTATTGCAAATATTATAGATAATGCTTGAACCGTTTTCCGGAACGGGTGACTATAGCAAGCCAGCTAATTTACATCCAAAACTGTCTTATTGTGGGGCATTTTAAAGTCTCTTCTATTCATAATTTATCTGATAATAAAAACCAAAATTTTAATTATATATTTCAATAGTTACAAAACAACAAATAAAATATTTGGGCAGCAAAATCTATTAGATTAAAAAAAACAACAAATATTGTAAAAACATTTTCTTGACAACAAAATTCTACAGATTTTACTTAAATTTAATTTTTAAATTAAAATTCAGTGTTTTTTTAATTTTTGTTGTTATTTGTTAGCTAAGATCCAGATGAAATTGAATTAAAAAAAAAATTTTTAAAATAAAACAAAAATCCTTTTATTTCATTGTTTAAAGTCAAACGAAATTCTTTTTTCACCATGTAAAAAGATTTTCTTGACAAACTGTACATATTTTCTTGCGTTTTTTATTCATAGCTACAACAAAAAAACGTGTTTTCTTTTTATGCGTTATTAAGAATTTTATAGTTGTACATCTGCACAGAAAAATCAAAGGATACAAAGAAGTATATTAATTATATAGATTATTAAAAAATTTCATTTAAAGTCATTTAATTAAATACATGTGTAACTGTTTTATGCTCAAGACCTTTTAGGAGGAGATCTCCTTAAAAACTATCAACAATATGTCACGATTGTGTCAAATTCAAAGCATTTAACTTTAATATTAGTTGCTACACTTAAATTATAACCAAGCACGTTTTATGTTCTCTTAATTTTGTGTTCACATAAAAATGGCCGTAGAATATTAAAGGAAGAACTATTAAAAGCAGAAAATATTAAAGGTTACATACATAGTATACGATTAGAAGCTTTATAAGTATCTATATCTGTATATTGTAAATACCAGTGATGACAAGTGGTAAATTATGAACATTACTCAGTCAGACAGTAAACTGGATAAATGTTTAGTAAACTGAAACTTTAAGTTAAAACGTATGATACGTATAATACAAATAAAATACTTATGAACTATACTTGTAAGCACAGAGAACAGCATTCTACAAAGCCAACCACCAGACGAATACACTACCAAGGCAATTCAAACTTAGAATATTCATCGCATGTGTTGGATCATATTGTACGGAAGTGAAATATAGCTAAACACCATTACATAAAACTGAAGGCATTCATCAACAAGTATCACATAATCATATGCTGGATATTCTGGCCACACAATATCAGCTAAATAGATTCCTGAACTCTGGTTAAATGGAAATGTTTACCTAAAAAAAAAACGTAAAGAATATAGATGCATCGGTTATTGCATCAAAAATAAGCCGGACAATATTAAAAATATGGTGCTGTGTTAGAATCCTTAAGGGTCAAGATCGTGGTCGTGTGATGCATTTATGTCTTCCGAAGGTTGATTAAACTAAAAATTATGTTTAAAGTTTTTTATTTTATGAATAAGTTATCATATTCAACTGTTGTTGCGTTGTATCAAATCTTATTTAGATTTTTTGTATATTTTCAAGTAATAATTCAGATACAGTGATAGGCATATTTATTTCGACAGAGTGCCATAAATGCTTATTATATTTTTTTCTACTGTTCAGTTTTACATAACGGAACTAGCATTACTTTAAAAGAGTAAACTGCAGTTTGGACAGCAATTTATAACGACATAATTATTTTGGCATTGCATCAGTTTTTCATCAGTTTTTACTACTTTAGTTAATGTTTGGTACAAAGTTGAACTGCTATAGAATACCGTATCACATTTAGTAAAGAAATACACAAAAGATAGTTTAACTATAACATAGAGGAAAATTATCGGAATTAAGTGAAGCTGTTAGGACTGAAATAGTAACCAAATATAATTTAGATATACCAATAATAAATGTAGCTAAGGAATATGGTTTACCTCGGAAAACTGTTTACTACTTAATAAATAAGCACAAGAGGAAAAGTTTATAATTTGCGAAGAACAGGACGAAAGCGACTAATCGACTAATCGTCCATAAATTTCAGTTCGACGCTTTTTTAACCCCCAAAGCTGCGGCATTATAGGGATTTCCTTCTCTAACATTCATATCAGCGACAGAACAGACGACGATTAAAGGAATCCAGGACAAAGACATGTATAGCAAGGCCAAAACCTTTTACAGCCCCAAGAAATAAAATGAAACGATTAGAATTCGTAATATAATATGTTAACAAGGCCACATAATTCTAGCAAAATGTACTCTGGACTGATAAAAGTACTTTCGCATTCCACTCATTAAAAAAAGGTTTTGTTAAACAAAAAAAAAAAAAAAAAATAAAATAAAAATAAATTCGTAAAAAAGCAGCACCTGTTATTCAAAAATTTGGCCATGGTGGCGACCCAGTCATGGGAATCCATATCGATTAACGTCTTAGGTGACTTTGTTAAAATTGACGGCTCAATGAATCAAAATCAATATTTAAGGATTTTAAATGATCACGCGTTTCCTTCTGATGACAGGTTAATTGGTAGGGCGTTAATTCTCCAACAGGACAATGCTCCATGCCATAAGACTAAAATGATAAAAAAGTTTTTAATCGAAAACTACATCGAAACATTGAATTGGCCACCTCGAAGCCAAATTTAAACGTCAGCGTAAAAGATCTAGAGAAGAAACAGTGGAAAAGGTCACAAAGTTGTGGACTTACATCCTCTTAGAACTCCTGCAGAGTCTGATCAATTCCATTCCAAATAGGCTTCAAAAAGTGACTGATGCTAGAGGACGATATATATTTTATTTATTTCCATAAATGTACAATAAAACTGAAAGCAGTATATTTTGTTAGGATAACATAAATGTCAAAATATTTATGTCACTCGTAAATTTTTTATTTTAATCAGAAATAATACAAAATAAATTTTAAAGGTTATGATCTTATGTTTTCGTAATAGTTAATAAATATTATTTTTGACATGTCATAATATTTATGCCTATTACTGTACACAGGCTTTAAAGAGTTTGTAGCACAACAATCTGCATAAATTTAATCACATAATTTATGCATATTTCATACACATTTCATTCGATGTAGCATCCTTTAAAATAAATTTCTAATAAATAACTTAAATATACCACCTTCTCTTTGCACATCTTGCATGGTATGTATCTGCCATGGGAATAAGTAAAAAATTATTCAATTATTTGGTTTTCAAAAGTATTTAAATATTTGGTTAGATTTTGGTATTCTTATAAGAATTTTACATGAATAAGAAATGGCATTCAATATTTGAATTCTTTATCATTTAATTGTAATTTTAAGTGCAATTCATTAAATACTTTGTGCTTTTAATGTAACAATAGAAGAGAATTTTCTTAAATGGTATTAATTATATGCAATAATAATAAATTTACTTAAATATATCAATATTTATAAATTTTATGAAAATAGTTAAAGATGTTTGTTTTGTATTAGAACAAAAGCGCAAATTTACATTCAATCATTAGCTAAAATGCAATTGTTAATGTAAAATATAACTAAATTATTTCTTATATTGTATTAAAATAATTCAGCATTCAAAAATTAAAATATTAATTATATTCATAGCTTTTATTTTAAATTTTGAGTATAAATAATGTACTCTTACTAAAACTTCAAATTTAGAAATGATGGCATATCACTTGACAGGAAATATGTTCTTTAATTGCGAAACAATTTTACTGACATTTGTTTTTAGCTTGATTTAAAATCACAAAAAATAAATTTGACACCCTACATCACATTGTATTAGTAAAATAAAAAGGGCTATTTACTGATAACATTCATACAAAATCAATCAGAATATTGTTCTACCGCTACTGTTAGTTGTCTCGCAACAATTTTTTTCCCTTTTTTAATTTTTTATTATGCGTCCAAAAAAATTTATATATAACTGAGCTTGATATTTTCTGTAATATATTTTCAATTCAAAATTTTTGATAAAATTAATTACTATGGAAAAAATAACTTTTGGTTAAAGAACCATCCACTATTAACTTTACTTATCGAATAAACAATGGACGGAAAGTATCATACTTTAATTAAAAAAATTTTTTGAATTTGCAATATTAAATAAACATATCGCATACTAAATCATGATAAGTCACAACTCAAATTTCATCAAAATCGCTTTTATCCATAAATATCAATTAATAGATCAAGTCTTAGATGACCACGAACATTTTGTTTGCATAACTATCTCCCTTAAAAGACAGAGAAAGTATTGTTATTTCTGTTTTTATGTTACTTGTAACCAGTTTTGGCACTGAAAAAATTATATTCCTACCAAAATGTCTTCAAAAATCAAACAAAATCCATATAAAACTAAAAGCTTTTAAGAACTATTAAAAAACATATTTTTGATATGACATTTTTAGATGTATTGATTGTGTGCGGAAAAACAAAGTGTACACCCCTATTTTTTTCAATATATGTGTGTGAGAATGTATACGCTTAAGGGGTAGAATATTTTAGTATTCGTTTTCTTCTTTTTGAGCTTAAACAACATCATCTAATCTTTGAGAAATAGATCACACCAGATTTTTTGTAAATTCGGATGGATTTTCAACAATTCCTCTGTCATAAGGAATTTCTTTCTTATTATAAATAGTCGTTTTTCGATTCTTATTATCAAAATAAACCCGAAAATATTCGAATATGCTTAAATTCGAGTATTAGGAAGAATGTCACTTTTGCTTAGAAGTACGAAAGAGGAACCACTTTTGACTTTTCTTGTATTGTGCTTAGAGTCATTGTCTTGTCAAACAAATCAAGATTCTTGAACGCCTCATTTCTTCACATTGGTTGTCAAATTATTTTTTGAATGTGTTTAAGAAATATATTTAATTCATGGTACTTTGTATAAAAATCGTACTTCCGCCGTACATTACCAAAACAGTCATCGGACTTCTCTGTAGATAAAAAATTTTATTCTGAAAGTTCTTCGCTTTGGTTATTCATATCTTTAGAGGAAATTTGATTTCGTCGCTAAGTAGGATATCTTTCCAGAAAGATAAAAGTCATTTCTAAATTACTGCTGGTATAAATTTTATTTTTTAAGTGAAATTAGCAGATCCGCTGAGCAAGCTCTAGGTCGGAATGGGTACAATGGATCACATGGATCGCAGTGTCCTGAAATAGTGTCTTGTTAATATAATGATATATAAAATCTAGCATAGGAAACGTTTGATCTAACGCTAGCATCCAATGTAGCTAAAACTTCCTTCAAAATTTTTTGAATTTATTTCGCCGCCTTATTATTATAGTGGTACTCCATTAAAATTTTTATGCCTAGAACATAAAGTAACATCAGTTATTGCAAGAATTATTCTATTATTATTATTTTTTTTTTTAATTTTGAAAAGCCTTAAAAAAATTAAGCGTTAAGTACAATTTTAAAGAAACAAAATGTGTAAATAGATCTTATTTGTTAAAACTAAATTGAAGAAAATGAGGGTGTATACTTGATTTTGCTGCTCACAGTAAATTTATTCCGATTGTTTTGGATGTTAATATTAAGTTTTCTATAAGAACTAATATGTACCTTCTTACTTACTTCGAAGAGTTTTCTGGTACTGACTTGTTTGCTTTACTTTTATGGAAAACAAATTGAATAGGATTAACAAATTTTATTAACATATGGTATGTAGTGATTTTTCAATCTTTAAACTTCAGCAAAAATCTACCAAAATTATGTTTACCCTATCATCCTATCCAACGAAAAATATTCTACAAATTTTGGTAGAATCCTATCAATTGTGGCAACACTGCTTGTGACTCTTTACGTTATCAAGTAAACAGTACTATTTATAGTTGTAACAGTGAGATTATGCGTAATTGAGTAGTTTTCTTTCACTTAAATAGTAATATTTCGAGTTGTGACGCTGCATATATATTATTGAAAAAAGTGTTAAGTTAATCAAAACATATTTCCAGTTAAAGAGGCACAATTTGATATAATACCCACTATTCAATAAAAAAATTTTGGTTATAAAATCACTACTCAAAATTTCTTTTTATTTCGAAGTTATTGCACAAATTACATCATAAAATAAAAAATAAAAAATAGGTTTTTTTTTTCTAAGTCGGTTTTTTTCACTGTGAATTTCAATTTGATTATCTGTTTAACTACAAGCATGTTTTTAAAAATAGTTTTTTGCTTCTCCTGAATATTTAAAAATTTTGAGTAGTGACTGTTCATGATTTAGTGTGCGATATATGAAAGAGCAAACATACATATTTAATTAAATTAAACTAAAATAATATTTAATAACGGACCATATTTAACTCGTTTTCACATACATATCTTACCATATTATCGCCTGGAATTAAATCAATTTGGCACCAACGATTCAACCACAATACAAATTAAAAAATTATTTTATTTTATGGAATTAAATGATAACTTTTTAAGTGATTTTCATTTAAAAATGGAGGAATTAACAGCAACTTAATATAATTTATTGAACTTGTACAAAATATTCGTACATGGAAATCTGAATAAGATTTGTAAATATGATTACCATTATGGTTACTGCTTAAAGTCAATACATTAATTTGTTAAGCTGAGAGTGGCACTCACTACTTAAGTTCTTTAAATATTGTCTTTTATAATACATGCGATTAATTTTAAATTGATAAAATTACAATTAAATTAATTGATAAAATTACATATTTTTTTAATTTAAAATAATTATGACAAAGAAAAGTAAAACCGATTAAATAATTTGACAACTAATAGTCCAAATAACAAATTATTAATGACTCTCTAATTTTATTTCAATCACATGAAACAATTTTTAAAAATTGGTTACAAACGTTATACATTTAGAAAATTGAAATTTCTAGAGAACTCTCACAATTCCATTTACTTCAAAATTAAATCTATTTTTATTTTCAATTTTTTTTGGTGTGTATATTTATTATACACTAGGGTGGCTCGATTTGCGGGAACACAAAAAAATCGTATTCTATGGATCGAAATAAAAAACTGTGCGCAAGGAACCATACCTCAGAAATAAATTCTAATGTTCCTTATTTTGAACCAAAGGCAAATTTTGAAAAATCCCACTTTGACCCATTTAAAGAGTTCCAAATCTAAATTCCCCTACAGATTTCAGGGAGACAATACCCTATATAAGCCAATTCTAGCGCTCCGATTCACAGTCATAGTATATGTAAGAAACATCAAAAGTATTTTTGAATATTAAAAATAGCTTATATATGGACTTGAATTTATTAAGCTCACATTTTTGTTCTTTTTTTTAAATTATACACCTAACACAACAATCACCAAACCATCAGTATTGCCAATAAATAGATTTTAGCGCACGCCGTTCCTTACCAAATTCCGTACAGTGATATTCACGCCATATAAACTTATTTAATTCCAAAATCTATAACAAAATGTAGGAGTTAAGGAAAAATTGTTAAAAGTTTTTAAATGAAGTTTTTGTGAACAAATCCTAGACAATTGATTAAAGAAACTGAAACAAAGCAATAAAAACTTTGTGCATAGCCAATATGCTCTTTAGAGGAGTGACAGAGAAAAAAAATTTGACCCTTGGCTTACCCTGTAGATAGATATGTATATTTGTCTATAGATTACATGTGGATAGGTCATAATATAATTTATTTTTATTTAAGAAATTTAAATTTTCCTTTTTGCCTAAGTTTAAATTTTGCCTTCGTTGACTTCTAACTAATTTTTTATTTATTATTTATTTTTTTTTTTTGATAAAACATTCCTGTTTGGAAAAAAGCAAACTTAAATTCTCTAAAAAGTAAAATAATTTCCTAAGTTAAATATTCCTTAAAAAAAAGTAGAACTATATTTTTAAAAAGAGTCAATAATTTTGTACACCACTTTTTTCTACATTAGATAACAGCGTATAAAAAACTTTGCCTACAAAACCAAAAATCTTTAGAAATATGTGAAAAATGCTTGTAAATCTTTTGAAAGATTAAAATTTTGCAAAACTTTTGAGCTTTAGAAAAAGATAAGTAACAATAAAACTTTTCTTTTCATACATTAAATTCATTGTATATATGGTATACAAAAAATATATCTTTTGTATAAAAATTTATGTATAATTATATGTAGGTATGTATGTTTATTTAAAGCCTATAGTCTGTTAAACGGCTTAACCGATTTTTTTTAAAGTTTTACAGTATCTCTCTGCATATCTGGAAAGAATTATAAGCCGTATAAATTTTTTTCAAATTCCAATTGGGCGATGCCATGCCCATACAAAATATGTAAATATATGTCTATATCTTTAAAATGGCAACAATGATAGTCCTTAAGCTTAGTCAACATATCTTCATAATCAATACGAGTCTAAACGACTTCGTAGTCATCAGTCAAAAAATGGGCAGTAAACATAGATATTTGTTTATATTGAGAACGGTAATAGTAGAAGTGTCTAAATTTGGTTCAAGCAATACTAAATAAGGAGTGTTTGAAATGTGGAGCACAACAATTAAAGCTTCGTTACCTATTCACATCAGCCAAAAAGCGGCAAAGATTGGATAAGCGGGTATTGTACAAATTACGCCTGTCACAGTTTAGCTATAGAGATATACTTTATAAAAATGTATGTACCTTTGTTAAAAGATTGTAAACGGCTAAAAAAGAGGTTCTGCAGTATCTTCATGGAAGTAAGCAAATGTTTTGATAGGCTTGACATCTACAATTACGACAACTGAAGAAAAAGCCGCAACTAAGAACAGCATGTTTAATTTATCAAAGATCATATGACATGAAAGATTTTCTTTTGGCATGGGATGGGTTCTAAGATTATTCCCTATTTGCCTTTCATTAAAATGGAAGTAATAGTCAACCTGGCCATCCAATTTAAATTGGTTTTCATTCGACTTCTCGCCAATCTTTATCACTCAACTGTTTTCGGCATTCCACGCCATATGATTGAAACAAATAGTTATAGTCGAAATTTATGGCAAGCTTTGGGAAATGACCAATAATTCACTTAATTATATCATGCTTAATTGTCTTTCACGTTTGTTTGACGCAATTTTGTAATACCCGTCTTTTTCGTATCATTTAGCAGTATATAACTTAATAGCTTTTGCTTATTTACCTAATTCGCTTAATATCCTTTTTTCCCCAAAACAGAAATATTCTTAAAATTTCTTCAGTTAAATTAGTTGAAGTACTTTTTGGCTGAAAACTTTCAGCTAAGTGCAACTCGTTTGTTTGTTATTGTGATATGAATGAATATCTTAAATTTTAATTTTCGTAAATCCCCCAATTCCTTAGAATACTTTCTTCGCATAGTTATCCAATAATGTTGTAATGTTTGTTGAGGTAGTTAAACGGATATTACTGTGTTTAAAAAATATTATTTTAAGGTGTAAGTTATAATATTTATCTGGACTTAACCGCTATAATTTTCTTATTTCTTTGATTTTTTTTCCTTTATTTAGTCACCGTAAATCGATTTTTAGAAGTCAAAGTTTTGTTAAAAGGTTGTCTTGTTTTTTCATTTACTCAATTTCTGGGGCATTCTTTAAATAGGAATACCCCTGTCTTAAACCCTAAATGACGATAAAGCTTTGAACAATCGAATACATATTTTTTCTGTTGTCACATTTGTATGTACGAGTATATATATAAAACTTTTGTTTTCATGTATTTTTCGATACATTCGATTAAAACATTTGACTTTGTTCTTGACATGTCAAACTGTTTTACGAAATCTATAAGAAAAAAAATATTTGCTTAATACCATAACTGAGATATGTATCTACGTATGTATGTATGTGCAAAACACACTTAAAAAACTTCAAGAAAAATATATAAGAGCGTTTTTGATTTGGATTACATGCTTACATGTGCTGAAACTTAAAGTCATCTAAGCGTTTAATAAACCGCCGCTAACTTGACTAAGCTAATATATTTTTGAATTTTTATTTTAATTTGTTTGAATATATAGAACAATTCGTTTCAGCTTACATTGAAATATATTTTTTATGCTAACAGTTTAGAAAATATAAACTAAGTATTAGTCTTGAATTTTAGCTCACTTGAATAGGTTTAATAAAAAATCAGTTTGCTTTTCAAAATCCATTATATATGTCATAAAAAGAACTATCATAAGAGGTGCCTGGAATCCAAGTGACTCTGCAGCAATAATTAAGCTAAAATTGCTGTTAGAGCACACCTGGCTGTCAAGTACAAAAATTTATCAAGATTTTTTTACTATAAAAAAACGACGTAAGAGTAAAGTGAGTCCACGAATTCTGGCAAATTACTGTTTAACTAGAACATATTTAGTGTTATTATTTTCATGGTTTATAAAAGAATAATATTAGAAATACAGTTTCCATGTAACGGCTTGAGCGCATATATTTTACACATCACAAATAAAATAGTATTATAATAATATTGTTGTTCATTCACATTATTTTATTAAAGGAGCTCATGCCACTACACTCCAGAGCTATACAATAGTCGCACTAGCTTTTCCAGCATCATTTAATTTATTATTTTTTTTTGTTATAGCGGCAAATTTAATATTTTTAATGATGACAAATTTAAGGCAGTATTAAAAAGATAAAACATTGATAGTTTTCACAAAAATATTTAAATTTTATTCCAGTTTATCGAAAAAAGTTCATTTTTTGCAACGTGCGAAGTTATAGCTACACATTATAATATTAATTTTAAAAGTTTAAGTAAATAGTTTATGATAATTTTTTTGCTGTTATAATGAGTTTAGCCACCTTTGTTAAAAATAAGCGGAAAAATTTGCTGTGGCATACTTTGCACAATAATAAAGTTAATTTGTTCTGTAATCAACTCCCATCAGCTTCGTATTTTGTTGTGTAGGATATAAATCAGTTCCTATCTTTTTTAGCTCATTGTCTTTAAAGTTGTTAATTAAAGTTATTTGCTAATAATTTCTAAATTCAAGAGCTTTTAATGAATTTCAAAAATAAACTTAATGAAAATGTAATATGACATGTCTTTTTACAGCAAGAACAATCAACTCTTTAAACTGAAAAGATGTCAATTTGGGCAAAATCCCTTTAAATAATTTTTCAGTTGTTATCAAAGGTAATATGGTACACATCAATTTTAAAAAAGGAATTGAAAATTACTATTGATGTTCTAGTATGGGTGTGCTGCCTGCAGCACACACTTTGTTTGGTGGAATATTATTTTTGCAGAGATTCTATAATACGAAATATTAATAACTGTCAATATCAACAAAGACAACATAAAAAACAACAGTTAAAATATTATGCTTTTGCTATTAAAAAACTTAATTCTTGAATTTGTTTATTTAAAATATTTAAATAAATTAAAAAAAAACTTTAAAAAAATCTTTAAGAAACACTGCTATTTTATTTTTTAATACACAATTTTAGCTAAAAATCATGTGTATTTGAGTGGATGGTTAACAACCATAAAATTCTTGTAGTTTATATCATGAGAATACAAGTTGATACGCTTGGTATGAAGATTTATATTTTACACTCCCTACTTAATTTTTTTCTCGTTTAATAAAATAGCGCATTGATGCTAGAAAATATTTAAAAAATTTTTATTGCAACAAAAATAAAACCACTTATTTTTCTTACGCTTTAAGCCAGTGAAGAATTTTATCCATAAAATGCAAACACTAAATGAATATCTCATTTCGGAAAGAATTTTTTGAAAGACATGAATGCTAAAGAACTCCCTTGCAGGGTTTAAAGGTACAACCTTGTGGAAATTAATTAAATGAACCGATTTTAGCCATTAGTCTATTTAATTTAATTGTCGAATTGCATCAAATTTATATATAGAAAAGTTGAAATAGAAAATCCTTAGGAGCCAGTGACGTCAGAGCAAACGGTGGAAAAGTTACGTATACTAATCGTCAGATTACAGGAAGAAGTGATAAATAGCTCATGGCTACGCTCATCTTATTATCGTGGCATAATACTTTTCTCGATACCACCGAAGATTGTGGCCAAACTACTGTTATCTATGAAAAACTAAAAAGGGAATTCCTCAAGCAACAATTCGGTTTTCGCCCAAATAGGTCTTGTGTTCGTCGAACTGGTCAACGATTTGCTTCGGGATATATTGGGTATATAGGTTAATAATGTCGATTTGGACAACATATAGCATAAATATCACATATGGCTTGTGGCAGTTATAAAAAGTATGGTATCTGTCATTATTATTCAGTATTCGATAGATGCCAACGTGTAAACCTACATTTTTCCAATCGCTATAATAAGAATTTTGTGCCTAAAAAATATGTTTTGCGGGGAAGTCTAATAACTCTCTTTCATTTGAAGAAAATGGCTGCGATTGTTAGTAGAAGCTTAATATCAACATTTACCGACCCAAAAAACTTGTGAACGATGGTTTGCGCGATTCAAAACTGGTAAATTCGACACAGAAGTCAAGGAGAGGCCTGGTCAGCCGAAAAATTTGAAGATAAGAAATCGGAAGCATTACTCGACGAAATATTTTTTCAAACACAAGAAGAACATGCGCTGTCATTGGGAGTCACACAGCAAGGTATTTCTCTATGTTTAAAAGCATTAGGACTTATTTCAAAACAAGAAAATTGGGTGCCATATGAAGCCGAGAGACGTTGAAAGGCGATTTTGCATGTCAAAAATGATGTTTGAGGGCTTAAAATCTACGTCATTTTTGCATTGTATTGTTACTGATAACAAAAAATGGATACCTTACGAAAAAGTCATATATATGTAGCCACAGCAAAATAAACTCCGAAGCCGAATATCCATGACGGCAAGGTAATGCTCAGTATTTGGTGGGATCAGAAGGATGTTTTGTATTATGAGTTGTTGAAACCGGGTCTGATGATTACAGGTACAGTACTCAACACAATAGATTCGTTTGAGGAGATCAATCAACGAAAAACGACCAGAATATTCGGTCAGACACGTGGCCATAATCTTCCATCATGACAACGCTCTGCCACATGTTGCAAGACGGTCAAAACCAAATTGGAAAACAGTGGATGGGTAGTTTTGACTCACCCGCCGTATAGCTCAGAGCTTGCCCCTTTTGACTACCATTTGTTTTAATTGATGAAGGATGCCCCTACTGGAATACGTTTCACTTCAGAACAGTGTATCAGAAATGATCTTGAGGACTTGCTGTTTATTGAAAACCAGCGTATATCCACTTCATTTGACTTTCATCAATAAAATTCTTTGTACTTCACTCTTCTCTAAAATTTTTTCTATATAATCCATAAAATGTTTTCAACACTCATCATCACTGGTGTAACATATGATGCATAGTTTCACACAATTCTTGTTAATAAAACCATCCACATGCTTAATGCGTGATCGAAA
Organism: Wohlfahrtia magnifica; assembly: GCA_023159175.1. Classification (NCBI taxonomy): domain Eukaryota; kingdom Metazoa; phylum Arthropoda; class Insecta; order Diptera; family Sarcophagidae; genus Wohlfahrtia; species Wohlfahrtia magnifica. The sequence goes on from JAKWBJ010000005.1 coordinate 502,649, forward strand.
TGAATGACAATTGTAATCATGAACGAAAATGAGAATAAAGTATAACAGACAATACGACTAATGTTAAGATGCAGTTGATTGAAAAAAAGGAACGGAGAAGATAATTTCAAAAAATTCTAACCATCATTTGAATGTATGTATGCATGTATGTATAAAGTGCCTAACGACATGGGCATACTCAGAAGATATTTTCAAATTCATATTCTTAATGCGCCCATTGTGTTTTTACTGATAATTTAAACATTTTAAAACACGGCCAACACAACCATCAAACCATATATGTTATTTCTAAAAAGTGCCTTTTTGTCGGTTGTAAATAACTTCCTTACAGAAGCTACCAAATTAATGCTTTATGATTCAAAAAATAAACTTCTACTCTAATGACAAGAAATATTGAGAAGTATTTAAGTTAAAGTCTTTGTTAAAAAAAAACAAACTTTAAAGCGTAAATATTCATAGTGTTATCTAATAACAACATAAAATATTTCGTAGTTGCAAAAACAGTTATCAATAATATTGTTGTCAGCATTGCGTTACTCACTACTGCATGTTGTCGGCTATGCAGTGTTTGCTTTGCCAAGTGTATTAATACAGGGGCATTAGCGCTATATATTTTTCCTTTTTTTCGTTACTTCTCTTGGGAGCATATGGCTTCCAAAAAACATCTCCATCTGTTTTCTGTGCTAGTATTGTTTATTCTCATGGCCTTGGTTTCCGTGATATTTATCTCAAGTCCAACATTGCGAGCCAATCTTTCTACGTCCTCCACTTTCAACTGCATAAAAATGTCATCCGCATAGTCTAAAACTTCAAGTTGGCGTGAGAGACATCATGTTATCCCTCTTCTCTTTGAACAGACTTTGTTCAATATATCGTCCAGCACGATGGCGAATAGCTGAAATGATAGTTGGCTGAGGTGATAGTGCCACCTTATTATATTGATATTTACCAATTGCTCTTTTATCTTGTTCTGATTGGGAGGCTTGCTCGGTATTCTTAAACTGTTTTCTGTTAAAACACAGTTCTGAAACGTCTCGCTATCCCCAGTAGATTTGACGTTACTAATTTCATTGAAATGTTCTCCCCATCTCCGTGTTTGTGCATCACTGTTCGTTATTAGTATACCATTACGATCAGCAACTGCACTCATATTATTCTGAGCTTCTTCTGCTGCTGTTTCCAGTCGTTCCAGGAATTTCCTTCTGTCTATGTTTGCAGCTTCTTTACTAGTTTTTTCAAAGTATTATTATTCAGCTGTAGTTTCAGTTCCCTTCTTTGAGAGGCCAGGTTTCAAGTGTCATCTGATACCCAAGCTCTTGTATGTGTTTGCGCTAAACCAAGTGTTGTGATATTTTCCTTGAGTGATGTTGGTGTGTTGGTAGCCGTTAATGAATTGCCAAGGTTAATGCGTTCATGGTTACATTATTCTGGGGTTTCTGTAGGCCATCTTCGTCTTATGTGCCTGCTGGTATTTCTTTGACATTTCAATTTTATATTGATTTCGCTCGGGATGTCTATGTATATTTGTGTATTATGCGGAAAGATTGTGCTACCTATGATTAATTAAAATATCTTGCACAATTCTATTAATCTCTCTCCGTTATTATGCCTGACTCCACAAACGTGTATTTCCATAGTGGTGCGGATGTTAGTGTTGTTGCTACCTAAGTATCTACGCATTAAAATCACCTCTTATAGGGTTAAGTGATACCAAACAAAGACACTACATGACTTTTTTAATTAAAATATTATAAATAAATTCCATTTAATCAATAAGTCAAATGCTAGAATAATACTCGTATGTTTATCTCTAAATTACCTAAACAAAAAATATTATATTTCTAAGCAAATCATACAGTTTTGCCATAATATATTTATTTTCATACAAAAAACTATTATAAAATTATTTTATTTACGTAAATGTTCGTTAAAGTTCTTGAAAATGAATTAAAACTTTAAAGTTTTTAACAATTTTTATACAGAAAACTTGTAAATGATAATCATTTTGAAGTAGATCATGAAAATATTTACTCATTTTATTTTAGTTGATATTCGTTGTTTTCGATTTCAAGTGTTGAAAATTATTTTGGTTTTTATGGGTAATTGTTTCAATTTTAAATTAAAGTAGTCAAAACCATACTTAAACTGAAAAGTAAGTTATGGTCGAACGAGGTTCTTTATAAGATAAAAATATTTCTATTAATCCCCGAAGAACAATTGAACGCTTCAATTGCCAAGTTGATTAGATCCGTAAAAGGGAAAAAATAGTTGGTTGGGGAATAATATTGTAGTGTTTTTAACTTTTTCCTACTACCTCTCAACCAGATTGTCGACGCCGTGGTCTCAAAAATCTTCCGATCTGGTATCGAACAAGTTGTTTATACAATTGGGAAGTTCCTTTGCATTGTCGAAGATAACGCCTCTCACATAATTCTTTAGGAAGCGGTAAAAATGGTAATCCGTCGGTGCAAGGACCGGAAAATAACATTGAAGAATTTTCTATTCGAGCTCTGACAGAGCGGCTTTGATGACTTATGCGGCATGGAGAGTGTGGTTGTCGTAAAGGAGTATGGTTTGGCCTTGTAAATATGGTCATTTCAGTCGAATAGCCTCTTACATGCAGTGCAGCTGGGCTATGTAGAGCTCTTGCAGACCGCGGCATTTCTTTCGAGCATTTGGGTAAAAACTACACTTGATTCTAGCTTTGACTTGCCTCTTGGACCCAACCACTCCATTTATTGCTTCATATTGTGTAATAGAGACTGGCATACAAGGAAAAATTGTGCATTTACTTTAAAATTAATCATTGCCGTCATCTCATTCTTCTTCTGGTGTGTGTTAAAGTGCGTATATCTCTTTGATAAATTATGAATGCTTTAGCTTTGAATCAAAACAACGGTGAATACTTTAAAGTACACAGTATGCATTCATTGTGTTGTTTTAATAGAAACAGACAGAAAAAGCATAAGAAAGCGATATAAAAACAAAAATACAAATAAAATCCAAGCGTTTAAAGACATTTAAAAGTTTTATTGTAATTTTACAAAAGGTGCTCGCTGTCATCTATGTATGTGTTTAATGCTTGAAATCACAAACAAAAGCAGAATGAGTGCAGCACTTTTTTAATGAATGCAGTAATTTTTTAATGGATGCATGGTTTTGATTTACTATGCATTGTTTTGATTATATTGCTACGCTGTGTAGCGAACAGTGTGAGTGCATTCATGTTTAAGAGAATTTTTTTTTGTTGAATGGCGCTCTTTTATCTTTCATTAAATTCGTGTATTTGGTGTATGTTGTGCAGTAAATATCATTACAGTATTAAGCCGCATTCACAGTGATTAAAATAATTAAATTCAGGCCTCTAATGTATAATACGTATAATTTTTCATCTCCCACGATTATTTGGTAAAAAAAGGCGGGCGAGATCTTATGTAGCCATTTTATAGGCGACTTTATTTTCTTTCGTTTCTGTTTAACAATTATAATGTATTAAAGGATATCCCATTGTCATACTGGATCAAATGAAATTTTTAATTCACAGAATTTTAGTTTTATTCGTAATAAAAAAAAGTCCTGCATATAATATTTCATATATTCCGTATATTAAATGATTATATTTTCTGAATTTATGTGCCGTAAAAAACCAACCAATTAAATTAATAAATTGGAAGTTAACAATAACAAAATTTGTTCGCATTATATATATAAATTTAAAATGTGGTTTTAAAATATTCAAACCAAAAATTATGTTGAGAACATTTTTTGCTTTTGTTTATATTTTGCGTTGCAAGCATTTATATTTATTATTTTATTAGATTGGAAAATGAATAAAATAAAAAATAAATTTTTCCTACCATAATATTTTATTATTAAATTTTGAATACAGTGAATTTGCGATAACGTGAACTAATTTTTACCATGGTAGTTCACGTTTTCGAGCTTGTTCACTTTATCGATTCGGCATCAGAAATTATATTTTAATAAAAAAATGTTAAAGAAGTATTATAAAAAAATATTTTATTGATTCTTAATAACAATATTGCGTGTCAGATAAATTTCGGTTACAAATTTTCGGTAGAGACGTACAACCTTTCGGATGTTCACGTTTTTGCGAGTTTACTGTAATTACCATCGTACAACATTTATTTATGTATAAGTCATTTTGAAAAAAAATTTGTCATAGCTTGCAAAGTGTTTGAAATTTTCTGTTTATTGAATTAGCTCACAATTAAAGTTGCAAGAGATTTGTTCAGAATATTCGTTTAGGTGAAACTAATATACTTAAACTTTCGTTATATTTCAATATTTTCAATTCCACTCAAACCTGTAAATATGTTGTACATTAATTTCTATAAATATAGAATTTAAGTAAAAAAATTTTCTTTCCATTTATATTTTGAATTAGATGGTTCATTTCAAGATAAATTTTGTTTGTGTTCACCTTTTTTAAATTTAATTTTTATATATACACCAACATACCCGGATATATTTATCATTTTCAAATTGATATATAAATCATTTTCAAATTGATATATAAGATATAAACATTAAATCGACCTGAGATTTTGAGATTGCTTCTTAAGTATGGTTTTTATAAAATTGAGAATAAAAATTTTAAATTTTAAGCTAAATTTCAAGGGGGTTTTGTGACTTAAAATTATTTGCGTAAATCCAGTGTCTCCAAGGTAAATATAAAGTTGTCTTCAAGAGTGATGTTGGCTTCTGTTATGCTGAAAGAAGATTTCTATTCAACAGTAGGAACAGATCCAATATTGCTGCTGTTACATCAGTTTGTTTGCGATGCTGAGGTTTTTTATATTAGCAACTTTGGTAAAACGACTGGATGCCCAGAAACGCTTAAGAGCCATTGCAGCACTATTTCTTCAGACATCAACAATTTAAATGTAGTAATGAAACCAAGACCTACTATATTACATGGCCGTCCAGTGCTTAAGAATCTGAGAATGTTTCGAGACAAAATTTTACCGTTTTAAGGTTATTTTTTGAACATATTTTTCATTATTTTTCCAACGGTCCCCGACCACTCACTTTCCCGCCCTCAGCCGAACTCAGAGGTTTCGTCTCTATGACGCAGAGACGAACTGCAGCGGATGAGAGAGAACAAGCAATGACACCGAGTACACGAATCAGCTTCATAAATTAATCACAACTGAATAGAAGACAATTAATATATTCAATACTACATAAAGATAATTAATTTAAAAAGTCAAATACATATACATAAATACACAAATTAATGTTGGAAAGCAAACTAATTTTAATATTACTGACGTCACAGTCAAAGTCAATAAATCCATAATATAAGTTGAAATCATGAGATTCAAAAATTCATGGTAAGAAGCAAAAACTCGGAATCAATTCTACTGGCAATAATACTCTACTACCGCTCTAATGAAGGAAGTTTTATCTGACCCAATCTAGCCGATATGAAAGAAATCTACCAACATAATTCCACCCTACGCCACCTAAACAGAATAATAAAAACCTCTGTAGGGATTCAACTGAATCAATATGACACCGATAATAAGGATACCAAATTAGCGAAGCATATAAAGAGTTTCCTATTCAATAATATCGTAACGTTCTCCAACGGACAGAAAGAAAATATACATGAATGATCTCTATTTTATTCGACAGGTAGTTTCATTTTATTAAATATTTTTAATGGTTTTTAAAAATAATTGATTTTAAATAGAATCCATACTGAGATACACATGCTAATCATGACTGCCTGCAGATTTGATATCGAAATCGCTTCAATTATCTATTGAATTTAATTTAAATTCAAATTTAATGCTTGCTATTAGGACGGTTTCTGTCTACAATAACCTCACAAGAAAAAAATCTATGTAGAAAACAAGAAAGTTTTTAAAAACAATTTTATTTGAAAATTTCCGGTGTAACAGGCCTTTTCCGGGTAGAGAAACCGAACAAAACTGAAAGGAATTAACTTTTGGAACATTTGAGAAAAAACCAAAATTCGTGCATCATTTTTAAACAACGATATGCATTTACAGTTACAGTACGACCGCATTCTTAAAAGAAGTATGACCCGACAACACTTTACCCCACACTGTAAGTCAAACTGAGTGCAATTCTCTCTCTCGAAGATTTTTTAAATAGAGTCAAGAGTTAAGAAATCTTATTATTGTTCACTTCCGTAGGCACGACTCCTCTCAGTTGTTTCTGGAAGTGGGCCAAAACTTTCATTGAACGAAAGTTATTGACTCGTAAGCGTGCTAGCGGCTTAAAATCTAAATACAAGTTTCATCTTCCAAACTTTGCATTTCTACTAAATTTATATAATGATCTAAAATTGAAAAATAAAATTTAAGGAATAACGTAATTAGAAAAAAGTTATAACATTTTTTTTTGGTAGTGCCTTTCATATGCCACTCTGTAGAACAGCCCAACCAGAAACATCATTAGATGTATAAAATAATTTAACATGATATAATTATAAACTAATTTACGTCAGGAAGGCCATTAAGAAAAATAAAAAACAAAAGTGAACCCAAGTTGTTACCCTACGGAAATCCGGAAGAAATATACACTATCCTAGACAAACTTTCTGAGAGAGGTAAGAGTCCATTCAACAATGAAGTCCATCAGCAATACTATTCAAAGCTAGTTTACGAAGATAAATCCTGTGATCAACTCTACTAAAGGTCTTTGTTGTAGTAAATTGAAGAAGGTTAATTGCCGTCGACCTACCTATTAATGGTATTCCCAAAATAGAATGCGCCAAAATTAAAACAAATACAGGTAGACATACCCAGGTGCATATATAAGGGCTAAAAAGCTAAGATTTAAAATTTTTAAAAATACAATTTATTTTGCATTTGTTGTGTACATTTGCAAACATATCGCATATATCAGTGTCATAACTCGAAAAACATGATTTTTTAGTTCAGTACTCTAAAATGTGCGGAACATCGTAATATATATATTGTGTGAAAAATTCTTTTGGATTCGTATGCAGTAATGAGCACAGGAGCAAAGTGTTTATTCCCATTTAATATTAATGGAAAATTGAAATTTAAAACAGCTCTCCTTCAAAATTTTGCTTTTTGAGTTTTGACACTGTTGCAATAAATGAGCGATATGCATATAATCAAATTTTCCTTCAACAACATTTATTCAAACCTTATCAATTTAAAGATTTTGTTTATTTTATAGCAATAATTTTGACTAAAAATCTAAAAGCAATTTGAAGAAAAAAGAGAAAATAAGCTTAGCTGTAGAGCAGTTATTTTACTCATTGCCAAAAACAGAATTACCACAAGTCTATTAAAAGTAAATGGTTGGTTTAAAATGCCATTAAAAAATATTAATAAAAGAAGAAAAAAAGCTCAGAAAGTTATTTCTGGGCTACCAGGGAAAATATTCTATTTTTAAATTGGTAGGGCGGAAACTCTTTATTAGTTATTTAATAAATTTCCTGTTTAGTTTCTTCTGAATTGTTTTTATTACTTTTTAATTTCTATTAGTTTTAATAGAAGATTTAATAACCAAATTCTCTTCAAAAAAAATCAAATATTAATTTTTTGGGTCAATTTAATTTGTTATTTCAATTTGAAAAACGGAAAATTGAGGACAAACCGAGTGCTTGCTTTTTTAATAAACTTTTAACCTTTTTTTGTAGATGCATAAAATAATTTTTACTCACAATTTTATCGGTTTTTTAATTATATTTACAATTGTTTTAATTAAATTCTTATTACTTTTTACCAAACAGTAAGGACTTCCGGAACTAAAACAAATAAGTACATAATAGAAGTTCAATCACGACTCATATGTACCAAACAGTATACTGTGCAGTATTTATAAACATACGAGTGGATTTTGAAAAGTTAATCCCTTTCATTACAGAAGGCGCTGCCACTAGCCCATTATTGTTTTAAACACTAGTAGCACTGTCCTGAGAACACATATCAAGTTACAGCGGATTGGAAAATTAATTTATCATCAACAAGAGTTTTGTGCCAACGTTTTAGAACATTTTTCATCTTAGATAAAATTGGGAATCGTGTGGTAATAAAATACTTCATTTCGAAAGATTTGAAAACGAAGGTAATTAATTGAAATTGTACAAGTAATCCTTGCCATTAAAATACACCGTGGGATTTTGTCCTGCTGAATTTAAACGTAGTCGTAAACGTAAGTAGCCACAAACTGTAAAAACTACAGAAAACACTTTATAAGATACTTTATGAGTCAAAAATATAAAACATTGTTGCTTACGCGCGATTCACACCATGATTTTAGAAACGTGTTTGACAGACATGTCTTTCGTGTTTACTGGCGAGAGGAGTAGGGAAGAACGAAGGGTAGAAAAAAACACGATTTCTGTTTTTCATGATTTTTTGTGTATTCACCTTTACCTTTATTTTCATTTTTGTTATTGTACTTTGTTCTTCAATGTAAAATAAAGCAATTATAGTTCAAATTCAATCCTGCAAGAAAAAAAAATCTTGATTTTACAATCATGGTATGAATGCAAGAGGTTTTTAGAATAATATTTAAAACAGAATTGAAAAAAAGACAAGCCCTTGAAGTCATACATAGTGTGAATTGTGTGATAAGTGACACAAAGTTTCTTGTAATAGGGACTCTCGAACTTTGGCAACTGATTTTCGCCACATTATTGAAGCTAAATCTGTCGAATTGTTTAAATTTTTCAGTTAGTTTCGCTTAATCATTATTGATGTATATAGTGCTCGGCAAAAAGTTAAAATGAAAGTTAGATGTTAAATGAAAATGTTAAATGAAAAAAAGTTAAAATGAAAATCATAAAAAATTAGTGTTCTGTTCGGGCAACGTTCGGCGAGCTTCGCCCATTTTAAGATTTCCATCCTAACGACTATTCATAGTATAGTGGATAAATTTGAAACCACTGGTTCCGTACACAATGAACTAATACCCATATGATGACAAAACGCAAGATCTGGCGAAAGCAAGGCCTCTGTCCGTGAAAGTGTGCAGGAGAATCCGAGGCAGTCGAATTCGTGTAGCTCTCAAGAAGTTTCGCAGAACAGAGACAGAGACCCAGTGGCTGAGGGCCAGCTTCCATAGACAACAAAATGTATTCGCTGAATTGCCTTTGGAACAATTGGAAACTGACCCAAATTTTTGTGAAAGAAACATCAGCGCTATAGCTTTTACCAATTTCTTTTGGTCTGAATTTTATGATATGAACGCCAACTACGTGAGGGCTTAATGAGGTGCCAAACAGCCACATTGAACCTTTTTACGAGCTATATAAGTACATTGTCATTTCAGGTGAAGGTGATATGAACTGACCACTGAGATTGCGCGTTTTGACCCCTTCAGATTTTTTCCTGTTGGGAGTTTTTAAGTCACCATTCTATGCGAAGAAGCCACAGACTAAAGCGATCCTCCAATCCAACATGCCTGTTGGCTCAAATAAAGCCTGATTTATGCGCCAGAATCATGTAATATTGGACATTTTGGATGTATGCCAACTAGTGATGCCTCTTTATCTTATCGTTGATATTTCACACACAAATGTCTACATGGAATTATATTTCTTTTGTTTTAAATTCAAAAAGATATACATAAATATGTACATATTTTGCTTTTCTTTTAGAACGTAGTTAAAGTTCATGGTCAAAACCATACTTACTATTTTCAAATAATATTCTTTTAAGTGTTAGTGTTCTCAACAACGCAAACGTGATTGTGCATATTATTAATTTACTTGACTTTAATACAAAAAAACTTATACGTACGTGTTATTATTCTACTTTTGAAATAGTTTTAGAAATAAAAAAAAATCAGAGTGAGAAATAACTATATATTTGCTTTATTAATATTGAAAATTTTGTGCTAAAACTAATGAAAAATGCAATAAAAAATTATTAAATTGTCATACAGATAGTTTCCAAATATACTCCCCTAAAAGAGAAATTCAAAATCATTGATTCATTCCGAACAGAGACAACGGGCTTTATACCATGGCAATACAAATACTTTTGCTGTGTTTGTAAAACTTGTCACAGAGGTTAATATGGTTGATATTTAGTATTAAAAAACGTATTTCCTATAATCCATAAAGGCCTAAAAACTATCATGTTTAGAGAGGGAATCGCGAGGATTGCTGAAACATATACGAAGAAGCTAGAAGTTCACACGAATCCACTAGCCCCTGCTATCTTGAATTGCACTGGCCATTTTCGTTTGAGAAGAAGACACAATGCGGACATAATTACAAGACGGATAATAATTCAAAATAGATAAAAAATCCCACGAACAATTAATGTTTAGCACCGCGCTTGCGGGACTCATTTAATAATATTTCTGGTTTTAATGTACAATAAACTAGTTGTAAATTAAACTTGGTAAACATAAAATTTTTAGTAAATTGTCTATAAAAAAACTCTTGTATCTTGCATATGTAATACAAAATTTGTAGTCAATTTTATATAATGCACAATTTTGTATACATTTAACAATATTGTAACCGTATATGTACATACACTTATATGTGTAAAATCCTATCCTTGAGGGTTGTATTTTTATTTGCTGCCTTTACTCCCTAATATTATCTATGATATACATATATATATATATGTATGTACATCAGGTTTTGTTTTATCACGTGCTATACGCTATATATCCGTTTGGTGTTTATTGGGTTTTTAATAATATTTGTAACACATGAACTAATAGCCTAATAAGCACCTTTAAGCATGTCCAATGAGCCTCATAACACGTTTGGACAAAAATGAATGAAGTTGAAATACTGGGAAATGATACTACTTTATTGATAGGCTCTGTCGAGTAGAATAAGGATCTGTTTTTTAAATTTTGAAAAAACCCCAAAAATCTTGAGTTACGGGTAAAAAACCAGTTTTGCGGCCCTTTTCGTAGTTCTACTCACGAAAAAAATCATAAAATTTGCACCAAATTGGTATCAGTTTTAATACTTTGAAACTATATTTTTAAAAAGTTTAAAATTTTGTAATAAATTATGATTTTTTTCACGAGTTGCTTTAATACAAAATTTAATAACTCCCCCAATCTCCAATGGATTTCTAAATCGGATTTCTAAAAACCGCATCTAAATTTTAAAAAGTTTGAAAAAATTGGATGTAAAATGTGTTTGCTTGAGAAATATTCCAGATTCTTCAAGGCTACTTAAACGACATACATATCGTTTAAAAGGCCTGTATCTCTTCTTTCCAAATGCGAAAGGAAACTTAAAAATAGTCAGCTAAGTTATTATCTTATAAGTGCAGATTTAGAAGGTGTTTCAAAAATTTCAAAAACAGATCCTTGTTCTACTCGGCAGCTTCTATCAGAAAAATATTTTTTTTTGTCGCACCGTGTAATTTCTTACAATTTTGCATATGGTACTTTTGTACTGGAATTGATTGCCATTGATTTATATTTGGACAGAAAACCTATGTAACGAATTGCTCAAAATTTTATCTTAAAGCTTTTAATAATGCTGAATATAGACAAATTTGACTTTGACGATTCTGGTTACTCAACGTGTCAATACCGGTTGGTATTTCGCATTCATTCAGATTTTGTTTACTTCACTATTGTGTTATATTTCATTAAAATCGGTATATACTTTAACTTATCATTTATTAAATCGATAAGTTAAGACTGATTATCAAAGCCTTGTGTCCGTTGAAAATCTATTTTATATAGGGTATCAAATAGTCAATCACGTCGATTGTATTTGGAGTTTCTTCTTTGCATGTTGCGGATTTTTAGTACTTTTTGGCGTATAATAATAAACCCAAAGCGCATAGATTGCAAGCGTGCCAAGCCACAATAGCTTAAAAATGTACAGCGCATTTTTTGACTTTGTAATTTTGGCCACTTTACATGCAAAACATAAAGAGAATTTAGTAGCTTAACAGAGACAAAAATTTATATGCAAATAGTTGTTATTCTAGTTGGTTTATATAATTATTTCTTTTGAAAAATTTCAAATTTTTTTGTTACATTGTTAGGTTAATGCCTATAGTTAAATTAAATATGATTTTTTATTTTTTTTGTTTATTTTGCTTAAAAAAAAAATAAAAATGGATAGCTTGTGCTTAAAGGAAATTAAATTTCTTTCGTGTAGTTTTGTATAGGTCAGCAATTCATTCACAAAAGCTGTACTGTATTGTTAAAACCAACACATAAAGTTTAAGTGCATTTACTATTTTATTTTCAAACAAATTCATAAACAATGTCCACTACCCCTTTTTGAGTATACACAGGGTTGGCAACCCACTTGTTCATTAATTATGATAAAAGTTTGGATGTCTGTCGAGCCAGTAGGTGGGGGCATCTAATAGACATAATTAATAGACTGTAAACCAACATCGTGCGATTTGAGACCTTTATTTTTTTTTTGAGATATTTTGAAATCGAAGGTGTAAAGCAATAATCCCACAACAGCTTAAGAGCTTAAATCCGACATTATCGAGCAGATATCAACCATTTACAACAGTTTATTGAAAAACGTAATTAATAATTATAATAAAAGTCTGCCGAGCCGGTAGCGGGGGTCACATAACTGACATAATTTTTCTTTTTAACAGGAACATATTTGTAATAAACTAAAATAGAAATAGTTTTAATATCTGAAAAAAAGTATTTTTTTTATTACCTATGCATATTCGTATTAAACTTTACAATTATTTAAGAATTACGATTGCCGTACGAATAATTGGTGCATTTCGTAAGTCATGTAATCTCAGCTTCAGCTTAGAAAGCAATTACAAACATAAGGAGTTAAAAACGTCATCGTAACAAAACATACTATATATTTTTTTTTAGTAAAATATTTAAAGTACTTTAAAAATATGTTTTTAATCTAGTACACTCATATGTAAATCTTAATAAATATAATGTGTAAGTAAAGTGTACAAGTGAATTAAGAAAGAAGTGACAAAAATAAGCAAAAAAAAATAATCATCGATTACGTGACAATAATTTTTATTAAATCCTAGCAACGGTAAGTCCACAGTTTATTAAAGAAATAATTTTTTTCCAGAAAAAAGTTTAAAATAGTTTACAATTTACAACAGCTGCCACACAATATGGAATTTATAAAACTTTATTACTCCCTATGCCTAAGGGTTTGTTTAAGCGAAATTTGAAAATAGTTGAAATTTAAAATACTTCTAGGATCTTTGATAGAAACAACGAAACTGAAAAGTAATCTTATAAAGATTAAAAAGAAGTGCACTTATATAATAGTTATATGGAAATATGTACATATTTACTTAATTTTAATATTTAAAAAGTCCAAGACAATTTTTTTAATAATATATATGTATGGTATGTATTTTATTTAAGTTCCTTTAAACAGTATTTCACAGGCAAACTATTTATTTTTGAAATTTTTTCATACAAAATGTTTTCACACCTATGAATGCGTCAATAAAGGGATGTTGGATTATAGGTTCATAGTAAATTGTGGTAGAGCAACATACTCAAGCTCTTCTAATCCTTCTGTTTTCATCAGCTATTCGGCAAATATCACAATTATACACAGCTCTAATACGGCCAGTTCAATCTCTATTTGTAATTTTTGAAAAATTTTTTTCAACGTGGGTGAAACTTCTTCCAAACAACTCTTGTATTGCTAATCGGGTGAGCGGCTTCGTAATTACTTACGGATTTCAAGTCTTTAAAAAATTTCTGCGCCGATCAGCTTATGTTAACTGGGGATTTTGTGCACTATATACATATACGTGGACAAAACAGCTTAACAATTGCATTAAAAAATTATACTAACGACCACCTACATCTTCTTGTTTTCGTTGAGCTTCATAACGTTAACAAATTTCAAGTTTTATGTGCATTGAGGATAACATTGACCGCTGTTGCCTTTGCCTCCTCCCATGTTAGGTTGTCCTGTCTTTGTTCTTGGATACTAGTATTTTTTGATCGACCACGATTTCTTAAGCCTTGAGGATTTCACTTGAGTGACATTCTGGTGATACTATCTGGACTTTTTCGGATACTGTGATCGGTCTATCCACATTTTCATTTCCTTATCTGTTTCAGAACTTTTAAATGAATACCTGAAGTTTTTGTGTGACGTTATTCAATAAAAGCCAAAGTTTCACTGCCATACAGCAGTGAATATTCTGAGCTTAGTTCGTCGTATGTGCACTACAGTTATCCAAATGCCGCTGCCGCTGTATTGAGCCTGTTATCTACGTCTGTTTCTGTGCCACAGATTGTAGTCATTGTACTTGCTAAATTGTAAAAGCTATCTACGTAATGTTTTCCGTGCTCGTATTGTTTATTCTCATGGCTTTCGTTTTCTTGATATATAATATCCTAAGTCCAAAATTAGGAGCCAATCTGTCTAGGTCCTCCAGTTTCGACTGCATATTGAAAATCTTATGCGAGAGTAGACAAATGTCATGTCTGAAGTTCCCGTTGTGAAGAGCTGAAAGTTTTGCATCCTCATACATCGCTCTGATTATTCGAATTATTTCTTGGGGTACTTCATTTGTTCTTAGTGACTTCCATCTTGCCGTCGGTTGATGGTATCAAACGCCTTCTTGAAATCGACGGATAGTAGATACAGGAGAGTACGCCAATCTATAGACTGTTCAATCATTGTTCGCAAAGTGTTGATCTGATCTACGCAGCTTCTATTCGGTCTGAAGCCTGCTTTTTCGTCTCGCAATATAACAGTATGCAGACAACAAACAGTACCGGACAAAAGATGATTTAAAAGTGGCAATCTGCAACAGCTGACGCAAAATCTGCTCAAACGTTCTGGACAAAGGTTTCCCGCGACCCATACCGCGCATATATTATTTAAATGATAAATTATAAAAAAAATAATAACAATTGTTATACCTTCTGATTAGATTAATTGCTTATTTATCACTGACCTTATCATTTCGACGCTTGCGGTAATGGTATATCTCTAAAGCAAAACAGGCTTATTATTCACCATTTAACCGTATATTTTTTTTTTTTTTTTAGTAAGATGAAGGAATTGAGCAAATATTAAAGTGACCTTATCATTTTGAAGTACAACTTATTGTCTATTTGCTTCTGTATTATGACTGTTAAGTAGGGTAACTCCTCTTCGATTATTACAGCCCTTTAAGTCGACATTTTCCTGCCATACTGATGTGATGTGAGAACGTAGAGGTTCGGGATGTCAACCCGTATAATTTCAGCTGCTAGCCCATCTTCGACTGCCACCTTATTATTTTTAAATTTACCAATCACCTCTTTTATCTCATTCAGATTGGAAGGGTTGTTCTCAACCGTTTCGATGTCCTTAGTAGTATTTGAGACGCTACTAATTTACTTAAATTGTTCTCTTCATCTCTGTTTGTGCATCATTGTTCGTTACTAGTGTACCATTTCAATCAGCAACAGCTTTGTTCCTATTGAACTTTCGATTAGTTAAAAAAGTTAAATCGTCTGCTTAGTCTTCTCATATTATTCTGGACAGTTGCTTCTTCTGCTGCCATTGGTTCATTCCAGGATTAATGGGCGGCCAGAGACGACGCCTCCATTGGATTGTGTATTGTTGAGGATCCTTGCTAAGTATGTTGGTGGAGAGGATCCTGCTAACGTGATGGATCCATACTTTATTACTAACTCCCATAATATTCCATTTAAGAATATGGGGACTTCTATCAGTCAATAAGCTACACCCGATACTTTTTAGATTCGTTGAATGGGACCTACAGTTTAATGTCGGCTCTGAATGGCAAATGTATTTAGAGTAGTTTTCAATGGTAGCTGCACTCATAACCAGTTACTAGCTGATGTTATGAGGTTATACTGATGTCGAAAAACTTTTTTCCTTTTTAAAATAGTCTGGCCTGGTACTGAACCGACGATCTTCTGGTTGGTAGGCAGGTGTCTTAGCTACCATACCACAGCGGCACACAGCGGATTTCTATTTGGCATTTCCATTTTTTCCCAGTAAGTGCCGATTTCTCCTGATCATTCTTATGATGACTGTCATCGTCGCCAGAGATAAAGGTGGAATGTTAGGGAGACATCTTTTAATTTTTTTGGTCTAGTGGGATTGAAGTCTCTTCTTAATGGAATACTCAATAACCGCAATTAAATTTTTATCTTTCAAATCCAATGCCGTATCTCGAACCTGGGGTGTTTGAATTGTCTGCCGACACTCTAACCACCACACCATTGCCACCCTTTGATGATAAAACATTATTGCTGCTTTATTCTTCTTGGCAACGTATGAACATTAAGTAGAAATGCTATCTTTTTCGCACTGTTCCAATCAGTGCGGAAAAGTGAAACAGTTATCAGTTTTAGTTTTTCTCCAAGAGTTTTTGTGTGCACTAAATTGGTCTAAGACTATTTATTGCCACTATTTTCTTAGCGATTACTATCAATTGACTTGTCTTTAAAAATATGAAATTTCTCGAATTACATCACCAACAGACTTTTAGCCATATTTTTCGTGCTTCTATTATAGTCTAGCAACTTGCCACCCTGAAAAGTGTTTTTTTTAAGTAATTTTTTTTCCTTTGCTTTTTTTTTGTTTTTTTCCTTGTAGTTTTAGTTTGGCCATTAAAAGGTTAATACATTTTACAGGTTTTTTATATAGCAATGAAATGTGATTGTTTCACGCATACACGCTACACCATTTCGAAATCCTTCATTTAAGCGGATTACATTCTCTTACATAAAAAGTGCTTTTGAATGGTATCCTCGGAGGTTTCCTTCTATCTTCATAAAAAAAACTTTAATTTTTTCGACTACTTTTTCTTCAATGTGTAATATAGTGATATAACGAAGTTACGAACTTCCACTTTAATTAATACTTGTGGCTTGGGGTAACCGTAACTGTTTAAGGCGAAGGAAAATAAAAACAGTAACGTAAATAAGAAAAAAATCTGAAAATTAATACACAGAAGCAAACGTTTAAAGCTAAGGACCGGTTTTGTATTTAATATCTTATAATTATTATCTATAATTATTATCTAAATTAATTAATAATTAGATTTTATAGGTTTTATATTTTTAAGTTATTTAAAATGCATTTAATTCTGTAATTTTTAGGAAGAATTTGAATTCAAATAGAAATTAAACATATCATCATATACTATACAAGTTACAGTATATTTCATTACAAATAATAATTTAAATCAGTCGGATTTTATTTATTTGTTAAGAAAAGAAGTGAAAGAGTTGCAGCCAGTGTTGTAGACTTAATGAAACAATGTCAGCAGCATCTACGATTTAAAATAAAAGTCACATATATGGTTTTCACACTACAAAAGTTCATATTCGTTTTCTGAATGAAAGTAATAACTGCTGGTAAATTATGTTACGTGTTGCAGAGTCAGAATATCAACACTACAGGTACTAAGCGACTTCGTAATTTGTTGGCCTACTAAAGCGTTTTCATTTCATTAAGAAATTCCTATTTTTAAATAAAAAAGAATGTGTGTGAATTATTATCGACATTCTTTATCGTTGTGCAATACCTATCGATGGCATTATGTATGGAATATAACATCGCATAAATATCCATAGTGGATTAGGTGGATGTATTGCTCCAAAATATTTAATTTATGTTAACGTTAAGATCCACTGTGGTTTATGGCTTATTCGTATAGTCTTAGGACCTAATAAGACCCCATTAGCAAAAGTCTAACTGTGAGATGAACATGCATTCAAATCGCTTGTGCAGAATGTCGAATGCATCATCATTTCACTGGTGTCTCTATTACATAATTAAGGCCAAAAAAAGTTAATAATCATCGACCTTAATCACTCGTCAACATTAGACACTCTTCGATCTAATTTAGGTTTCCATAATTACAAATTAGAAAATTAAGTTTTGTTAGTTGACGTACCTATTCATCGAGAAATCATCATCGCTGAAACTGATTTTTTGATGAACGTATCTAAAAAAGAGCACGCATTTTGTTAAATAATCTTATCTTTTGCACGTGCTGCTGGAGGCTATATTTGTCGATAATATATATATATAGGGTGGGCCATTTAAAAGTATAAACTTAAGAGTGCAATAAAACAAAAGCGGTTTGGAATTTTGCCGAATTTATCTTTTTGTTGTGAAAAACATTCGTTCCAGTTAAAAGTGTATGGGGTGGCATGTCTGCAATGACATCAGAATGTTGGCCTTAAAATGCTCAATTGTTTCTGGTTTGTCGGCGTAACACTTGTCTTTAACGGCGCCCCACAGAAATGAGTTCGACGGTGTCAAATCGCAGCTTCTTGGCGAACAACAATGACATCACCATTTCGGCTTATTAAACAGTCATCGGTTATCATAATGTGATAGCTGTCTCCATTGAGCGTAATGATTGGGAAATATGAAATATGAAATATGGGCTAATGATGCCTTCCCCCACAAGCCACACCAAACAGTCACTCGTAATGTGCGGATTGGCTTCTCTAAGACCACATTTGGGTTTTCCGAGCTCCAAATACGGCAATTTTATTTATTAACGTAAACACTAAGACGAAAATGAGCTTCATCCGAAAAGATGACTTTGAAAGATTATAAATTTCCAATAGCCAAATAGCCAACTCTATCGATTCATTGGAGCACCGTCGCAATGTGGCGTGTGTTTCATTGTTCTATCGGTACTATAACGGAATGTGTTCTAACGAAATTAAGGAATTAATTCCCAAAAATCATATATTTTTACGTAGTACTCGTATTTCTCGTAGAGCGCATCCCTTTGTAGTTGATTGTCCAGTAAATCGCACAACGCATTATAGGGAGAACTCGTTCTTTGGTCGCACTGTTCGGTTGTGGAATAATCTTCCAGCGAAAGTATTTCCTGCCACTTACGACATGAGTAAATTTATATCTAACATCCATAAACACTACTCTTTCTGTCCTCCTTCCAATAACCTATTTTCCTAGTACCAGCACAATGCACTGCATGAGTAGGGGCCATCCCCTGGGTGCTGGTCTTATATATAAAAAAAAAAAAAGATCCCAACGCTGCTTAAGTATAAATAGATTCATTTCGTTCAGTGGCGATAATATACTGAATTTTGTGATAGAATAGAATGGCTTAAGAATTGTCAGATTCAAAATAACCGCTGGTTCAAATTTAAACTTTTAAAGATCATATTTGTTTCTGCCATACTGTTAGAATTTTTTATTTTACTTTGTTTAAGTCGATCTTTAAACAACCACTCATTGATAGATTTTATTGTGTTTCTGGTTTACAAATTAAATTCCAATTATCATGCAAGCGTATAATAGAAAAAATTAAAAACTGAAGCACTATTGGTGGTGAATGTATGTATGTATGTATGTATTTATGTATGGATGTATGTATGAGTTCAGGAAAACGGATGCAGGAAATACTAACGACCACACACAGCAACCACTCTCAAAAGGGATAACACTATTTGAATATCAGGTCTGATAGTAGATGTTGTTGAATGTAGATTTTGTTGAATGCTCGGTGGTCTACATTGTTCGCGTGAGATAAAAGATAATGGAAAAGTGGAAAATTCGATATGTAATATTTAAAATTCTGCAAAGGCTCGAAAATGTAAATACAAGTACGTCAGGAAAAATATTGCCGGCGTAGTTGGTCTATATAATAACGTAAGTAATGAAGAAATTAGTATGTACTTTTGAACAGCATGCATATAACCTATTATATATAACCTTAGTTTTTATTCTTTATCGCTTTAACCGTTGAGTTTCAGTTTTTAAGTAAATATTTTTAAATTCATATAAGAATAGGAAATTTTTTTACTACATTGAGTACTCCGATTTACCACTGACCCCATATGTCCATCTACGTTTATATGAAAAAATGTCAATTAGCTTTTATCATTAATTTACACTAGATATTAGGTGATAGCTCTTACCCCCATAAACGTGATTTAATAATTTTGCGATACAAATATTGTCACGCTATATATTGCACAAGATATGCATAGCGAAATGGGTAGAAATGAATTTAGCCCAATAAGGGTTTGTTGATGGACTTTTATTTGTATGTGTTACAAATTTAAGCACCAGCCTAATATACTTCAGCAAATACAAGGTAAATATAATGGATTTTTGCTTTTATGCGGTACATATAAGCCCAATATACTAAAGCAACATTAGGTGGAAAAGCATAACACATAATTACGTATGCATTCCTTTTTGATTAAATTAAAATGCCTTTGATTAAATTAAGAATTCAAAGTAAGCTAGACTGAGAATAAAAGCGCAATGCGTAAATAAATTTATATATAAATGCTGTGTCGATATGAAAGAGTAGCCTAAGTCCCTTTTCATACTTACCGGCACAGATTGATAATGACAAAAGAAAAGATATCGTGTGGGCCATATATCGGTTTAAATTTGATGCATTCTGTCAAAAGATTCAGTATATTATCTCCACTGAAATGAATTGATTTACGCTTGAGCAACGTTGGGATTTATTGGAAATTTATCTCTAAAACAAAAACAATTGGTCGAAAATTACACGATAATCTCGTATAAAATTTGGTCACAGAGGAATAGCAGCAGTGCCAGTTTATTTCTAAAGTTCGTGATGCTGCGCCAGGACGTAAGCCAGCTCGTAGAGTGCGTACACACGAAAATATAGAAGCTGTGGCAAAGAGTGTGCGTGAGAAGCTATCAACATCACTCGTCATCATTCTCCAGAATTCAATATTTCACGCATCATTTTACGTCGAATTTTGAGAAAAGATCATGGTATGTCGCCTTACGAAGTTCAATTGTTTCAAGAGTTAAAGCCGGATGACCATCCGCTTCGTTTTCGCTTCACTAGATGTGCCAACGAGAACCTCCATGAAGAAATCGATCTTGGCAAAAAAAATCATCTTTTCGGATGAAGCTCATTTTCATCCTGGTGGGTACGTTAATAAGCAAAACTGGCAATATTTTTGGCTCAGAAAAGGCAAACGTGGTCTTGCAGAAGCCAATCCACCCATTACTAGTGACTGTTTGGTGCGGCTTTTGGGAATTGAGGAATCAATTGAGGAATAAAGCTTCATAGCATAAATTCTGTAGTGCAAGATTATGGCACATTTTAGTTTTCTGAACATTTCCTTTTATATTTTCATTCTATTTTTTTTTTCTTATTCTATTTAGTTTTGCTTTTCTTTTATAATAATTTAATTTTTTTGTTTACAACAAATATTTTATTTAATTTTTAATTATTATAAAATATTTTCTTTGAAAATATACACTTTTTGTGCTTTTTTTATGTGGTTTATAGTAACATTGTTTAGCTACAATGTTGTACAGGAAAAAAATGTATAGCATGCGAGATCATTTGTTTATGATACAATCTTTCGCTCATGGAATTTGGTTGCTGTCTACGTTAATTATTGCTGATGTTAAAGAGAAAAAAAAAAAATAATAAAACATGTAGAATATCGGATAGGAAATTGATATTTAGCTGTGTTAGTGCTTGTATTCTACAGGATTTCCCTGATTTTCATTTCAATTGTTTTTCTATATTTTTATTAATATTTATTTTGTTTTAAGCTTAACAGCTCTATAATTAAAACTGTGTTTTGTTTTCATAAGTTATATGTATGTGTTGGTAAGTAGTTAAATATAATAAAAAAAAACTTTTGCTTACAAACTTCTAATAAGTTTTTTATGCTTGTAGAGTATTTGACTACAATTCAAGCAAATAAGGAGCCCCGTTATGTAAAGGGGGAAGATAATAAAAGGCCAATTCCTTAGGCAGTTTCTTTTGCCTTGTGCGATTCGTTGACCTACATATACATATTGGTGAAGGTTAAAATTTATTATATTTCTATAAAAGTGAAAACAGTGAAAGTGTAAATTAAAAGTATAGTAATTTTTTTTAATTATATTATTTGATTGCCATTTCTACTGGAAATCAGAAGACAAAAGTCATTTTAAGGTAATTATAAAGAAAAATTGTACTTTTCACAAGGAAAAAGAAAAGAAACTCAAACCGGGTTATTTTAGTTAAATAAATTCAAATATATATTGTATTTAGTGGCGAAAGATAAAGAGAAAATTCGTATACCACCAAATTCATATCCAATTAAGGCAAGAAGAAAAAATAATAATATCACAGCTTTTAAAGGTAAACATACTTATTGTATTTAAATCTTTAGCAATATTACATAGGTTGTTTTCTTTTTAAAGGGAATTAGACTACAATAAAAGAATAGAAAATCGTTATATTTTTTTTATCGGCCGTATTCCTTTAGCCACCACTGTAAACGAAAAGGAAAAAGAATCTTCGAATTATTATCTAAAATACAGATTAAACAAAAAATCTGTATTAAATCACATATTAAGTCAAGCTTAAGGTCGAACACCAAAATATCTAAATCAAAGGAAAAAGAAAAAAAAAGCAAGAAAACAACAACCATATCATCTACATATATTGCTAGCTAAACTACAACAACAACCGTAGCTTAAGTATCCAACAAGACAAAAGAATAGCGAAAGTTAAGGAGCTGTGATCAATAATCATATTTAACATTTCAAATATATTAGTGGTGGCAAAGGCAAATGCAAAGGCAACTAAATTAAAGCCAATATACAAGAAAATTTTAAGTGCTTGAAAAAATATCAAAGAAAAATTTAAAAAATTAATGAATAGTGGTTTAAATTCCTGTTTCATATCTAACAGCAAATATTTCTGAGGAAGAATCTCTCCAGCATCAACCAACCAACCAATCATTGAAGCAACAGCAAACTTCGTTGAAGTCCTATTGGTGAAAAAATTAATTTTGTCATTTTTGTTTTTGTTTTTTTTTTTGAAACTAAGAATCGCAGTAACTAGTGTTAAAATTTAAAACTTTAAAGTAAATTTTTTAGTGCATCAAATTAATTAAAATCTAAATGAAAAGAAAAAAAATTGAATTAATTAAAAGTTAATGTTTGCAAAAAAATATTTAAAAATCTTAAAAACTACATATTGCACTTCATAATCACAGTTTGGTCTTAATTTGCACTCTAAAGTTTATTTTTTGGTTGCTTAGTATATAATTTTATTAAATAATTTATAAGTTTTCATATAGCATCATACAAACCATAACATTTGGGAATACCCATCAACATTTTCTCCTCACTGTTTTAAAATGATCCTCATTAGTTGCACACATCAGCATTGAAGGGGCCTCATCAACAGCTGCTGTCAAAATTTTTTTTTTTTTTTATTGGTGAGTAATTTAAAATTTTTTTTTGTTATGTTCACAGAAGAGATTAGTGTAGAACGAAGCAACAAGAATAATGTTTAATTTTATAATTCCTTTAAAATGTTTATAAGCATGTTGTTGAGAATATGTTTATACTCTCAAGTATCTGTTTGATTCATTTTTTTTGTTTTTTTGGTTTTGTTCTTCTTGTTTCTTTGTACACTATTGTGGGTATAAGTTCCAATTATTTATATGAGTAACGTTTGAATATATTCTATTATCTTGTTATTGTTTGTTTTTAAATTTTATCTATTTTTTTATAATGAATTTCTGAGTTATTTTAAAATATTTGTATTTGCGTAATTTAATATATAAGTTCGTTCCGATCAATATTTTCAGATGCTTACTATAGTGCGATATACATTATTAATTCGGAAAGTTTATTGATTTTTTTTTTTAGTTTTTACTTTAAATTATGTTTATTTTAAATAATGCCCTAAATAAAAACATTGAATTTGTATTGAGTATGGAAATTTAAGCTGATAAAGTGTTCTTACTAATGGTGATGTAGGGTGATATAGGGTATGGAAGTAGTGGGATTTTAGCTCAACTTTTAACGCTGCTAAAATCATGGTTGGGAGGGTAAAGAGGCGTGTTTCTTTCCAATCCACCTAGGAAAGAATACGTTTTGTTATAGGTTTTGGGTATTTCAGCTTACGATTGGCCTTTATATTAGTTTCTGATATTTTAGTTGGTCGACTTCGGGGTTCCTTTTTCATCATTTTAGTTAAAGATCAACTTCCAGTCCATAATGTATTTATTTTAGTCGACGTAGGGAGTCTATAATTATAATATTTTTTGTGTTCGAAATAGACTCTATGGCAAGAGAAAATAAGGAGAACAAGAACCCACCCAACCGACTGACCGCTAGTGGTTTTCAATGGCTCCCGATCGTTCCCTATTTTCTAACACGGAGCACTAATCGCCAATAGAGTAGGAAAATGTAGATATTTCTTAACATCTCAGTTTTACCCATTTTAGTGAAATATCTATTTGAGTCATACCATAAGAAATATTTGGGCCCGTAAAGGTGCCTAGGAAGAGTGAACGCGATAATGAACACAACAATTCTTATATCAGTGTAAGTTTCTATGACTCTGGACTGGTGGCAAGAGTGAAAAAAACAAAAATGAAATACTCAACAACACAACAACAAACAGAGTCACACTCAACAGTACACAAATCTAAAGGCACAGCAAGCCAAGGATTGACCTGTTACAAAACAGCACCATTGTCGGCAACACCAAACAGGGAACAGCAAGCAGCAAACAAGAAATCATCAGTACACCAACGACAATTGAGCTAAAAAGGCTGGCCAGGAGACTGCTATGATGGCGGTGCGGGTTCAACCTGCTAACAGAGCTGTACTTCTAGACCTAAATATTTCCAGGGCAAAAGCGTCCAACCATCCAAACGTACGATCGACCAACAAGACCCTACTGATTTGCCTCACACCTACAGTAGAAGAAATACCCATACTATCTAGATTTATAAAGTCATGCATGCACTCCTGTCCTCAATCCCCATACCATACGCGCAGTCCGCAGATTTAGTAACGGCCAATCCATCAATATGAACCCCAGTCTTAACCCGAAGCGTAATCTGGGTATTCATGTAAGAACGAAACGAATATATTTATTTGTCGCCCTTCCTCTGCCACTGTTCCTCCATCTTGCCTGCCACCTAACTTCGAGGCACCTCTGCAAAAGGCCTTATACCTATCTCTCCCATTCTCGAGCACCGAAGTAGAAACACAATTACTCATTCCAAGTGTTAGTCCCCTTTGACACTGAAAGCAATACTACACAGAGAAAAGTATCTACCGATACCAAAAGTAATAAATTTCGACACGAGCGCCTCATGCCATATTCGGCAAAGGGTACAAAAATAATATCTGGTTTTTCATTCGTCTCAATTTCAAATTCCTGACGTTTTAATATTTCTATATAAAATTGTGTCATAGCCACCCTTATGACAGGTACTCACCAAATTAAATAATTATCAAAAACTCATTTCGTTCTTATGTAAAGTTTTCATACCCTACTTAGTAATAAAATATAAACCCCCTTTAATGCAAAGATTGATAACGAGGCAATAAACCCATTTTAATGCAAAGACTGATAACCATCTTAAACATCTTTTTCTATAAAACCTACCCTAGGGACCTCAATTTACAGCCTTATTACAGCCATATGACAAATAGTTATTATTAATATATAGTAAATAGCCATATTTATGGGTCAACTGATTATACTCAAAAGTTAAACCAAAAAAGAATATAAGATATTATAGGTTTGTCTGTTACTTAAAATATATACGTTTTATTTTTAGTGGAAAATGATTTTCTCCCTGTGTTAGTCAGTGTTCAGTTACAAGTTTAAAACATAATTATCACACATTATATCATTTTAAAACAAAACGAAAATGTAATAATAGTCGTAATAATAATGAAAATAAGTAAAAAAATACTTAGTGCAGATATTGCTAAAATCTTTGCGTTGTCTGTTATGTCATGTCCTTAAACCTGCTTAAAATAACCTACAAAAAGTTCGTGAGTGAGTTTGAATAAAAATATTATTTTTCTGATGGGTGTTATTGAGTAAAACAATATCTTGAGTGACGGGTATAAAAGTCTTTCGTACCTAGCACCTAGTAAAATATTTTTCTAATCTATTAAGAAAAAGAACAAATTCTTGCTAAACAAAATTGTTGATCGTTAAGTTTAATATCTAGATATTTTCTAAATAACAAACACTTGTTACAATTTCTTATAAATTGACAATACATACAACTGAACCACAAATGTTTTTTTTTTAATTTAAACACATCTATTTATTAAATAATGACATGACATAACAAACACATGATTTCAATGTATACATATATCGCACTTGATCAACAAGAGGTGTTAACTCAAAATTTTTTAAATTGCACTTTTTGCAAGAAATCAACTAACAATGTCAATATCCATCTGATGTAAAAATTTCAACGATTACTCTTTCACCACGAAAACCACATTTGATACAACTTTCGTGATAGTGTAGTGACTATTCTTATATCACCAAAAAGTTATTATTTTGAGTTCATACAAAAGTGGAAATAGAAATGTTTCGTATATTTTCATAAAAATTTTACTAGTTTTTTGCTTAATATGTAAGCACCAACACTTTTCACCTTTACCGAAAATTTTTAAAATTTGAGTTAATACCCTCATGTTGATCAAGTGCGATATATGTAATATATGCACATTGTAAATGTAAAATATATATAAATTCCTGTTTGCACGTAATCTTCTACCATAATACTGTGAAGCATAAAAAATTGAGTATGTGAAGACGTGATATATGTATGTACATGGGTTTATTTAAGGTGAAGTAGTATTGATACTGCTTATCGTAACTTCATGGATAGAAGTCTTAAGCGCTCAAACCGTAATGCTCACTAACGTGGTAATACTGTGGTAATACTTTCTACACAAAGCCAGATTTTAAAGAGCAGAGGAATGAATTACACAAGTAGAGTAATGCGACGTTATTCATCATGTTTAGATAAAGCCAATACAAAAAATACATAAATATGCATATAAGATGCTACGAATAACCTGAAAAATTTTAAAATATTAAATCAGTAAACATATAAAGGTAATAAATATAAATATTATTATTAATTCGCAACAAAAACATTGAAAATTATAAATATTGAAGGATAAATAGACAATAGCGGCGTTTTCTTTATTTATTTATTAACATGAATTTCATCTAATATTTACTACATAAATTTTTACCAATAATTTATTACTGTTTGTGAAATTAGAAGAATTCGGTAATATTGTTTAAGCCTAACTGATAAAATTTATACCTGTAGACCCTTGACAGGGGTACTCGGGTACTCTTGTGTACTTGTAGCGGATATTTCAGTTTTAAAGTTGAATCTTCGGATATTTTGTTTGATTTCTGTGAAAGAACTTGATGCCTTTAGTAGAATTTCACTGATCATGGATATAAAACGTACCATCAATTTTTCTCCTTCAGCTCTTTGTGGGAATTTCAATCCTCTATTATACAAAGCATTGTTGAGTCGCTATGGAACAACTGGTAATACGTTTTGGTAATACGTTTACAGAGATAAACACGTAAACAGACAGGTATAGCTAATTTTATTCTCGGAATTTTAAATTTGATAATGAATAATCTACTGACAAACTATTATCCAGATGAAAATATGACATAATTCTTACCATTTAAGGACAGAACAAATTATTCTTTAAATAAAGTCGTTTTCATGATTGTTACAGTTACAGTTAATTTTTATGTCACTTCCTCTGGCCAGTTAGCTCCAGGTCTATAGATAAATGTCGGCGGTACTCAATATATAATGTATATATAATCATTAGAATTAAAATAAATCACATTATAAAAATTCACTTAAAAAGGATTTGGATTTTTGATGTTTTTATAAAATAACTTGATGTCAGAAAGTAGGCAAAATATACAAATTGGTCGGGCATTTAAAATGTATTCCAAAATTTACAATTTTCCAATTAATGTTGCTCACAATATTACAAACATAAACGCTTGCCTACAAAAGAACTAAATCGTAAAATAAATAATCATCAAAGTAATCTATAGTTTGATTTTAAGTTTTTAATAATCAAAATAAATAATAATTAACGTCTGAAGTACTTCTATTGCGGGAAACCCACAAAACTTATGGGTACACGGGTAACCTTGACACTCTGCTAAAGGTGCTTTTTTTGTCACTCACATAAGGGTTAAACAAATTGTTTGTGAAATCAAAGTTGTTACATTTCTCGTCACGTCATAAGGTAAGAATATTTAGCCAATTTATTCATAAACTAACTAAGCACATATTGGTTTTTTCATTTATTGCAAATTTGCCATTATAAATTTATGACATATTTATTATTTTGTTTCTGTATATTGTGTACGCATGTATCAAAGCTCAAATATAAAATACCGAAAAAGCATATAAAGATTTTAACTATCCTTGTTATGTGCCGCTGTTTTTTTTTCTATTTTTTTTAATTAAAGGGACAAAATAAATGTACATATACAGTACATATTTACCTATTGGTTCATAGAAAATTTTTCAATTAAGTACAGTATGTATGTACATATGTATTCAAATTTCTGTTAACAAATATTAAGATGGTTTGATAAGATTTGAATCAATTAACCAATTTTTGTCAGACTTTTCTGTAGTCTAGCTTCATAAACTGTAATTTTCTATCTTATAATACATTAAGTTTCCTTGAAAACGGTTATCTGATTCATGAAAAATCCACATTTCTGATAAGTTCGAATATATTGGTATTTGTTAGAAACAAAAATAAAAAACAAAACAATATTATTATATATGTGTGTGTAGATATCTATAAAAAGTATTTATATATAAAATATAACATTGTTTGCTTCTTAAATTTTATGATAGCCACACGAAAGACTGTGTTAAAATTTCACAATTTCCCAACATTTATTTGCTTGATTGCCTGTATGTAAATACTAAATACGTTTTAACTCCACACACTTGAGTCAGTCGACTGCCTCCGCTTTTATCTTATATACATAAAAATTAATGCTTATGACTTGGTTTTGACTAAGAAAATTTTTGAAAATAACAATTTACTGGTAAAAATTGATAAATGAAAACTGTGGTAGAGAGTTATCAACAATCATTCATATTGATAGTTGAGTGCTGAGCTTTAGTTTGTGTTAAGTTTTTATATTCACAAGTATAATTGTAATAATAGCTTGTATTCACAAAGTCTGAAAGGTGGGAATATGATGAAGGATTTAGTTTAAAAATATGAAGAATTTAATAATTGATTGAATGGTTATATTATTAATTGTATCAAATACCACCCTACAAGACCTTGAATAAGTGTTAATAATATAAATTGTAACTTATTATACAACCTGATAATAGAATATAATGTGCAAAGCTTGAAGACTCTATCTTCATCCTTTTAACCCTTATTAGCAATTTTTAATTGTATTTATCTATGTAATGAGAAGAGCATAATATTAATCTTATATATTCGGTAGGCCATTTAAAAGTTTAAATTCAAAAATGCAATAATTCAAAAACGACTTGAAATTTTGCTAAATTAAATTTGTTGTTGTAAGTACAACTGTTCCGGTTAGATACGAAACATTATTTCATTCATAGCTGCTACGGCTGGCCTCAGAGTACCCCACTCGATCGGACCGATTTTCGAGTTCTTCTTATGGGATCGTATCTCGGTAATGGCATCACAAATGTTAGCCTTCTAATGCGAAATTGTCTGTGTTATGTCGGCATAACAGCTGGCTTTAACGGTGTCCCACAAAAAGTAGTCCAACGATGTTAAGTAGTGGCTTCTTGGCGGCCAACTGACATCATCATTTTGGATAATTAAATGACCATCAAATGTTCAACACAATAAATCGATTGTGGCATGAGATGTGTGTCAAGTTTTACCATCCTGTTGAAACCAAACATCGTTCACATCATTACCATGAAGAGCAGGCACAAAAAAATCGATTATCATAGTTTGATAGGTGTACCTATTTACCGTAGTTGTTGCGCCGTACTCATTTTTAGAAATAAAAGCCGCACCAAACAGTCACTCGTAATGGGTGCATTGACTTCTGTAAGACCACGTTTGAGTTTTCTGACCCAGCGAAATTAGAATGAACTTCAGCCGAAAAAATGTTTTTGTTTTTTGATTATTATTTGTTTTTTTTGCAATTTACGACAAACAGTTTTTCTAAATTTTCAACAAATCCTAACGATGCTCAAGCGTAAATCGATTCATTTCATTTAGTGGAGATAAAATACTGAATTTTGTGACAGAGTAGATTAATATAAATCTTGCTAGATTCGAAGAAAGCTGCTGCTTCAAATGTAAACCGTGACATGCTTCTTGTAGTCTATAGACAACTAAACGGTTGGATCCATTTTCTTGAAATTTGTATAGTATCTCACTCTATCTCTAGAAGGAACTATAGATCAAAAATTTCAAAATATCTAAATGGGCGGTGCCACGCTCATACGAAGTAAATATTTATTTCTTTATATCTACAAAATAGTAACAGAGTTTCTGAACTTGATTGTGCGTGATGCCTCCCTACAAAATAAATATTAATTTCTTTATATCTTAAAAACGGTTAAAGCTAAAGTTTCAGCATTTGATCCAAATAGCTTCATGGTCAATACAGATCGGCAGTTAAAAATTGGGCGGAATTGGACAAGTAAGCGTGGTATGGCCCATACAAAAAAATATTGATTTTTGTATATCTTGAGGACGGTAATAGTTGAAGTTTTTAAATTATATTCAAACAAAGTCGTGAACAATACCCATCATTAGCCAGTAACTGGGCGAATTAGATAATTGAATGTGCGACTTCCATTCATACTAAATATTGAACTTTGTATATGTGAAGAACTGCAAGATTAGCCAAAAAGCGGCTATTTCAGAATGGACACTTGATAAAAACTATCTATATTTGTATATTATGTATATATAGTGAATATGTGTTTTTTTTTTAAGACTGTATACAGAAAAATGACAGTGTCTTTCCGGAATCAATTATTGGCTATCTAAATGTGTGTGGATTTGGAGCGGAAGTAAAAAAAAATAAATAACAGATAATATAATTTAAGATATAAAGATAATAATTAAAATGGGGTTAGTGAAACAAACCGGGCTTCGATATTTTATAAATTAAAGTGTTAATTAGAACATATTGCCACGCACAAACGAATCAATTCAAGAATTAAAAGAAAATATGAAAGTAGTTTCCAAACAATTAACAATAAATGTTTCACCAGATTTTAATATCCCCTAGAGACACTTTTGGACCCCGCCGCACTTTCGTTAGCTGCATGTCTGTATTTCTGTGCATAAAATTTGAACAAAGTCGATAACAAACAATATAAACAAAATTATTCGAGATGTTAGCAAAAAACTTTGTTTCAAAAGTATCATACGTATGAGTGATATTTCTGCTTCATCGTTTCTTGCTTTGATCGTTTTTGATATACACGCATATATATATATGTTATGGAGGTTGCATAACATTTCAAAATAACAGTATATCCCGAAAACAAAAACTAACTTAATAAAATGGTTAGCACCATTGGATACAGCCTACTCGAATTAGGTTTACCCGCCAGGTGCCACGCTTGTCGGAAAAACTAAAGTTTTAATCTTCTAACTTACATTTTTGAAATTTTAACAGACCTTCTCTTTATTTATATTTACTTATGATGTTGTTTATCTATTCTAAGTCATAAGCAGAGCATAAATAAAAAATATTTTTTAAGGCAAAATAATTTTAATTAATATTTTTAACTAATTGAGTATAGTTACGGAAGAAAAAGTCGTTGAATGAATGGTTATTTTGTTCGGATGATGTTATAACTTTTTCTACTTAAAAAATTGCAAATATTTGAAATAAGAAAATAGGACATTGAAGTCTGCAAATTTGTTGTCCATATTATTTTATTTTCATAAAAATTACGTCAATAAAAATAAATTTCAATTGTTTAATTACGAAAACCCAATTAGCAGTTAATCAAATATGTCGAAAGTGGTTCAATTAGAACAAGTTTTGCAAAATTTTTCCTTTTGCTGAAAAATTTGCAGTTTTATATTTAATGAAACTTATTTGGCTACAAGCCATAAAATGCAGCGAATGATTTACTTAAAAAAATTAAAAAAATTTTCGCTTAAAAATTTAAATTTTTTAGTATGCCAGTTTGTTTGTATACGATAAGTTATAACCAATATGTCTTTTGAAATTATATGTTTCCTTTTTGGTGGTAAAATAACGGAGAGAAATATTTTGACACAGTGAAAATTAGTTAGGTGAAAGCAGCATTTAACTTTCACTTACACAAATGTAAGTCTCTTGTTTTAAAATCCAATCGGAAGAATGGCGAAGAATTTTCACTTTTGTTATAATACTTTTTGCTTGGTTTATACCTATGTAGGATGGGGTGTGTTGAGTCTGAGGATTGTTAAGTTTGCTGGGAGGATATTGAGACATTTGAGCACTTCTATTGTACAATTGCTGTTTTTGTTGCTACATGAAACACTTCAATGGAAAATCGATTTCCCTCTAAATGGAACTTTTTGGTTTTATACAAGCTAGTAGCTTTGGTATGTAGGTTTTTGTGGTTTGAGACAGCGTAGCTGGATCCTTTTATCGACCCAACCTAATATCGAATCTCTTCTAATAGCATATAAGTATTTAAAAAGAAATTTCATACATTCCACGTTGGGGCAGCCCGACAAAATTTTTGGAAAAAAGTAAATTTTTAAAAATAATAATTGATGAAAAATTTTTGTGGTGTTTAATAGCTTACACTTTTTTAGTTGAATGCCATTTATTTAATATTTTTCTGTTTTTTTTTACACTTACAAACATATATATGTCGCTATACTAAAATTAATTTAAGTTACATGAATTCAGCTGGTATTATGACGTTTATAGGACCAATTATTAAAAATCGATTTTTTTCAATCAAAAAAATTAAAATTATATTTTTCAACACTTTCATCTTTCATCTTTCTCAAGCGTATTTTTGTATGGGTATGTAAATGTCTAGGTTCTAGCTATAGCAATTTTATTCTGCTGCCCACGAGAACACTTTTTTTAATTTAAGACCAGCTTTATAAAAATTTTTGTTTTGTTTTATGCAAGTAAATAACACGATGAGACTAGTAAACATCTGAGATATGATGCTATTTTTCCGATAAGCGTTATCGAGTACAACAAGAAACTGCGTTTAAAATTTTTAATAAACTTCCGAAACCTTGACATACGGATAAATTCGGTTTCTCTTACCTTCATGAACTTATGAGCCTATAACTTATTTGAACACTATCCATTTTTAAGTTTCTCAGCGGATTTAGAAAGAAGATAAACAGACCTTTTGATATATATTTCATTTAAGTACCCTTGAGAAATATATGTGCTTTTCCCCAGCACTTTATAAAAATAATTAAAAAAGAATTTAGAAAGTTTTTGAAATAGCTTAGAGACTATATATACACAGCTCAGCCAAAGGCTGGTGGTGGTAATTACAATGATGAATATACTTCCAGAGTATTTTTTATGCAGTAAAATATTTCACCAAAAATATTAAGGATAATTAATAAAAAATGATAATATATTATATATAGAATATAGAAACGTTAGAAAAAAATATTAGTGATATTAGATGTCACCAATTTGTTGACGCACAGTTAAGAAGTAGTTCAAAATTTAAAATTCCCTGTTCGACCTTTGTCTAAGGAAGCACTATAATCTATTAAGAGGGTATAATGCAATAAAATAGAGTATGATTAATAATTTAGAAGATATCTTTAATTTTCTGTTAATAAATTCAGACCCAGTAGTCATGGCAACTTCCAAGACTCCCAAGGCAATACAATGGTTATGCCTATGGAAGCACAATATCGGTTTTTTTATCATCTGATAAGTTGGATTTCAGCATAGAGGGGAAAATACTGATGAAAAACAAAGCGATAGCGAATAAATTCGTAATAATGTATCCTTAAATTAATAAATGTGTGGTGTAACCTTCTACATATTTATGATTATTTGCATTAACTTTTAATAAAACAAAATTATTTTTTTTATTATTTTTCTTTATACTTTTTAATAGAAACGAGAGTTTTTTTGTTTGATTCACAATACTGACACTACGACTGTACAAAATCGCAAAAAATAACGATTTTGTATTTATTATACTAATATTTATTAATATTGTCTTATAATTGAATTAGAATTTAATTTGAAGTGAACAAGAATGGAAAGTAGACACTTTATTTATCTTATATGTAAGTAATTTTAAGGTGATAACGTTAAACTTCCAATGATTATTGAAATGCAAGTTTTCTTGTATGAGAAAAAAATAACAAAAATTTAGATATCAATTATCAGTCAAACTGCCAGTAATCCTTTTATGAAAAGAAAATTTAAAGGTTAAAAATCTTAAATTTGTTCGTAAAATTACATGTATAAACATAAATTAATTTAAAAAGTAACACCTTAGAAATTTACTCAATTTCTTAAACATTAAATTAGGTGCTTTTTCTACAATCAAATACTTTACAGTCCACTATAACTCCCATTCAAATCCCAGCCCAGAAACACCGGAGATCTTCAACGATCTTTCCAAAGATACCAATATGCTATACCTAAACTCAGCGCTATAATTGACTCCAACAATAGTTCAATCCTGCCACACAGTGCTTTCCTTTAAAATAGTTTTTTTTATAAGACTTTTATTTGTTAAAAGTTATAAAGTAAAACCTTTAAATATTTTTGTCTCAGTGCACCAAATATTTAATTTTTTAAATTACTATTTTATGTTTCAGTTAAAATTTATTTATGAATTTATCCTTGAAAGCAAGAATTTTGCATAAAATATTTTTCAACTGTAATGGTTGAGGCCTATAAATAAGTCTGGCATATTTTTAGTTTATCATATTTAAAACACAAGAGGATAAGACAAAAAGTAAAGTTCTAAATTCTACAAGTACTTGTACAGAAATAAAACAATTCGCATTATTATAGAACGCATTTTCCTACCAAAAAAAAAACAGGACAAAAATTTAACAAAAAATTTATATTTTAAAATCAAATTCGAATTTAAGACCGTTCAACTTATAAACTTATATCTCTAAAATTGATATAAGTAACCAGCTATTATCGTTCTTTTTCACCGGATTTTACAGGACAAACTATGTGAATTCGTTCCCTTTTCGTAGGTTAAGCAATAATTTTAACTTACATTATGTGATGCAACCTTAGTCCCATCACTTATTATTTCATTTATCTACTCAGTAGCAATACTTACTTAGTATTAAAAAAATAAAAATGTCATATTGAGTAGAATTACACCATTGATTGAAATACAAACAATATCATACCCATTTTACTTTAGGCTTTGAAATTTTTGCATAAATTTGTTATAAAAGCACTCATTTACTATAAATTTAGAACTTACATTCTTCAATTTTATTAACGTATAGAGTAGGCTTGCCATATGGGCTTGACATCGCTTGATTAACCAGAATTATTACAGCCTATCAGGAATTAAGAACAATATCGTTTGTCAATTTTTTTTTAATACTTTTTTTGTAATTTTCTTTAAACAAAATTTTGTAAAAAGCTGTTAAACATTGGGAATTAAAGCGTATATACAAAGCTAGATAAGTACACCCGTGCGTGAGAATTATCTACTCCGAATATGTATACAACCGAACGAAAAGGAAAATATTCAACAGATAGTAGAAAGTAAACAACAATATCATTCAATTCTGCCATAGCACTTGATGAAAGCAGTTGTATGCCGCTTTGCGCATTAAAATTTTTAACTTGTATTGTTGTATATCTTTTAAGTTTTTATTTCAATGCACACTGCAAATTTTTCTACTTCTACTACTATTACTACTACTATTACTACTACTACTACTACTACTACTACTACTACTACTACTACTACTACTGCTACTACTACTACTACTACTACTACTACTACTGCTACTACTACTACTACTGCTACTACTACTACTACTACTACTACTACTACTACTACTACTACTACTACTACTACTACTGCTACTACTTCTACTATTACTACTACTACTACTACTACTACTA
This sequence comes from Wohlfahrtia magnifica, assembly GCA_023159175.1. Taxonomy (NCBI): domain Eukaryota; kingdom Metazoa; phylum Arthropoda; class Insecta; order Diptera; family Sarcophagidae; genus Wohlfahrtia; species Wohlfahrtia magnifica. Next base: position 538,552 of record JAKWBJ010000005.1, read on the forward strand.
CTACTACTACTACTACTACTACTACTACTACTACTACTACTGCTACTACTACTACTACTACTACTACTACTACTACTACTACTACTACTATTACTACTTCTACTACCAAATAAGTTTTAGCTCTTCTGCGTTTAAAGTTTATTTGTTTCCTAGTTTAGTCTGAAAATAATATAATTAAATCTTTATAATCGTTGTTTAAAAAAACACCTTTATTTTATTTGAAACGAACTTTATTAAACCAAGTATGTGCCGTTTTGTGTTAAAGATCGGGGCTATATGATGGATGTATCAAAACATTTCAGCTAAGCTGTCTCATTTTCTGCCGGGTCATCAACGATGTGTGAGGGCTGATGATGGAACACAAAAGCTTTTCTGTTGATAAATTCTGACCACTTTAATTGAATTAATGTTAATTATTTGACATTAGAAGTCAGAATCTATCGGTTGATAAGGTTGTAGCAGCTTATAATGTACAATTTTCTTCAAACTCTTCTTGGTTTTAAACCTGGCTTTGCCACCGTCTGCAAAGCTTCATCTTGCTTTGTCCGTGATCTTTTTCATACACCATTGTCGTACGTGATCCACTTGTCATCGCCCGTAATCATTTGTATTTATAAAACTAGCTGTAGTATTGCCTAATGTAATTAACCGTTTAAACTCCCAATTTTTTTTATTAGCTATTTCTAATTCCATATTTAATTTAAAAAAGGCACATAGACCGGTCTCATAAAAAAATACATTTGATAGATCTGGTCTAGATCGAAATATGAGTTGGTGTAAGAAATATGATGCCGAGACAAACTCGACAAAGGACTGCTAAATCTTAATTATACCAGAGATATTACATTTTAGAGCCAAATAATGACAATTTTTAACCGAAGTTTTTCGAATATCAATATTTTTGAATGTAAAGATTTTTTTTTTTTTTTTCTAGATCAAGATCTTTTTCTATAAGTGACAAGACTTTTGTAATATTGAATCTGGTAACCCTAGATAGAGGTAGAAACAAAAAATAGCATATATACTTTTACCCTTAGACAATGGAAATTTCAAAATTTGGTAAAAGTCTTTTATTAAGCAATTTTTTTAAGTAACATAATATTCCTCGCGAATCATTTAACAGAATTACACTTTTTATCTTCCTTGAAATTTCTTTTAATACATTTTTCATTAGAGTCATCATCAGTTTAAGACAAGTCCCACAAAACATATTAAAGCTTTAAAAATACCAACAATTTAATTTAACAGAACTTACGTTACACCATCATGTGTTGTATTCGTATGAACTTGAATTCTTTGAATAATTTTTTTAATTCTACAAAATTTACAAAGCTACACATTTTCTCCTCCACTAAATTTAAAGCATGTTATTGCTGTAAATATATATGTACATACTCGTAACACATTTTAAAAAATTACATTTAAAAGCACTTACAGATTATTTTGAGATCCCTATAAATAAATCAAACACAAAGTAAGTCAGTATTTATATGTTAGAAATCTTAAAATTCCTGCTCATCTAATGTTCTACCCAACCCATTTTCATTATTTAAGTTAGTCGAGATTGTTGTGTATACGTTGGTAAAACACATCAACTTTTTATTAAACTGATTAACTAAAATGTGTATTTTGAGGAAAGTGCAGCACGTTTGTTTACTGCAAATAGTCAAACGCAAAAAAAAGTAAAAAAGGTAGATATTTAAGCGCAATATTGGAGTGCGTAGCAGTCGCTTAAGCCCATGCTCTCATGTGCAACATGAGACCAAACATACTCAGAGTTTGTTGATTAGGACCCAACAAAGAGTGATGCTAACAACCATCAGAACAATGATAGGTAAGGAGCACATATTAATTTCTGTAAAATTTTTAACTATGATTTAATAATCGCAACACAAGAATATTTGACTATTGCTCAGTTCGTACTTTAAAGTTTAAGCTTTATCATTAACTAATCGCAACAAAGTTAAATGCAAAGACAAATTAAGGGAATGAATTATTTTTTTTTTTATGGGACTAACAACAGATATGAACCAATCTCATCAGATTTCAGTTTACAAGGCGCTGGGGTGCTAGAACATATCTCTGTAAAATTTGAGCACAATAGTAAAAATACTTTCAAAAAAATTTATTTTAATAAATTTATTCCTCTCATGTACATTTTATGGATCGCACATAAATATATAATTAACAAAGAAATATATTTCTTCCCCTACTCTTACTAATATTTATTTATATTTTTTTTTAACAATACAAATGAAAAAAAATATTGATTTTGATAGTCATAGTTGGAATAGAAAAATATTCTAAATTTATTTGATGTAAGCTTTTGCTTTCTGTAATTGTGTGGTCTACATATAATAACCTAAAGATAAAATGAATATAAGAGAAAGATAATTTATTTTTTATGATAACAGATGACAAAATAATATATGAAAAATTTTCTTTGCTTGGCATTTAGACAGGTAGACAAAGAATCGCTCTTACAAAAAAAAAAAAAACGTTTTCTATATGAAAATGAGCACTTTCTGTAATAAAATAAATAATTTGCATAAATATTTAAAGACAAAATGTTTTAAGTCACTCTCAGTTTTAGCTTTTAAACATTGAATTTATATTAAGAATCAATTATTAATTTATATTAAGAATCAAATTACTTTTCGAAAACTATTTTAAGTAAGCAAAAGTGTGAATATTGTTGTAAAAAGCTTATTAAAAAATGTAGAACTGAACCATTGCGATAATATTTGTGAATATTCTTACAGAAAAATAGTTTTCTAATCATGCTTATAATAAGCTTACATGCGTAATATTTTTGTAAGAATGACAGTAACAACAACAGATTCGGGCATCTGATTTTCAAGCTAGAGCTCTAGTCTCGGTTCAATTGAAAATTTTTAGATAAAAGAAAAAATTCTTCGGAAACTGTCATAGAATTTTTATGAGTATGCTAGTAAAAAGTTATATGGAATCTCTTTTGATGAGCTTATTCTACAATTGATTTATATATTGTTTGTGAAATGGTCTGTTGGGAAATATTTAAATACATACATATGCATATACATACGTATGCGTTTTCTTTTTTGAAGATTTTTCGACTATTGGGGTATTGAATAACATATTATTATTATTTTAAGCGGTATATTTGAAACAGAGGGTCAATTAATACAATGGCCAAACTCTAAAAATCTAATAAATAAATTTCAGTGCATTTTATTAAGTAATAATAAGTCTAAATTTATTTCTGTTCCATCGGGGGTGCCATTTGAGCACATTATTATTACAAATATATGTGCATTAACCATAGTCGAACAGAATAGATTTACAAAGATGAAAGTCGATAAAGATACAGTTGTACATACAAGTAATTGTCATTATAAATTAGAGTTTTCAACGAAATTTCATAAGTTTTTTAGTTACCTTATTGTACCTGGTTTACAGAGGGATAATAAAACCAACCTGGGTGATTTGTGGAATGCTGATTCATTACCTCTTATACGTAAACCAATGTTTTGTGATAGCTTCAAGATGATGCTCAGATATATTCAATGAGAACAAATCTAGACGATGACGATATCTGTACAATGATGAATAAAAAGGTAGAGAAATAATTAATTGTTTCCATTTAGATGCCATACCATTCTTACAAAATATATTTCCTCTAAGCTGGCTAACTACGGTTTTCTGGCATTGTGATTCAATAAAAATTTAGCCACAATAAAGGCATATTTATGTTGTAGTACCAAAGGTGGCCTACGGCATAAGAATTTTGGTGAAACAACAGTTCCAAGAACTTAAATTCTTGGAATATTACATTTGTAGTTATATAAAAAAAAAATTGTCACAGCAAAATGTAGTCTACAGTGACCGGCCGGTTCATTCAAACAACTCTGTTTATAACAGTGATGACACAATCTGTTCATATGTTCAGAACAAAGACGGTGGCATACCCCTATCCCTCGGTCCATATTTTTCATGACTCTGAGATACAATGGAGTTTTAATGTCGTCAATGTGCTGAATTATCTCATCCTTTAGCCAGAATTGTCTACTTTTTCTTTTAAATATCCACAACGAATTGAGACCAGCGATGTCAAATCACATGATCGTGGTTGCCAATTAACATCACCACGACATGAGATAACATGACCATTGATTTCCTCGCTCAAAAGATTCATTGTTTTATTGGCTGTGCAGCAAGTCGTACCATCCTATTGCAACCGCATACATTCCAGGTCCATATTCTCAATTTCTGGCCACAGGAAGTTCGTTGTCATCCCGCGATAGCGAACAACAATCAGTGCAACTGCTTCGCCGACCTCATTTCGCACCAAACAGTCATTCTCTGTGGATACATCGGGTTTCCAACAATCACTTCTATATTCCCGTTTGTCCAAATTCGGCAAGTCTGCTTGTTAACAAACCCACTGCGCTGAAAATGATTTTCTTTGTTAAGTCATCATTTATTTCTATCTGTTTAACTTACCATTCGGCTTATAAACGACGCTTGAAATGGTCAATAGGTTTCAGCTCTTGAGTCAAATGAACCTTGCAAGCGTATAAATGAAAATAAAATATAAAGCATGCTCAGGTGTTTCCACATTTCCTGCCTAACCAGATTGCTGAAACTAGCGCATAACTCTTCCGATTGTTAACACATAAAGATCACGCACTGCACGAAAAGTATTTTGATTTAAACGCCAATTTCATTAAAAGCCTTCAACAATCTTATCGCGCTGCTCAATTGTATACCTCTCCATGGTTAAATTTGTCAATCATTGAAACAAAGAAATTTCAAATTAATTTGGGCAAATAACTTGACGTTAAAGTGTGACTTTAATATAATAAATATAGAATTTTATCCAGGGTGCAAAATAAAGAAGCAGGGGTGAAAGTTTTTTAAAAAATCTTTCCAAGCAGATATGTATGCCGGAGTAAAATAACAGAGCAGCAACCAATTAGTTATAAATAAATATCTTACAAAAATAGTCTTAATAATAATAAATTCAAACGATCTTAGAAGGAGCATACAGCCAACTCTATGTTTTGTGCAATCGCCTTATCTCCAACTCATGCCGCAACCGTTCAACTCGGCCTCAATTCATCATCTCTATGTATGAGATTGGCGTCCTCTTCTTCTGCTCCCCAGTGGATTATAATATATGGCAATTCTGCTAATATCATTCAGATTTACCGCCATTTGCGAATTTGTAATGAGTGCTGAATTTTCTTAAGTAATCATCAGATTATGATATAGGTTAAAACAATACTTCCAGTCGATTCAAAAACAAACTGGTTTTTAACTATAAATCGGACAATATTCTTTCGCATGTGCATCCAACTTTATTGATTCAATAAAAACATGTATATGTTATCATATATCACCCTGCTGCGATTTGAAAGAAAATAGTCGAATGCAAATTTTTGTGACCAAGATGCTTGTTCAATACCTATTAAGATGAACTCACAAAAATAAAAAGAGAAACGAAATGTGTTGAAATGAAATTTTATATAGATTTGTGATGAACAATTTTAGTATGTACACTTAATTTAAAATTATTTCATTTATGTCTGTACTAACCAATAAATATTCATCTTAAATAATAGCTTTTTATATGACTTTAATTTTTTAGTATTTACTTTTAGGGTAGATTTTGGTAAACTATTTTATAAAATATTAGTTGAATGGTTATTTAAGAATATTATTTTAAATTAATGAAATATATTTTTATTAGTATAAAGTGTGTTTATACATATTTAAGATTTCTAATAAATTATTCAATGCGATTATATTAAAAGTTTTATGCTGTTTAGGCCTTTCATTAATGAGTGTGTGTAAAAAATGCTTACCCTAATTTAACAATGGAAATAAAAACTAAATTCTATACATATTTAATATCATAGGTAAGCATCTACTTTGGTCAAGTAGATTATGGATTATAAGTATAGTATCGAAAATAATATTAATTTTAGATTGTTTTAAGAATTCTAGAACCACAGCTCATTTCCATTAAAAATTGTAAATAATTTACTTGTAAAAAAAGGCTTATGAACTAATTTTATTTGGTTACGAAAGTGATTAAAATTTAAATAAAGATTGCTTTTAAACATATTTTATAGATGAAACACATAGAAGTTATATCTCGACCAGTTGTCTAATGATAACAAGAAAATAATACTCTACGTATGCGTAACGTGATATAATTTATACGCCATATAATACACATAAAGTATGTATTAGGAACTTATTCTAACATATCGAGCCATAACCACCAAAAAGTCGTAAGCGCCGTGATTATCGATTTTCGGTTTTTGATAAAAATCGATAATATTCGCTCATTCCTAACATCACACAAAGTTTTATAGCTGTAAAATGTACCTTTATGATTTTAGAGAAAAAACAAAAAGGTCTTATGTACCACACTACGACAAAATGTATTTAAAATAAACCTTCTCCTGTAAGATTTGTTTTTCGTCGCTTACGTCTTTTTGGAGGTTATGGCTTTATATTAACCCTAACATGCCTGACACGTGTACTTGAACAAAAAAAAAAAATACACACTTGATGCTCTGTAAATTCCTACAGCTAAACAATTTTTAATGTGTTTTTCATTCTTAGCTCTCCTGATTAGTTTTGATTTGCCACCTAAAGTCAAATAGTTCTTACCATTTTGATCAGGGTACCCGAGTACCCATAAGTATTTTTAAATATTTTTTAAAAATAATACTATTTTTTAAGCAGCACTTATTTTGCTATGCCTGCTGCACCTTGGCCATTGACAGCTAACACATAACTGTCGTGGAAAGTTTTGTACCGCTTAAAATCAAATAGGCCTGCAGTATCCTGGAAGACTTCTTCAGAGATGGTTTTGTTTGTCATAAGATCTAGAGCTGCTCGTTAGTGTATAGAAATGCAGAATAATAACGATCAGTGAAATTCCAAAAAAAATACATGAAGTTCTTCCACAGAAATCAGAAGAAATTTGCCATATTTCACCTTTAAAACTGTTGGGTATTTAAATACCCCAAAATGTAAAGGCAATAAAAAAATTGTAATACATGTCACTTGAGTGATTGCAACTAAAATTTTTATTTATTAGGAGTTTTTTATGAACCTGGAAAAAATAAAGCGCAAAGTTTTTGTTAAGAAAATTTTAATGGAAGTAGTCATTTATGGTATTTTCATAGAAAATTAATGTGAATTATACAAACAAATTAGAACTGCAAACGAAAAAAAAGAATTCAAAAATAGTCTATGAAATATTTATTTAATTATTTATTCCTAAGGAGAATATTAGTCAGACCGCTTTAAATCACTAGCAATAAGAAGCATGTTTCATCAAACAAACTTCTTTTTATTTTATTTCAATTTAAATGAAACACCGATTATTATTTTTTATGTCTGTTCTCTTTAATGTAAACAAACAGAATAGTAATCTAGACTTACGGTCTAATAAAGTTTTATCATCAAAAGTTAAAGTATATAAAGAGAGTTATGAAGGAAGAGAAAAAGCAGAAAAAAAATGCTCCTCGATTTAATTAAAGAAATGATTAATAATAAGTAAATAATGAGGATTAAAAGAATGAATTGATAAAAAATATAAGAATTAATAATTAAATAATAGTTTCTTAAAAACTGCTGTATACATATAATATATTTCTTTGTATAGTATGTAAACGGTGTCCAAACTTGAGGTATCATAATAATTTCAATAAAAAAAGACTTTTTTCAGATTTTAAAGACATTTTGATTTCAGTTTATTACAAATAGGTTCCGATAAAAAATGAAAAATTATGTCGGTTAAATGACCGACTGGCTCGAAAATTTTCCAAAGATCATGCTTCTATCTATTATTATTGATTCTCTTACTGTGTAATAAGTGACACCATTCTGTTAAAACCACATACTCTCTACGTTCAAATCATGAATTTTCCGCCACAAAAAGCTTCGAATCATCTACCTGTAGCGATTTTCATTGACCGTAATCACATTTCCATTTTCATAAAAATATGGTTCGATAATTCCTCCGAAAACAAACCACACCAATTTCATAATTACATCTTCAAAACTTTTGCCATTTTCAAAACCTAAAATCATGCTGTTCCATATTAACTAACCGCAATTTATTTAGAATCTGAAAATAAAAATTTAGAATAAATATTTCAAGTAAAAAAAGTGAAATGAAACCTCAATTTTGGACACCCTTCATTAACAAAACAAAATACAGCATTAATTTATTCTCAATTCACTTATTATGGTTTTAAAATGAACACAATTTTCTGTAAATCAGACATTTGTGTGAGAATTTCATTTTAATAACGCAGCATAATTAAATGAAACAGTAAATAACTTTAACACTTCAATTTCAAAGAAATAATGAAAATTTTAAAGTTAAACCGACATTGTATCTAAGAAAAAAAGTATAAAGGACTATTTATATTAATCGTGCTGTGGAGTAAAATATATTCAGAAACCTCCTAGTCACACAGACACAAGCCACCAGACTGTATAACCATAAATAGCATTTTCATTTTTGCTTATGGAAGAGTTTCTAGAGGCATTGCATAATTTAAAGGTCTGTATTGTGGGTGTAATTCTATTAATTCAACGGTGGCAAGCAAAAAGTTTAGAAGGAATACACAACGAATTATCTTTCGACTAAACACCTATAGCATTTGTTTAATTTTTCTCAGTAATAATTCACCAATTATTGCCTGACCATAGATCCGCTCGTACAATTTAAAAAAAAAATTTTTAAAACATATACATACCTCGTGGCCAATATAAGTTGTTTGGAGTAAAAAAAAAATTATTACATACCCGAGATAGGACATGAATATTTAAATACCCCACAGGTTTTAATGAGTTATTTTTGTTTAATATTTTAAAAATATTTGGGGGATTCGCACAGTGTCATAAAATCGTAGGTCTTATAGTGATAACATGAATAAATAACACTGTTATGAACAATCCGTCTGAATATGCTGGTTTTTATTTAGAATATATAAGTAAAACAAACAGTGCGTGAAAACTAATTGCGGATAAAAATATCACTACGTTATCCAGGCATGACACAAAAATATTTGTATTTTTGTTTTTAAAATCCGACAGCAAAAAAAAATATAGAATAGAAAGTTTTATTATTTTAAAATATTTTTAAACCATTTTAAAATTGTAAAACAATATGACAATATAACACGGTAGCACACTTTGTGAATACCCCAATTTTTATTTTTCATTTTAGTTCAAAAACAAAATTATTTATGTATTTATTTCTATTTATTTCTATTTATATTATATAGCCGTCAAAATGCCGAACACTGTTTCAAATCCTGTTATAATTAAAAAAATAAAATTAAATTAAAAAATACCGAAATTAAGACATTTTTGGGAGTGTTGCATATAACAAGGTAGAATACTTGCCACAAATACATTCTTATTGGTCAAATCAAAAATGACTGGGATGTGCGATAAAACAATGCACAATGTAACAGATAGATTCAGATGAGTCAAAAAACTTTTACATGCTTGTGACAACCAAAGTCGCACCATTGAATAATTTTATAAAAAAAAGGTTCTTAAATTTGGAGTATTTTTCCATAATCTTTGCACGAATGATTGCCTACTGTAGCCGACATTACTGCAATTCTGTAAATCCACATTAATCTTAGTGAAAGATGTTTTCATAACTAAATTTAAAAAGATGCATTTCAGATTAAATGGAATTTTATTACAATATATATATACTTTCTTACAAAGTAGGAGAATAAATTGTTTTACATTTGTTTTTCACAAAATATTTAAGTTTTTTCCTTACCAATTGTAAACAGACCTTAAGTAGCATTTTATTGCCATAATATCAGTAAATACCACTATCACTCCTGCGGTTCACGTGATAAAGTTTAAACCGTCACAATAAAGTCTAACATAAAAAAATTCTGATAAAAGTAAATAGTTAAACGTCATCTACATCAACCATGTTGTAAAGTTCTTTTGGAAAGTACTTTGTGGTTTTGACGGTGGTCATGATAGAAAGCGTTGAAAATAAAGTACAATAAATAAATAGTTTTATTTGACTGCAATATAAATGCTCGTAAATTGCAGTAAAACAGCCAGAATTCAAAAACTAGATGTGTGTCTGTGCGCTTTAAATAAATAATGAATATATTTTTTCTTAAATCAAATCATATTTGACACATTGACAAAAGGCACAAAAATTAAATTGCATTCATTTTAATTTGATTAATTTATGAGTAAAATTTTTAGACTTAACCTCAACAACAGAAACTAAAATAAAAGTAGAAAAAACACATTTTGGGCCAAGTTATATGTAAAAAAATAATTTTTGTAATTATAAGAATAACTCGATATTTCAGTCGATGAATTCATATAGATTTCCGATCAGGATTATTATCAAAACAATAATTTTCTTCTTTGCGGTAGAGAAATTATATTTAATGAATTTTACGAATAAACAGTAGACATATAAATGAGATATATTCAATTCGACTTAGTATCGCTTTAAAAATATGTGGAATTTTTTTCTTGGACAATTAATTCAAACAATGACTTTCATTTGGATTGTAGAAAACTGTCTAGAAATTATTTTATTTAGAACTGTAGTAGAAATATATAAGATTTGTGGATCGTTTTTATAAAAATCTATGGACCAAAAATTTTTTATTATATGTAGAGAAAAAATTTCCATGTCAATATTATTCGAAATCGCCCATTTTTTATCATATTTCAACCCCCAATTATGAACCAAATTACATATTTCGACATGTAAAGTTTTAAGAACGAATCGGCCAAATTTCAATCAATTCCTCTCTGGATTACTAACAAAAAACTTTTGATTTCTAAATTTTATCTAGAAGTTATCTACGTTAAATTTGTTAATTTAATTTCCAAAAATTTTAAAATTTTTAAATACAATTTCCCAGTATGTAACAAAACTCTCCATAGAAACGAACTGCAAATGTACCATTCGAACTCTTTTCGCGAACTGAGAACCAAAAGCTAGTATCGTTTGCAATTTAAAAATGTACATTTTTATTAGCTTCTTAATTATGTATTTTCTCAGTCCAGTGATTTTCAACCGTTTAAGCATATTAGGACTTTAATTTTGTTTTCTTTAACGATATTTAAAACAATAGTTATTAGTTCACAAAATATATTCAGTTTCTCAAAATCACTAGCGTACCAGTTTTGAGCGTGATAACCCTCTCACAATAGCTTTTGCTTGGGCAAAACATTTTTCACGTAAGTCCATATATTAGCTTCGATTTAAGAATTTTTAAAATTGTTTGCTTGGTAAATACTGTAGCTGTGTTAAAAAAATGCTTACATTTGATAAAAAGTATTTGTGCGATGTCGCATTCAGTTTTTTGAATAAAACATTCAGATCAAACGCTTCGAACAAAACATTTTACAATTTCTATAAAAAAATGGCTAAAATATATCATTCTGTTTTTCTGAATGCCAGTTCAGGACAAACGTTAGAATAACCATAAAAATATTCTACACATATGGAGGAGCAATTTTTTCGTTCAGTCAAATTTTAAATTCATATTTAATTACTGAACGCTTATATTCAAAAACTAAATATGCGTTCGCTGTTATAAATTTTGAATACAACTATAAAGGAACGTATTAACCTTGCCTACAAACATTCAATCTTAATTTTTTTTATATTTTGTTTAATACAATTTGCTTTTCTGTGTAATGGAATTGTTAATGATCCAAAAACGTTAGGCATTGAAAAATGCATAATTCGGAAAAGGTAGCAAAGAAACGTAAAAATGGTTGTACTCAAAATATATCCGCGATGTTGGCATCAACGTGAACTGGTTAAAATGGTTTTTAGGTTATTTTCACACATATTTAAAAACTATTAAAGCATACAAGACATTTATCATGAATTCTGCATCTGCTTAACTTCTGTACGGTAAGCTTTAAGAAGAAAAACATGTACAAAAGTGTAAGAAGTAATAAAAATATTTATTTATAACAAGTGTTTTATTTTCTAAGAACATGTTTGTATTGCACCCTCCACTACCCCTAAAGTCGCTCTCACACTATTCTACAAGTCTTAAGATTTTCATGGGATTTTGTAAGACCAAAATCTTAAGGTTTTCGTCTGACTGTTAAAAAAATCAAATGACACATTTGCTTATTATATTTTGCTTTTACACTATCGCACATCAAATAAAATGAAAAATCTCTGTAGTATGAAAACAGCTGTTCGGAATAAGAAAAAATATTTTATACTTTTAAGAGTGTTCCAAATTTAAATGCAAAATGTCAAGTGAAAAAGAAAAAATTGTGTTCTAAATTCAATCCAACAAAAAGCCACTTTCATAAGTACCATAAAGCAATTTTTTGTTTACATATTTTCTTTTGATGACAGCAAATAACTCAACAGAAAGGGAAAGGAGGAAAAGTTGATACGATCGTGCTTTTGTTTTATCAATTATCCATACTCTGCACAATTTTTAACTCATTTTTGCAACACAATTTATTTATAATTAAAAAGAAATATTTAAAATTACAATTTTATTTATATTATTTTATTTTTTTTATTTTTATTATCAACAGGATCTTAATTCAAAATTTTAAAATTTCCAATAGTGACGAAAAAGAGAATTTGAAAATCTGAAAATGAAATTGTACGCTACATTTCTACTTCCACTTTTTTATTAACTCAAAATAATACCTTTTTGGTGATATAAAGGTAGTCATTATACTATCACGAAAATGATCTCAAATGTGGTTTTCGAGATAAAAGAATAATCGGAATACGTTTTTACAGTAAATAGGTATTGATGTTGTTAGTTGATTTCTTGAAAAAAGTTAAATTTAAGAAATTTGAGTTAATACTCACTTGTTGATCAAGTGCGATATGTCAAAAGAAAGAGACAGAAAAATTATGTGAAATTAATTTCAGATTCCCACGTAAAAATACAACTCTGATCAAATGAAAAATTTTACTGTTTAGAAAAATTTTAAAAAATGATGAGAGCCATACGACTGTAAAATTTTTATTCGTATTTTTCACATATCATTACATATTGTTTTCACACTATTACACTTATTTGAGTTTTTGACATGTCGCTATACTGACCAGCTTAAGGAATGCATCAAGTGCAATATTTTAGCAGATGCTTATACTGTAACACACAATAACAATTCCTGGATTCTACATTTATTACTTCTTACATAATTTGTTCATTGGATTTTTTTTTCTTTTTTTTAACAGGATTTTTAATAAAATTTTTGTTGATTTTCTTTACTAGATTTTACCTTTCTACACTTTCTGCTTTCAAATTAGGCATTAAGAAGTAGGTATTATATAGGGTCCGCTATCTAACGTTTTTTTTTTCAACTAGTGCTTATTTCGTGAATGCTAACACTTAGCTCATGTCTGATTTGACAGATAATTAGTTTTATCCTTCCGCTGAATGAATATGGTTGTGTATACGCTTCGCTAAGTGAGCCTGCGATCGACTTAGAGAAGATATGATTTTGCCAAAAAAATAATCTTTTCAGATGAAGCTCATTTTGATCTTGGCGGGTATGTAAACAAGCAAAACTGTCGCATTTGAAGCACAGAAAACCCGCACGCATACATTTAAAAAAAGCCGATACACCCAAGATGAGTCACTGTTTGGTGCGGATATTGGTCCAGAGGCATAATTTGGCCATTTTTTTTTTTCGAAAATGAGCACGGAGTGATCGTTACAGTTATATGGCCATTTTGAACGAATTTTTGTTCACAAAAATTGAAGAGGAGGATATTAGCAACATTTGGTTTCAACAGGACGGCGCTACGTGCCACACAGCCGAAGCTACACATGTTTTGCGCCCTGTTTTTGAAGATCGCATTATCAGCCGCAGAGCTGATGTCGTTTGGTCACCTCGGAGCTGCGATTTGACACCGTTGAACTATTATTTGTGGGGTGCCGTCAAAGATAAGTGTTACGCCAACAAGTCGGAGACAATTGACGCGTTAAAGGACAATATTCGTTAAGCCATTGGTGAAATACAGCTGCACACACTCGATAATGTGCTTAAAAATTGGACCGATCCTGTAGGCTACTGCATGGCCAGCCGAGGCAGTCATTTAAATGAAATTACTTTCCATTATTAACCGGAAGGACTGTACTTACAAACAAAAAAAGAAATTTGGGAAAATTTTTAGTAGTTTTTTTTATAGCATTTAAAAAAAAAATTATTTGGCGGACCCCTTATATATTAATACATGAGGCTTGTCAATTATTAAATTTTTGAAAAGTTGCTGGTTATTGAAGGATAAAAAAAAATAAACGTGTAAACTGTAAGACCATTAATACGAGTATTATTTTTTTTTTAAAGTTTACATACTCCATCCATAATTGTATCATTTTTTGTTATTAGATTATATTTCATTTTTCTTAAATCTGCTATAGAAATAATCTTCTATACTACTATTAGTAAATACACTTGTTTATTTACGATTTACAAAAAAATTACTTTTTGTCAATGTTTAATATTAAAACGCTTAAACGAATACTTTATCAGAAAACATTTTTTTATTTATTATGGTACGTGCAATATTTTTCCAATTGCAAAAATTCAAACTTTTTCCTACAAAATGTAGTAAATAAAATGCATTTTACCATTTTAACCTTAATAAAAAATAAATATTTTCATTTTAAATTTAAAACAAAAACAACGTAGATAAATCTCGTATGCATTATTAAAAAATGAAAAATTACTTTTTTTAATGGCTTCTGTCGTCTAATATTTTTTATTGAAATTTAAACTAATGGTATAATATTTTTTGAAAGCGAGTGGTAAATTAAAAGGCACCTTTAAAGCATTTGAAAACTAATGGTAACAACGAATTCAAAAACTTAGTTACAAAATGCAAATGTTTAAAAAAAATTTTTTTGATAAAATGTAATAAAAAGTTTACAGATCTAAAGCCATAATTTATTCAATATTTAAATGAATTTTTTTCTGACATATTCATAGAATTTGCAAAATTTTTTGATAGATGATTGCTATATATTACGCTGATGTTGTTACGACTTAAAAAGTTTGTTCTACACTCACTTTTATTTAAACCAACAGACTAAAATATTATTAATTTTTGTTTACCCTTCTGTCCACATATATATTAAAATATAATGAAGTCAATAAATTTTTGGAAATTAGTTCTTTCCAATTTTAAATAGAACTTTATATAATTTGCGAACGCTTTAAAAAACCTTTTATCTAAAAAATTACTTTATGTAAAGGAGCGAAATTTGCCCCAAATTTGTATTACCCATTTGAAGGTTTGCTGTTGTACAAGCATTGATTCGCATAATTTTAATGTTAATTATGTATATTAGAAAATCAGCTCTATATGCCTCTGTCTGTATAGAATTCAGCTTCCCCTGCATAAAGTCTGTGTGCCAGGAGTAAAATATCGTCGGTGTAGTCGAGTTTTTATACTTATTGGCGACTATAAGGCTCGTTGTAATGTACAGTCGAAGACAAAGTTGAATAGCTACTTTTCTAACGTCGTGTGTCTAATAGCAAGTCTTTTGCGTAAGAACTTCTGCAAATATTTGATGAAATGTTTCCACTCAAACCGAAATTTGCGGAAGTCTACTTCCAATTCGAAAGAAGCCGGCCTGGCAAATATGGCGGTTATGATAGCAGCTTCCAGCCTAATGCTTTGCTTCTATCCTGAACCAGTTGTGCTTTGTGTGCAGTTGCAAATTTACCTTGCCGTTCGATCAATGCATTTTTTGATTTCACTAGACTTTACGAGCTCGTGGTACTCCACACCTTTCTGATCCCAACAGACCACAGCATTGTCTTCCTGCCGAATCGATCTGGGCTTGCAGCCGAAGTTGATGGTTGTCTCGGATTAAGCCGTGACTTGTTCGCTTAGAGCAATATCACCATATGCCTCGGCAAACATTCCATGCGACTTTGCAGCACATTCCTTTAAATGAAAACAAAAAATTAATACTTTCCGCAAATCATCATTTTCTGGTAGAAAATTCTACATCTTCAACACAATGAAAAATTATGACGTTGTTTATTCACTAATTTGATGTACTGAATAAGTTTGAAAAATCTTATTGCCAACACAACGACACAAAATTAAAGCTTGTTCACAATAAATGTTTCCTGAGACATTTGTGTTTTGACGCACACTTCATACCGGCACACTAGGTGGCGTTGGCTATTGCCTTTAAAGTGTTTTGTGTTTTTTTTAATGTTATTGTTGTTTTTTTAGGGCATTTGTGTTTTTACACTACTCCAAACGACTTTATTTTCGTTGATTTTTATAAATTTTTGGAAAAAAACTCAAAAGAAAGAACACAAAATCAAATCGAGAACAGACGAGAATACCATAAACTGTTTATCCGACGTATACTCAACTTCTTCTGCAAGTCCTCAAAACTCTTGTAGTTCACAGCAAGTCGTTAAAGTTGCTTCCAGCAAGCAACAAATTCGTGTTTTCACATAATTGCTGCAAGGAAGTTTTGCAAGTCGTGGCTTCTGGAAGTCGACTTCTAATACGTGTTTACACGACAAAAACTTCTGGAATTCACTTCTAGGGGCAACTTTCGCAAGAAAACTTACTAGGACACACGGTTTAACACCAGCGTCGATATGGAGTGATTGACTAATGCTGTCCATATGTATGATACGATAGTTTTAATTATGTCGATAGTTTTTCGCATAAGTTACTCTCCAGTCCAAAGCGTTCTGAGTACTCAAGTGTGCAAGGGTGTCAAAATCCTTTTTGAAATTAATAGAAGAATAAGTGGATAGTGCCACTCAACGTACTGCTGAAAATTGAGTGGAACGCTGTATATATGATCTGCACAGGATGTGTGTGTACGGAACACTGCTTCTTCATTGCCTTCATTATTTCCAGTTTAATCCCCCACAATTTTTGCATTGTTACAGGTCACCCTTTTTGGAATATTTGTGATAACCCGTTCTGCAGTTAATCATAACTTATTCTATTTGTTGAGGCTCGGCGCCAGCGGTCAGAATTACACTTAGTAGTTCGGTACGAATGATGTCCAATCATGGAGTTTTAGCGTGTTTAAGGTTATTTCTAGCCCCGGTATTGGGCGTCTCAGTGAATATATATAAGCCGTTTCCATCATTCTGTTAAAAGTTAACAGACTTTCTAATTAATTTCTTATCTCTTACAAAAAAATTCTTTTAAAATAAGTAAACATTATTTATCAATTTTAAACTTAAAGAATGTTACTGAAAACAAGTTAATGTTTTAAACACGTTGACATTTTAGTTAATTTAAGAAACATTTAGTTATTGCAACAAATAATATTAAAATAGTATAAATATGTAGATGAGCAGCAAAAAGTTTTAATATTCTTGTGACAATCAAAACATCAAAATAAAACAAACTTAACACAAATGTGCTCAAAATAGAAAATAATAACAATTTGTACCATATAAGTAAGAATTTCGACAACTAGAGCATAAGACTTACAAAATAAATACAAATGATTTTGTTATTAAAACGATGAACATATAAATTCTATGTATAGAACAAGACAATTTACCAGAAAATACTTTTAACATTTTGGCAACATCAATTACATCTTGTTTGGGTTTGTTCTTATTTTTTATTTTTTATTTTTTTTTATTTGCGTATATATATATATATATATATATATATATATATATATATATATATATATATATATATATATTATACAAATAAATTTAAACAGCCCATGCCGTACACTGTTACGAACTTGAGCAATAGTATTGTAGGTAATTTTTTTTTACAAAACCTTAAGTAAAGACCGTGCCAACATAAACAGTTTGTAAACTAAATGTTTTCAAAGCGGAAAAAAAGTTAAAAACTTAATTTCATTTGAGAATTTATAAAACAAATTCTTAACATGTTTATTTTTTTGTACACATCCCGTTACTGTATTTCTTAAGGACTTCAAAACGTCATAACTTTTAAAATAAATCCACACAGTACAACGCTAACAACAAAAATTATCTTTACCTGATTGTTTTAATGTAAAATAAACGTTTGCAAATATAATAAATTATTGAAATTTCTTGGGATTTTGGTCATTAATGAAAAAATTTTTGGTTTTTATCGTTTGTAAAAGACTTCACATAGTGTTTAGCAATAAAAAAATGGAGAAATGTGCAAGAAGTGACTTTGTAGTTAAATATAAACTTTAAGAGAATACGAGTCTCAAAAGATTGGGTTATAGCCATTGTTTTAAAGGCAAATCTGCTAGGAAATTCCTTGATATGTTTTTAGGCCCGTGTACAATATCATATGTCGTGATAACTAGAGTCTCTGGTGGTACATGTGAGGGTGATTTAACTATAGAATTTGGTCAAAATAGTGAGTGGGTATATGTGGGTGTATGTGGGTGTGCGTCTCTGGTAGTTGGTGTGTGTTTTGGGTAAATTTGTTAAAAAAATGGGAATTTGAGAGCGGAAATGAAGAAATTTAATATAAAATGGTAATTGAGTGGGAATTTGGGTGAAGTTAGGGTCTTAGTTTATATTATAATTCAAAATTATATTCTAATTTAAATAAATAAATTAAAAAAGCCAAATGTTATACAAAATCAGAATTTATAAAAAGGATCTACAGGGTGTCCTCCGAGAAGGTATACTGCTTTATTTTGCCGCTATTTTGGTAAACATTATTCTTGACAGTTCATATTTGGCAGTCTTGGAGTAGAGACGTGGCAAATTTATTATGGACAAATATTCAGTAAACCAATTTGTTTTAATTGTTAAAACATTTTATCAAAATCAATCAATTAAAAAAAATTATTTTTTGGTTGAGAAATATAAATAAAAATGTAAAATAAAAATTCTATTTTGTAACAAAAATAAAATAATATAAAAAATCAAATCTCAAAAAAATACCGAAGGTTACAGTACACATTTAGCATTTCTTAGACAAATTATTTTATAGAAAATGAAATGTAAGAAAAGAGTTAACAATTATAAGTAAAGTAGCGAAGCACGCCGTAGCTAGTAGTATATAAAATATATCATCAGTAAGGCATATCATTTATAATAATGAATAATTTTAATTAAACAAAAGCAAGAAAATAAGAAGTACACTAATTGATATAGCATGCGATTTTAAGCCTTAAACACATGAGACCGTCTACAGACGGTGATCAGAAAAAACGGGTTAACACAAACTCAGCAACTCTTACACTTTGCATAGATTAGCTGTTAAAAAGTATACAAAATTCTCAAAATAACGGTACTAATAAAACGAGAAAGAATAAAGTAGTTTATGGTAAAAATCATTCTGGTCAGAACTTTTGTACAAAAAGGCAAAAATTGCTCGTTAATTTTTAGTAAAAATAAAATCAGAGAAATAATAAGTTATATTCATTGCATGATATCCCAACTTACATATTTATTTATTATATATATTTTCTTTTTTGTTTGTCATAAAAAAATTTTAAATTTACTTTCATCGTATGTAGATATGAAGGTAAAAAGCAACGATTTCGTTTCAATGGAGATTTTTGTGAACAAAGTCTGTACATATTTTTGTTCTGGAGCTTTCCAGGAGCAAGTTTTAATAATTGGAGCTCGAGTTCGTAATTTTCAAAAAGTATTATGCTAAAACAAAAGCTATTTCCACGATTTTATACATATTCAAAATTCAGGTATTTGAGGGTTAAGTACAGTTAAGTAAAACATACGAAACTGTAAACACAAAAATCTTATACTTATGTACAGATGCAATTTACATTTTCTTAGGCAGCATATCATTTTAAATGTTAAAAATTATTTTTTTTTATTATTTCTTTAATTATAACTCTTTTTCTCGAAAAGCCATAAACTTCAGCACCGTATTTTAGTTAGGAAAAATTAGATTTCAAGAGTAAAAGTAAACTTCATCTAGCTTACTTGTAAAGGGAGAAAAACTATAAAGCGTAACGTAATTCTTTTTATGTTATTCTCTGTATAATAGATTTTCTATGACTTAATTTTTGTATACTTTGATTACGCTTTACATCATAACCGCATTTACATTATTTGCAACTTCAACTTATTTTAGTTATGAACTTCTGTTTTGGAAACTTTTTTAATATAAAAAAGAGTTGTCTCTTATTTAGTCAATTTGTTTTTGCTTAGGAAATTGTTGTTTTTTTTGCTTAATTAATTTTTTTTTTATTTTTAGCTTAAAAAATAGAAGAAAATAAGAGAAAAATTTTTCAAGCAAAAAAAAATTTTAAGCAAAAATTATTTTCTTCTATTTTCACACGTACATAGTCAGACGCATAGACAAAAAAAGGCAAGAAGTAAACAAAGAGAAGTAAAGAGAAAACAAATGGAAAAAAACCAGTGCAAAGTGGCCTGAGTGAGAGACTCTTAAGTTACTACCACATTTGTAAAATGCATTATTATTACTTTTCCGAACGCTGGTTTAAATAAAAGTTAAGTTCATTTACTTTTTCAATGATGACTCAGTGACTTATATTGTTAGTTTCAATAAGAACTTTCAAATTATTATTCAAAGAGAGTACATAGTTCTTTTAGTGGCTATAAGCACAATATATCAACATTTTTAGCTCATTTTTGTTTTCATAAGTTTTGGTTAATCTGCATGTAAAATACAGCGCTCCAGAAGCGCATCCACACTGTGGAAATTCACTTAAAAGATTTAGTTCTGGTCTCAAGCCTACTTAGCCGCTTAGCCGTTAGCGATAACTTGAACGGAACTTTAAGTGGCAAGATTTCAGTTTCCGATTTGGAATTGCCTACTTTGTCAACCATCGTTCTTTCTTATGTTGCCGTCGAGTCGGAGTAGGAAAGGAAATATTATAAACTCAAAAACAATAAAAAACTACACAATAATAAATTGTAATATACAGTTTAATGGGGTTTGAGTTTACGAATTCAGAAAAGTAATTTCATTTCTATGTAATTCATTTCTTTTTGGCGTCATAATCATTTGAACAAACCAAATTAGCGTGAACAGTGTATTATTTCAATCGTTATAATAGAAAAATAAGAATTAGTCAACAAATTAAGCTCAGTTTTTAACTAAATACTATTAGTTAATGTTGTATACTAGCTAAAACCCAGCGTGCTTCGCTATCCTTATCTCTTAGTTATAAATTGATACCTTTTTCTAAAAATTAGCCTTATAACGGCCAAGACCAAAACGGCAGAGACAAAACATTTAAGATAGCCTTTAGTTCCTTCCAGAGAGACGCTAATTTTCGAAATACTTGGTTCTGCTTTTTAGCTGTATACGTAAATGTTAATATACAGGATGGCAATATAAAAGTTTAAATTTAAAAATGGAATAAAACAAAGACGGTTTAACATTTTAACAAATTTATTATTTTGTTGTGAAATACAATTGTTCCGGTTAGCCTCAGATTACCTTATTCGAGCGGACCAGTTTTCAAGAATTTTCTGGAGTGTTTGGGTCGAATCTCAGCAGTGACATCAAGAAGTTTAGCCTTCAAATACTGAATTTTCTCTGGTTTGTCGTCATAACATATATCTTTAATGACGCGCAACAGAAAATAGTCCAACGGTGTTAAGTCGCAGCCTCTTGGCGACCAACTGACATCACCAATTTGGCTAATTAAACGGCCAACAAACGTTTGAAGTAATAAATAGATTGTGGCATGAGTTGTGTAATGAGTTGCACCATCCTGTTCAAACCAAACATCGTTTACATCAATCCCATGAGGAGCCGGCACAAAAAATCAGTTATCATGGTGCAATAGGTGTCTCTATTGAACGTAATTAATGCGAGATATGAAATGTGAAATATAGGCCGATGATGATGCCTCGACTCTAAACGCCACACTAAAAAGTCACTTTGGCTTCTGTGAGACAACGTTTGTGTTATCTGAGCCCCAAATAAGTCAATTTTGCTTATAAACGTACCCGCCAAGATGTAATTGAGCTTCCGAAAAGATTAATTTTTTGACCATCCAGCAAAATGAAAATGAAGCGGATGGTCATGCGGCTTCAACTCTTGGATCGATTGGACTTTGTAAGGCATCATACCGAGACCTTTTCGCAAAATTCTACGTAAACTGCCGCGTGAAATATCCAATCCTACAGAGTGAAGACGAGTTGATATTGATGGACTATCAGGCGCACTCTCAGCCACAGCTTCGATATTTTTAAGTATACGCACTTTAGCAATAAACTTGCGTATATCTAGCACACTTCTTTTTAGAGACTCCTACTGTTACCATTTTTAAGATATAGACAAATAAATATTAACTTTTAACAGGCTTGGAACGACCCAGTTTTATTTTTTCAAATTTATATCCTATAGTTCCTTCCAGACTTTAATTTACTTTAAAATTTTCAAAGAAATCGGCTATCTACAAGGAACAAACAAACTTACGTACATACAAACACACATTAATTTTTTATAAGATTAATATTTAATTGGCATGTGCTTAATTAATCCTTTTATGAAACAAAAAAATAAATAAATTTGTGGCTAATATTTTATGACAATTAATCAAAATGAATAATTAAGCATTTCCCAAATATTTACTTTATTATCTTTCATAAATATAAATTAATTAAACAAACTCTTTTGAATAATTCTGTTTAATTGGAATTACGGATAAAAAATTAATATTAATATTATTTATAGATAATATAACAGTTCTATAAATAAAATAGAAGAGAGTTGATGATTAAGGAAAAATAAAAAATACAGGGTATTCCAATAAAACATTTCATTGTTAATATGGGTATACAATTTAATAATGTCGATTTGGACAACATATGATATAACTGTCACATATGGTTTGTGTCAATAATAACAGATATGGTATTTTTTAGGGTAAACATCTGTCAATTTAATTCAATATTCGATAGACGCCAAAGTGTTAACACACATTTTTTTCAATCGCTAAAAAAATGTCGAGTTTTGAGTATAAAAAAGATATTTTTCGTGAAAGTCTGACAACATTTTTCATTTGAAGAAAGCGGTGTATTTGGTGGGGTCAGAAGAATGTTTTGTAATATGAGCTGATGAAATCAATGGGACCTGTGTTAAACATAATTGATTCGTTTGACGAGAGTAATCAGCGAAAAATGAACAGAATATTCGACCAGACACGAGGCCATAATCTTCCATCGTGTCAACGCTCGGTCACATGTTACAATACCGGTCAAAAGCTAATTGGAAAAGAGTAGATGGGTAGTTTTGGCACACCCGCCTTATTGCCGCTTCTGACTACCATTTGTTACGATCGATGCAGAACGCCCTTACTGGAATACGCTTCACTTCAGAATAGAGTATCAGAAATTGTCTTGATTCACTCTTTACCTTAAAACTGGAGCAGTTCTTTGGCGTTGAAGATGGGAAAAAGTATTGGCTAAGGGTTGACAATGCTTCGAATAATGTATCAATTTATTTTATTTTGTTTTTCAGCCAAAAATTCTTCATTATTAACTTGTATACCCAATAGCTCGCTATTTTATCAATTCTCATAAGTCAACCTATTAATTCCTGAAACATTCCATGAAGGAACATGGGGACTTCTCTCAGTCAGTGAGCTGCACCCGATTCTCTTTTTAAACTCATTGAAAGGGACGGACCTATAGGTTAACTCCGGCTCCGAACGGCAAATGCATATAGAGTAGTTTTGAATAGTAGTAGTACTCATAACCAGTTACGAGCTAATTTTTTTTCTTTTTTAAGATGGTTTAGCCTGGTATTGAATCGACGACCTTCTGGTTGGTAGGCGGGTGTTTTACCTACCACACCACAGCGGCATAAGTTAACTTATAACTAAAAAATGTTACGTTAAATGTAGCGATATATCACTCAACTTCATTCAAATTCACTATAGAAATGTGGAAAATATCGCGGTTACAGCTCGTAAAACTAAAACATTTTTGTTTCGTCTTGAAGCATTCTCACGGCAAGCAATTGTGAAACTGGTGGAAAAAACTAAGCTGTTGGGACAAATGTGTGATGTGAAGAACCGAATTAGTGCTCGTCGCTCAAGAAGAACTGGCAATATTGCTGTTGTAGTCCACAGTGTTGAGGAAAATCCAGGTTTATCCATTGGAAATGGGCATTTCACAAACGCATTTTATTGATTGGTTGAACTTAGGAAACTTGTGTAAATAAAATTTAATTTTTATTTTTGTTTTTTAGTACATACCTTATCCCTAAAATACTAAAATAAAAGCTTAATAGTATTCAATTAAGTTTCGCGATGAAACTTCTAATTATTCCGAATCGTGTAACCCTGCCTAATATAATATATATATATATATACATATATATATATATATATATATTTATATATATATATATATATATGTATATATATATATATATATATATATATATATATATATATGTATATATATATATATATATATATATATAAACTCATTTAAAAAAACAATTTCTGCACCATACACATACTAACATATCTTACGTAAGGGATTTTTGAACTTTGACTGTTAGCAGCATCCCTAATTTGATAGACGTAGCGAATTAGCTGGCATTTATTCAGTTTATGAACACCAACGTTTTCAGCAGGAATCTTCTACATGCCACACAACTCATGCCACATGTAATCTGAATTCCTAGGTTGTGCGATTTGACTTCGCTAGATTTTTGCTTGTTCCACTTTCTTGGCCCACAAAAGCAACATTACCGATGGCACCGGTAGATTTGCTAGATATCCTATCAAACAAATGAGTAATTTTGGTGATGTCTCACACACACTTTGTTTTATTTAAAATTAAAAATAGGAAGCGCCTAATGGAAGATTTTTGTGAAAACATTAATTTTTTATTCATTTTTTTAACCAAACTAAACTTTTTCTAGTTTGTTGGATTTAATCTTGTGTACATACATATACACATATGCATGTGGTCATATATCAAACTGTAACACACAATTGATCTTTTAACCATAATTGTCATTGAACATGAAAAAGGAAAACAACAAATCATTCTAAACCATAAAAAAGTAGAATAAACTATATTTTTAGCATTCATTTGATTTACATACATACATACATACATACATTCGTATTTGGATGTTCATAAAAAAAACCAAAACTTTCCAATCAAGTTACATCAGAAACAGAGATTTTTTGAAAATACAAACGTAGATTGTGTTTCGTAACAAAATGAAAAATAAATAGCGGCTGTCACTCTTGAATATTGGAAAAGTCAGATGGCATCAAAATAAATTTAAATTTTTGAAAAATATATCAGCGTAAAAACTTACATTTAAACGAACGGTTAAATCTTTGGCTTTTATATATGTAAGTGGTACTTCTAACTGTTTAATTTTTCTATTGAAAGGATCGTTATTTTAAAGATAATTTAATTAAATTTGCTTGTAAGTGGATGACCTAAAGCTATAGAATTTAAAAATGATAGCGTATATTTTATGTTTGATACGTGTTTTCCATTTGTTCTAGTCATCGAACGAAATAGCGTCAACAACAAATTTTTGTTTATTTTCAAACTATCGAATTTTATGTTAATGAATCATCACTTGCATGGAATTTTATTTTAACTTATTCAATTTGCGCCAAATAGCTCATCGAAGTTTATACTGTATATGTATGTTGAAATTATCTGTTTGTATATGATACTGAATTAGTCGAATTTTTCAATAAGCCGTATGACAGGTATTACTACATTCTTTTAACTCCACAAATTATAGTGATATTACGGGGGTTACTATTACGGGAAATGGCAGCACTAATATCAATAGCTAAAACCTGGCAACACCATAATAAACTTTGACAGTTTTTAGCATAAACGTACTCAAAACGTTTTGAGTACACAATTTTCGACGTGGATTATCACAACTGTAATGTCTCGCTGAACTCAGTTCTTTGTATGACGATGCAGCACCATTAAAACCACAGTATATCGCTGGTACAGTCAATTGAATCGTGGTTTTAGTTCGTTCAACTACGACATATGTGAAGGTCGTCCAAAATCGATTGTTGTGTCACAAAACATTGATATAGTGTGTGATCTGGTAGTGCAAGATCGTCATGTAACATATTGGGAGATAGAGGCATCCTTACACGTTAGTTCCACTTCAGTACATGTAGAATTAGGCCGTACCACCGGGAGTGGCAACTCCTACTGATTAGGGTACTATGACACACGATACTGCATAATAGTACATTTATATACAACTCTATATAATAGATACTAGTTTAAGATTAACGACTAGTTTTAAGCATCACTTGTAGTTTGATAAGCAACCAATTAACATCTTTCGGTATATTTACATAAATACACTTAATTACACTAATAATTAAAGGGTGTTTAATTAAAAAAAAGCCAAAAACTAAATACATTTTACCATTTTGGCAGAGCACTAAGTTGTCAAAAAATTTTTATCAATTGTTCAAAAAGGTTCGCGTCAATTAATGTAGGAAAATGATTTAAAAGTTCAATCGTGGTGCTTCAAAAGACGTGTATAAAATCGTGACAGGTAATGTATAATGGCTATATGCGTATGAGCCAGAAACGAAACAACAATCGACCGCGTGGATATCCCAAATCAAGCTAAATCCAACAAAGTTGTTCTAGGAAAAAGCACAGCGAAGCAAATGGTCGCCTGTTTCTTCGACCTAATGGGTCCTGTGGCCACTGTTCGCTTAAGCAATGTAGGACAGTCATATATGAGTGGTACACGACTATTTGCTTACTGGAATTCTTTGGCAAAATTTGTAAGACCTACCGCCGACGACGCATCATTCTTCACTATGACATCTCGTCGAGTAGGTGCATTTTTGAGTAGTCGTAACATCGAAATGACGTCTCACCCTCCGTACAGTCCTAACTTGGCACCCAATAGTTCTTCTTGTTTCCGAAAATCAAAGAAAAACTGCGTGGTCAATGATTTGCGAGCGCCGAAGAGGAATGGAAAAAAGTGTACTGAAAAATGGTTTGAACAAATGCAAAAGAGTATTGATCATCAAGGGGAATATCTTGAAAAACAATAAATTCATTTTAATTTAAAAACGTTTGTTATTATTTGTTATTCCCGAAATAAAAAAGTATTCCTCGTACATAGTCTACACTGAATTATGTACATATGTATATAGCAGAGTTGGTCATGGGGTTGGGTCGCGTTAGTGAATTAAAAATAAGGTCGGAAAGGTCGTACCGGCCATGTAACTGCGACTCCCACCAGCGAAATAGCCAGCGCCAGTAAAATCCCATTGAGTCAATATCCCTGGGTGGATGACAGTCCGATCGGTCTAGAAGCACCAGCCGAAACAACGTGCAGAAGAAAAAGTTCAACACTAAATATTTTTTCATAGTTGCCTTACAACTCCCTATCATATATAGGTGAAGAATCTCATTGGCCGTTTCGCCTGCCTCAGATTCGGGTACTGTATTCAACATGACGAGCGGAGTTCATGCTCCCATTCATTGAGCTTCCCTCTGTCATTGGATTAACTAATAACACAGCACAGCTCTGGTTCTGCGAGACCAGTGGTCGAGCCCCGACTTTCCAATGCATCATATATATAATATATATATATATATATATATATATATATATATATATATATATATATATATATATATATATATATATATATATATATATAACTTATATTCCAATAGTCAAGCGGCACTAAACGCCCTTTCTTCGGAGTATATATATACATATATATATATATATATATATATATATATATATATATATATATACATATATATATATAATATATATATATATATATATATATATATATATATATATTTATATATATATATGTATATATATATACTCCGAAGAAAGGGCGTTTAGTGCCGCTTGACTATTGGAATATAAGTTATATAAGCATCCCTGACCGCACGATCTATATTAATCCGCGCACAGATGGAAATAGTCTGGAATAGTCTGGATCTCTGGCTGAAAAATGTTATCTTACTTGCCCATGCACACCACCATCCGTATATCACTGTACACAGTCGGGGTTGACCCCATGGTCTCACTAGCATCATCCGAAAATAATTATATTTTTACCAGAGAGCAAAAATAACTAAATAGCGTTATTCTCAAGAATATGTTTTTTTTTTGTTGCTCATAATTTTTATTTCCGATTTATATTTCTTACGTTGCCTGATAAAAGTTATTCGAAAAAATTTTTTTTCCATTGCTCTTAACTTTTATTTTCAATTTATATGTTTTTACGCTGCCTGTTAAGAGTTATTCCCAAGAAAAAATGTTTTTCGTTGCTCAAAAAATGTTTTTTTTCTTGCTTTGTTTGCATTTCATTAGTACGTACATACAACATACTTTACCCTTAAAGTCACAAAAAAAATTAAAAAATTCTCTTTCTACAGAGACCTGTGTAGCTGGCACTGCATGGAAAATATGAATCATTTCACGTAAAAATTTAAAAGTATAATTTTTATATAATTGCAACAAATCGACCTCTACGTCCAGCCTCACGGGTTTAAAGCATTCTATTTTAACTATAGCTGCTAATATCTCTCGCGAAGTATATTCTTCGTCATCTTTTGAAGTGTATCTACTTTTCGAGAGTATCATTTCTCAGCAACGATGACGATGGCGATTCCTTCAAAATAACAATTTTGGTTAACTTTTCTGAGATATTTCTTCTCTGATTTTTACAAAAATAATTTACAGACAATACAGATCAGCGTGGATAATTTGTGAACCGTGGTGCTAACCGTTTTTATAGGATTGCTCTTGTTTTCAATATACACCGTTATTTCGGTTAGTTTTTTCAGTAAGGAAACAATAATGAAATTCATAAATACAATGACCTTTATAGTATGGTACCTGTATAAAATAGTGTGCAAAAATGCATCTAAACTTGAAAAATTGTGGAAAAATGTTGAAAAATTTAAAAAAAAAATTCTTCCAGGAAACTTAAGTAATATATACATAAAATTTGTTTCTCTTCTTTCAAAATCCAAAAATAAATTTAAAATCGGGTGATATTCGGCTAAGTTATTAGCTGAACCAAAAAATCGGTTTTTTACTCATAACTTGACATTTTAGAGGTGTTTTGAAAATTTCAAAAACACATCCTTGTTCTACTCGAAAGTACCTATCAGAAAGATACAGTCATTTTCCAAGTATTTCAACTTTGTTCATTTTTGTCGCACGGTGTTATTAAAGTCTTTTAAATATAATTGATTTTTAATTGGATCCACGCTACGACTGCCTGCAGATTTCATGTCGAAATTGCTTCAGTTCTTGATTGAATTAACTATTTTTAATAAATTAAATTTAATTGTTTTGATAATTACGCTTTCTGTTTACAGTTATCCACAAGTTAAAATCTGCTCAAAAATAATTTTTTCTAAAGGAGCAACTCTGCCATAATGGGCCTGGTAAGGTGAGAACTTGCCCAATCTTGTTGAAATTACACAAAACTGAAAGGAATTATTTTTTCGAATATTTCAGTTAAAAAAAAAAATCCTGCAATATTTTTCAATATTGATATGCAGTTACAGCTACAGTGAAACCGCCTTTTTCAATAAAGTATGGCCGGCAACACAGTTTAATAATACACCACACTGTAAGTCGAACTGGGTGGAATTCTCTATCTGGGGGAAAATTTGTGGAATAGAGTCAAGAGTTAAGAAATCTCATTGTGGACTCGTATGCGTACTAGCGGCAACGCAATTAGAAAAACACTTATTATTTTTTTTTAGCGCCTTTCATCAGCCACCCTATACTTGGTTTTAATGCATTTCAATGATAATGAAGCGAAATATTTTACATATCGATCTAAGAAATGAAACACGAATTGTCATTAATGTTCATCAAAGTAGAAAATAAAAGAGAATGAGAATGTTTGCTGTGCCATATGCTTTGTATATATCATAAAATTGCACTGAGCACATTAGGGTGGGTCAATTTTTTGGCCAACAGGTGTATATCAGAAGCGTAATCTAGAAAAACTTCTAATAAAATTTTCCCAAGAAATTTTGTCTCAAATTTTTCAGAACCAAACCTTAAATAAAACATGGGTTAGTATTAAAAATTTTAACAAAATGTAAGCAGATGCTTTAAAACCACCGCGAACTTAAAATATGCCATATTATGTTTGTTTAAGTGAGAACATGTTGCTTTCCATCAAACTAAATAAAATACATGAAACTAAAATCTTTGTGATTCTCGGCGCGAGCTACTCGTAGGTGTTAATTTTAGACCCACACTTTCTTTTGGTAATTTTATGTAGCTTTCGATCTTACTATACGACCCACCGTAATACAAATGAATTGTCTTGGATAAGTATTGTTGGTAGTTGCACGTAAATGCTTTCACATTCACGTTGTATATACTCAGAATACAAATTCATACCTATCATGTCTAACCACGATTATATACACTATTGGACAAAATAAAGTGAAATAACCTTTGTTATATTTCATCACAGAAAAGGTGAGACAAACTTAATATTATTGTTAAACAATTAGTTGACTTATTAATTTCGTTTACATTTCGGTGTAAAAAAATAAGAACTTAAATACTTAAACTGAACAATTTATATATATGTAATAAAGGGAGAGCTACTAAGTTCTGATTACTATAATATCCCTTCATATTTCTGCGGTTATCACCCCAGATTTTGCATTTGCACCTTATTTTGTTCAACTGTTGGCAAGGAGTATTTTAATTAATGTTGTTTTTCTGCAAAAGTTTAGTTAAGTTTAGTTAAGTCTTTATGTTTTTTATATCGCAAAGTAAATCAAATAATAAATTCAAGTAATTCTTTAACAATAATATTGAGTTTGTCTCATTTTTTCTCTAATGGAATATAACAAAGGTAATTTGCACTTTATTTTGTCCAATAGTGTACATAAGCCTTCTGTTTATATTAAAAGTTGATGTATGTTCTGCACCTTTATAGTCCTTGTTATCTAGAGGCAATCGCATGCCAAATTTTTTAAAACACAATGAATGATAATAGAAATTATGAAAATAGATAAAAGAAAAAGTGTATATGTAAATTAAACACGACTTTGTAATGCAGAAGATGATTGTGAAAACAATAAACAAAAAGGAATAATTTATCTCAGAGAGTGTTAAATTGCATTTAAATGTATACATACAAGTTTGTGTGGTTTGCTAAATTGAACCAATTAAGTTCTTTTCTTCAAAATATATTAAAGCAAAACGTCAATACTATAATTTTGTTAACCCATTTCTGCCTAATGCGTATTTAAATACCCAAAAAAGTGACAACAGTAAAAAATTCTGTTGAGTGCATTTTATTATAGACTGCGGCTTCAACTTATGTTTTTATTTAAAAGTAAAGATCTATTAGTCCAGATAAGCCAAAAACATCATAGCTTAAGATACATAGCTATAATTGGAAAAATAATAAAGTGGTTTTTAAACACACCTGCTCGACACATGTTGGGTATTAAATATTCAAGAGCCTTTAATGAGTTCCAAATAAAATAACTACTTTACTCATTTCTAAAAAATTTATTTTACCTTAATAACTTCACGCTTAATAAAAAACGTACTTACCTTTATTGTATTTATTTAAATACATTTTAAATTATTTAGTCCTTCTTGATCCAAGATACTTCGTTCGTGACTGGGCTATTTTAAAGGGCCCCCAGCCAGGCTGACTCCCAGCACGGGTCGTAGAATTACATAGGTAGTGACCCTCCCAGCCGGCACCCACGTGGATGGTTGGCAAGAGGATTTTTGTCATCCAATATCCATATCTAAAACATTAAGAAAATATATTTTAGTGCCAAATAACAAAAAAATTTATTCAAAAATAGTACGTACTAGTAGTTACCTACAACTCAAAAACCAAAGCTGTTGACTCAATTCGATAGAGAAACAAAAAATCTCAAAAAACAGTCAATTTTTTTCGTTATGTTGAGCAGTTTAGTCAATCAATTTGCTCACAATCGACTACAGATGAACGAAGTAGTATTTCAACTGCAATACGAATGAAATTTTGCACCGATTCGTAATCATTCACGAGGCCTGAACCCATTACAACACACCAGATACCAATGAGTATTCAAAATAGTGAGTTTCTCGCGATGAATTGGCGCCAAAGAGGGCCACAGTATGCTTTCAAGCCAATAAAGCAATGGCGACTATTTTTTGCAACGCAAAAAAACGGCAATGCCAGGTTCCACAGAAGTGTATTTGCCATGGTTAAAATCTATAAATTTGGTTAACAATTTTTACCTCATCCGCCATATTTACCGAATTTTGGCCCTAGTGACTATTTCTTGTTTCCAAACCTGAAGAACTGGCTCGGCGGAAAAAGATTTGACCTCAATGATCAAATCATTGCAGAATCAAATCCCTTTTTTGATGACCTCGGCAATTTTTTGAATGGATAAAAAAAATTTATAAACGTCAAAAAAGAATATATAGAGCCCATATGCTCACAGACTAATTTGATATATTATTTATTTATTTTTTCTAACAACGTGTGTCAATCAAACACTCAAAGATTTATTGATTCCCCCTCGTTATATATTTACATATCTAAAATATATATTTTTTTCTATATTTATGTTATGCTACATGAACTTATTTTTGTATAAATCAACATTTAGAAAAAAATAATTTTTTTTTCAATTTTGGGATAAGCTTTTTGTGCACTTTAAGTCTTTATTTTAATTAATTTTTTTGTGTGATATGCAGATAAGGCTTTCGTTTTAAAATAAAATTTAAAACGTATTTATATTTTTTTAATGTATTTAAATTTTTTTATGTATGATGGTGAATATTAAAAAAAAATAAATAAAACAAACTATATCCTTAGCAAGATAAATAAAATATTACTTTAAAACACAATTTTTAATTTTTTATTTTTTTTAAATATCTTGGGAGGCAATTACCATGAAATGAATAAATTTACTAAATAATAGTTACTTCATAGCAGAATATTATTGTTATATTATTTTGTTTTCTTTAGATAAAATAATATAAAAATGTCAAGTATATATTAAATTACGTTTGCCTCAATACACCCAATTCAGTTTTTATATAGTTTTGAAACAACACGGTCTAGAAAAAATCTGATTCCGATTTTAGACGACTTTTTTGATTTATTACTGTTTGAAAAAGCTATTTGATAGAAATTAAAAAAAAATTGTTTTACTTGTCGTAATTATACAATTACTCACCTGGGATTTTTTTGGTGTGTTTTTGAATAAAGGTAAAAACACAGATTTGTTTTACTTTTGAGAGTGAAATTTCTATGGTTTTTTTAAGAATAATATAAAAACTAATAATGGTTTTCATATAAATATCAAAATCATTATATATGGTTTTATTTAAAGGCGAGAAAATTTTTTGTTTTTGTAGACTAGTGTAATTAGTGATTTTACTTCAGCTGCTGCACTTTTACGCGGTATTATTACATAAAATGTTTGACATATGTAACTATTTGCAGCTTTTATTTAAATATTTTCAGCCTTAAAACTTTTATTGTTTATGAAAAAATTCCAGGATTTCCCGCTTAAAAATCCCGGGAAATGAATTTTCGGAAATTCCCGTTGTATTATTTTCCACGTAGAATTCAAAAGGCTTTGATGATATGGTATAAAAATTTATACATTTATGTATATGGTATGTTATTTATAAGCATAAATTTGTTATCAAACTTTCTTTCGCAATTTTCATGACTTGCATTTTCGGAATCATCGTAGTTATATACTGGAAACACTACACAATTATTAAATTAATCTTTTTTCTCTGTATATTTTAGGCATTTAAAAGTGTAAATACTTACATATATTGGTATGTATATAATTTACAAAATTAAACACAATTATTATATATTTGTTAAGCCATTGTTTTAAAATGTTACACATTATAAGCTCTTAATACCTCGTAATATTTCATAAATTTTACTAATTTAAATAATAAATATATATTTTATTGAAAATAAATTAAAAAAATTATTGTACGAGAATAGAGTCACATAAAAGAACAATAATATTATAATTAATTATAGTAATATAACATCAATTATTTTATATTTCAGGTATTTAATATGGCCGTAAATTCGTGCAAAAACAAAAACTATAACTAACTTACAACACAAGTTATTAAAATTTTAGCTCTCTTTCAACATATTTAATAGTACAATAATAATTATAGTAATAGAAACATAAATAATTATATATGTTTTTAAATTTTCGCTATTATGTATTTTCATTGTATCATCACAGCACAAATATTTGTTATATTAAAACTTATATTCGCACTTATGATTTTTAAGTGTGGTAATATATGGTTGGCACTTGTTATAGAAAAATTTTAATTAGATAATAAAAACAAACGTATTTTTTAAAATCCTATGTATAAAATTTAATGTGTGTTGATTTGTTTGTTGGCTTGCATGAAGTCTATAAACAGATAAGCAGCTGAACCGATTTTCTTGATATTTTTTCAGTATCGCTCTATCTATCTGGAAGGAACTATAGGCTATATTAGTTTGAGAAATTCCAACTGGTCGATGCCACGCCCATGCAAGGTAAATATTTATTTTTCTCTATCTGCAAGATTGTAACAGAAATTTCTCTAGGCAGCCCAAACAGATTTATAGTCAATACAAATCATTAGTCAAAAAGTGAGCATAATAGGACAAGTGGTTTTGATACCTCCCATACAAGGTAAATATATATTTTAATATATCTAGAGAACGATAACAGCTTGAGCTTCAGAATTTGGTCTGAATTATTTCGTTTTCAATACAAATCATCAGTCAAAAATTATAAGGATATGAACAAGTAAGTGTAGTACCTCCCATACAAACTAAATATTGATTCCGTTATAACTTGAAAACGGTTAAAGCAGGAGCTTCTGAATTTTGTCTGAATAATTTCAAAGTCAATACAAATCATCAGTCAGAAACTGTGCGGAATTGAAAAAGAGGGTACTCAACATATAAACTAAAGATTGATTTCTTTATATCTTGAGCATGTTTAAAGCTAAAGTTTCAATATATGGTGGTATTATTATTATTGGTTTTTCTATATCTTGAGAATGTTAATAGTATCATAATTTAGAAACTTAACTAGGTTACAAAAGGGGATGTGCGCCTTCCATTCATACTAAATATTGTATTTTGTAAATGTAAAGAACGACAATAATTAAAGCAGGGTTATATATCCATGTCAGCTTAAAAGATGGTATTCCAGAAAGCACACTTAATAAAATCTATCTATATATTTATCTTATATATAAAAATGAATGCGTATTTGTTTGAAAAATGTATGCAGCTAAACCACAGATTCTAAAGTATATTTCTAGAAGGAATAACAGTCAATTTCAAATGTTTGTATTTGAACCGGAAGAGGAAAAAGTGGAAAAATGGTAAACAATTTAACTAAAAAATATTCAAATTAATGATCAAGATTGGGGTAGAAAAGCGCGTCAATATTAGCTACTACAATATAAAAATAAAGTTTTGTTTATTTGAAGACTGTATACAGTTAAAAAACAAAACCTGAAGTGTCTTTCTGAAAGGAACAAATGGTTGAATTTTGACCGGTAAAATAAAATGTGGAAAATGGGTACAAAATTTAACTAAGATTGCATTTAAGATAATAATTAAGATGGGGCTAGCGTAGCACACCGGTTCTTAGCTAGTAATATATAAAGACTACGCTATGATGTATTTGACGTATATGTAGTATTTTGTTTAAGGTCATTAGGAAACGGTATTAAACTTAACTTTATTTATACCGATAGAAATAGATTTTCGAGTCAAGTGAAAAATTTCCGTCTTCTACTTTGTTTTTTAAAGAGTTAATATAAGTAACTTTAAACGTGTTATATCGATAATGTTCTTCGTAACCACTTTGCAGGCCAATGCGTTACAAAAATCTTTTCAAAATCAAGAAAACTAAGTTAAATTTGAGAACGATTAGCAACTTACTCTCAATTATGATTGGAACCATGCTTATTCATTACGTATCACTATCTGGAAAACTTCAGAGACATTTATTTACGATTTGAGCAATGACGTTATTGGTAACTTCGACTTAGACTTTTCTATTCATTACAAAATATATCTTTAAAGAGTATAAAAAAATTCCTGAACATGACGCTTTTAGTGAAAAAAAAGCTTAAACAAAGTTCTGATTTATTAAATGTAATTTATTTTCCAATTTACAAATTATTTTTATTTCAAATATTATTATTATTAAATTATTCAAGAAGAATAATTTATCTGTATATTCAGTATTATCTGTATTCTCTTTAGCATTGAAAACAGACAATAGTTTTTGTTTTTATTTTCTTTTTCGTTTTACTGACAAAAACTATTAGTTGCATAAGTTATTTTCTTCTAATTTTTTGCCATTTCAAATAGTGAACTAAAATAAAAGAGGAAAAAATGTTTGGAATTAATTACTTATTCAAACATTATTTAAGGTCATCTGTAATTAATCGTTTGCCCTCTTTGCCTTTTGAATTTGTTTGTTTTTAATTTCAATTGTTTATGCACAGTTTGGATTTTAGTATTCTATAAAAATATTTTTAAAGGTGTGTTAGAAAATAAGTACGTATAAATTATGGAATATTCCGCACACTAAATAATGAACAGCTAGTGCACAAAATTCATCAAAAAAGCTTTTTATCGAAGGCAATTCACAAACAATTCAAACTTAAATCTGGTGGATAAAGAGAAAGTTAATTAAAAAATTTCTTCATATTGTTACGAAAATAAAAAAGTGCATTAAAATAAAAATAAAATTGTATTGCGGGATTTTGGTATATTTGGCATTAATGTGTCACCCTGATAATGCCATACTTATTAGGTTTCTCTGGCAGCATTACCAATTGGACCATCTTTTCGTTACATTTGAATTAACTGATATAAAACAGAGGATCTGGACCTTTCTAAATTGTAGGCAAAACAACCACAAAGTGGTGTTAAGTTTATTTTAACGCAATTTAAAGAACTCAAGTGTTGTAAAAAAGTTAAAACGTAACTCTTTATTAACAAAAAACATAACATTTTAAAATAAGCATAATCAAGACTATATAGCCATAGAAATAAAAGATATCATATACAGAAATATACGCATAAAAAATTGCATGATTTATAGACCTCTATGAAGGTGATGGTAAGATTTTTCCCTTTAAAATTTATCGAACACTTTAACAAAAAAAAATTTTTTCTTTATTTTAAATTAGACATTTTGTAATAATATTTTTTGATCTATAATTAATTACAAAATATTGATAAAAATAAGAATTTCTAACAAATTAACTTTTTCCCAATAGGTAAATTTACGTGTGGTAAAAATAGTTGCTTTAAATGGAGGTGTGGTAATTTTGTTTACATCGAATACTTACATTATGTCTAATGTGTGATAAAATATTTTTAAAGGAAAAATAGCATAAACACGAACTTGTGGTAAATATTATCCCAGAATCTGATTTTCTCCGCACATGTTCTTGCCACAACAGCCAAAACAAAACTGAATTACAGTGAGCATGAAGTGAGCAGATACTAAAGGAATAACAGCAATAGAGCATAGAAAAAAAGAAACAAAATGATAGAGTAAAATTTACCATTTATTCATACTATATGGAATATTACATATATAGTATGGAAGGTGCCACGTCCACTTATTGAATTTCGCCCAGTTATTGACTGATGATATGTGTTATGCAAGAAGTTGTTTAAATCAAATTTAGAAATTTCTACCATTACCACTCTCATGTAGCTAGTTTGTATGGGAGATGCCAAGTCTATTTACCCAATTCCGCCAACTTTTAAACTGAAGATTTGTATTAACTGTCAATTCATTTAGACCAAATTTAGAAACTTATTACAAAAATTACAATTTACTTTGTGTTGGAGATCACATGCTCTCTCGGATTCTATCCACTTTCTCGTTGATGATTTGTAGCAACAACGAAGTCATTAAGACGAAATTTGTAAATTTTCGTTTTAACCGTTCTCAAAACATATACAAAAATCAATATTTACTTCATATGAAAGGTACCATGCCCACTTGGCTAATCTGCTGAATTTTTTAACTGGTGATTTGTATTGACTGCGAAGCTATTTGGAGCAAATTTGGAGACTTTCGGTTGAATGGTTCTCACTAAATGACGAATACAGCACAACTTAGCTATGTATATATATATATATATATATATACTCTATGTATAAGTTTAGTTGAAATCGAGCGACGTGTTTCAGTGTCATGCGGTAAGATACGTAAGCCAAAAATAGTCTCCATTTTATATATATATAGATTGGTATGGTCTGCATGTATTTTTTTAAATTTATTTTATTTTTTTCTGTCCAAAATCTGAAATTCACTTTTAATACATACAGTATATATATATGATTTTTTTGCAGTACATATAATATCCTAGAGCTATTACGATTTAGTACCGCTTTCAAAGAGAAAAGTAATAAATTTTAAGCATAAGATAAATATTATTTATCCTCCAAGTTTTAATTTTATTCTTTCTTAAAAACATATTTGTATACATACAGTTTAAGTAAAATGAACATAAAGAAATATTACATCGAAGTACTTCAACTAAAATATCAATAGATGTGAACGGATATTATTTTCAGCATTTGTGGTTGCAAAATATGAAAGGATATTGCAGTTCATTTTAAGGAACTTTATTATGGCAACGTTCACTATATATAACAAATATTTTTAACACGGCTTCCGGTTGAAATTTATAATGAAAATTTTCAGAATATTTAGTATTCATTTTGAACTTTTAATTCGTTTTTATAGACATTTGAAGTAATAAGAAATCAATTTTGAAAGACTAAATATTTGATTGATTAGTGAAAAAAGTACAATTAAAAATTATTATTATATTTTATTTTGTTCGGTATAAATAAGGAAGATTACAAATAAAAAAAAAAACAATTTGTTTATCTATTAAAATTTAAATTTAGTACTATTTAATTATTAATTATTGTACTTATATATATACTTTTTTAATAAAGCCCTTGCAGTGGAACCAAAAAAGAACTCTAACATAAGTACTAAGAACGACAGCATTATTCTTTCTACATAAATTTGTTTATAAATATTAAAGGTCTGTACAAATGAATTTGACATCTAATAGTACATATGACTTAGCGTACACGCACAATTATCCGAAGTATCCGAAAAGGAAATTGACTTCTTTTTTAGAAACAACAAAATTACCGAATAAATTCTTGTTGCTATTTGACTCTGTTTGCTGCATACAAATAGGTGTTCAACTATCTTTCTTACTCGAAAATACCGACAGTACAATGAGTATCATCAAACTTCGAGTAGTACTATAGAAACCAATGAGTACTGCAAATACCACAAAGGAGTTTGGCAAAGGAAAAACCTATATTGCGAAACAAGGCCAATGCTGGCAAACACCATAGAAAGAGGTATAGTTATTTGTTTTTAAATTTATTAACAAATTTTCTTTATAAAAGGTTATTGCATGTATGTATATTCATAATTACAAACAGTAAATTTTGGAAAATACCTTTTAAAAAAATATTTACATATATCAATATGCACGCATTAGTAATGTGGTGTTTTATGCAGCGAGTATTTAAAGTACTACTTGAAGTGAACATCATTTTATGAGTACTTCTTTCTACGAAACATAAGTAGCTCGTGCAAACATTCCCTTTACTGCTTGCGCTCTTAGAGTGAGAGTAAGTACTCTCTTTATCCGACAACGAGTTACACATATAAGCAAAAAAGTTTTTCGTTGCAGACGTTTAATAGATATGTGTTCTACATAAAAGCTACAAAAAATTTGTTGTTTCTAACATCAACGCTAAATATTTTGTTAGACTCTGTTTTACGAATATAAAGAATAATAAATTACACTGAAAACAAAAAGAAAAACACTACTTTAAATTTTGTTATTGTTAAAATCTTTAACGACACACAGGAAATTATAAGCCATAACTAATTCTTTCCTGCTGTGTGGACATCATCCATCATCTGCTTTTTACAGCGTATGGCCAATCTACCTCCATTTTCTGCTCATAATATCCTTTTGTACTACATCATGACGTGTTTATCGCCACAAGGTATAGTTGAATATCGTATATATCCAAAATATTCTCCAGAATACGATAGATAAATACCTAGATAGAATTGACATGCTTAATTGCTGCTTAATTGCTTAATTGCTACTCACAGTCATAGAAACATGTCAAATTTACACAGAAACTAAGAATGTGGAATTCGTGTATGAAGAAATGGGTGGAGATTGCCATATGTGGTCTAGTGGACCAAAAAATTGTCTGCTGAAATTCATTCTCATTCTGTATAGAATACTGCATGTCGTAATGTGTGTAAGCTAGAAAACGTATATCGTCGGCATAGTCAAGGTCTTTCAGTTTTGTATTAAGTCACTAAGTGTTAGTTTATATAAATTATATTGAAGAAAGCTTAACATCATCATCATAATTCATTATTAATTTGATCTAAAATTAAAATTAAATTTGTTTAATAAAAGCGAGTAATGTTATAAGCCCCAAGTTAAATAAATTTGTTTATTGGTCTAATATTTTTATAATATTTTAAAAAAGTTCAACAAACTTGAAAATAACCGTCGAATAGATCCAGCGAATGACGCTGGGTTTGAGACCCTATCTAACCCCTACTGTTCTCCTACAGCCGTAGGTCGCACAAGCCGCTTTGCGAGCTCTCTCAGCCAAGTTAGCCTTCCAACTTAGCTTGGGGTCAAGAATAAGGCACAGGTATCGGACGGTCGAGACTAAGCCCGATCCCATCCACACTGGGCAGTGTAAAACGAGGTACTTTATACCACCTAGTGAAGAGCATTGTAGTTTTCTTACAATGGTTCACACTGATTCCGAATTCCCTGAACCAAGCAGATACAATGCCCAGGGCAAACTTGAGCTTATCCGACAGTGTCTGTGCACAAACTCCAGAGACTGCGATTACGATATCATTCGCATAGGCGACGATTCTATCACCAGAGGGATCAAGTCGAGTGAGGAGCGTATTAACCGCAAAATTCCATAGGAGTGGTGAAAGGACACCCTCCTGAAGAGTACCCCTAATCATTACTCTCTGTCTCTTTACGTCCCCAAAAGAGCAGGTAACCAGTCGGGACTTATGCAGGAGCTCTATGAACCTAACCAAGCCAAGGTCACGCTCCGACGATCAAGTTGGGAAGGCCATTGTTGAAAGTCCTCTTAATATCAAGAAAGACAGCAAGGGTCTCTGACATATAAGGACTTTTCCGCCTGCGAAAGTAGAGAGAGGAGCGCTGTTTCAACTGATCTACCCCTCGTATAAGCATGCTGACAGGTAGACAAGCACGAAGAGCTGATAGAGTTCCTAAAGTGTAGATCAAAAACTCTCTCCAGAGCTCAGACTAATGTGTTTGAAGTCATGAGGATTAGCGTGTGATGATCTTCTAGCTTTGGGAATGAACCCCACCTTCGCACTCCTCCAACACAGAGGAATATAACCGAGGTCCAGATACGCATTTTAGATAAGGATTAAAGACTACCAAGAACCAGGGGATAACAAGGTTCTCCCTTACTAGATGTCGACCGGAATAATGCCATCTGATCCGAGGGATTTGAAAGGTTCGAAGGAACCAATCGCCCAGTGAAGTTGGTTAGAAATTGTCTGAAGTGAGGAGTGACGCCCACTTCTGGGTCCATCAACTTAGGCAGTAACCAGGTCCGCTGATGGAACACAGTCCGGAATGTGAGGGTCCAGATGTAGGTCGAGTGTGTCAGCAGTTGAGCCGGTCCAGCTACCGTCAGGTTTCTGAATGCAATAGAGATAACCCTTGGTGGAGCTCAACATCTTGTGAAGTCAACTGACCTGGGAAGAGGATTCTGGTTTCCTTTGTCCTATTGAAAAGCCTACCACACAGGCGGCGAAAATCCGCGACTTTAGGTTCCACGAGGGAGGACTAGGCACAGAAATCCTAGTTGAAGATACCGGAGCTGCAGTGGAAAGTAAATCCACTGCTCTATCAATATCCTCACAGCTTCGGATAAGAGAAGGTGGCCGTGAAAGACTAGTTCCAAGTTTCTCAATGAAAAGCGACAAGTTTATAACCTT
The DNA here is from genome assembly GCA_023159175.1 of Wohlfahrtia magnifica. Classification (NCBI taxonomy): domain Eukaryota; kingdom Metazoa; phylum Arthropoda; class Insecta; order Diptera; family Sarcophagidae; genus Wohlfahrtia; species Wohlfahrtia magnifica. Next base: position 580,666 of record JAKWBJ010000005.1, read on the forward strand.
TCTGTTACCAGTAAGGATTTCCCTACGAGGGAAAATTGTCAAAACGACAGAGAAGGTTACGTACCTGTGATCCGAAATGGAGCATTCATCAGAGACATACCAGTCCCTAATAATATCAGCCGCGTATTGACTAATCATGATGATGTCTAATACCTCTCTCGTATTAGGGGTCAGAAAGGTTGGTTCATCACCACGGTTAGCAATACTAAAATTGTTCTGTACAATAAAATCAAAAAGACACTCATCTCGTTCGTTCGAGTCCGCACTGCCCCACATTTCGTGATGCGCGTTGGCGGTGCAACCAATTAGAACTGGAGTGCCTATTCCGTGCGCTTCTGCAACCAGTTGACATACGGGTTCCTTCGGGGGACTATGATCGTAGTCGTGCGCAAAATAGGAGGATTCATCCAGAAAGGCTTCCCTTGAACGGTGGTCTGCGCAAGCTACTGCCTTAATGCGCCCTTGAAACCTTAACGCATCTCAGCAACTGGGTGAAGGACCTGGATTGGAGGACATGATCTCCAAAAATATTTCAAGGAGCCTATTCAAATTCAATTCAATCACAGCCCACGTTAAACCTTCCTTAACAACCTCATTAAGAGATTTGGGAGGCGGAGATCTTCGGCCGTATCGAGAACTGCAAAGATGGTTGAGCAGTTTGCTCATTCAATCTTTTTGAGGAGGCAGGAGGACGCTCATTCAAGTGTGCTTCAGCCCAGGCTAGCCTACCCTTTTGGTCCTCGTGTAGAAGAGCCGGGTCGACTGAACCTATCCTGGAAATTATTCGTGCCGCTGATCTTCGCGTCCTATAAGTCCTTAGGCTAGCGATTATCTTAGCGTATACGTGGACGGGAGGGTCGGTATCCGAAGAAGTTTTAATACCTTGAACTGGCGTTGCCGACTTAATTACCAACGTCGTCGCACCAGTTAAAATGGCGTAATTGGCTCTGGCCGCTTCAGACGTAGACGGTGGATCAACCATCACTGAGTCTGCAGAGCCAGCTGCAGCAGAGACAGCAAGTTGATAACCTTGGTGGGCTTAGATACAGTTTTACGGTAGATACTGTTGGCAGAGTCTGCTACGGTAGATACTGTTACTATCATTTCTTTGTGATTTAGTTTTTGAAATTGCCCGTTTATTTTCAAACAACTACAACCATAGATGACAAAGTTGATACAATTGTATATTTTTTAGTACTATTTGTAAATCAAAAGTACAATAGCACCCCAATAACTAATATAGCACTTTTTTCAAAATTCCACATTCGTATCAAAATACAATAAAAATCAAAGACATGAGGAGACTGTTTCGACTGTCTTTAATCTAATCCAAAACAAGGATTTTCTGAAGTCATCTAGTTCTACAATTAAAAAAATGGGTAAACAAGCAAAAAGAGTGTCATAAATGATGGTCTTAGATTTAGTTCTCATCAACTAATAGTTTTTTGTGTCCTTTTTAAATTATGTTAAATTGTTAAATTTGTTTACAGTACTTGGAACAAATAAGCTTGCAGTGCCTTTTAGTTAAGTTTTTTACACACATATGTATGTATGTATGTATGTATGTATGTATGTATGTATGTATGTATGTATGTATGAAATAAAGTTAAAAAAGATATGAAACAAAATTTTGTACAATCGGACTGCAAAAAGTACACTTTTTAATGAAAGTTATTACAATTTGAAAATCTTTTTTCTCATCCCTAACTTGAATGCTTCTTTCAACTCTCTAATTCTGTGGTGTCCAAAAGTAAAAAAAATGAAAATTGCTCTCTGAGAATTAAATTGAATGGATAATTGGCATTATTAGTAATGGAATGAATTTATATTTATCAAAAAAAATAAAAATCTTAATTAAATAATACAGTTAAAAAAAAAATAAAACATCAGCATACACTCGTACGCATGTTCACTCGTCGCTGTTTCATTGACGGCTAAAGGCAAGAGCGTGAGAATACGTGTAAATTGCCTTTGAAAAGAAGTTCTATGAAATATGCATAACTAGTCTAAAACTTAGAGCAGCAGTTCACTCAGGCCACTGTGTTTTTTCACGTGTTTCCTCTTTACCTCTTTGTTAATTTTGTGCTTATTCTTTGCCTATGCGTGTGACTACGCAACTGTGAAAATAGAAGAGATGGGCTGCTCTTGACTGAAATCTGCTCTAAATACAAACGAACCTTAAGGGCGAAATACACTATCAAACAGATTTAAACAGTATTGTAATAATATTAGTGAATTTTTTTGTGTATGCGTCACACCGACAATGCTGGAAGCAAAATCTAAAAAATTCGATTTTTCTTATGCTTTAAACAGCTGATTTACAAGTGTACTCGTATGACGTTGCTGGATCGATTTTGATTTTTTCTTACATTTTATATCATCAACAAAGAAGAATTTTATTTATTTATTTATTTATTATTTTTTTTATTTTATTGTATATTATATATATCATATTATTATTTAGCGTTCTTTGTTTTAGGCACACAGCTAAAATTGTGATTAATGTTTCGTCGATGACGACTTATGTACTCGTATGTACTTCTTAATTTCACAAAATTTACAACAAACTGAATGCTTGAATACTGCGTTGACTACTGTATGCTAAAAGCATAAATAGACATTTCACCAACACTACTACATTGCTGTTTCTATCTGCTTGATAGTGAATTTAGCCTTTTACAAAGAAGTTGCTGAGAACATTTTTAGTATCTGCCTCCACAATATTTGCATTACCCATAATCACACAAGACTTGACACCATCAAAGCTATCACATTTATATGCCGATAAATTATATTGAGTCTCGTGCACGATTAAATCAAGGTTGCTTGAACGATTATCTTCAGATGTTTTCAGCAGCTTACTTTTTTTATCCCTCGGCACTCCAATGCCGACTACTGAAACATTTACAAATTTTTCGTTCCTATTCCATCGCTTGAAATTATAAAAACAAAATAACTTTTTTTAACTCTTTTACTTTTTATTCAACAGTTTTCTATCTTTAGAAAACATTTTCTATTGAAAATTGATCATTTGAAAGTAATTATTGGCATTAAAAATTTGGCTTCCCACCAATTATTTTGTTAAGAAAACATGCATTTTCGTAAAAACCGAAAGACAGTCACTAATTAGAGGTAGATACTGTCAAATATACTTATCTAAGCTTAAATTATTCTTAACATATAGAAAGCTGAGAATATTTATAAATTTCAATTAGCTTTAGCTTAATACATAATTACTTTTAATCTTAGTTATTTAAGTAAGAATATAAAAATTTCTGACTACTGGTATATGCCGACCTTGGTGCACTTACCCTATATAATATTTTAAAGTTTATGGTTTCAAAAAAAGAAAAAAAATAAAAAATACAAAACTTTTTGTTGTCTTTAGATAAGAACAAATAGACTTTATTGCCTTCATATCTTGTAGAATTTTAATTAATTAATTTAGTTATTTTTTTATGATAATAAAAAACAAAAAGACTGAAAACTTCCATGAGTATAAGAATCCGTTTTATTTAGATGCTGAAAATAGAAATTACTTTAATCAATTACATACAGATTTTACCATCTGTGTTAAACGATATTTTGAAAGCTATGATATTCTCCACAAAAGTTGAAAGAAAAAACAACTAAAAAATAATTTAGTTATAAATAATTATGTACATATGCAATCTTTTCAGCCTTTTGTTTTATATTTAATCGCTAGAAGTTCAGAAAGTAGTAATAGTAGTAATTTATATATTTTCTAATTTAATTAAACAAATTTAAAAAAATAGTAACAAAATAAAAAATAAGATATATTTTATATTACAAACCTCAGTTAATGATATCTATAATATTCATACTATACAATAAACTGTATTCTTTTGGCGTTATTCTTTATAAAATTTTGTTTCGTTTCTCGAAATTAAAAAATATAACGATGACTCATGACTCATACCGCTATGACCTACTATATTGCAATGCTTGATAATTAATATTGATTCTGTTGAAATAGCAAAAACCATACACGTGTTGATCCAAAAAATCAAATTGCTTTTAATTAAAACAACTCATTCTAAATAATTATATTAGATAAGAATGGTCAGCAGTTATATGTTGAAACTAAATATATTGTGTTCAAATAAAACAAATATTTTGAAAAGTCATTGTGTACAAATAAATTTGTTGTAAATCATTTTCCAATAGCCTAACATCCTTTTTATCACGTTATTATATAAATATTAAATTGTGTGTTAATTTATATTGATTAAGTATTAATTAAATGTAAGTCAAATTTGACTATATAATATCTTTTACAATAATGAATTTTCTTGAAATACGAGTAGTAACTATGTGGCAAGTATTAATTGAAGTGATTAAAGTAAAATATCTTAAACACAGCAACGAACGTTATCTTTTTTTCTTGGTTATTGGGTAAAATTTAATTTTCAGCTAATGTCAATTGCGAACTACTTAAGTAATTTGAAACAGTAGTAATCCCCTAAAAAATTTTCCATACATATGATGTCATTATTGTGCTGAACCAAAAAAAGTTTTTTTTTTTCTTTTTGACTAAAAATGTATATGAGAAAAAAAATATGACGAGGTAATGGCTGCAGGTTGATATAAAAATGAGCTGTCAAAACTGGGCTGTGTGTCGGATATTACTTTAGTTTGTGTGTCTGCGCTTAGGGGCTACTATGGTAAGCGAAGGTTATTGTTCAGTCTTGTATTTATAGTTTCGAAAAACAAAAACTTGGAAAAACTGTGTGGCGTAACCTATGCTAGTGTTGTGGTCATTAGTATGAGGAAAAAGTTCAAAAGTACGTATCAGTATTTTATTACAATATATATTATCTAAGCACCATTTTCATATATTGTAATTTTTATTTTTTCCTTCTTCCTTTTCTTTCCATAATTCTGTTTTCTTTTCAAATTCTTTTTTTAAATTTTCTGACAACTTCATATCCAAAAAATAAGAAAAAAAAAATCGAAATATTTACAAGATGAAGTAAATCCTGTAGACCTTTATTGCCCTTTGTTTGTTTGTCTTGCTGCTTATATTGTTTGTTAGCGTTCATACCTTAAAGCAATTATCCTGCAGTAAAAGAATTATCCAACTTGTGTTTGTTGATTTTTAACACAAAAAACGATTAAATTAAACGAAAGCAAACACTTTAAAGCCTTCCGTAGGATGACATACACTGAATAAGTAATGTAGAAAAGCAAAGTCATTAAATTACACTGCACAAAGTTAAAAAGAACTTTAAGTTAATCCATTATAAAAAACGAGAGAGTGATTTATACTAAAGAAATATTACTGTACAAGATTTGGAAAGACTAGTGCTTTTTTATACAACTAAAAAATGTAAAAGGTACAGATTTCGAAATAAAAAAACAATAACGTTTGGTCGACATGATGCCAAACGTAGCCTTCCTAAAATACATATCGTAAATAAGCAGAATTGTTATTACATCAACAGAAAATTACTATTTTGTGCGGTGCCCATAAAGTGCTGGCAGAACCAATTAGCTGGCATTAATCTTGCTGACATGTAGTTCCAACCGAACGGTGCCTTCACTTAACGAAAACAAAGCAGTGAGTCGTTATTTTTATTCATCACTTTTGAGAAGGTCTGGCGCCAAAACGTTAGAAACTGGAAATTGTTCGAGTGTTAATTTTCGCCTTGCATGCTCTACAGTCATTAGCACATGGAATATAGGAATGCTTTTATTTCAGAGTGTTTCGTCAAAATGTAGACCACCTTTCTAAGTTCATACAGACTTAGTTTGATCAGATCCTTCTCATCGGGGTTTCCCCATAGGATTCTTGTTGAAACAAAGTAATTTGCCTTTACATTTATTTTCAATAAGTCACAATTAACAAAGTAAAGCTCATACACTGGACGTTGGGGCAGTGAAAATTTTTGTAAAAAAGTCCATTTTAAAATGAGAATTACACTTTTCTTTGTTAAACACTATTTATTTATTTATTTTTTAATTATTTCGCGTTTGACAAAGGGCGTGCCCTCAAATTACAAACTTCAAACTAAAAGCAAAATATATATAAAATTACGATTTTTAAAGGTTATTAAATATGAATGCTATCAATTTTATTATTACTTTTTTATGTTATTACACATGCATGTATGTAGGTGTCGTTATACTAACGCTAATTTAAACTAAATGAACCTAAATAATATGACGGCAGTACGACAAATTTTAAAAAGTAGATTTTTTTTGTTTTCAACAAAATCTGAGTTTCATTTTTAAAGGCTTGGATCTTTTTCCAGCAAGGGTACGTAAGCGTATTTTTATATGGGCTATTTGGTCAAAAGTTTTACCCAACGCTGCCAGCCAGAACACTGTTTTTGTAACTTCAGACCTACTTCGTTACAATTTTGTATTTGTTTTGATTTATGCAAGTAAACAACACAGTGCGTCAAACAAACACCTGGGAGTTGAGGCTATTTTTCTAACAGGCGCTATCGAGTACAACAAGAATCTGTGTTTGAAATTTTTAACACACCTCCATAGTCTTAAGATACAGATAAAAAACCAGTTTATCGTACATTCATGAACTTACAAGCTTATAACTTATTCGAATATTACCCAATATTAAGTTTCTCCGTGGTTTTGGAAAGAAGAGAAGCAGACTTTTTAATTATATTTCGTTAAAGCTTCCTTGTGTATTTCTCAAGCAATTGGTTGAAGATAATTAAAAAAGAATAAAAAAATATACAAATAAATATTTAGACTATATATAGATCAGCCAAAGCCTGGTGGTGATAATTACAATGAAAAATATACTTCCAGAGTATTATTTTGGCAGTACAAAATTTTTGGAAAAATATCCAGGTTATGTATACATATATATATATATATATATATATATATATATATATATATATATATATATATATATATATATATATATTTTTATATATATTTTTATTTGTCGCCAACGCTACACAGATGGTTGATACACAATTGAGTAGTAGTTTTCAAAATTACCTGTTGGTTCTTTGCTTGAAGAAGCGCAATAATCTATTATTGAAATATTTAAATAAGTTAGAGAGCAAAACGGAAGAAAATGTAATAATAATTTTTATAAATTCAGAAACGGTGATCAGGGTAATTCAAAAGACTCCCACGGCAAAACATATGGTTGTGACTAAGAAATCAAAATGTCTGTTTCTTTCACCATTTAAAAGAGTGGATTTTAATGTAGGCAGTGACGAAGATACTAATGAAACACAAAGTGGTAGCGAATTAATACATAGTAATGTATCCTTAAATTGATATATGTGTGGTGTAACCTACGAAATATTTATGATTATTTGCATTAGCTTTCTGATTTTCATAAAACAATAAAAAAATATAATTTTTAATTATATTTCAGTTTAAATAAATAAATACTTGAGTAAATTAATTTTTTTTTTAATGTATTGAAATGTTTTCTCCTTTAATGAGCCTTCTTGAGAGCCAATCTCTGAGCCATTTTTAATTTTTTGTTTTTAGTTACTTGTTCACTAAATGAGCTCAATATAAATAAAGAGCACGGCATTTTCTTTTTTGCTTTAAGAACGAACCATTTTAAACACAAAAAAAAAAAAAAAAAAATTAATTTATCACAACAGTTAATTGACAGAGTTGCCGTAGACTAGAACAATCGTGTGACACCGTTGGGAAAAATATTGTCAATATATCGTTTCGCGCCACCTTGTGACAATAAATATGTCAAGTGTGTTAATACAGAATTTTTAATTGGACAATTTTATTCTTGATCGCAGCTATAGAAATGTAAGTCTGGCTTCAAATTTTACATCTTAGTAGTTCATTTGCTGGAATTCATTAAGCAATATGTAAGGTCATGTCACACGTAAAACGACAGATCACTAGCAATGAAAATGGTTGAAATTGAACAGCTATATTGTGTCAACTATTATAATCACCACATTGTAGGCAAGGATCTTTTCTACAATGCCATTAACAAATATCGAATTCGGGTTAAGAGCAAACAAACTTGGGTTGGCAGTTATTATAAAAAAACACCAAATGTCGAAATTGGATTTTCTGGAGAAATGGAAATTATAGGGTTAAATAACCAAAGTCGTAGTAAAATGCTCACTTTCGAATAACAAACGGGAGCAGGTCTGATTGCTTAGATCATTTAATGAACATTGGATAAACTAACCACATTGTACACAGTGCAATGTGCTTGAAATATCACGCGAACTTGCACAGAGCTCTATTCTTCGAAGATTATCGCAATGAACAAATTACAAAGGTTAGATAATCTATAATTTCTTTAGATAAATTAAATAAATATAAATTTTCTTTTAATTTACTTCAAAGTGAATTTATTGGTAAGTAAAAAATAGTTAATTTAAAATCATTATGGACTGCTGGGTATTTAAATAACTATATCTATTATAACACTTGAGGCCAGGCGTGTCGACAAACATTTGAACATTGCTTAGAGGATGCTTAAACCAACACTAGAATCTTCTTAAAAGCATTCTTTACTTAAATGAATCATTTAAGAAAAAAAAGGATCTTTTAAGAAAGTTATTCGTTCAAGTGCGTCAAAAAACTTTTTACAAAGAATTATATGAGAAGACGATTTCTAAGCTTAAATTTGGCAACAATAAAATAAAAACGAAAAAACTGTACACAGGTAAGGGAAGATATTTTTTAAATTTTAAACTGCTTAGAAGGTATGTATGTAAAATCAGTGGAATAAAAATGGTAACTATGTTTAAAAGAAAAATACATACGCTTTTTCTTCTTTATGCATCATTTGTGCATTTATCCGAGGTTTTTATAAATTGTTAAAATTTACTACTACAAAAATACTTTTTACTTTAATAAACTTACTTTTATCCTTACAAGCTTTAATATATTCAAACTTAAATAAAAATATTTTTGTTTTTATTTTCTTCCCACATAACTATAAAATTTTCACACATATACATATATTATTTAAACTATGATTTATTAGTATATACTATACATAGATGTGTAGTTATATGAAAAAAATTCCAAAAGTGATTTTAGGGTAGAAAATCTTTCTTCAAATAATAAATAATCTGCTTTACCAATGGGAAATCTAAGTGTGAACATATTAATCATATATTTCATTAGTATATATTTCCTATAAGTAAAATTGAAAATTTAAAAGAAGGTAATGTACCTCCTTGAAAGTGGCAATACTCTACAGTGTTTAAGATATAAGTTTAAACTAAAAATAAAAATAACAGATTTGCTGTATAACGGTGCTATACAAATAGTCCCACAAATTTTTCATTAGATTGAGGTTATAGAGTGTGGTGGTGGTATTGTACAAAACGCATAACATTATTATTTATGCCATGCGTTTAGGGTCATTGGCATGTCAGAAGAAGTGAAACTTAGTGCCAAGTTCCTGTGCATTTTTCTTCAAACTAGCTTTAAAGATAAAATATTTTGTCTTTTTTTTTCAAAGGAAGGAGGCTGCATTTGGTTCAAGGTCCGCATGTAACTATTTTAATTGAATGAGTTTCATTTAGTGAATAAAATGGCGCACGTGCATTTGCAAAGGGGATATAAAAAATTTTAGTCAGGAGGCCAATTAAGACTACCTAAAGCAATATTAAAGACAAATAAGTTGTAATATCTAATTTAAAAAAATAACTTACTTTACGTTTATATATATATCTTTATAGGGATAGATTGCTGCACACCCAAACCCTTCCTGGATAGATTGTTCTCCGTGTGCATCTCACCAGAGACTACCGGTTCTCTTGAGGTATATACGGATGGATAAAAATACTAAGAAGGGGTTGGGGGCGGTATCTTTATTCCCGCATATAGGGCGAGAGAATCCTTTAAGCTGCCGGACCGCTGCAGTATTTTACAAGCGGAGGTCTCAGCGATAAAGAGGGCAGCGGACTGGTTGATGTACTACAGGATATATGATTGTGATATCCGAATCTGTACTGACAATCAGGCTGCGATCAGGGCGCTCTCCGACTCGACATTGCGACTGGTGTGTGAATGCCGGGCATCTCTGAACGAGATGGCGAGACATTCAGACCTGGAGATAATCTGAGCCAGAGGTCACACGGACACCTGGCGGAACTGTGTGGACGAACAGACGAACTTGCTAGGGTTGGCTCTCTTCACAGAAATGAGGAGATCGACGACTTGGCTGGGATGCCGCTCTCCTCTTGCAGACATATAGTATTGCGGTACATGATAGACAGGGCACAGCTACGATGGGATGATTAACCCACGTGCTCTGCATCAAGGCAAATCTGGCCCCTGTATGATCGTTCGGAGTCTATTAAAGGAATGCCGCGACATAGGCTACGAATTCTTGTGGCTGTGATTACTGGGGTCTAAGTGGCTGGTGAGCACGCTAGGATATTGGGTCTGGCGTTCAATGACTACTGTAGGGGTTGTCAGGATGAGGAAGAGGAGGAGACTGTCGAGCATTTCTTGCTCCAGTGTCCAAGTCTTTCAGATATTAAGACTGCTTTCCTTGGCAGTCCGTTTCTGGATGCCTTGTTGGATCTGGGTGATATGAATATCAGCAGGATCTCTTCTTTGCGGATGCGGTCATGTAGGTCTTTTTTTCTGGATTACTGACATGGGTATCACAGTGGGTTCAATATCGGACACAAGTGGGCTGGAGCGTTGTCTGGCTACCCGTCGTAACTAATTAACTTCAAGTCCAGCCTGTCATACTTGAGAACCTCACAGTGACGCTCAAGCTGCGCACTGATCACAGCCCCATAGGATTCCAGTCCCTTTTGACAATCCAAGTGTTCCAATCATCTGGTCATTTTATTAAGTTGAGGATGGTAAAAAGTGGTGATGTACAGTAAAACTCCGAACCGATAGGGATAAGTAGATTGTGTTAAAAACTAAAATTTAAATTAAAATTTTAGAAACCTCATTAACTAAATTTTAAAATATCTGTGAATTTTAAAAATAAAAATGAATTTTTAAAGTATGAAATTAAAAACGTTCAAAACTGTTATCGAAAATAAAATTATTATTAAATAAAATAAAAATCTTAGATGATAAATACACCTGAAAAAGCTGTTAAAATTGTAATATATACTTTAGTTGCAGAAAACGAAAAAAAGTAGCTCAAATGCAAGAGGAAAAAAATATTCGAAGTAGTATGTATAAATATTAAATACTCTAAATTGAATTGGAAACGAGTAATTGGTTTCACTTCTTAAGTACAACTTAGGACAGAAAAATAGCTAAAAAGGTCGTTAATTTCCGATTAGTTTTGGTGAATTTTGTGTAAAGAAGAAATTTGTTTGTTTTTAGTTGATTTTTATGAAATTCGTCATTTTCACTATTAAATAAAATCTAGCGGAACTCTTCGAAATTTAGTATTCATATATCAAACGCAAAGTGTAAAGTACACAATCCTCTATTGATGTTATATCAGTAGTTTTACAAAAACATCCTCTCTTTTTGTAAAAAAAAAAAATTTTTTGTACGCCCTCTTTTAAACCAAAAAGAAAGCATGGTGAAATAATATTTGAACTTCTCCATAAATTTTAACATTTTACTTTAGTAAAATAACTTGCCAAGTGAACATATTTCCCGTGCCAATTCAAATCATTTTTTTAAGTTAATTTCCATTGTCTATTGCTTATATCTTTAGTTGACCGCTAATATTTCTTAAAGTATGCATGTGTTTATTTTGCGAAAACACAATTTTGGTATGCAAAATATTTTCAATCTCTCTAGAACATTTAACAAGATAAAGTTAAAATGTATGAATATTATATGATTACTTATAAAAATAATTTCAAACAGAGATTGTTTATTTTGTTTTGATTTGAAATTGTATAATTTTATATACTACACCATCTTAGGATGTATTGACTTTTTGTTGACGCATAATAAATAAAACCAAAATTATAACACCCACTTTTGGCACTGAATAATAGAGCATTGATTCCTTAAATAATAAATCGCAAACATATTTTGCTTTTTTTTTGTCATTTTATCATATAAATTGCTTTTAAGTTTTCCGTGTGTAGGATAAATTAATTAAAAATTAATGTCCTTCCTGATAGTAATATTATTTAGAATTATATACAAAGTCATTTACTTAACAGAGTATGATTGACATTTTCTAGTATGTCACATACATGTTCTGATGTATTTAATATTTCCACATATAAATTTGGAAATTTTTGGACAATGTAGAGAATGAATAACAAGAGTTGTTAGTAAACTGTTGGTATTCGGTAACCACAGCATATGCTGAACAATATACATTTGAAGTACAATTATTATAATTGTTATTTAGTTTTACAGAAATTAAATTTAAATTGACCATAAAGCTAAAAGTCGTTTATACAAACTTATTTTGGTCATACAAAACCTTGATAAATATATAATAATGGGGTGGACCATTTATCGGCTTAAATTCTAACCATCGCTAGGTACAAATCAGACAATATTTATATCATCATATTCTGTCACAAAATTCAATTCTGTCAAAATTCAAAATGCATCGATTTACGCTTGAGCAACTTTAAAATTTATTAGAAATTTATTTCCAGAACGAAGACAATTGCTTGGAAATTAAAAAAATAAAAATAAAAAAATTCAAAAATCATCTTTTGGGATGAAGCTCATTTTAATCTTGGTGGGTACGTCAATAAGCGAAATTTCTGTATTTGTGGCTCAGAAAACCCAAAGTGGTCTTACAGAAGTCAATGCACTCATTGGTAGTGACATTTGGTGCGACTAGTAAAGCGGAGGTATCATTGGCCCATATTTCTTTGAAGGTAAGGACGGCGAAACCATTGCGTTCAATGAAGACACCTATCACACCACGATAACTAATTTGTTTGTGGCCGCTCTTCATGGTGTTGATGCGAACGATATTTGTTTTCAACAGGATTGAGCCATACATCTCATGCCTCAACCGATTTATTGCGTCAAACGTTTGATGGCCGTTTAATTACCGAAATGGTGATGTCAGTTGGCCGCCAAAAAGCTGCGATTTAACACCGTTGGAGTATTTTCTGTGAGGAAACACATTTGACACTGTTAGACTATTTAGTGTTAGGCGCCATTACAGAAGAGTGTTATGACAACAAACCAGAAACAATTTAGGTTTTAGGCTAACATTCGTGATGCCATTGCTGAGATGCGACCCAATACACTCAAAAAAGTTCTCAAAAATTTGTCCGATCGAACGAAATAATATATCATATCTAAGAGGAAAACTTTTACTTTACAAAAAAAAAAAAATAATTTTGGCAAAATTTCAAACCGTTGTTTTATTGCATTTTTAAATTTAAACTTTTGAATGACCCACCCTATATAATATTATACAAGTAAATCAGCCGCATTAATACTACTGTGTTTAAATATAATTAATAAGGAGGGTTTTGGAATTCGCCAAACGCAAGATACAAGATGCATGTAGGAACCAACGAACGGCAATTATTTGTGTTAAAATAATCAAACTTGTTACTCTTTTACTACCACCCACTACTTTTTGTCTTCTTTCTGGTTATTATTCGACCGGTTTTAACCGGTTTTTTTGGCTTAGTCGAATATGGTTTTTTCAAAATCTTCATTTTTCGAATACCGAATAAACCGACAACCTTGAACGTCTTACAAAGAACGTGATAAAAAAATAACCTTTTCTCATCTTCTATAAATAAATATTAATATTTATATATGGAAAACGTTCAACTAGACTCATAGAAGGCCCACAAAGCCACAAACGCTGGTTCCGAACGGCATATATACTTATTAGTTAGTAAGTTTTTCACAGCGTAAATACACATAACCAGTCGCTAGTAATGTTGTGAGGTGATACCGCTGTTGAAAATTGTGAGATGGTGTGACCTGGGATTGAACCCACGACTTCGTGGTTAGAAGATGGGTTCTTACCTAACATACTACACTGACACATACTCTATTTTATATATGTTGTGCATAAACTTACATATAGCGCAGCTCGAAATTTAAGCACAATTTTCTTGTGAAAGCAATTAAAGACTCGTATATTACGAATAGATTTATTCAAAGTAAATGTTTTTATATTTAATTTTTTTTATCTTAGGCACCTAAATTATAACTATAATAACATACCTCTAATTCCATTCTCTAGCAAGTAATACAACAAAAACGAAATTAGCTTCTTGAAGAGCTGGTCGAAACTTAAGCATTTTTTACTACTTTGAGTAATAAACTTTGTTTTTTATGACCTCCGCATACCGTTTTGGCATAGGTTTGATGATATTTGTTAAAATTATTGTTAGTATTGATTGCCACTTTAATTCTAAGCTCTCCATCAGCTTCTGCTTGTTTTTAAAACGACGTGGTCCAGCTCTGCACTTCAAGAATTAGGAACAATTTTATTTAAATTAAAAAAACGGTTAACCGGTTAGTTGAATTATTATTGACCTAAAACCGGTTTTTTAAAAGTGCTACTTTTCGAATTATTCAAAAACCGGTTTTTTAGAAGGTCGAATAATCTATATCCCTAATATGTACAGGCAGTGCCAAACAAAGTAAATACTCTTGTTATAAAGTATTTAGTTTTAATTTTAGTGTTTCAAAATGCGATGACTGTAAAAATTTTATGTTTTTAAAAATTAAAAAAAAAAAAACAGAAACAAAATTACAAAAACTAAAGTTAACTAAATGAGATAATATGTATGGACTGGAAAGCACCATACAATTTGGTTTTAATCAATTTTAGCCTAAAATATCAACACAAACACAACAAAAACACAACCAACGCTGCAGATTTAATTTCTATTATAACAAGCATGCGAATATATTTCAGTAGACCATAATTATCTACAAATAGCACGCTCTCAATATGATTGAATAACTTTAAACAATATCTTTATAACTTAATATTCCTCATAACGACATCCTTTGTGAAATACAATAGAATCTGTTTGACAGAATACCTTAAAGCAATCAACTCACAAACCTTATTTTAAGTTTTACAGCATTTATTAGATGATTTATGCTCATGATTCAAGTCGAAATCCAGTAAAATTGACACAATTTAAATAAAGTTGTATGGTGTGCAGTGTACATTGGAGTTGAATTAAATTTTTTCAATTGCACAAAACTCTAAAGTATACTAAAGATTTTATATGCTTCTATCGAACACTCTATTATAAAAAAAACTATTTTGCTTAATATAATGACGTAATTTTTAAGTATGAAAAAGTCTTTCTTATTCTCTTTTAATGTATGAGAGCATAAAAGTTGAAATTAATTTATGTTTATGACATCGAAGACTTTTTGGAATAAATTGCACTTAAGATTATGATGAAAGTAATCAAATTAAAAAATTAAAAATGAAATGTTTTTGTGGTTTTGTATACATACACTTTACGATTTTCGTAATTTTATTCGATCAAACTAACTTTATTTTTAATTATTATTTGAAGTATCTTTGTAGAATGTAGCTTCAATTTTAGTAATCAGCAAAGGCAGTACTGTACACGTCAACCAGTTAATTTTATAATTTAAAAAATAATGCTTAGACCACATATTATTTGAAGTATGCGAGATTCGTTGAAAGGCCGTTTACTTTTAATTGCAATAAAAACGATAGCATCTAGAAAGCTTTATGTTTGAAAAACAATATACCAGTAATTAACTTTTTGTTAAAACGGTGATACCTTGTTTTCATAAATTGATAAAATAAACATACAAGTTTTGGTGGTGTATAACAAACAAAATTCATTCTTTAACGAATATCTTTAGTTTCGTAATGAAATATATATATATATATATATATATATATATATATATATATATATATATATATATATAGTGATATTGAAAATAATAAGGACACTAATGTGTCACATTTCCGTTCAATAAGAAATTACGTAAAATGAGGAAAATGCTGAAAAAAGTCTGTAAATATTTTTATTTAATAAATTAAAGAAACATGTTTCATTGCATTTTTATTAAAATATTGTTTTAACATTTTTATTAAATTAAGCTTAAATTACAAATTCACCATGTAAAAAACATAGGAACACTTCATAGTATTTTCAAAGTATATAGTTGTAAGAAAAAATAATATAATAATAGATTTACAAAAATTACAACGTTTTTCTAGATTGGTCAATAAAAACTGGCAGACATAGTCTGTGTATAGAGTCGAAATATTTTGTCGTGCTAAGTCGGGTGTATCATATCACTCAGCCTGAACTAATTTCCAAAGCTCTTTACAATTTGTGGGGCACCGACCTCGTGTTTTGTTTGTACTACTGGGGGGCCAGTCCAAAACAGCATTATCTTTAAATCATTTCTTAATACACTTTGCAGTGGAACACCTATCGAAGTGGCATATTTTCCTCGGCATAAGGCAGTATACAAGTTCGGAAAGTTCAGAGGCTTGAAATTTTGTATTTATTTTCATTTGATATGGAAACTATCCATAAACAATTATCATACCAAAATTCCAACCGGGTGGTTCCACGTTCACACGAAGTAAATATTTATTTGTCTATATAATCTGTTCTTTAAACCGAAAACGAGTGAAATTGAAATGGAGTCAATTCTCAAAGTAAAACAAATCTCAAATTCAACAAATAATTTAAAGTTCTGATGATCAAAGGAGTTATTTATTAGATAATTAAACGAATTTATAAAAAAGGAATCAAAATCATTTATAGCAATTTGAAATTTCGTTAGATTTTAAAACCACTCGAATTCGGTTTACTGAACATACCCGTATATCTCCAAAATGTAACAGTAAGAGTATCTCAATTTTGTCTCAATAGCTTCATTGCAAATACAAATCATCATTAGTAAAGTGGAAAGAATTGTTTAAAAGGGCATGGTGCCTCCCATACAAACTAAATATTTTTTTTGTGTATCCTAGGAAGAGTTAAGTGGAAAGTTTCTGATTTCGTGGACAATACAATTAATTACTCAAAAAGTGAGCGGCATCGGACAAGTGGACATGGTACTCCCTCAAGAATAATTATTGATTTTTGAATTGATCTATCTTGAAATCGGTTAAAGCTAAAACTTTTAAATTTGAATTGAATAAAGTCATATTTAATAAAAACCATCAATTAGAAAGTGAGTGGACAAGTGGGCATGGTACCTCCTATACAAACTAAATATTGACTTTGTATATATTAAGAAAGTTTAAAACGGAAGTTTCCAAATTTAGTCTAAATTATTTCGTGGACAATAAAAATAACAGTAGATATAATTTGTTGTAAAGGATGTAAAAAAACGAGTTATCATTTTAATTTTATTAAAAACATATTTTTTTCAGTTTACTAAAAATAGGTTCCGGTTAAAAATGAAAAATTATGTTGGTCAAGCGACCCTTCCTACTTGCTCGGCAGGCTCCCAATCTTATCAATCACGTATTTCAAATTTCACAGTTAAATTGAAATAAAAACAAAAAACAACTATCTGAACCATTAGAAACACTATAATGTTCTAAAATAAAGAAGTTTTTGGTAAATTTAAATCGTTAATTAAAGAAGGAATAGACGATGTAGTCCATAGGTTAAATTCTACAACTTTACCTTTTTGTAGTCTTATTATTTAAAAACAATGCTGTATTTTCAGCACGAATGTCATCAACTTCATAACTTGGATATTCAAATTCGCTATCGTTTCTATAGAGATTTCTTTATTACAATTCATCGCATACAAGGAGTCAATTATTGGTCCATTTGCAAAATTGTGCAAATTATATTTCCTATCGCATAAAACTGTGTCTTTTCGAAATATTTTATTTATGTAGTACAGCCAAATGAAAAATATGCATATAAGAAAATTTTTACCATAAACGGTCAAACGTGCCCTGAGGCCTCCATTATGTTTTCAGTTGCAGATTGTACAAAATTATGTTATGTTCGCCAATTTTCCGTTCAGATCAAACTATTGGAAATTAAATACTCATCAAAAATTTTTTGTGAATCGAACAATCTACATTTTACAACTCTTTTTTATATATAAAAAAACAATCTTTTTTGTAAATAATTCTTTTGTCGCTTTGACTGTTTTTTTGTACTAAAAATATTTACAGAAAAAATAAAACTCATCTGATTCGATTTAGACAAATTTATAACGATTAACAGAACTGTTGGCAACAAAATGTAATAAATTTTTAACTAAAAAAATTAATGTTTGTTTAAATGTGAACAAATAATTGATAGCTGCGCTGAGCCAGCCAAAAACGTCAGAGGGTTAAGCTATTCTTTCATATCGACACAAATATAAAGGAAAATTTTTTTTCGACCACTATGAATGGGGAGAAATTTTGGTATACTTTTTACATACATCTTATTCTTATTATGTAATTAAGAATATTAAAACCACCAAATGAAATTTATTTCAAACGGAAACTTTTAATGTTTTCTTAAGAGCTGCTGTAATAGTAAATAATACACTTTTTTAACATATGCTCAATAAAATCCAAACATCAATGAAATATTTATGAACTACTTGTGGTGTTGGCGAAAAAATTTCTAAATTGTACAGCTATAGACAATAATGTCTTATTATTCGAACAAATATACAGTAGTTGAGTTTTATATGACAGTTAAAAGAGGATGGCAAATATAAAAAAGCAAACTTTATAAAGAAGAGTTTGTCACTGGATTTGCGCATATATTTGCTGGAATTTAAAAAAAAATGTAAAATGTAAAAATGTAAATAAAATTGTAAATATTTGTTTTCAGTAAATCCTTTAATTCAAGTCCCACACAACAACCTACGTATATAATACCACAAAATTCACTACAATAAAAAATATAAGTTCGATTGTAAATATCGATTTTCTATTTTACCGCAATTTGTCCTAACATATTTAAATTAAAGGATATTACCCATTTATTGATTGGTCTTAATCACAAATGTCCCAATGCAATTATTATTTAGTGTAGTTGGCTTAGTCATATTACATCTATTTCTTATTTTGTTCAAATTGATTAAAATTGTGCAATATGATGGTTTATAGTATCATATAGTTGTGTTTGGCCGACTTAAATTTAACAATTTGTTCATTACAATTACATAAATCTGATAAATAAAGGTTTTGAGGTTTTTGCTTCGTGGCAATAAGTGAAAATAAATACTAAATATGTATTTCTTAGTTTTCTTAAAAGGAAAATTTTGCGGTTTGCTTCTTTTGGGCTACACATTAATTAATATTTTCAGTTTAAACTAATATTTAAAACTATTAAGAACTTTAACTTTTCGTAATACATAAATAAATTTAAAATTTTAATATTTAATATTAATATTTTGGTTAAATTTATTTTTAAGAAAGAATTTATATGTAACTCATTTTTTGTTTACTTTTTTATAAAAACGATTTTAATTAAAACGTTATAATTTTTGAGGACACCATATAATGGACACAATACATACTTATATAGTATGTATTTGTGTATACGCAACAAGTTAATTTCGGCTATTTCAAGACCAGTTGCTTTCTAAACTTACCTTCTGTTGTTTTCGAATTGGCCATATGCAAGTTATATTCTTTTTTTTTAAATAAGTTATAACAGTTTTAATTAAATTCTCTGCACTTGGTAAGCTGACAGTTTTTTTTATTAAAATATAGAAATATTCTAGATGAGTATGTTATACAGGCGTTATATTTTATTAAATTTAGTTGTTTAATTGGACCTAAAAGAAAGACAAAATAATTGAGCAAAATAGCAAACTAGCAGCACCAAAGTATAGTTTTATAGCAAATTTTCGCAAGTTTTTATTCCAAAAATAGTAAATAGGTTTTATTCTGCAATATGAAATTAGCCATTTATTTTTAAATTTTCAAAAGTCACCATTTTTTTAAATCTACGAACAGTGGGATCATATTGGTACGTAATTAAATACATAGTGACACAGAAATATCACTCATACTAAGTAATAACTTTCTAAAAAAATTTATATTTCTGAAACTACAACGCAGATTATAAAAGAAGTTTTTGCTTTACTTAACGCGTATGTGACACGGTACCTGGCTACACAATTCGTTTTTAAATAGGAATTGGTTACAAAGTTTATTGGTCTAGAAAGCTAAAACTTCTTCATAATAATACCCATAAATCCATTCCAAATGTTTTATTAGCGGCACAATTGAGTGATTTTTATTTTACAACCTTAAAGAAATGACAGGGTACCTGGTTACCAAAATCATTTTTAAATAGAAATTAGTTACAAATAGGAATTAGTTGCTCTAGAAAAAAACTTCTTGAGAAATCTCATAAATCCATTGTTTTTAAAATTAAATCTATTTTAGCTCTACAATTTTTGAGTGTGGCGTATCAAAGTGATTTTTATTACGCACCCTTACAGGAGCTGCTGTGTACCTCAAAAATGATTCCGCAGTTTACATACAAATGAAAGTCATACTAATAATTTTCTTTTTTATTAAAAATAATATTCTTTTAAATGGATAAGTAAAAAAATTAATAGGTGTTCAAATGAAAGACAAACGGCTATTATAATATTAGAGGGAACACACAAAATTTATGAGCAAATGCGTAATTTTGTCACTCTGTTAAAGTTGTTCTTTTTATCACACACATAAGGAGTAAAGGTAATTTTTTTTCAGAATTTCGATGAATAGTTAGCACTACTGAATTCAACGTGTTCAAGTTAGATTTACCCGCCGGGTGTCCCTCTTGTCAGGAAAAAAAAATGCGAACAATATATAATCTTTTAGAACTAGTTTCGTTGCTACTTTATCAGCCTGTAGCACAAAATAAAATAAAGATTATAGAGTAATAAACGCGAAACAAAATAGCCAAGTTACTTGGATATCACAGACTATTCAAAAAGCTACAGCAGAGTCTGATAACAAAGTTTTTGTACCTTAATTTCGTAACTACTTTTTACTCGCGTTCGATATCGCCATCACTTTAAAAACCGTTATATAAAAGCTTAAAATATAATAGACTTTTATTAAATACGTTTTTTTTTTTATTAGGAATGTACATAAGTATTTATTTTGTATAAACAGCTTTACTCTCTTAAAATTTTTATTTATATTATGGGCCGAAATTTTGAACCTGTGCAATTTTGTTTTATGTGGGATATTTCGCATTTATGGTTTTTCTGGTTGTGTTTTGTGCAGCCATGTGGCATCTACTATGTTTTTATAAAACCATTTTATCAAAAATAATATTCAACGAATTGCTTGTGTTTGAAATATTAGAAATGGAAAAGTATTGTATTATGCTGTTTGCCGTAGCCTAAACAAAATTTGTAATCAAATGATTATTTATTTATTTACTTCTATTTTTTGGATATTATAACAAAAGCGAATAAAAGGCTTAATTTTTTTCTTTTATTGCAAACATCGCGATATTAAAGATTGAAAAAAGTAAGTTGCTAGTGTCAATGATTAAAGCTCATTTATTTTATTTTATGTAAAGTAAAAAAAAAATATACGAACTTAATAGACTACTTTACAGTTTGTTTGATATGTGCGATGTTTCCTGCTTGCTGAATAAATATGAACATTTTTTGATTATAGTTCTAACATTTTTATGGCAGCTAGGACCAATTTTGCACTAACTTCAACAAATTTGATTTGTTTCTTAAGGTATGTCAATAACTAATTAAGGTTTCGTAGCTTTTCGCAAATATACAACTACTTAACTTACTGACCCTAATAATAATAAATACCGTAGCATTACAGAGAGGGACTAAAAGACTACTCTTTAGTTCATGAGTTGCAACCGATTCTATTTTAAGGCTCATTAACGCAGCCTCCGAACTGCAAATCATTACATTATCTAAAGTAGTAATTATTAAAACTAGTTACTAGCTAGTGCTATGAGATATCGGTTAAAAAATGTTTTTCTCTTCCAAATCATAAGGCGGCTGCCTTATCCAGACCATAAAGAAGAATATTATTTTAATTTATTCAAGTTAAGCGTAAAATAATGTTCAGCACTTTAAATAAAAGTTTTTAATACAGCCAAAAGACAAATATACAATTGACCCAGAAAAAGGTTTTGTTTCTACCAGTAGTACAAGTAGTTCTTTTACACGAATTTTAATGATTTTAAGTATAAATTTTAGGAATTGGTCGAATTATCGTTCATTTTTTAACTTATTTAATTAACTTGTCGATTTCCTACAAAAAATTAGGCATAATTTAGTTAAGTAGGTATCTTCCATAACAAACTAATATTTACCAACTTGGAATAAGAATTAGCCACGAAAAAATATTGCTTACATTAGTCTAAAGCCATTTGCTCAACAAATAAAAAAAAAATAAAAACGAACTAACTGACCTTTTATGAGAGTATTTATGCAAAAACTTTATTTAGCTTCAATATATTCTGAAATAAATATGCTTGAAACTAAGCTTCGGGCTTATAAAGAGTCCACCAAATATTTTTTTTTTTTTAAATGATACAAAAAAAAACTACTGAATATTTTCTCAAATTTCTTTTTTTATTTGAAAGTACAATCCTTCCGGTTAATAATGGAAAATAATTTCATTCAAATGGCTGCCTCGGCTGGCCACGCAGTAGCCTACACGATCGGTCTAATTTTTAAGCACATTATCGATTGTGTGCAGCTGTATTTCACCAATGGCTTCACGAATATTGTCCTTTAAAGCGTCAATTGCCTCTGGCTCGTTGGCGTGAAACTTATCTTTGACGGCACCCCACAAATAATAGTCCAACGGTGTCAAATCGCAGTTCCGAGGTGGCCAAACGACATCAACTCTGCGGCTGATAATGCGATCTTCAAAAACAGGGCGCAAAACAGTGTAGCTTCGGCTCTGTGGCACGTAGCGCCGTCCTGTTGAAACCAAATGTTGCTAATATCCTCCTCTTCAATTTTTGTGAACAAAAATTCGTTCAACATGGCCCTATAACTGCAACGATCTCTCCTTGCTCATTTTCGAAGAAAAATGGCCCAATTATGCCTCTGGACCAAAATCCGCACCAAACAGCGACTCGCCTTGGGTGTATCGGCTTTTCAATGTATGCTTGCCGGTTTTCTGTGCCACAAGTGTGACAATTTTGCTTGTTTACATACTCGCCAAGATCAAAATGGGCTTCATTTGCAACATTACCATGATTTTCAAACTAATGTCGCAATATTTACCAACATTGTTCAAGCGTATACACAACCATATTTGTTCAGCGGAAGGATAAAATTAATTATCTGTCAAATCAGACATGAGCTAAGTGTTGCCATTCACGAAATAAGCACTAGTTGAAAAAAAACGTTAGATGGCGGACCCTATACATGGGGTTCAAAAGATCGTGGTATTTGAATAAGGTCTCCAATCCGCCTAAGTGTATATCCCCAAAACGTGAGATAGAATAACAAAGTTATATCCGAGTCACTATTTACTTACATGAACAGACATACGGAGAGGAGGATCCTGATAGGTAGTGATTATCTATTGCCTATGGTTTATGTCTGAACAAAGAAGCAAAAAAAATTTAACAAGTTAATACAACGTAGATTCTTTAAAAGAAATGTCCTTAAATAAATGTTCCTTAAATCTAGGTTAGATACAAAAGTATAAGTACTGCCCTAATGTAAACCCTTTTTATCATAATTTAAATGCAGAATATCTTTAATACAATTTCCTTCGAAAATATAATGATTGTCTGCAATACACATTTTATTTGTTCATTATTTTTTGTAAGTGACATTGATAGACGGACCTTTAAAAACAAAAAAAAAAAAAACCTGTTTCCCTTTTTTGTTTGTGGCTTATAGCGGAAAATATCCAATTATTAATTTTTTTACCCTATTGCATACATTAACAAATCAAGCAGAAACTTTGGTAAATACAAATATTTGAAGGTGATCAGATATATTTAATTTTTAATTTAAATTCTAAGCACAAGGTTACGAAAATATTGCAAAAGTTGTTTTAAACAATTCAGCAAGTAAGATTAAGATATGTAAATATCAAATTGTGCGGTTAAATTATTAAAATGGTGAGGGTAAACAACTGTATTGAAATTCAAAAAGAAACACAAATTTTCCCATGGCTTTATTTCGAGCTAAAACCGCGAAATCGTCGTAAGCGCCATGATTTTAAATTTTCATTTTTTGACAAAAATCGATAGTATTCGACCATTTCCACCAGCACACAAAATTTTAAAGCTGTCAAATGTACCTTTATGATTTTACAACAAAAACAACATTTTACAACTATAACAAAATATATTAAAAAAACTTTCTCCTGTAATTTTTTTTTTTAGTCGCTTAAGTTCTTTTTGTTTTTTTTTGCGGTTATGGCTAGATATGAAAATATGTGTCGATCTAGACACAAATGTATTTGTAACAATTACTCTTGTTTGCTTGTCACCTCCCTGAACGTAAAAACTAGAATGTTTACGTTTGAAGTTTAAAAGGGCAGAATTTAACCATGATACGATAATTAAAAAATTTGTAGTAAATAAGACTACCAAATGCGCACACGTGTTAGTAAAATCTAACTAATATCTATAAAAATATTGTGTAGCTAAATTTTAATAAGCCTTATTATGAAAGTACATGCGGGTTATATCTGTATCACTACCAGCCATGCAAATTTTTGCCGAATCTGTAATAATTTTATTTGTTAGTTCTTCTCGATTCCTTATTACTGTTACAAAAAACCAAAGCTGATCTCAAAAAACCAAACATTTGTAAACTCAACACACTGAACAAAGCAAAGTTTGAATTACTAAGATGCAATAATCGACCGCTGAGTAAAAGTTTATGTATCCTTTGTAATCCATCACAGTCAGTAATCATCTTAGAAATGATTTTGAAATACTTCCGGCTCTATGAAGTTCAATATTACTAACAATATCACATTAAGCTGAACAAGGGTGTTGGCTTTTTTTTGATGGTCTTTTTTATGATTTTATAACGTTATTGCTACTGACATAATATACATTTTATCACGTACAATACACAACTGCTTGTCATTATAATTTAAGTAAATATTAAAAAAAAAAAATAAAAATAAAATAAATAAAAAATAGTTCTAAAAAAATTGTGAAACTAAACGATTTTATGTAAAATAATTTTGTTTTATGTTAAAGTTAAGTTGAGACTTGTAAATGAACTAAAATTTGTTATTGATATTAAAAATACTTCTTCGGAGAGATAAAATAAAAATTTTCATAATAATCTAGAGGAACAAGACGACTTTAATTAGTCAAGGAGCTGCACCCTATTCCTTTTTTAGATGAATTGAAAGGGACCTACAATTTAACATCGCCTTCGAACGGCATATGCATAAGAGAAATTTTCAATAACAGTGATACCCATGTGTAATAAAAGTTTTCTCTTTCAGACGGTCTGGCGCGGGATTGAACCGATGGACCTCTATGTTAGTAGGCGGTTGTCTTATTTACCATACCATAGCGGCCATTAATTTCAAATAGCCATACTGAAAAAAATAGTATTTAGATTAACAGATGTAAAAATGCAATATATTTCCGATATACTTGAATATGTATAAATAAATTTTCATAGGTGCTAATAATATCATCATTGCCAATTGTGTTTATGTATCTACTTTATCATTGTTTTTGAAGGTTACACATCATAAATTTTTGATTACTTGTTATGCGTCATTAATTTAATAAACAAACAAAAAACCACGAAAAATAAGTATTAGTTTTTGAAAACTTGACAGCATAATTAACTGACATACATAAATCAAAAATTTTGTATCAACAGAAAAAACTACTTTTAAATCAAAGAATTGAATAAAAATAAAGTTATTTTATACTATCAGTTTAAAACATTGTTATAATCGGACATGTTCTGTTTGGGGATATAAATTTTTTCCAATTAAAAATTTTTATTTTTATTCATTTTTCTATAAAATGTTAAATTAGCTTCTAATAATTATTGAAATAAATTTGTATAAATAAGCATTTTCCGACATGGAAGAAACCTTTTGGATAAAGACAAGAAGAAAACAAAATTTTTTAAATTTAATCTCGTTCACTCAATTGCTTCTTCTAAAAAAAAGTAAACTGTAGCCACAATCTATAATATGGCACGCACTAGATTTTTTCAGTGACACTATTTTGATTATTTAAATGCATACTAGGCAGGAATAAGTTAACACATTTTTTGTATTATTCTTTGGTGCATTGTTATTGTAGTTAAAAATTCAATCAGTAAATACACCAAAAATGAATATGATTGAGCCAAAAGTTTTATAATTGTACTCATATTCGTAGCAAAAGACACACACTGGGACAGTTGAGTTAGTGACTTTGTATTAATAATTATTAAAAATTGGTCCAAAAACGTTTGTTTTTTAATTGCCAAATTTCTATGTTACTTACAAATATTAACTTCTTTTAAAAACTTTTCTTAACTACGCTATCAAAACTTTACTAAAGCAAAAGCAGAATTGCAGAATTGCATTAGTACATGGAAAAAAAAACATTTGATTTACAAACTTAAAATATGCAAATGTACCAGGACTCTCAATAGAAATTTATAAATTTTAACAATTAATACACTTTATCCGCTATATTTAACATGATTTATGACGCATATACACATAATTTTTTTTGCCCTCATGAAATCTGTTTTTGGCATTTTAATTGTTGAAAAGGTTGTTGAACTTGTCAACAAAAAGCATTCTAGTGGTTTGCTTCTTTTATTTCAAAAAAATAAATATTTGTTGCACGCTTTTTTCGTAATTTTATTATAATATTTAATTGTTTTTGACACACATGAATAAACTTTCAAGTGTTGCTGAAAACAGAATAAAGAGTTCAGTAAACTTGTTTTATATTAACAATAAAATGACAATACATTCGCACTTAGCTTACACACGGTTGATTATATTGTGTATTTATTTATTTTTTTCTGGTTTATGAAAAGAGAAATGATTTCGAAAAACTCAACATTTAATTTGGTTTTTGTGATGTGTTATATATATTTTAAATGATGTGATAGTGTTTTTTAATACTTTAATATATCTTTATATAGAATAATGCAAGCAGAAAATCTTTAGGTCGATTTTCGTAGGATAGGATTCGATTTTGGGTCTATTGTTTTGCATCTATCAAAATTTGTTTAGAATTTCGTGTAGATTATATTTTTGCTATACGATTATTTAGTTTTTTTACATACATAAACTCAATTTGTATGTTTGTGTGAATATGTGTTCTTTTTCAAATGATACCACTTGCTATTACTTTGCATACCCTGTGGACAGAATTAACCAACTATTACCTTTCCATCCCTTTGCTTGCTCATATTTCTACAATAAATATTTCTTGGCACACATGAGCATCATTGCACAAATGTCAGCATGCACGATCTCTTATTTTAGCCAAATAAAATTTATTGCGATGTTAATGCGATACATATTTTGTTTGTCAACTTCACTGACTTCAATTGCATTAAATTTTTCAACGGGTATTTTTACACTTTTGGTTTACGATACAAAAAAGCCTCAGGGAGGCAAATAAAATTATCACCTATATTACATTTCAGGCATCATACTGTGTTTGTTTTTTTACATAAAATAAACATTTTTAAAACCTTTCTAAAATGTCAGGAAAATAAAACGTTTTATGGCGTTATTTAAATAGAAAAATATCACTTTAAGTTTTCTCTCATTTTGAAAATGACATTTCCACAGAATGTTATGTTATTTAACGCCAGGTCATAATTTTGCTTACATCTTCAAATTCTTTGCCTCGATTTTTCTAATTTTCTTTACTGATTATTACTAAAAATAAAAAGCAAGAAAAAAAAAAAAAACAATAGAGTAGCTGTCGAAATAATATTGAACCACTGTTGAGTTTAGTGACATTTGGAAAAAATATATGCAGCTACGTTAGCCTATTTCGCCTTTAGAATTTATAGCGGTTACGCTTTGTTACTTGTCTCCTAGAGAGAAAGAGAGTCTTTAGGATCTTCGCAATATATATTTCAAATTCCATACAATACTATTTGATAGATAATCCCTGAAGTGTGCAACGCCATCTGTGTTTAAATTGTTATGGTTTCCATTATAGATACATCAATCAAAGAGAAATAATAATAATTTTTAGAAAAATTAAAATACATAGTATTGTACTCAATAATATTTTTAATGCTTCCAATACATTTATTTACATGTTCGTATTGTCAAATGTTCAAATATCTGGCGGTTTAGTTATTCTAAAAAGTTCTGTCAGTAAAGCTTTAATAAATAATAGATTGCCTTATCCAAGGACATTACCAAGGAGAATATTCTCTACCATATACACTTGTTGCTAACAGAACCTCGCGATACAATGCTCTTTAGAGAGTTTTTATAATTGTTAGTTGAGATTCAAGAATTTTGTCTGCTTAGCCTAAAAAAGGTATAACCACATAAAATTCGGACTTTTGTTGTTTGTTAAACACAACATTATTATAAAACTAGAATTATCTAATTCTATTTATTCAATTCATTTTATAAAAATATATCAAAAATTAGTTGCGCCTGTGTGTTCATCAAAAATTTGTAAACACCAAAGACATGCTATATATTCTTTGGTGGCACATTGAAAACTGTTTTGTTTGTTGCCGAATAATTTTATAATTTTACAACAAACAAATATAGGAAGGTATACTACTTTGTTTGTTTATAATTTTTAATTATATGAAAGAGAATGGATCTTATATTGATAAATGTTTTATTTAATATCGCCAATTGTGTATGGAATACAATATCAGATAAATGCCCGCCTCTGTTAGCCTCACAAATGCGAGCCCTTTTGAGCACAGTTTTCAATACATTCTCACACATTTCACGTGGTATTTTATTAATTTTATCCCGAATATTTTGTTTGAGTTGCTACAGAGTTTCTTGTTTGCTTGTATAAACCTTGCTTTTCAGATATCCACACAAAACGAAGTCCGGAGCAGTCAAATCAGGCGACCGTGGAGGTCAGTCAACATAATCATAGCTTGAAATAATTTGTTGTGGAAAGGGATCCCGCAGTAGTTCCATTGTAATCCTAGCTGTATGCGATGTGGCACCGTCTTGTTCAAGCCACATGTTAGTCAAGCCCAAAGCATGCCGTTGTGGCGTTAAAAAGTTTTCAATTATATCACGATATCGCTCCCCATTGATAGTTACCGTTACGTCGTTTTCAGTTTCAAAGAAGTAAGGTCCAATGATTCCTCCTGACCATTTTCCATTGCTCAAAACGGACTATCTGTTTATTCGCATAACTTATTTACTGAATTAAATAGTGTGAGCAACAAAGTATTTATTTCTGGCTTCTAAAATTTCAAAGTTTTTATCAACAAGGTATCATTTGAGAGAAGTTTTGCAGCACTACTTCAATTCGAAAAATTTCAGCTGAAACACATCGTTTACTCACCGAAGATTGCTTGGGAAATTTTGAATATACTTTATCAACGTAATTTAATTAAAGTTTTAAGATATCCACAAGTTAGGAATTAATACCTCCAAAGAGATCTGGTCAAAAGCAGTATCTTCTTTACAAAACAACGAAGTAGTTTTTCGACAACATCATACTTTTTGTATATTTATACATAATACCATGTTCAACCCCCTAGTTCGACCCTCATTTATGAGCAAAATTACATAGTTCTTTATACAAAATTTTAGAAGCAAATCAGTCAAATTTTATGAAATTCTGCTTCAAATTTCGCGTGGGTTACTAAATAATCAGTACGAATTACAAAAGTTACATGTAAACAGTTAAAGAAGTTAAATTAAAACAGCGACAAATGTTTTCCTTGTTCATTTGCATAACATTAAGTAGTGATCCCAGATGAGTTTTAATAACTGAGAAATTTTTTAATTTTTTAATTATTAAATAAATCATGTTTTTAAATACACTTGGGACAATGCACGCTCCACGCAAAATTAATATACACGACGGCCTTTTTTATTATTAACTATGTGCTAACGACTATTGTTTAAAGTTTGACATAAACTGCCAAATGTAATGTCTTGCCATAATAATATTTTTATCAAAAAATAATTTTACGTTTTCCACTCCACAAATTTGTATTTTTAAATATAAGTTTTTCACTCATTATCTTCAATAAAAGCTTATGAAAAACTGTTAAGCGGACAATAAATTACACAATTCTGTATCGATAAATGAAGGTCGTTAGCTGTAGCAAAAAATTACTTTGAAAAATTAAATAGTGGCGAGTAAAAAGATAATTTTTAATTTAAATGATTCAATGACAAATAATAAGAGTAATTACTTAATGATTTAAGTTATTTTATTTCTTTTTTTTTACTGGAGGAAAACATTGTTTTGTAATATAGATTTAATGAACTGACAAAAGCACAGCAGATTGTATTCTTAACATTTTCTAAGCTTTATTGTTATTATTTATTGTGTTTAAGTAAATTACTGCAAAGTAAATTAATACAAAAATTTGTCACGAATATGCATATAATCCAATAACTTTATTAATTACTTATATTGTTTTCAAGACTGTTGAGCTAATTACACTGATCTACAGCAAGAAACGCCTTTAAATAAAACTATATGGAATATAATGATTTTTAAACGCTTAATTCAAATCCGCTTTCAGTTTATTTCCATCGAGCTCAAATTTTGTTTATGGGCGTGGCAACTTGTTCGCCCAAAATATGGTAGTTATATCAATATATGTCATCAAAACTGGAAAACGACTTGACCGATTTTAATGCAGGTACAACCAAACGTTTAGGAACAAAATTTTCTATAAATCACCTAAACATAATTTTTTTTAATTTAAACAGTTTCGGAGTTATTGACACCTTAGCTCTGAATTTTTTTTTTTTTTTTGTGTGCAAAATTAGAGCAATTTTATTTTTTAAATCATAAACATATTTTCAGAATTAATTTTTTATTTTTTTTTAATATTGAAAATAAAATAAAATTAAAATCATCAAAATCGGTTGGCTGTTGCTGATTCTATTCATAATTAAATGCAAATACCTAACTTTGACCAAAATTAGCGATTTTATTTTTGTTTTTTTTTTTTGCAAAATTAGCGAAAAAATGTTTTCTTGCAAAACTAGAGGAACATTTTTTTCTTGCAAAATTAGTTGAAATTTTTTTTCTTTTATTTCCAAAAAGTAATTAAAAAAGTTCTCAGAATATAAATTTTAAATTTTAATGAAAGCCAGGTGCTGGTTGAAAGTAAAATATCCAACAATGCCTTATTCTAAGACACTATGCAATTTAAGCCAATAATTCATGATTCGTTCCTTAATTAAAAATATGTTTTAGATGAACATGATTACCGCAATTACGTTCACATAGCCGTTGTAACTTAACTACGCTTCTGTACTAAAATCTACAGTCAATTTAACAATTTTTTAATATGCATTTAATTATTGTGTTTTTTTAATGCTGAGCCATTGAAACTAATACTCGACTTAAGAATTTTCCCCGTTATATTCCCACTTAAGCTCAAATCCTAGCATTTAAGGTAGCCCATAATTTTTTCCAGAAAGGCACTGTAGCATCTGCCTTCAAATAAACACACATTAATTGCTTTTTGGAATACCCGCTTTTTGGCTAATATGGATATATAACACAGCCCAAAATGTTGCTGTTCTTCACATATACAAAATTCGAATTTAGTACAAATTAAGGGCGCAAATCCACTTATTTATTTCACTAAATTACAATAACGGCTGATAATATGTATTGTTTACGACTTTGTTTAAACCAAATTTAGAAATATCAACTACTACCGTTCTCAAGATACACAATAATCAACATCTACTTTGTGTGGGAGGTACCTTTTCCTACTTTTTAACTGATGATTTGTATAGACTACGAAACTATTTGAATTAAATTTAGGGACCTTTATTATTACGATTTGGAAGATAAAGACAAGTAAGTATTCACTTTGTATAGGCGTAGCACCGCCCACTTAAAATTTTTGAAATTTATATGAGCTAAAGTTTTTTCAAAACATACAGAGAGATACAGTAAAAGTTTCCAAAAAGAAACCCTTTAGCCATATATATTTACAAACACACAAGCTTTTGTTAGATTTATTTCCCGAGCTGGTTCCTTATACATTTCTGCTTTTTAATATTTTAGGCTTTTTTTTAATTTCAACTTACGAAAATTAATTGCCAAGCCATTTGTTTTTACAACCTTAAAGAGTTAACGGCCCTTTTCTATTTAAATTTATTTTTACCATCTTTTCTTATTTCATCCTTTTCTCCTTCGTTGCAATTAATTTTTTTTTTAATGCTGATACAATCAAGAAAGGGACAATTGTAAGCAGTTAAAATCTAACAATTTTCAGCAATTTAATTAACAGCAAAGGGATTTTATTTCACCAACAAACGGTGGCAGCAAACGAAATTACGTTTCGTACTGCAAGCAAAGGCGCTCTAAATTGAAAGCTATACAGCAATTGATAAATTTGTAAGAATTAAAAAAATTCGTATGCATTTTAGATACATATGATGAGAATTAATTATACTTTTTATTTTTTAATAATTATGACCTTATTGATAAAAATTTTAAATAAAAAATTAACCGAATTCACTTTAAGTGAAGAGAACGTAAAGTAAAATTAAATGCTAATACTTTTTTGACAAATTTATAATTTGCGCTGTGTATTTGACAAATAATTTCTATGCACAAAAGATTTATTTTGTTGAAAATAAACAGAAGGTCAAAGTGTCAAAGACAAACTGCACATAGAAACCAATAAAAGCAATTTGTGCATTGAAGTGAAAAACAATCGATGAAAAATTTTAAACCATTATACTCTCACTTCACAGAAGATGATGGTAGTTAGAGATTTGAAATGTTGGCATGACGTGTTCTAGGCGGAATATATAATATTTTTAAGACTTTTTAGGTTTTGTTGGTTTAGGAAAGTAAAACTATTAAAGTAATATATATTTTTTTAATATCTTTAAAATTTGAAGATTTATATAATTTATTTTATTTTATTAAGAAGAAAGGAAAATAATAATCAAATCAAAGGGATTAATAACTTAATTAAATGTAAACAAATACTTGTTCCTGTAAAATATAAAACATTCTTTTATTTTTTTACACTCTAAACGTTGTGCTTCGCAGGCGGAATTTATTTTTCTAGGATTACAAATTTATGTTCCATTTAGTAAACAAATTTTTTTGTCAACTTGTGATATTAGTGCTAATATGCTCATATGAATCTATATTTTACGTTTATAAATTTAAAATGTTATCGATTATGTCATCAAGTAGTTTAACAAGATTTTCGATTTTCTTTAAAAATCAAATATAAATTTTAAACTTAATTTAAATGTTTTTTAAATTTTCTCTTCTTTTTAGATGAAAGCTTGTTTTTAGACACAGGGTTATGTTCATCCATCATTGTTTGTATGACGGGAAGTAAAAGTAAAACAATAAAAACTAAGGATAAGAATAACAAATGTGGCTTTCGATTGAAAAGTTAACAAAAGTTTTTTTTTTAGAGAAATGTTCCAGGAAAATAATATTAAAAATAAAATCTTTAAAAAATGTAAAAACTTAATATACAAATGGATTTCTTGGTAAATTTATAGAAAACAAATATATTCATAAACATGTACATACGTCTCTAACTGTATGCTAAAAAAATTCACAAAATAAAAATCCTAATTGGTTTTAAATTGTTCGCTTGTCTAGTATTAAAATATTTAAGTGATAAAAACGTCATCACTAGCATGAAATATACTTATCCACCACCTTTAGCGATAATGACAACTACATGATTCAATTAATAATCACACATGAAATCACATTCACAGAATTGTTTGTTTATAAGTAAAATTAGCATGTGTGTTTCCTGCCACGTAAAACGATTGTAATAAGAAAACAAACATGTTTATAACTCCCACTTCCAACTACGGCTGATAAAAAAGCCTATTATTTACAACTGTGGGTTTCTGTCTACATTTATAGTTACGCATGCAAACCTACCTCATATCACGTATACTATAGGGTGGGCCATCTATAAGTTTAAATTTGAACAAGCGGTTACTTCGAATCTGGCAGTACGTATATCATTCTATTCTATCACAAAATTCTATATATTATCTTCACGGCTCAACGTTAGGCTTTATTGAAAATGTATTTCCAAAATAAAAACAATTTTTCGGAAATTTCATGAAAATATCGTACAAAATTTGGTCGCAAAGAAGGACCAACACTGCCTTGTATATGCAACTTTATTGCTAAAGTTCGTGAAACTGGTTTCATTGTTGATGCGCCAAGACGTAAGTGTGTTCGCACTGTGCGTACACCCGAAAAAATCGAAGCCTTGGCTGAAAGCGTGCGTGAGAATCTATCAACATCAACTCGTCATCGTTCTTAAGAAATTAACATTTCAAGCACCAGTTTACGTCGAATTTTGCAAAAAGATCTCGGTATGACGCCTTACGAAGTTAATTAAATTGGTTCAAGAGTTGAAGCCGCATGACCATCCGCTTCGGTAGATGGCCCAACGATCTAAAATAAAATCATCTTTTCGGGTGAAGCTCATTTTCATCTCGGTGGATAAGTTAATAAGATGTGAACGATGTTTGTTTTCAACACTATGGTGCAACTTGTCACATATCTCATGCTAAGATCGATTTATTGCAGTAAACGTTTTATATCCATTTAATTTGCCGAAATGGTGATGTCAGTTGGCCACCAAGTGGCTGCGATTTCACATCTTTGAACTATTTTGTGTGAGACGCCGTTGAAAATAAGTGCTATGCAGCCAAATCAGAGATAATTGAGCGTTTGAAGGCCATTATTCGTGATACCGTTGCCGAGATACGACCACATACATTCGAAAATGTTTTCGAAAATTGGTTCTATTGAGTGGAGTACTGTGAGGCCAGCCGCTGCGGCTGCCATATGAATTAAAGAATATTTAATTTTTAACCGAAACAATTGTTTTTCACAAAAAAAAAATGAATCAATTAACAAAATTGCAAATCCTTTCCTTTTTTTTGCATTTTCAAGATTAAACATTTAAATGTCCCAACCTATAGTACAAAGCACTAACTTTAGCCGCACTACAAACCTAACCCACACCAAGTCAGATGCTCGTTATTATTCCGTGAATATACCAAATTTTCTGGCTACAATAACTAATGCTAAATGTTCTACGCTGGTATATATGTATTCAACATAAACTTCGCACTCGGAACATTCCCAAAGTAATCTAAGCTGTTTAATAAGATGTTTAGTTTTCAATAGCCTGCCATTTTAACAGTTGTCATGAGTAAATATGTAACTACTTGCCAAATAACAGGTAAAAGCTTAGTCATTTATAAAAACGGAACAGTGAAATTACTAAAATTCACTGTAGAAATGGTGAGAATTTCACGTAACAGTTTGCAAAGCTAAGACATTTCGGGGTTTTTGTTTTCTCGACTAGCAATTGTTATGCAGGTGAAAAAAATTCCAGCTGTTGGGACAAGTTATTGATGTTTAAAACCGAATTCGTTTATTTCGCTCAAGAATAACTGAGAATATTATTGCTGTAGCTCATAGTATTAAGGAAAACACAGGTTTGTCCATTTATCGCCGATCTTTGAAACTTGGCAGTTTTAAGCCTTTTAAATTTAAATTAGCATAAGAACTCACGCCTACCGATAATTAACAACGTAGTGTATTTGCTGATTGGGTCCTTGGAATTCTTCAATTTTGGGTGATGAGGCTCATGTTGACCTCGGAGGATACGTTAAAAAAAAATTTTTTGTCGTACTTGGGACTCGGATTTTTCGAAGAGGTTATTAAATTGGTCACCGAGATTTTGTGATTTAACACCCTTAGACTTTTTTCTCTGCTACTACTTAAGATAAAGATAAGGCATATGGCAATAGCCAATAATCGACTCAATACCTCAAAGTTGTAAGTCGTGAAGTTACGAAGGACATATAGCCACAAATATGCCAATTGGTGATTGAAAATTTAATGAAAAGAATATTTTCCTGCAAGTGTAGCAATCGCAGCCATTCTGATGATATTGTTTTCCATTATTAGTGGCATATCTTAGGCTTTGCAATTTAATAAACAAACGATGATTTCACTTTAAAATACTCGTTTTTGTTAAATGTTCAAAATGAAACTTCTTTTTTAAAGGCTCTGTACATGCTGAAGTGAAAATGTTGACAATTTTTTATTTTCATTTGTGAAATTTGTTTTACCACAAAATTAAAATTCTTTTACAAAAAGTGTGAAAACAAAACCAAATTTATCAACTATCAACATCGCCTATAAGACACACTAAGCAACAATGAATTTTTTTAGATAATGATGCTTTATAAAGCTTTAAACATATGGACTACTGAAAGCTAGCGACTGCAAACTGTAAGAAATATAATATATGCGTTTATATAAAGATGATTATTTTAAAGATGATTATTTTAAAGATGATTATTTTACATAACCACCATTGTCGCCGTCGCCAACCTAGGCTAATTTCTAAGTTTTGTATGACAATAAACAGATTTCATGGCCATATAATATAAAATGTCAAATAAATTTGAGCGTAAAATACATTTTATATTTAACGAAAAAGAGTAGTACAAAATTAATATATTGTATTTATTAATATTAGTATAATAGTAGGTTGCTTAAAAACTAATATTGAATGTCGCAAACGTAATTACAGATGTTGTATAGAGTACATTTGTGCTCATTTCTTACATTTCTATTTGTATCTTAATTTAAATTCTATTTACGAATTGACTGTATTTTAAACTACCCTAATGAATGCATACCTATATAACAAGTTCATATTTTTAAGTACATTTTGATACTAGTACATCCTTTCACAAAGGATTTCCCTTCCACGCATATAAAATATATAATAAAAATTCACAAACAAGAATAAAAAATTTATTCAAAATTAGAGCAGTTCAAAATTTAAATAATTGAAATTAGCAATTTAAATGTAACGCCAATGAATTGCACTTAATTTAGTTCAGTTTTGATTGAACATCGTTCTTTAAAATAAATATAAAAATATTTAAAATATTTTAAAATATAAATGAATACTTTTGTTATTATACCTACTTGTTGAACTTTTTGTGTCTATCTTCTATTGTTGGATTAGAGGAAAATTTTTTGTGTTATTTTCATAAAACCTAGTTTCAAAAACTTTATCCCTGCTATTAGATTTGAATCATTTTGGCCAGTTTTGTTTTGGTGTTAGTTTTATATTTTATTAATTCTTCCCAATTTTTTGGCATTCTATGATGCAAAGTAAGATAAGTTAGAAAGTTACAAATCATATGTAACGAACCATTTGTGTCCGTTCATATTTATCGATTAATTACTATGAATTAAGTTTACAGAACAAGTGAAGCAATCAATTTTTCTCAGTAAATGAAGAGCAAATTACTGTTCGTTTTATTTAGCATATACATTTGCTGCATATGATGCACTTATTACTGCACTTCTAACCGATGATATTTGTGGTACACCGCTCGTAGATGCTACACAATGAAACAAATGTATCAGTTTCATTGATAGCAAATATTTGTGTGTATAAAGGAACATCTTGAAAATAACTCTATTGAAGGAATATAGTTTTTATTTTTTCTAACTGGACCTGTATACGTCAGCTTCCAATCTCAAAAATCCAGCAACTCTTCATCAATAGTCACAACTTTGCGACAGTTGTAAAACATTGCAAGTTTCACTTCTCAGTGATCCCACATACCTGGGGCAGGAGAGGACTTAGTATTGTTATCAGGTTACTCAACACGTCCGTAGGACGACACGTAGATGGCGTTGCTATAATTTTTCCAATATGATTTTTATTTACTACAAAACTTTGAGCGATACTTTGAGCGATTCGTGAGTTTTGGCATTATGTTTGAAGCAACTTTTGTTATTGAAAAAACAAAAATGGAAATAAAGAGAATTTTGAGTTTTGATAAAGCATTGACTTTTTATTTAGAAAAAATAAAGTGGTAACGAAAAATGGCTTGATAAGCATTATCCGAACTCTGTCTCATCGAGACAAATGATAGAGAAGTGAATTGTTGAATTTAAACGTGTTCGTGCCAGCACAAGTAATCTAGAGCGTAGTGGACGCCAAAATGAAGCTGTTATTAGTTAGTATTAGTGTTTTTATCATTTTATATGAATGCTTAGGAATGCGAAAGCTCTGTTCAAAATGGTTGCCTCGTTACCTCACAAATCGCGCCTGGGCTTCGGCCGCTAGTCCACCCACCGTATTTTCCAGATTTAAACCCCAGCGATCTCTTGCTGTTTTCAGATTTCAAATGAATGCTTGCTGGAAAAGAATATAAGTCCAATGGTAAAGTAATCGCTGAAACTGAGTCCTATTCTGACGAAAAAGATAAATCATGCTATAACACCCTTTCTCACTGAGTAGACTTCGCTCGTGGCGTCATCCAGCACGATGGTGAATAGTTAAGTTGAGTTTCCTTGCTATGGAGTTGGTATAAATGGTTGACTAAAGTTCACATTTAAAAGAACTGAGAATTCAGCATCATATTCATAGCTCTGATAATTTGAATTATTACTGGTCTACACAGTTCCGTTGGTATTAAATGGTTGACTAAAGTTCATGTTGTAAAGAACAGAAGATTTAACATCCCCTTCAATAGCTCTGATGATTCGAATTATTACTGATCTACATAACTCCTTTTTGGCCATAAACCTGCTAGTTCACCCCTCAGGCTGAACTATTGTGCTTTGAGTTCTTCCTTGTATAAAAACTGCTACATTATATGTGGTGTTAAGCAAAGTAATTTCCCTGCCGTTATAGCAATCTAAGTCTCCACTTTTTTGCTATCTTTACAATGATACCTTTTTTTCAAGTTGGAAGCGGCTTTTCGTCTTCCCAGACTTTTCTAATGTGAGTTCGCGCTAGTACAGCGGCGGTGTCGATGTCAACCCAAAGAATTTCAGCTGATATGCCATCCTCACCCGCTGCTGTAACGCCTCTAGGCTACTTCTGTCCTCCGCTTGCACATCTTACCGAGTTGCCGTTTAACCTGCAGTGGTCTATGTATTTCAGGCATAGTAAAAGCTTAAAAAACATTTGGATATAATGTAGATACGAATTCAATCCACTAAACCCTGCTATTTCACTAAATAGAATAGATATTGTATTCCTCATACTCCGTATTGAAAGCTGTCAATATAATATTGTTGAAATTTTTTGCGGTTAGAAGCACATCCTAAATTAATGTTTATCATAAACGAAGCAAATAAAACAATTTCTAATAGTTTAATTTCCTGAAACCACTCATGCATCATTTTGGTTTGAGCTTCTAAAGACACACAAAAAAGTGCATTCAGAAATATAGCAAAACGTGTAAAACACGTCGTTGATTTTGTATAAAAATTGTTAATTGTGATATATTTTAATGCATGGGATTTTAGAATAATACTTTTTAGTAACAATTACGTGGTTGCACACATTTTTTAATTACGATTTCAAATTTGTGGTTCTATTGCGTTGTTAGAAGAGTGCAGTTTTGTAAAAGTCAAAACAATTAAACAATTTTATTATACGAATACATACATACATGTGTACAAATAAATTTCAGCACGTATAATGTTATTTCCTTCATTTTCCTTAATTTTTCTGATAGCTTTTATAAATCATATAAGTGTATTTAAATGTATTCATTTAAGATTTAAAAAACGTAAAATTGCCGTTTAAATTCGAATAATCCATAATGAGTTTTAAACAAACT
This sequence comes from Wohlfahrtia magnifica, assembly GCA_023159175.1. Classification (NCBI taxonomy): domain Eukaryota; kingdom Metazoa; phylum Arthropoda; class Insecta; order Diptera; family Sarcophagidae; genus Wohlfahrtia; species Wohlfahrtia magnifica. The sequence continues at coordinate 620,345 of JAKWBJ010000005.1, forward strand.
GCTTTTATCTTTTAAAAAACTAATTTTGGCATAAATGGAAAGCAATTTTATATTCATAAAACTTTTTGAAAGAATTATAGTAATAAAACTTAATAATAGAAGTAATTTTTTATCCTTCGTAGAAGCATAGATCTAGCTGCAAACTCTTCTTGAGTCTAGTTTTCCAATTAAATAATCGTTTCTATGATATCTAAACACCATTTCCTAGAATTCAGTATTCTACAGGAAAATGAATTTAACATGAGCTATGACGTACCAAAAAGATAAATATCTCCCAAGTAATGATTGAATCGATTGACCAAATAGTGATGATAATATTGATTGTCAAACAATTTTTAGTTGCTTTCAGTTTACTGTTTTGAGTCATGGCTAGGTGTGTGATATACAGCTGTGTGTCCACTACCAAGTTTTCTTGCGGATGTTGCTTCCAGAAGTTTTTGTCATGTAAACACGTATTAGAAGTCGACTTCCAGAATTCGCGAAAGTGCAAAAATTACTTGCAGTTATTACGTATGTGAAAACACGTGTTTGTTGCTTTCGAACGAGTTGCTGTGAACTGCAAGTTTTTTTAAGACTTGTAGAAGAAGTCAGTTATATGTCAGGTAATCGATTTGTTTTTCAGTTTTGTGTTTTTTTTCAATTTCTTTTCCAAATTTATAGAAATGGACAAATGTAAATTCGTTTGGAGTAGCGCAAAAAAAAGAAAAACAATTTTGTTAAATGAAAGCAAGAAAGTTATCGTGGATTATGGTACTAGGCCTCAAAACACTATAAGAATGAAATTGAAAAACAAATCGCATTAAAGGCAATAGCCAATAACATAGACGCGTCTGAAAAAGAGGTCAGAAAGGAAATAAAAGAAGGGGAAAAGGCTGGAACGCAGTTTGGTCAAGAAATAAAAAAATAATAGAAAAAAGTGGCCAAAGTGCTGAAGATGTATATGTTAGCAAGTGGGAATTTTACACTGACACGCAAATACACTTTATATATAACCGTATTTTGGAAACTTAAATCTTCACGCGGCAGCACCAAATTTCTCACCCAAACTTTTTGTATCTTTTTCTAATATGGTGTTTTTTTAATTACATATACTGCGATGGTAACTGCCAATCTTAATTTGCTACAAGACATTTTTATAATCTCATTCTACTGCAAGCTGTTTTCACATTGTGTTGCCTGCACTTTCTTGCAGCAAGTTCTAGAAATTACTTCTGGAAGCAAACTTCCACCAGTTTCAGTTTGAGTGGAAACACTGCAGTAAACACTTGCATATGTTATTTCGCAAGTGACACACGACTTATCGACTAAATGATCAGCACACGAAATTTTTGCTGTAATTACAGAAAATGCCATTCAGCGTATGCTGATAATTATGATTTTGAAAAAAATTATCACTTATGCGACACCCATTACATACAACTACAACAAAAATATTTTATTTTCAAAACTAGATACTTTCACTTTATTGAGAATAAAATTTGTATTTACCAATCCATTTCATTAATTATGGTTTATTTTATTTCTATTATATGCAACTTTATAAATAAATAGTGAAACTGGTAAATATCTGCTTCTTCTTTTTTGTAAATTTTTACAAATCAAAAATATTATAATTTTTCAAAAATATTAGTTATATAAAAAATGATATTAGAATGATTTAAAGCTGGTATAATTTGGAATTTTTTAACATATAACTTAACGAAATCGAACAAGTTATTTTAAAGTTATCATAAGATATATAAAGCAGCCTCTTTATAAATTTCACATTTTAGAACCAAAATTCTGATGATTTTTGAAGTTAGTTAGTTATAGGGCATCAAAAAAATACAGTGTTATCCAAGGTCAAAAATTGATTTTTGTATAGTGTAATTTATATTAAAATAAATATAATTTTCCACACTAGAGTACCTCGACTTAATAACAAATAGCGCGTAATTCTTCGAGTGTGGTGAACTATTCTTTTCAGGTGGGCAATAACAGTATTGGTAGTTGTTGATCCCTAACCCTTTTTTTTTCACTTTAACAAATATTAACAATTATGCTTTCCTTCTCTTTCTGATTTCTGTGTAATATACAAAGAGTAAGAAATTCATATATGAAAGAATACTAGAAGAACTTTAAGTTATTTAAATTGAGCCTTTTTCCTGTTAGATGCTACAGTGACAACAAGATGAAACTAAATTATCAAAAAAAGAAAATATATGCTGCCACTACAGTTTTTTTGCTCTAAATTACAAATGAAAAATATGTAAAATATATACTTATTTAAAGTATTTGACTGAATTCTTACTAACTGAAGAATTTAACTTGTAGGTTCGTATTTAAGCATGCAAATTGTTGAAGACTATACAAATTTAGATGTTTATTGATGCATATAATTGAATTTGATTATGGAGTCTCTAAATTCAACCCTTTTTGTATTATAATTAAGGTAAAAAAGATGAGACATAAATAATTACTAATAATAAAAGTAAATAAAATTCGTTTTTCACACGGATCCAACATAGTTTTCTTCTTATTTTTAAAATAAATTCTAAAATCAACGCTTAATTACTTAACCAAAAGAAGTATATTTTTTCCTCTTTCAAAGAAAAACTCATTAAGCCAACCGCGTGTTTTAAAACAAGTAATCCTAGATTGACATTGATAAATGTAAAATATTTTAGCAAAGAATACTGATTTTTTGTGTTTAAGTAAGACATACGTACCTCGCATCTGGCCATATTTCAGAATATTCTGTATCATATACTACATACTAAATGTATTCATATATATTTCTTTATTCTTATTGCAGCTTCTTTCCCTGCTTGCTAGTGCTAATGCAATAGCTTGTATATTTTCTATCCATATTATAATGTTTCTTTAGAGACCAATTTGTGGTGAACTTTAAAAAAAAGAGGCTTTAATGATCCTTGACATATTTTGCAATACAAAATTGTATATGCTTTCTATGTTTTTTATTCTAACAATTAAAATTTCGAGTTTTTAATTTCTTTTAATTATAAATAAATATATAAATAAATACAAGAGACAGTAAAAAATTTCTTTTTTTAAAATGTAAATGTGAATGGGAATGGGAATATTACACTTGCATAAGAATAAGAGCAATACAAAATAAATAAAAAAAAACAAAAACTTTAGCTCAAGTTGATTTTAGCTTGAACTCAAACTAAACGTAATCTCAGAAAAGAGTATTTAGTAGTAAATATTTAATTAACGAAGTCCTCTTCAATTTTTCAAATTGTAATCGATTTAAAAGCAGAGTAAAGTTATACATCAAGTTTCCGTATTCAGTTTTTTCAAAAGTTTAATAGCACGATAAGTGAAGTTATTGGTTCAGGAATGTTGATAAAGCTTGTAAAAATCTGGTCAATATGAATTGCGCTGTTTAAGACCTTTAATTAACTAATATATATATATATATATATATATATATATATATATATATATATATATATATTAGTTAATTATATATATATATATATATATATATATATATATATATACACAAAAAAAACAAAATTAGAAAATATTTTCAAAAATAAGTTCTATAACGCTGATAGGTGTGGACCATTTATATCAAATTTTGTTTAACTACGGAACGGTTCAACATATCGAATTAAAGTATTATCTCAGGTTGTATTTCTTTCATTCTATTACTTCTACAAAATTTTAAGTATTAAGATGGAGGTATCATATTAATTTTAATAAAAAATATATTTTTTTCATATAATACAAATATATTTATTTCAGTATATTACGAATCGGTTCCAGTTAAAAATGAAAAATTATATCCGTCAAGTGATCCCCTACTGGCTCGGGAGACTCCCAATCTTTTAACAAAATTATCAATGACGTTAATAAACTGTTGTCAACGCTTGATATCTGCTCGATAATTTTGTCAAATCGCACGAACTTGGTGGCCAATTTACTCATCCTCTACAAGAAACAGTACGTTTTTCGAACTTTTCTCCCAAAAGGCCTATTGTTTCTTTTGCTGTGAGACAAGTGGCACCATCCTGTTGAAACCATATATTTCCAAGTCTAAAGCATTAATATTCCGCTACGAAAAGCTTCGGATCACCTCCCCGTAGCGATTTCCATTAACCGTGATCGAATTTTAATTTTCGTTTTCAAAAACTATGATCTAATGATTCCCTCGGACTTCAAACCAATCCAAATCGTAACTTTTTGTGAATATAATGGTTGTTCTAAGATAACTTTTATATTATCTTCAACCCAAATTTGGCAATTCTGCTGGTTGACAATCATGATGAAAAATATTGAATAATATTAAAAAATTATTTCAAAAAATTTTCTAATAATAAAAACACCTTGTTTCGTTGTGTAGCATTCCATTTGAGTTAAAATTAGAAGTAAAAAATAAATGGCAGCAAAATTAAAATGATACCCCAATTTATGTTACCCATTATAATGTAAAGGAAAATTAAATAAAAAGTTATAAATTTTAAAATGACCATTTAGTTTCGTAGATGTTTATAGTTTTTTTGTGAATTAGGTTTGCAGAACAAGTGCAAAAATCAGGTTTTCTCAGTAAATGAAGGGCAAATTAATTTTGTTGGTATACTGTTTAAATAAATACATACGTATATATAAATTTGCTGTATATGATGCACTTAGACTTGCAGAAGCTACATGATCCTAGTTTCGTAGCAGATGATAATTTGGTATACTGTTTGCAGATGCTGTATAATGAAACCAATATAGCAATTTCATTGAAATCAAATATTGATGTGTATATGTAGACGAAATTTTTTTAAAATAACCATATTAAAGGAATAAATGTTTTGCTTTTTCAAAATGTACCCATGTACGTCAGCTTCCATTCAATAAACTTTTTTATAATTCAAAGGATAAAAAAAGCTATCAGTAGTGATATTTTGACCTTCCAAGCCTTCAGTGGGATCCAAAACGACCGTGGACTGGGACCAGGCTGTTAACATTTTGATTTTCCCAGACATAGCTGGACCTTCCATACATATCCTAATTTGGAATCAACAGCCAGACAACATTTTTGGCTGTACGCCGCACATTTTAAGAGCTTTTTTTGCCAAAAATTAAAAATTAAACACAGACAGATCTTGGCTCCAAGAGAGATTAAGATCGGGGAACAACGGGAACAAAGTGATTTTTTTTAATGTTTTTTCATTCCGATTTTGAAAAAATTTTGAACACAGATACATCTAGCTAAGGAAAGTCTTGTTGGGTCCGCCTTTTTTAAAAATTTGATCTGGTAGAGGTTAAATCGAGGAAAAAGGGGTTAAATTAGGATATATGAGAAATCATTTTGTTTATGAATCAATCACGCGTAGAAGACGAAGTCGATTTTGTTGAGACTTGGTGCACAGATATATAGATCCAGCTAACGAAAGTGTTATGGGGTGTGCCTTTTATCAAAATTGGACCTTGGTGATGGTAAAATCGGGGGAAACCAATCTAAATTATTGACTTTTTTCTGAAGTTACACGCATTTTTCTTTTTAAAACAAAGTTTTTTTTTTTTTTTGCTAACATTCGTAATTCAAGGAAATAAGCTGTGCAAAAGTACATTTTCAAAAGTTGTAGTTTGATGGGCTAATAAGGGGTAGAAGAAGAATTTTTGGTTTATCGTTCATTTCTACGAAACACGTTTTTATGACAGTGTATCAAGGGAACTCTCATAAGCACCTGCCAAAAAAATAATATATACCATACATCTCCATAATTAAATATAATTTTCTCCATTTATAATATATGTACGTATATAGAGATTTCCGGGCAGCGTGCGATGAGTAAAAATAGTTAAATGAATAAATATATTTACTCTGGCTGATCCATATCCACCATTCATTACAAAGTTTTAACACACATTTCTATCTAAAAGTTAAAATATGTACATATTTATAGACTAAAATTAAATTGTTTAAATTAAAATGCAGGCTTCAGGACTGCTCGGTAACTGCATAAAAGACAGTATCCCTTGGGGTGACTCACTTCATTCTCTAAATGAAATTGTTTTTAATGCTTAACTTAAAATCACGTCATGAACAAAGTAAAGCGTTTTTTATTGGTTCTTCTCTAGAGATTTATGCATCGCTATGTTTAAACATTTTATAGGCCACAAAAGCGCTTTCTACCATTTTACAAAATGTATAAAACACGTCGTTAATTTTAGCTGGAAGCTGTGGTTTCAAATTATACGTTTTGTTATAATTAGCTGGTTGCACACATTATTTTTTGAAATAATTTTTTGTAAAACTATTTATATTTTAATTGCGGTGTAAGAATGATGTAGAATTTATAAAATTGGAAATAATTAAAAAGTTTTCGCAAAATATATACAACAAACTAATTTTATGTTAAAATTTGCTTTTCAGACTTTTTATTATAGCCAAGTCAAAGTACAATTTTTACTTAATTATTTTAAGTTTATTGGTGCATTTTTACAGTAAAAATTTAAGTTTTTCATGTTAATTTTATATTTTATACTTACAACATGAGTAATAATTATTTGTTTTATATTGTTTTATAGAATTATGCCGTAAATTGTTTATGTATGCATGTGTACACTATGCGACAAAATAAAGTATACATTTCTAAGGAATATGACTATTTTAAAATATTTCCAAAATTAATTTTAAATATAAAATAGCAACGTATTTGAAAAATAACATTCAATTTTAATATATACAACATGGAAAAAAATTATTTTCATTTTTTTTATTTTTTATAAATTGAATAATATTTCGCAAACTATTCAAAGAAATTAGATTAAATTATTTCCGATGAGTTTCTAAGTTGTGACAGCGGCAGACTTAATTTCGTTCAGCACAACGTAAATCAGGGTTTAGAGATCATTGTGATATAGGTTCGCTATTTTAAAAGAAGATTCAGTAACTTAGTAAAAATCGGTGGCAATATCGCAGCTAATGTGTTTAATAAAATTTTAAAGAAAAATTGTAATAAATCTGTTGAAATAGTGAAAATAGAATCGATTCTGTTCTAACAAGATAACAACCGATTACGGATTGTAAGGTAATTTTTGGCAAATAAAAAACCCAAATACAGTAAAATTTGTCGTGATGATAAAATTTGTTCTCTATTAATAAAATATCATCAGTTCGGAACATTTACATATCTTTAAATAGTAAAACTAAAGCCATAAGCTTGTCAACATAGATACAAGTTAAAAAAACAAGGACACCTTCAGAAATATTAGGCAAGTTGGAATTGTCATTAAAAATCACAAATGTACAGGAAAAAAATAAGAAGTAGTAATTTCTTATGTAGGAATTGATATATTATAATTTGTTTGATTTTTACACTTTAAACTGTCGCATGCGAAATGTTCTTTAAATTATAAAAAATCAATACAAAATAATTTTTTTCTATATTATATATACCATAATTTATTTTTATTTTTTAGATACTTTACTCTTTTGTTTTTAAAATAAATTTTGGAAATATCTTAAGTGGCTTAAAATTCTTAGAAAAATTATAAATTTTTTTTGTTGCATAGTGTATGTATGCATATTTGATTTTATTTTTCAAATTTTTGTTTAAAAAGTTCCTTAGTTTTAAAACATATAAGAAAATAAATATGTATTTACATAAAATAGAAAATAATTTGCTTTTGAATAACACACCATCTCAGGCAAAAAAGTTATATTTTAACATATAATCCATACCCGAAAATTGAGGATATATTGACGTGTATATGTGGAATAAAAATATTTTCGTACTGAATATGGTATACTCCATATATCGTGCCGTAACCGCCAAAATATTTTAACCAACATAATTTTCGGTTTTGTTTTTCTTTTTTTTAAATAAATGAACTCATTGATAACATCTACATCATCTCTTAACATGTCATTGTCATACAAAATACCGTTACAAATTTATATCAAGAACAATTTTAGCTATTTGCCGCTTCTTGCTTAAGCTAAAATTCTCTTTAAAAATTTAGTGAAGAATAAACAAAAAACTGTAAAGGGTACTCAATGGCACAGCGTAAAGTTATTCATCAAATAAGCAAGAAAGAAGTTATCGTTTGTGACGTGCTTCCCTACTAAGCTGCTGCAAAAAGATAATGTTCAACGTATTACTTTATATTCGAGCTCATTGGGCATATAAAAGTATTACGCAGTGCGCTGGGCCTAGAAAAACAACTAGTAAAAAGGAGTTCTTTATTTATTGAGCCTTGGTGGCAGGCCGCTTTAAATCCTCATCTCCAATTCTAAACGAGTTTTAAACAAAATTTTATATTGAAATCTCCTTGCGAATAGTTAGACTAAGGACACATGAAAAAATTGCTTGGATGTGTTGTACAACATATGGTTCACGTATCAAAAAAATAAAACTTGAATTTCTGAATTTTATTTTTCTTGAGCATACAGTAAAGCAACCGCTCTTTTGAAAAAATTTCCTCTGGAGTGACGAATCAAAATTTATTCGATTTAGATCTGATGGAAATATTACATATAGAGTTTTTCTAGCATGCAACACAACCTCAGGTACAAGTCCATGACAGTAGATATTGGTGGATATTGGTGCCGGAAATGTGATGGTTAGGATCGCATTTTCAGGGCATGGTATTGGTTCTATAATCAAAATATATACGCACATGGATCAGTAGGCTTTGCTGAGAAAAACATGAAACTCACCTGGCATTTACTCAAACCAAATTTCACGAACAATGGTGTGTTTCTTAGAGCAAACTAGAGTTGAAATTTTTAATTGGCCGATTTAATAACGAGATCTTAGACTTGTAGTAAACGCATGATATAGAGCAAGAGATTATTGTTGTTAGACTTAAAAATTTTTGTGATTTATGAACATAAATTAGAAAGAAATACTAAGCAATATTAAACAAACTTAGCGTGGAGTTATAGACAGTATGTCAAGGAGATGTGAGACGTTATTAAGAAAAATGGTTATCCTACCAAGTACCATTTTCTTGGTTTTGGCTCTATTTTAACACAAAATAAATGAATTTAAACGCACAAGGCTAAAGTAAACCAATGTTACGTACATAAACATAGATAATATACACCTATTTCTTAAAAAAAAAAAAATTAATTAATTTAACTGACACAAATATCATCAGTGGGTTATAAGAGTGACACGGAAAAAGGCTTAAGTGACAAGAATTACCGTTATAATACTAAAATGTGAGAAATATTAGCCGTATTATGTATATCGGGAAAAATAAGACTTACATGCTAAATTTTATAGTAATAATTGAAGAAAGAGCAGAGATATTTAAAAAAAACCTTCTTCCGTAAAATTTTATTTTTGTTGGTTAAGCTTTTTTGGCGGTTACGGCACGATATGTAAATGTCCATATATTCTAAAATTTTTGATATTATAGAAATTATTTCAAATAAATATAAAATTTCATGTTAGTTGAGCAGGTAAACCAGAAATATATTAAAAAAAAAATATTTTTTTCGCCAAAAAATATTATAAATAATTATTCAATAATTTAATATCTTTTAAATATATTTAAAGATATACAAAATTAACAATGCAAAAAACAATAAAACTGAATAAAAAATAATTATATAATTATTCAATTTCTAAGGAAAACATAGCTTAAAATATTTGGCAAAATTTAGCAGAATTTTTATTGATATTATATATATATATATTTTTTTTTTTGTTGCAATAAACAACACAACATTGACTTAAATTTTCAAATGTAACCCGTTGTCTGTTATACCTGAGCAAACTTGAGTAGTTTGAAAAAGCCATTTCAATGTCTGCTGGCATAATCGGGGCACATGTCAAAGGTAACAATTCTTAAAGGTCATATTTAAAACTTGAATTAAAGAAGATGCCTTAAGATCTTTTCTAAGGTATTGACATATAATTTATTTTTTTTAGCTTAGTTCTAATAATAAATTATTTATTACAATTTTTCATCTTGCCAATATTCTGAACTGTCTCAGTTAATACGACATACTGCTCAACTAATCATAGGCCACTGGTTTGCAGTTTTTAAGTAACTTTTCAGCATGTTAAAACGAAAATTGCAGCAATAAGACTCAATTTACCTTTTGTATTTATATTTTTTATTTCATATATTGGCATTTGAATATATTCAGACTTTGCATTATATAATGAGCTAAAAATTTCTAAGAGCGGTAGTGGAAAGCCTAGATATGTTTCTTTTAAAATTTTAACTCCATTTGTGTTCTCAGAAATAGTTTCTTTGGATTTGCAACTAATTTGTTTACACCTTCGTATTGGTGTCTAAAATGTCGCAATATACGATGTAGTCCATGATCAATGTAAATAACATATTTTTACGAAAATAAAAATGACTAAATTTTGGTATATTTGGTAGTTATATCTCACCCTGTCAATACCTTACTTATTTGCATATTTGGAAGCACTTTAGGTTACATTTGAATGAACTGATACAAAACATAGAAGATATGAGACATTTCCGGGACCTTCAAAACTATAGGAAATTAGGTACTAAAAAGGGGGTGCTTCACCTACACGTTAGTTAGTTAGCGTATGGCTGTCAATAAATAAAGTTGTGTTAAAGCGGAAATAAAGGTGGTGTATAAATGAATATTAAGTGTTGTATTAAGACGAACAGTACAAAAGTTATAGTAGAATAAAGAAAAATTGTAAAATAACGAAATAAAGTGGTCTTTATTTTATTGTAACGTAATGGTCAAGAGTGCTACCATCCAGAAGTCTAACGAAGTTGCCAGTTCGATTCTTTTTTGTGTTTATAATTTTAGACTATTTGAATTAACGTAGATAAATCGAAAATCGTGTCTGTACTAGAACGTTCGAAACTAATAACCAAATACTATAAAATTATGGCACATTGTGGTTAGTTAGTTAATTAGTTATCATTTGGCTGTCAATAAGTAAAGTCGCGTTCAGGCGTAAATAAAAAGTGTTTATAAGCGAATTTTCTGTATTAAGACATAGTGTATAAAAGTTATAGTGGAATAAATAAAATTGTAACAACAACAAAGTGGTTAGCTTTTACTTTAACGCAATTTAAACGAATTCAAAGGTATTAAAAAGGCTAAAACGTAACAAACCTTAATAGCTTTGTCAGCTTTTGTTATGTAGCAGCATCTGTCACAGAAAATAAAATCAAGTTATTTAAATTTACGTACAATATCTTAAATGAATCCCCAGAAAGTTGTGCAGTAGAAAACAATTACTTTTGTTCAAAACAACTGTGTTAATTAAGAATTTTTCGATTAATCTTTTTTTCACGATGAGAACACCGACACTTTTTTCCAGTTTCTTCAAATAAAATCTATATAGATTTGTCGCTTATACAACTGCGTATGTCCTCTAATCATTTTTGGTAAATAGTTTTGAGATACGCGTATATTTTAAACGTTGAACTCTTTCTGATCGCACTTTATAGTTTGTATATTCCTCCAAAAATTGTTTAAGATCCTGGTAAATGGTTATAAGCTTAAATGTTATATAGGAGATGCAGTAAATTTTGATTGACCGATAATTAAAAAATGCCACGACTTGGTCAGAATTTAGAACAAAAATTATGTTTGCGCTATAAAAATATTTAAGGGTATACAAAATCAAACTAAAATGCTTTCGAAATAAGAAAATATGTCGATATGCTCTTAAAACTGAAATATGCAAAAATGCTGTTATAAACAAAATATGTACCAACAAAAATATCTCACATACGACTTGATTGGTTGCATAAAAAAAAATTCAATATTAATTTTAAAAGATTTCATAGTTAATTAAACATGAAGTTCGCATTAATTCAACATAAAACTAATGTTATTTTAACTTTTCACAATGTTGATTCAATAAGAATCTCACATTATTAACATGATTATCACTTTGATTTAACTAAAAATACATTATTAATTTAACATAATTTGTAGTTGTTAAAAAAAAAAAATTAATTTAGTTTTATTTTAAAATCTTGTTCAGTGGATTGAACTATAATGAAACTATAATGAAACAAAATCATTCTTAAAAAATGTTGAATAAACTTTGTTTTGATTGATTTTACTATGATTTTTTATTTATTTTTTTTTTTTTTTGTGTAGGTTGTTTATTGAAGATGGCAAAAATCTTATCTTTCTTTAAATTTTCAAAAAATCTGTATTAACATATGAAAGAATATTCAAACAATAATTTGCAATATGCTGTAACATTTCGTTTAATTGGTTAAATGTGTCCTTTTTGTAATTAATTATTGCACATACTTATTAAAATAATTATACAATATCTCTAATATTTAATATTTATTTTTGTAGTGGTAACACAGAACTGTAAAAATATACAATTATACATATTTAAAAAAGAGTCATCTTAAGTAGTTACTTTCAAGGATTCTAAACAAAAAATTTTCTAATTAAAATTTGCTTTCAAGTGTTTTGAAAAAACATTCTTGAGGTTGTCACACTTAAGAAAATGTCAACTCTTCAAAATAATAATCATGTTTATACAAATAAAAATAAATCTTTTTACAAAAGGAAATACATTGAAAGACAAAATAAGAATTATTATTTTTTTAGCACACTTTTAACAAATAATAGAGAATTGAGTATATTACTTATATTTGTACGCTGTGCATATAAATTTAAAACAAATTTGCTTATTCTAAATAAATTAATAATATAATAAAAAAACAAAAAACGTAACTCTGTTCAGCCCAATTATTAAATATTCCAACTGTGTATAAGAGCGTAAAACTCAAACACGGATTTATACTAAACGCCACTAGAAATGCACACCCTCTGTAAGTCAAACAGTCGTCTTATATATCAAGAAGCTATTATTGTATGTATTTCATACCTTTTTTAATCCTTCTTTGGAAAAATATATTACAATGTTATGTACCGTTATATAATTTATTGCTATTTTGTTTTCTTGCTTATAAATTACTGTGAATAAAATGTACCACTTGAGTAGAACTACCTGTCAGTGTGAGTTAAGGAACATAAAACTAAGAGAAAAACATCCATTAATACAACGTGTAAAGAAAAATGCACAACTTATGCTGCACTCGCATGTCCTAAATTACTGAACACTGCAATTCGGAAGGCCCTGCTGGGTATAGCAAATATATTTATGGTCTTCGAAAGAGCCGCATTGTATGAATCGCCATAATAGTCACGCAGGTGGTGTTATGCTAGGGAGGACAATTTTACATTACAGCATTTGCGGCATTCACGTTTTAAACTCTACTTTAAAAGCTGTATCCTACATTGAGTAGCTAAAACTTTCTGGACATTCACAAATCCTTTAAACCCTTCTTAGTGTTGTTCAGAAGGATAACACACCTGTCCATACTGTCCAGAAATTGTATGTTTCTTTCAGTCACTCCTCTAGGAAGCATATTGAATTTCCACAAGGCATTCATTGCTTCGTTTTCAGTCTCAGTTAACAAGATGAATTTCAAACTAAGTAGAGGATTAATTTACTGTACCTCGCCTCCATATGATTGTGTGTAGTGGTGAATATTCTTGCTAAGTGGTAGTGGTGATCCTTACTTAGCACATTAATTTTTTCCAGTTGGTGGCGTTTCTCTTGATGATTCGTCGGATGTCATTACCACCAGAGATAAGCTGAATTGTCAGAAGGCTTCTTTGGATGGATTTGTCTGGAGGGGGATTGAAGTCTCTGTATTAAGCAGACTTTTTTTGTTTCGTTATGTCTTCTACTACGGTTCGATCACGGGCCGCTAGTTTTGTATGCCTGCGCTCTAACCACTACCCCAAAACTAGTTATATAGATAACAGAAATATTTCAAAAACAAAAAAAAAACTTTATTAAGTATAACTTCGTCAAAATTAGTTGTGTAAAATTTTGGACCAACTGTTGTTTTAACCAAATTTGACTTATGAGCTATTTAGCAGTAGGTCTTGATTCATCTTTTCAACTTCAGTTCGAGCGAAAAGTAATATTTAGATTTAGTTGTGCAAGTTTCAAGCTTATTTCTTAAAATGACTTGCATTGTCACCATGCCAAGGCTTTCCTGACGGCCATATAAAAGAATATTAGAGGATTATGTAATTTAACATAGTCATCAACCTTGAACCACGTTTTTCCATTGACGGAATATAAAAATTCTTTAATCTTTCTTTAAACCCACATACATCTTAATGCAACTTCCCTAGAAACGTTTCAATTTTGTTTTCAACAACGTCAAGTTTAAGTCCCAACATTAATGGGTCTCTCACACTTATAAAAAATAATAAAAATAATTTGATTTTTTAAGAAACTCTACGCATTCAGCCCTTATGCCCTATAGCGAATTTAGTTCGGAAAATTAAAACTTTTTGGTCTTAACTTTTGCATAATAATTTTCATTAAATATTGTATAAAGCCTGTATTAAAAGAAAAAAAAATAAGTTTAACTAAATTGTCATCACGGTGTCACCAAAAGCAAACCCTGTTCAGGCCCAAATTTTATAATACGATTCTTGTTCATGCTGTCATGCTGTTGGTTGAACTCTGTTAAAACTTTTTTTTAGTTTTACTTTCTAGTTCAGATGTAATTTTTATTAAATATGTACATCCACTGTAAGAAGAAAATAAAAGATTGCATTTGTGTAGTATACTACCAAAAATTGGGTTTTTTCTATAACTTTTTTTTTCTATTTTGTTTTTTTCATCAATATTGTATTTTCAATGTTTTAGTTTTATAATGCTGTTGTTATAAGATTTGAAATTTATTTATATTAGATTTCGGGTTATTAAAATTGACATACTGGAAAAAAGTGTGTATGAGTAACATTCAAGAATAATACTCATGCGACTAAAGGTACATATGTAGTATATCCATATCACTTCTCCATTGTAGTCAGCGTTGCCAAGTAAGCAGATTCATCTGAATTTGGCAATTTTTAAGCACTGAGCAGTTCTGAATTAATATGCGAAGGCTAGCTTTAACCACTGTGCGGATGTACAAAATCAAATGTGTATAACTAAAATATACTGGAAAAACGTTTCATTAAGTTTCGTTTAGCCTCATTTCCTGATCGCATTGTACGTACGTAAACAGTTGTTTGTGTGTTATTTGCTAAACAATAACAAAAGAAGCACGTTGTGCAATGGATGCTCTTAATTTTATTCGTCACTAAAACGCCGACGATTAAACATGCAGAGCGGGTGTATGCAGATTTTTTTTATTTTTATTTACTGTATTAGTTTTCTCATAATACTAAAATTTTTACACAAAAGGTTAAAACTTTCATATTTTTAATAAAGGATAAATTCATCCGGATACTAATAATTCTACCCATTCAACTCAACTCTCAGACAGCAATTTTCATGTGCTCACTAATACAACCATTCAAAGAGTACATTATAGCCATCAAAAAGTTGATAAGGTGTTTGACAAACTTTTCGTTGAGTTTTTGACAGTACCTTAAATAAGCAAATGTATATTATGCTTGAGCTTAAAAAATATGATAATTTTGGTTATTGTACATTTTCTGATATAACCGTGGTGAGCTTTATTCGTACCTTTTTTGATGTTACAATGTAAATATCTCTTTTTTGACCACTGATCATAGAGAGAGAGAGAATTCACTCGGTGAGAAAGTCTAAGAAATTTGCAATTTTCTGTGCAGCCGTTTTAAAAATATAATTTCTTTAGACAAAAGAACAGTGAGTTCACATTAAGTACTACGTAAGTACATACGTATGAGTGATATATCTGCTTCTCTAATAAAATAGAATACTTATACGAACGCACTTAAGTAATAATGTGGTTCCACAAAAAAAAAAAATAAAATAAAATGTGTTTCTAAAACAAATACGCCGATTAGAAAAAGTTTTAGTCTTACCTAAGGGTAATTTTATTTCGGAATGTTTGTTTATTCAGTAAACTAAACCGCCTTTATTCTACGCGAATATACGGACACATTATATCATATGATTTATGTATATCACATTTAATTAATTATAATTTATTTCTAATTTTCAATTCTGACAGTGTAATGATGCAATTAAGAAATCATAGAAAAAATAAAACTAAAATTACAAAAACCGAACAAATTGTTTGTGTTACTCTGCACTAAGATAAAATATTGAATGAAAAAATAAATAAATAATTATAATAATAAAACTTGAAGATACTGTAGATGGGATAGTTATAAACCAGTAATGAATATATATTATACATAAATTTCAATTTCGAAAAAAGAAAAAATTAAAATTATTATCTGATGTTAATTGTCTCAAGACAAGTATTTCACTTAAGCATTTTTTTTTTATCCAAAACTAAAATCTTGTACAAAACGTCAAAAATAAAAATCAGAGTTTTAAAGCCCTACATAAGCTATGACTCTGTTGAAGCAAATGGCCGACATTTATATAAGCATCATCCTTTGTTTTCAATTTTTGCAATTTTTTCAATGCAAACTTTATTAAAGAAATTTTTTTTCTTTGATATTTTTACCCTCTTTGAAGCTACCTAATTAATGCCTTATTTGATTAATCTTAAATTATAAGGTTTCTAGATTTGCATGTTAATGACAAGTACATTTTCCAAAGAATTTCACGTTTCTTTCTCTACCATTGACCTCACTCAAACCCCTTTAATGTATCAAATTAAAACATGAGAAACAAGTTAAAGGAATTGTCTACCTTTTCACACTAAATAAAATAAAACTTATTTTAATGACAACTGTGAAAATGCAAAAAAAAACAACTTATCTAAAGCTGTTGCTGAGAATGCCATCAACAAGATGTCGCAATAAATCAAGAAGAGTATACTTAAATAGCATTTTAAGCAGTTACGAAATTTCAACTAATAAAGTTAATGAAAATAAGTATTTAAAGTAAACGAAAAATATACAACCGTCGAATGTATATTGGTTTAAATAAAACCGTTAGAAAACGCACCCTTTTATTCTCCTAATTTATAATCATTTGAGGCATTTTCGCTTTAAATGTGTAAACGACCAAGCGAGTGTTGAAATTCAAGACTTGCCATAAGTTAATAATTTTTCATTTCAATTAAATTTGCTTTAATTGATTTTTCATTATACTGTTTTTTTAAATAAATTTATTTTTGACGGTTCTCCAATAATCTTTTTGAATACTTTCTTAGTCTGCAAGTGGTATTGTGATTTTTATCAGAAGCAAGAAAGAAGATAAAACAATTTAATTTATATTATTTTACATTTATTTATTTTACATTATGAGTTGTACGATTTTTTGTCTTAAGCTTGTTCTAAATAAATGCACGCAGGAAAAATACACTATAAAATCAGTGTACGAATATTCGGAACATATTTTACCTATATTTTCAAATCCTTTGTTTCGATTTTTTTCGATTTTTTTTCTCTGAATATTGTGCTACATAATTGCTATATAGGAAAAGTAGTATCGAATGGGCTATTTAAAATGCTTAAAAACAAAAACGATTTGAAATTTAGCAAAATTTAATTTTTGTGCTGTTAAGTACAATTGTTTCGGTTATAAATTAAATATTATTTCATTCATATGGCTGCCGAAGCTGGCCTCATAGTACTCCATTTGATCGGACCAATTTTCGAGTGCATGGGGTCGTATCTCAACAATGGCATCACGAATGTTGGCCTTATAATGCTCAATTGTCTTTGGTTTGTCGACATAACATTTGTCTTTAACGTCGTCGCACAAGAAATAGCCCAACGGCGTCAAATCGCAGCTCTTTGGCGGGTGTCCGTAATTGTGAAATATAAAATATGGGCTAATGATGCCTCTGCTTCACAAGCCTCAAATAACAGTTACTCGACAACGGTTGGGTTTTCTGAGCCCCTTAATATGGCAATTTTGCTTAAGAACGTACCCACCAAGATGAAAATGAGCTTCATCCGAAAAGATAATTTGTGCAATTTTTTTATTTTTTTTTAAATTTTTTTTGCAATATCCGACAAATTTTCTTTTCTTGGAAATAAATTTCCAATAAATCCCAACGTTGCTCAGGCGTGGATCGATTCATTTCGTTCAGTGGAGATAATATACTGAATTTTGTGACAGAACAGAATGACATAAGTATTGCCAGAGTCGAAATAACGGCTGGTCCAAATTTAAACCGAAAAGTGGCTCACCCGATACTACTGATCATTTTTTTTTGTTTTTTCTTTATATAGTGTTATATTTGTATAATTTCAATAAAAAAGGCTTAAGCATATTTCAAAATTTATATAATATTTTACTAAGCACACAACATTTTATTTATTTGTCTAAAAATTAGCTTTATTCTCTCAAGAAACAATTACTTTCGCAAATTTCACTAGACATCCTTCCAATATTTTAAAAAAGTGATAAAGAAAATTGACTTCCCACATTGATTTTCACCACTGAAAGGAACGAAAGTGTGTTAAAAAAATCAAGCCATTTTCATTGCTTGTTTGTTGGTGTTGATTACAGTCTAGTGCCTCTGTTAAGATTAGCGAAAAATTAAATATGACCACACGACCTTAATTATCATAGTTCAATATACTACATTTGGCTCTATATCCATGTGTCTATTGAAGTTATTGAATTTTTTGAGTTAAAGCTTAACGTGTAATTACGGAGTAAATTTAATTAAATGAGAGGAATCAATGTTACCGCTTTAGTTTTCTTATATACAGCGACCGGTTTGATTTGATTTATAAACTCCTCAATGTGCCATAAAATTTAAAATTTGGACACATAATACACTGCGTGCACGAACTTATGGATATTATAGCTGGAATGATTAAAATTTGGACCGGCCTTTAGAAACATTATTTCTCTCTACCCAAAAACGTTGATCAATTTTAATTAAACTTTGTGTATAGTGGTTTTTGATCTAACTATGGTTTGTTTAAAGTTTGAAGAAAATCGAACAAGTGGGTTTTGACATCTGAGATGGTGAGCTTATTTACCAGTACGGGGATATGTTAAAAGTTTTCAGAATAACGCAAAAGCTAAGTCAGCAATAAAATCAATATTTTCGTAAGAAATTGATAAAAATATTTTTTTAACCCTAGAAAGATTAGGTACGTTTAACGTGTTTTAATTTTTTATTACATCTTGGTCGTTTGCTGGGAGAAAAAGTTATTATGCCCATTACTCTCAGCCATTATTATTAGCTTTCTAGTTGTCACAGTTTTTGTGGGATAAATTTATTTTATTTCTGAGAAATAGCAAAACAATACGTTTGTGAGATGTATGGTTATCTCTTGTGTAATTTTTTAAGTTTATTGAGTTCTTATTTTTTATAAAATTTTTAGTTATTTTTTCGAACATTTAATTAAAAACTTGTTAAATTAATAGCATTCAAGCCAGAATTGGATGAGCAAATTGCTGTCTTGTTGCAGAGTATTTTCGATGACTAAATATTATATGAAAATGTGAGTGGATTATAGAACGAAATAATGAGTAATTATATTCATATTATCATACCGATAATATACAATTTGAAGATATTAATAGAACTATAATGCCCTTCAGGGTATTATGACCTTTGATCGAATAATATAAATGGCTACGACTTTTGACAGCATAATACAGTTACCTCAAACTACTTTGAGAAGTAAAAATAAACACTGCTCGTTTACTTCAAAATGCTGGTAAGAATTTGGCTGAATATATATTTGAAAAGCAATTTCTACTAACAAAAAGGCTTCAAGTGGCAAAGAATATATGAAGAAACTTAATTTGTTCTAAACGGCAACTTGGATGCAAATAAGGCTTGACTCTTCATCTTTGTCAAAGTCATTGCTTGGAAACTTTTAAAATTTAGTTGTTGAGGTGGCCAGAAATGATTAAAAATTATATTGTCATTAAAAAACTTAACGAAATTCAAAAATATTTTGAGCCAAATGTGAAATTCCTATATCTGGAGAACATAAAAGACAGTGCAAAAGTCTTACATATAATTATACAAAATTAAAGTTGTTTTGATAGAGGTAACTTTTAATATATACAAACTCCTAAACAAAATTTAAATTAGATCTACCTTTTGACTTTAAGTTACTTGTTTTGGAATCCTTTGAAAAAGGCTATTTATTTTTCACTAATTTTTGGTAGATATTCTTTCTATCCATCGTTACTTCTATTTATTATAGTTTTCACCTATCAAACATGTATGTTAAAAAAGAAAAGATTATTAATTAAGTGACCTTAAAACCACTTATATAGATATTTATTTTTTATCTCCGTAAAATAATGCTAAAAATAATACGTCTCTCAGACGTACCGTTATCTTTAAGGTATAAAAAAGTAAAGTTATCCTTCCAGGGTTAAAGAAACGTACATTCACTATTAAAATGAAAATTTTTTGGTTTTGTGTATATTTTTAATATAAACGCACTTTGAATACTTAGCATTTAAATGTTGTATTAGTAAGACGAACCACCTAGCATTTTGAGTTCCCAAAACGTCTTGAACTAAACGAATCAATTTTTTGGCTAAGAATTGCCAATTTCGACGAATAGTCTGTTGACCATTCGCTTGTCTTTTGAATCAAACAGTAATTTTATAGTTTTCTAACGCATTCTCATGCAGATCCACTCCACCCATATGCTTGTTGGTATGGTGTGAAGAAATTGCCAAAATATATAGTATGACTAGATAGCGATTTTACAGCTTTTAGCTTTTTATCCAACAGATTTGCGGTCGAATTTGAGGTCGTAAAGATATTCGTGTGATGAAGTCAGACTCCAAAAGTCAGACATTCACAACGAATGGGTTTTCATTTATTAAACATTTTAAAAGGATCACTACCGAAATGTGGAATCATTTTCTAATCAATGAATAAACTATTTCCTTATAAGTCTACTAATATAAGTCTACTAATGGTCTCTCTTTAGGAATTTGTCAACGTTGTGGTTGCCAGATAAATAATTGCATTGCTTTGTCACTTCGATACGATTCTTTGATTTCTTCGAAAATCATTAGAAGTAATTTTTTAACCAGTATAGTTTCCATTCTGGTAAAATATGCTAGCCAGTTAAGAACAATCCAACAAAGCATTTCCATAATACAGCTTAACAATAAGTGTTACATTGCACTGAGAGGCATACGTATTAGTTTGTCGCCAATATCTCTATGTAGCAAGCACAAACACCTTTGATAACGGGTCCGCCATCTAACTTTTTTTTTTCAACTAGTGCTTATTTCGTGAATGGTAACACTTAGCTCATGTCTGATTTGACAGATAATTAGTTTTATCCTTCCGCTGAACGAATATGGTTGTGTATACGCTTTTTTCGCTTCGCTAAGTGGGCCTGCGATCGAATTACAGTAGATGCCGATTTTGCCAAAAAAATAATCTTTTCAGTTGCAGCTCATTTTGATCTTGGCGGGTATGCAAACAAGCAAAATTGTCGCATTTGGGGCACAGAAAACCCGCACGCATACACTGAAAAGCCGATACATCCAAGACGAGTCTATGTCATTTTTTAATATACGCCGAATTTTGGGAGTTATTGATAAAAAAATCATATTTTTTTTTATTATGATATTTTTGATATCTAAAAATTTACAACAAATAGAAATCAGCAAATATTTTTCAGTTTCACTATTTATTCATAAACTTGTATATAATAGAAATAAAATAAACCATAATTCATCAAAATCGATTGGTCAATACTTATTTTATTCCCAATAAACTGAAAGTACCTAGTTTTGAAAAAAAATTGCTTTAGTTGCCGCACATTCCACTTAGCGTATGAGTGATATTTATGAATTTGGAAAAAAAATATGGCTTACACGACACCCCTTACATACAATTACAAGAAAAAAATTTTATTTTCTAAACTAAATACTTTCACTTTATTGGGAATAAAATATGTATTTACTAATCGATTCTCATAAATCGTAATTTATTTTATTTCTTTTATATGCAACTTTATGAATAAATAAAAATAAAAGTTATGATAAGATGTATGAACAACCTCTTCAAAAATCTGAAATGCTGATGATTTTTGAAGTTGGGCGAACATATTGACTTTCCACAACGAACGTGCTCTTATTTACAACATTTCAATATTTACTGGCGTTCTATCAAACAATGACGGTTTTAATTATGTACGAAATCTTGCCTAATTTCCTAAGCATTTCTGCGCATTGGTATGTAAAATTACCACAAGGATAGGTGACAGTAATTTAAGTGCTTATCAAAGTAATATGAATTGTTATATGCCATTTACAGATATAAGTATTAAGATAACATATACAAAAAAAAAACAACAATTAGTGCTTAAAAATAGTTGCCTGTTAGCCATTTTCACTTTATATACTTATTTGAAAATATGTTCTTTTTTGGAGGTTTGCAAAAATGTTTGTTAAATGCACATAAATAAAATGCTTTACATATCCTCTTAATTGTTTTCGTAAAAGACATCAATTACAGCTTAAATTGAAGAAAAGTTCACTTTTTATTTTGCTAGGTTTTTTTCGTTACTCCTGTTGGGATTATATGGCTTTCACGAAGCATTTCCATCTTACACTGTTTTGCTGCCGTTGTATTTGAGACTGTTTTACTTTAGTTATTGGATAATTGTGCATCGCCGGGTGTTTCTTGGTCGACCACTGTTCCTTGTTCCTTGAGATAGATATTCTATAAAAATGGCTTAAATATATCTCTTTGAGTCTTCAGAACAACAATACCTTTTGTTAGAAATTGTAAAATATTCCATTAAATTTTATTTAATTTTAAAGGTATTATATATGGCCATTTAATTTCTTTCTTTTATTTATACCTTTCTATTGCCTTCTTTTTATTTTTTTAATTAGGCTGCCTTCAGTGATATATTTCTTTTTATTTTTTTTACCATTTGCTCTTTATTTTAAGTTTGTATTTTTCTCTTGATTCAGTTTAATTAAGAACTGCTTTAGAGATTAAAAAGGATTTAAAGAATTCTTTGCAACTAAAGTATTTGCAATTTAAAATTTTTTAATATTGTATATAAATAAGTAAGTTTTTTACTTTAAATACAATTGTTTGAGATCTGTATATGTTTTCGAACTACAATATTTGGATTCTGTTCACATTTTTTTTATAAAATTCAATAAATAACCACCAAGTAAATTGATTTTAATGTCTGATATACCAATGTACCGAATAAAACCCATGTGGATCATTAATAAAAATTTTCTTTAACGGCACATTCTGTTTTGTGTAATGCATTTATCTGAATTAAATTTGTTACAAAAGAGCCACTACACTTTTTGTCACATTTGTGTTTTTTAAGAAACAGTACATATTGGGATTCAGTTTTTAAAAATGTAGATACATTAAAGTTTCACTTTGGTACTTGTAGCATGGAACGGTAATTTAGAATTGTCTAAAATTATAAAGAGTTTAAATGCAAAATTTCACTCTTTGAACTATTGTTACAATGCAATATTGTTACAACGCAATAGTTCAGAGTATTTGTTATTATTAAGTTTTTAATCATGTAATTATATTTTTCAATCTTCGACTATAAATATAACCTTAACAACTTTGTATTTAAGGATATATTGAAATTAATTTACATCATTTAATTGATTATGCTCCTACATAAAATTGCTCACAAATTGATGTGTGTGGACATCACTAGTTTTCCCATTTCGTTTATCAAGGCCATAAGATTGCTTCTTTTAAAAAAATTAGGACCAAATCCTAATGTTAAGCTATGTATACTTAATTCAATCAGCAACATTCCTAAAAAAATTCGTATACAGACATCCACAAATAATCGCATTATAAAGGCAAAAATTATAATAATCATTTAAAGTATTCAAAGCTTAAGTTAAAGGGTGTCCAAAATTGTGGTATCATTTTTAATTTTAATAAAAATATTTTTTTTTCAGATATTAAAAATATTTTTATTCCAGGTAGGTTCCCGCAGGCTTCTAAACTTTTACTAAAATTATCAATCACATTTTCTATTAAACTGTTGTCAATGTTTGATATCTGCTCAATAATGTTGATTTTAAAACCTTGTACTCTTGTGGGATTATTGCTGTACACTTTAGATTACACAAAAACCCTACAAAAAACTGTCTAAAGGTTTCAAATAGTACGATCTTACCCCTTATATGCGAGAAATAATGCGTTTTTTGAACCTTTATTTCAAAAGATCCATTGTTCCTCTTGCTGTGTCACAAGTGTCACCATCCTGTTGAAACCACATATTCTCAATGTCTAAATCATATGTTTTTTAAAAAAAGCTTTGATCTTCTCCCTGTAGAGATTTCCATTGTTTGTAATCGCATTTCCATTTTCGTTTTAAAAAAATATGGTCCGATGGTTCCTCCGGACCACAAACTACACCAAACCATAACTTTTTTTTGATGTATTGGTAGCTCTAAGAAAACTCTTCGATTCTCTTCACCAATAATGCGGCAATTCTGCTTGTTAGACTTCGTCGGTGAAGATTATTTTATTAAAAAAATTTCCTAATTACATCTTGAAAACTGTTTCCATATTCAAAAAAAGTATTAATAATAAAAATACGTTATTCCTTCGTGTAATGTTCCATATTAACTAACCGAAATGTACTCAAAGTTTGAAAATAAAAATTTGGAAAAAAATATACAAGTAGAAAAAAAATGCCAGCAAAATTAAAATGGCACCTCAATTTTAGACACCCTATACGTAATCCCAAAACACGTGGCTTTGCATCATTCATTTGTTAAGAGATTCTTATATTTTTTTTTTTTTTTTTTTTTTTTTTGAGGAATGTCGATATGTCTGGCTATTTTTACATTGCTATTTAAGAAATGGATTCAGGATGAAGTTTTATTTTAGTTTTCATGTCTTTTGTCACATTAGGATTAAGTAATGTGAGAAACAATTCCGCTTATGCTATCATATTTCATTGTCTCCTACTTAATTACTTTTATTTAAAACATGCTTTATCATTTATATAATAATATGTCCCGCAATTTTGGTTTAACCCTAAAACCGTAATATCGCCATTATATTCATGTGCAACGTTATATTTGATTGCGTGATCAACTTGAACTCTTCTGTATTCTCTGTCGCCAGTGTTCTCTTCTAGTGAGCATTCACTTTTCTTCAGTAAGTATTGTGCTTTTTTTTAGTTATAAAGCTCGTGTTAGTCGATACGACTAATGGTTAGTGTTTGTGTAACTTTCTATCTTATACTTTGTTATATTTTAAATGAATATGATTTTTCTTGGAGAACGAAATTGAGTTTTAAAAAAGATTTAATTGATGATTTTAAGAAAATAAAAGTAACATATGCGCTTTTTGTTCCTATTAAAAGCATACAATGAAAAACTCAATATCAACGAAATATAGCAGAAGCGTAAGGTGAACACACGGAAGAAGCGTTTGTGGATTTCAATATTAATTTTTTGCTAGTTTTTTGCTAATTAATATAGTTAATCTCAATAATGTCTTCTACAAAATGTTCCTAATAAAAATTTAAAAATATTATTTATACTTATATAAAAAAGGTAAATTTTTTGTTTAGTTTATATTCAAACAAAATTAAAAAGCCACTTTTAAAAATACAGTTGATAATTTTACATAGTTGCCATAAAAATCGGTTGTAAATATTTGTTAGTCATTTCGACTAATGGTTAGTGTTTATGTAAAAAAAAGGTTACGGTTTTAGGGTTAAAGTATCATTCCCAAATTCTTGATAAACTACTAGACAAAAATGGTCTTAAAACCACATTTATACTATACATTTTTCTAAGGTTAGTCATAAATGCCAGAAACATAACCAAATTCAGACTAAAAGTCCATGAACTATTAAGGCACATTCATAACTCTTGAATTAATATGTTTTTAACATTATGACTGTAAACGCCTTAAGACATAATAAACAAATCGCACACAGTGTTTTAATTTTTCTTCATTTTCTTAAATTCTTTCATTCATTTTTTAAACCAATATTTTATGGACAAAAAAAGGGATCAAAAATATTTTTAAGAAATTTCCTTGTGAAATTGTGTTAAATGAAGCAATTTAATATTTATACACTTTATTTATTTATTTGTATTTTTTTTATTATCTTGGTGTAATATTTTATTTACATATACATTTGTGTTTGAAATATCAACACTTAAAGAAGTATACGCGACAATATTATAATATAATAATAAACAAATTTATAAGATTTCATTGGTATTTTATATTTTTTACTTAAATATTATACAGAATTCATTTTTAACAGTAAGAAAAGGATATGATATAATATCCTAACTCACAATAGAAATCATGATTAAGAAAACTTTTCCTGCCATCGTCGGGATTTGAAACTGGACTTGTATTTTTTCTGTGCAATAGCTTTAGACACTATATCACGCTACCTCCGAACTTAGCATTGTAATTGGGAATAATATTACACTTTAGAAAGAATTATATTATATATCTGCATAATAAATAAAGTAGGAAGGGTTGCACAGGGTTGGGCTTAAAGCTGTTAATAATGTTAAAATAACAAAAACCCTTTTTTCTTTCTTCATACATAAGTACTGTATGTTTAAAAAAAGCAATAACTCTTAGGTCCTATCTCTTTGTTTGTTTTAATACAAACAACTATCAGTAATCTTTAACGTAACATTATGACAAGAAAAATTAAAAACAAATTTCTAGTCAAGACATATTTGATTTTAAATTGTTTTAGACATATGAACATATCTGGATGTGTATGTACCGAACTCAACAAATCTGACAAGGCAATTCAAGTTTCATTTTTCTAAGAGAATAAGAAAAATATTTGTGTGTGCCTGAGTATGGAATATAAAACTAAGGGAATATCTTTTCAATCTCATATCGCCTTTGAAGTTTACTAATACCATTCAACAAACAACACCCACTTTTGCATGTGTGTTTTAACATAGTGCGCCACTTCGCTACACGCATCCTGTTAAAGAAATAGAATTTGAAAATCGTTGATGAATTTTGTCTTTGTGTGACTGTGCATAATTTGAATTTTTGATTGCAAATCAAGTTTGTATCCTGAAAAAAAAGTTTCAGTATTTCGTTATACACTATGCTGGGCATACTATAACGTCTCTTGGTTTGATGAATGTTTTTCAAATAAATATGTCTTCTTTGGGCACAAAATTTCAAAGAATAATTCTCAATGCCGGTAATATATTTCGTAGTTAGAAAGGTGATTTTTTTTTTTAATTTACTCACTAATTAATTTACTAAAGTGTTATTTAATAAAAGTCTTCGAGAAGTTTTTTGAAGTCCACAAAAAAAAAAAAACAAACTGTTTACATATAAACCATATGTAAAAAAAAAGTTTAAAATGTTTATGTGATAGAAGTCGAGAGATAAAGTTACTGTGTACAGCATATTTAATAGAAGTGGGCTATACTTAAATTGTAAAAGAAGAGAAAACACATTCTTAACATTTTCTACAGATATTTGCATAGACTGGCACAATCATCGGTGATTCTAAAATATGAACATGATCTTAATTAGTAAAATGAAAAACTTTATATATACATATATATTCGCTTAGTGCATGAATTTGAGAATCTCTGTTAATTTCCATTTCCGTTACATACAACAAAACAGATTTACCATTGTTTAAACTTATTTTGGTTGTGCTTGTACTCTTTTTTAAATCTAAGAATGCGTTAACAAATTGTACAAAGTGGTATACAGAAATAGATTTTTTTTTCATACATTTGAAAGCAGATGCAAATGTTGAGAACGCTGATGCTGTTTGGAAGATTTCTTCCTAATTTAAAAACGCTTGCGGATTAAAGATATAACGATATAGAGCTCTAAAATTATCATGTTTAAATCTTTTTTATAAGTATTAACTGGAATCATTGATATTTACCGGTCGTACTCCCACTGCTTGCATTAGAAATAACACTAAAAGTTCTCTTAATAAGTAACTAATTTGCAGAGTTTCCACCTTTTGTATCTGTAATTGTACAAAATCTGTATTATATTAAGCTTTTGTATATTTTTTGTACCATAAATTTTTTGTATAATTTTCGTACTATTTTGAAGACTATAGAAAAAAATCAATTGTATACTTTCAATTATATAGAAGTACATACCACTGTATCAGCAATAGTAACGCTAGCATTGATCGCTTTATACAGCAATATGAAGCTCATCACCGTTTGATGCATCATCTTCTTCAGTTTCTAAAGAAATTTATCGTATTGATCTAATTTTTACCATTTTCATCCAAAGCGCTACAAATTTAAATACCAATATTAGAGAATACAATATTACAAATACAATATAATCCTGCTAACTGGTTGAATTACAAAAAAACAAAACACATTTTAGTTAATTTATTGTTTTGAAAACAATATGGGCCAAATTGGTCATTTACCTAAGATTAAAAAGCTTTTTTTTACCTAACAAGTAATTTAATTTTAAACACAAACTTTTATTATTTAATTTTGAATGCAATTCGCGGGGTCATAACATTCTATTATTACAACATGATACAAGCATTAAATGTTTTCTAAAGTCGATATAAGACAATAAATATTTCAATTAAAAAAAATCAGAAATTTCGTGTAATTTTCCATCCACTAACAATATTACAAGCATTTTAAGAAATATATTGACAAGTTTTAAAGTAAAGTAACAAGAAGATGTGAATGTGCAAAAGCTTTTCTACAGATATCTTGATAATATCTGTCTGTTTATATGTAACAAAATAATATTTAAATCAATAAGAAAATTGCTGAATTTTTTACAAGAGAAAAACATTTCTTTCAAATAAAAGAAAATGAGAATAAATATACATGAATATTAAAATAATATGCCACAAAAGAATAAAATTTATTAAAATTATTTGAAAACTGGTGGTCAATAATAAGTAAAGAAAAGTAATAAGCTGGTTGTTCAACGAATTTGATTGGTCCCTCAGGCATATAAACATAAAAAAGCTCAAGCTATAAATAAATAATAAATAATAAAAATCAAAATAAAAATAAAATACAGGAAAAAATATAGAAAGGACGCTATCGGGAAAAATGATAATAAAAAACCACAAATTGAGTTCATTTGGTAAAATAGCCTATAGCCGTTTTTATGAAGCCATACTGAAAGTAAAGTTTTCCTCGAATAGATCTGTATGTAAAAAAACAAAGTAATATTAGTTTTTCTTTTAAACATCGATAATATTTAATTTAACAAATTTTCATAAACGTTCATTAGTTTATTAACTTTTTTGGAAAACTTTATTAGAAATTCAAAATTATTGCTTAATAAATAGTGAGAGAAGAGCTTAATTTCAAACGGGTTCTAAAATGTTTTTATTTCGCTTGCACCTTAATTAGGACTTTTTTTTTTTTGGTAAATTTAATCAGACCTGCTATTTGAGCTTCACAGAACTGAAAGTTTTGTTATCAACACAAAACATCTAGTAAACATCAAGCTTTACATCTAAAGCACAAAAGTAGAAATGTCTAACATAAACTCCATATTAATCCATCAGTTGAAAGCAATGCTGATTAGTCTGTTCTAAATACTGCAACTTTTATATTATTACACAAAAATTAAATGATTCTAAGCTTCATATCACTCTCAAAACAACGTACGTAAGTTACCCCCGTGTGTAGTTTTCACCACGTGTGAATGTCCACGTATTTTGCACTAGGAAATTATTATTTTTTTTTTACTTAAGATGATTATTTACCCACCAATAATATATTTATTTATATTTTATACTTATTTGTATTTTATATTTATTAATATTTTTTCTGTTAATATATACATCAAAATAATTTTATAAATATGCCTATCATTATAAATATGCTAATCATCCCCTTTGACAAGAACAACAATTTATTTGAATTCTAGTAGATTTTTCTTTCCAAATATTTTTTATTGTTTTGTTTCCTTAGTCAAGTAACTATTGAAAAGTTTAAATTAAAGTCTTTGTTTTTATTATCAAATAAATGCGGAATATACGAGACTTTGAAATGCCTCACAATAGGAGAGTATCGGATGTAAACTAGTTGGTTAACTGTAGTCACCCGGTTGGGAAAACAGTAAAGCATTATCTGTAATACTCTTAAACAGAAGACAAATTTTGTCAAAAGTTTAAGAAGCGCTTAAAAAGAAGAAGCGCAAAAAACTATTGGTGTCCACAAAATCTCTTTCCTGTGAGTTCAAAGAAGAATGTTGCATGACAGTTTCCCACGAAACGGTAAGATAAATCTTGAGAAAGAAACACTTTTTCATATAGAATAGTGCTAAAAAGCCACCTCTTACAATTCAGCAAAAAGAAAGGCTAATGTCTTTTGCTCTATCGCTTATTTTCAAACTTGACGACTAATGGGATCAAATTATATTTTGTGACGAGACCACAAAAGTGTGTCTTTATAATGCGGACCTAATGAAGTATGAAAGAAACCCTTAAAAGCGTTGGAAAGCCGAAATAAAATTCAAACTGTAAAATATGAAGAACTTTCGATAATGGTTTGGGGGTGCATATCTAGTAAGGGAGTAGGAGATATTTGTTCCATTGAGAGCAATATTGATGTGAGTTAATACCTGAAAATATTAAAGTGGCCTTTAATTAACAGTGCTTAAAAAATTAGGCTTTATACTAATTTAAAATCAAAGTTCAAGTGCTATCAGGATAATAATTCAAAACAAGAGGCTCTTTTCTTAAGAACTTGGCTTCTCTATAACTTTCGCAAAGTACTGGATATTTATGCTCAGGGACAAAATATATACCCAATTTAAAATGTATAGACTTATTTTAAAAGAAGTACCTCTTGGCGTCTCAAAAACCAAGGTGAATTAGAACCTGTAATAATGAAATAATATGATAAAGTTCCAACTGAATGTGTGCAAAAATTTATTTCTTCCCAGAAAAGACGTCTCTAAGCTGTAATTGATGCCAATGTTGGCCATATTGATTATATGGCAACTCCATATTTTCATCCTATTTATTATTGTTATGCCAGTATGTGAAAACAATTTCTTGGCAAAAAAATTCTAGATTCTACTTTTGTTTTTTTGTTATTTTTCTGTTATTTGTTAGCTAATACCTCAATGAAATGGAATTAACAAAAAATAAAATAAAAAAGTAAAACCATAAAGCCTATTCTATTTAAAAAAAAAAAAAAAAATTGTCTTGACAAACTGTATGTAACTTTTAGTTCTCGACTACTCGCTATAACCTAGCATTTGCATCGATATTCTGGAGAACACTTCTTGATATTTTTGGAGGATATAGGATGATAGTTATGAGCTCTCCCAATTTAAAGATTTACTGAAGAGTGAAAATATAGTCTAAATAATTTAACCATTCGGCTCCTCTAAAATAAATTCATTGAGTCAATTGTTACTGATTGTAGAAAGCAAATACGTCGCTGATACGGTTTGCGACACTATTTTTCTAATTTTCATGTTTGGTTTCGATATTTGCAAAACCAGCTAACGGCCAAAAAATCATTCTGTAAACTGTACCAATGCAACTTATGCTATTTAATATTTATTAGCTGGCGACAAATGAACACATTATGCAAAGCGTTCATTTTGCTTTGCCGACCATAGTTAAACTTTGCGACAATTTTAGACCCAGGGTTTAAGATAAAAATGTGTTATACATATTATGACCATTTAAATGCAGGAATCAAGAATAGTTAAAGAAATGCCTCGAAGTGTGACTGAATATAAATGCAAGGAAAACAAAAACGATGCACATCAATGTATTAACATCCCAAACTTTCCTTCTCCAATACGATTGCGATTAAAGATGTAATATACTTGGTGTATCAGAGAAGCACAATTACCACAACAGGGAGTTTATCCTATTTATGACAACGAATTTTGGAATGCTGCTCTAAAAGACAGCAATATTATTAAAGTTTTTGTTAGCAGCTGCTTTCATGAAATAATACGCACATTTTGGCCACCTATCAAATCACAATGCAGACTGATATTCGTAGGTGCAAATGGTATTAAATTGGGCACACACTCAGGAAACCGCCAGATGACATTTCCAGAATGGTCATTGACTGGAGTTCCCAGGCCCAAAAATATGCTGATAGAAGTGTCCATGATTTTGAAATCTGAGCTTCAGGACATATCAGTTGGAATGAAATAGGGCGTATGGCAGATTAAAAGGGTGATTGGATTTTCTAAGAGAAACACGTTTTAGAGCAAATTAATAGTCAAAATTTAGTTCCATATTCTTTAGACTTAAAAGGCATGTATTGTCCAAATTTGCATTTTATGCAAAAACCAAACAGTTGTTTGATTGCAGTTGCTCGTCGACAGTTATACATTTAGATGAGTTGAAATAATCAGACAATAGTTTAGACCATTTGTTATAAGATATTAGACGAACATTTGGTGAAAAAAAATTTCTGCTATTAGTGAAAAAACAACAGAGATTTCACACGAAGGAAAGCAACATTCGACAGTAATTAACATAATTTTTGAAATATTTCCTTGTTAAAAAATGTTTTTCATGCAATCACTACATTTTCTATGCTAAATTGATGTGACAGGAAAAGTCGAAAAATATCATGAACATCACTTAATTTTTTTCTTCCAAATTTATAAACAAAAGTCATTTTATATGGTTTTTCACACCAGGATAAGGTTAGAGTAATATCACTGTTAATGTTCTTAAATTGAATTTAAGTACGCGTTGTATACTTTTAATATGTATACTTATATACTTGTATGTATATCATATACATATATGTATATAAATTACATACATAAATTCAATGAAGTGTACTAAATCGCAGCACTTTCTTATTTCGATAGCACCTCTTAAAAATATTTATGTCATGTCCTTACTTTGTTCTTTGTTCAATTTATTGCGCGTTGCTTTGCAGAAAAATCAAATGTACTCACAAGTCTTACAAATGTATACGAGTATAACTGAAGCGTAATAACATAAGTAATCTTTTCTAAACCAGCCAAGACGAATTTTCAAAATCTGATTTCTTACCCAAAGCAAATATTACAGTGTTACACAAAATTAAAGACTGGTACATAATAATATAAAAAAATTCTGAAAAAATCGCAATGTAAATGAATTTAGAAAAAAATGTGTAGTTCTAATTTTAATTTTTTTGCTTTTAATCAGAAAATAGGATTTTATTTTAATTTTTATATTTTGTGGGTTTATTTTAATTATTCGTGCCCAAGTTAAGATTCGTTCACCATTTATGCTGGTGTAGGGTGTAAATGTAAATAAATAAAATAAAATATTTATGAAAGAGTAAATAGCAATTTGTCTTTAAAAGGTAAGTATATAGAAATGGTTGAAAACAATAAAAACTTATATTCTTTAAATGATATATTAGACCTTTTATTTCAACAATATTTTAAAATATTATACTGGGGCAGAAAAATTGCTTACATGGTTTTTATTATTTTTGAGTAAAATTTTTGTGTGCGTAAAAATTTTCCAATATTATTCACGCATCATTAGGAATCAGTTATTTTTCCTTTAGCAGATTATGCATATTTATGCCCTATATTGATACAGCTATACATATCAACCGTAAAATAAATAAGAAGAGATTTATTGCAATAAACTCTTCGTAGGTATCACATGTCATAATATTTATAATTTATATTAAATTTAATTTTATCTTCTTTTTTATAGCTGGCAAGAAGTTCACATCTCTTTTTTCGTTACCCCTCTAGGGAGTATATTGGCTTCCCACAAAGCATCTATTGCTTTGTTACAGTTTAATTAATCAAGTTGATTTTAAAGCTATGTAGATGATTAATCTACTGCAGCTCGCCTCTATTTGATTGTATTTAGTTGTGAAGATTCTTGCTAAGTGGTTGTAGCGTTGTAGTTTTTTCCTAGTAGGTAGCATTCCCTCCTGATATATGTGTTCATCGCCAGAGGTAAGCTGGTTGGTTAGTGGGCTTTTTTAGATGGATTTATTAATCATTCGAAGCCGCAATTAAATTTTTCTTGCTTTTTTTTCTTTTTCGTCAAGTCCTCTGCTGGATTCGAACCTGGGCCGCGTGTGTTGTATGCCTGCACTCAACTATTACACCGAGCCACCCCTATTTCTCATAAAATTATATATATTCGCCAAGTTTAGAATTTAAGTATATAACATATGTTCATTTTAATAAAACCTCTTATTGATGTGTTTTTTAAACGCACCTTGCTTTATCAGCAAAAATGAAGATAGCTGGTTCACATTTTTACCTTTAAATGGGAAATCTCTAAGTTCTAATAATTTTTGGCTTTAGTATCAGAGTCTAAGGGTGATATTTAAAACTTTAAATTGAACTTATCAATTTAGTCAATATTAAGTTGCCGTTAGTTCTCACATAAAAGTGATAAATCATTTATGGACCGATTTGCAACAATTTTAGGGAAATGGAAAGGTAAAATTTTTAATTTATTTCAACTAAAATGTTGATTTAATATATGAATAAATTCATTACCATTATTTTTTTAAATAAATTCAAATTGAATGCTGCTTAGGAAAACCAATATACATATGTCTACATACATAAATGTATTTTTTAAATAATTGTGTGTGTGAGTTGCACACGGTACTTTTAAGATGTTTTCATTTTCTTTTTAGTAATTTCTTGCGTACATATTAAACAACACTATGTATTCTATTGTATGTACTTGGATGAGAGTTTCCAGATGGCCTTGAGTTTGCGTGATTTACAAGAATTTTTTTAAAGGACCTTTTTTAAAATTTTTCTCTATACAAAATTTTATAAAAAGCTGTTAAACGTTTTCATGAATTAATAACGTAAAGTATTTTAAGGGTAGTTGTTTTCTAGATTAGTTTATCTAAAAAAATTTAATTAAATTTTATTTATAGGTGTTGGAAAAAGTTTGCTTACAAATTTGACTAAACGTTAAAAATCTTATATAAAACCAAATATGTGCCAAGCTCTTTCAGTTTCGACGGATCATCAAAGACGTGTGTGGTCTGGCGCTGTCTTAAGGGAACACAACAGCTTATCTGTTGATCAATTCTGGCCGTTTTAAATAAATTTCTTGCTGAATGAATTAGTGTTGACAGAAGAGATCAGTATCAATCGTTTGAACAGGTTTTGAAAGCTCGTAATAAACAATTCCCTTGCAATCCCACCATATACACAGCATTAATTTTTTTGCTTTCAATCCTGTCTTTGCTACCATCTATGAAGCCTTGTCTTGCTTCGTACATGATCTTTTTCGAACATTATTATCGTACCACTTTTGATCGCTCAGACCTATCAAAATAGGTATAGTGTTGCCTGATGCATTTAACACTACCAGCCGAAGTTCTCCAAACATTCAATATT
The DNA here is from genome assembly GCA_023159175.1 of Wohlfahrtia magnifica. NCBI lineage: Eukaryota > Metazoa > Arthropoda > Insecta > Diptera > Sarcophagidae > Wohlfahrtia > Wohlfahrtia magnifica. The sequence continues at coordinate 655,550 of JAKWBJ010000005.1, forward strand.
TGTGATTGTCAAGATTTTTACTTTCAATGTCAAAAATTTGTCAATGTTGAATCTGGCAACCCTAACTTGGATTAATTACATACATATATGTAAATATGTTAGTACAAATACACATAATTTAATATTCGCTTTTCACTAGATGACTTTTTACATATATTCGATATAAATTTACAAGCAAATAAATGCGTTCTGAAAAATTGGTAATTGTGTTGCTGCCAAATTGCCAAATAGTTGTTGACAATAAAATATTCTATAAAAGTTTCCAATTTTTTTTTTTTTTCATATACCTATTGTTTCATTCTATGTCAGATTTATACGGATATGTATTTCGCTTTCTTTTATTTTTTTACAGAAAAGTTTGAAATTTTGTGTGTTTGTAAGATTTTCTTTCTTCTGTGATGTATGCAAACGTTTTGAAGAATTTTTATATGTACATATGTTTGTGCATACTTATGTGCATATTATATGTATGTAAATATATGCAGTATATGTATACATGCATGTATGCATTACAAAATTTTCAAATAGAAAAAATAGCTAGGATATGGAGCTTTTCGATGATAAAACTACAACAAGTATAACTTTTATATGGAAATATTAGAAATTTTTGAGAGGTCAACTCGGTTAGGTTCTGATTTCTTTACTCAAAATATCTTCACAAGATTTAGCAAATTATGCAATATCTATAAGGCTGTATATTCTAATAAATCAAAGGCGTTCGATTATCTTATTTCTCGATATGTATGTTTGCATAAATATTGAAATAGACAAAAAAAAAAATTATAACGATTATTAGTATTGTAATAATTTCTTTCCAAAGAAGAGATAAAGCATTAAGACCATATATGATGATAGCTTTACCGCGGTTCTATGTTTTGTGATATTGGACGAGATTTTGAAACTGCAGACGGTGTGATATTCAACTGGCGAGCAGTTCATGTATATAAGTATATATCAATTTGATTTGTAAAAGAATTATCTATAAAGCTACCTTCATCAAAAAGTTTCCGGAATAACCACCGTGTCTCGGTCCCATCCTTCCGATTTGAGTTTTTTTTTTGTTAAGTTAGTACATCTGTTTTTGATATTTCCGTTAAATCTAAGCATCATAGCTTAACATATGCAAAAGCTACGTAGTCAAGAGTACTTCTATAACTATGTGTGTTGTCGATTTTTAAATTTTATCGTGTTGAGGTCGCAAAAGACATGATTTTCAAGGTCGAATCCGATCCCACATTCACCAAAAGGATCATTAATGGAGACGGGACGTGGATTTATGAGTACGACACACAATCCAGGCATTAGTTAAGTGAATTGCATTTTAAAAAGAACCGTCAAAAAAAAGACAGTGCTCAAAGTTTTCATAGATTGCAACGGTGTAGTGCAACATGAGTTTTTGCCAGAAGGCCAGAGAACAAACAAAGAGTATTATGTTGGCAGAAAACTCGTGGATTTTGCACTATGAGAACGCACCGTAGCATAGTGTCATAATTATTCGAAATTTTTTGACGAATATATGATTCCATCCAATGGCCACCAAATTCACCTGATTTGGCGCCCAGTGACTTTTTTCCGTCTAATCGAGTTAAAAAATCATTACGAGGAACGCGCTTCAGCAGCCGAGAGCAAATAATCGGAAAAATCGTAGAAAACACTGATGGACATACCGAACCACATGAAGGTTATTTCGGAAACTTTTTAATTAAGGCAGCCTATTAGCTTACACAAACAATTGTTCATAACTTTTTAAATGTTTTTGAAAATCCGTGTACTCGTTGGTCTCATTAGAGTTATTCATTTTACTTTTTTAATATTTTTATTCAGTCTCCACTCACTACGAATTTTACTTAATCTGCTGTGCACATATGTACATTGTACATACATGTTAAATATGCATATATATGAATACGTAATATATAAGTGATTTATTTTGTTTTTCTTTTTTCTTTAAAAAAACTACCACAATTTGAATCGAAGCCAAGTGTAAATATAAAATAAATGAAATGGATGCTTTGTTTAGAAATTTTATTAGAAATACTCGTAAATAAAAATTTAAAAACGATTTTATTTTTAATACGTTTTTTCTGTTTTTCTATATGTTACGTTGACGTCAAATTTTAAATTGAAAATCATAAACGCTTAAGTTAAAACTTCAGTTTGGGTTAGCCCTGACAAATTCGAAATTTATGTTTTCACATCTGGCTTAATATTAGTCATACGATGTTAGAAAATATTATTTCGAAAATTTTAAATTTATTTTAAAATATAAAGGGTCCGCCAAATAATATTTTCTTTTTTGAAAATGCTATAAAAAAAACTGCTGAATATTTTCTCAAATTCTTTTTGTTATTTGAAAGTACAACCCCTCCGGTTAATAATGGAAAACAATTTCATTCAAATGGCTGCCTCGGCTAGCCATGCAGCAGCCTACACGATCGGTACAATTTTTAAGCACATTATCGTTTGTGTGCAGCCGTATTTCACCAATGGCTACACGAATATTGTCTTTTAAAGCGTCAATTGTCTCTGGCTTGTTGGCGTAACATTTATCTTTGACCCACAAATAATAGTTCAACGGTGTCAAATCGCAGCTCCGAGGTGACCACTCCTTGCTAATTTTCGAAGAAGAATGGCCCAATTATGCCTCTGGACCAAAATCCGCACTAAACAGTGAATCGTCTTGGGTGTATGGCTTTTCAATGTATGCGTGCGGGTTTTCTGTGCCCCAAATGCGACAATTTTGCTTGTTTACATACCCGCCAAGATCAAAATGAACTTCATCTAAAAAGATGATTTTTTTGGCAAAATCGGCATCTTCTGTTAGTCGATCGCAAGCCAACTTATCGAAGCGAAAAAAGCTTATACACAACCACATTCGTTCAGCGGAAGGATAAAACTAATCATCTGTCAAATCAGACATGAGCTAAGTGTTACCATTCACGAAATAAGCACTAGTTGAAAAAAAAACGTTAGATAGCGTTTTATTATCCGAATAAGTTTTGGTAATTTAAATATAAAAAATATAACATCAAAAATATTCTGAATTAGTAAAACATGTTAAAAGAATAATTTCTACACAAAGTATTTTTTAAAGCACAGGAAGACATATATGTGTACGTATATTAAATTCATCATGACTTATTTAAACATCAAGGTTCAGAGATAAAAATTCCCAAAGTTTATTAAGATCATAAATTTGTCATTAAAGGAAAATTTAAAAGATGAATTTAATTGTATTACTTTTAAGCAATTTTTTAACAGTTCGTTAATGATGCTTGTTATTGACATTTAAAATGTCTGGATATATTTTTGGCATATAACATACGGCCAAATGTATTTATAGATACATACATATCGTTGCTTTCATGTAGAAAGGCCCTAATTCAAATAATTTCAGTTTTACAGAAGAAACTGTAGTTACCATAATCTAAGTTGTTTTAAAATGTAGGTTTTAATAAAAATCATACACAAATTTGGTGTGTAGATTACAAACTCCTTATCATATCCTTGGTTACTTGCAGTTTTTTGCAAGAAAAAATTTTTTATATATATTGGGCTTGTCTATATGAGAGCAACGATATGTATTTGATACTTAAAATATTTTGTTCGTTTTTATTTTTATTTTTATTCTTGTTTTTATTTTTATTTTTATCACTCATGAAATTTAATATACAAACTGTCACAGTGAAAAATTTATTGATAATGTGATGAATTGTTTAAACAAGGACTTAAACGGTATATATATGTTTACTATTGATCCAATATTTATAGTACGGTAATGAAAAAATTATGTCTGTAATATAAAATATCTTGTTAATTTATTAAACAATTTATTTAAATGCAATATTGATATGTATGTTCTCTTTCTCTTTTCTTTACAAATTTACATGATTTAAATTAATTTTATTTACTCGTATTTCTTAATAAAATTTATTATATTTCAAGACAAGGGATGATATGATATTTTAAATGACACTTTGATGTTCTTTAAATTCATTAGTAATAATTATTGAGACATGAAATAAATAACAACGTAACAACGTACAAACAAGAGATATTTACTATTTATTTGGAATACGCCTACAATAAATTTCGTTAAAATTTAAAGAGAATTTTCAACTATTTTAGTCCTTATTCGTTTGAAATCAATTTACAATCATAAGCATAATTTAGCGAAATATTTATAAACGCTATAAACGAGCATTTGCTCCTCGATGAGTAACTTTGTTATACTAACTATTGTTATAATCCCTCTAGAGCACAAAGTGAATGTAATATCAAATCATAAAGCAAAAGTGGAATCATTTAATCCAAAATGTCCAAAATATTGCTTTTAAATTTCTTGATTATTTATTTCCTAGCCCTGAAAGTTACATTAAATTAAATTACTCAGAAGTTCGTTTAGCTGAGTTTCGAAGAGCATAAAGGATTTGTTCTGTCGAACTTTTTCGGATACTGAAAAAATCGCTGTAAAGTAAAAGAAAATATTAATACACTGCGAACTTATTCTCCAGCAAAAACATCCAAAAGAAGCCTCCCAAACATTCTAACGCCACCTACCGAGAAAAAACGTAAATGCTAAGTAAGTATCATCATCTTCGCAGACGAAAATGAACTACAGCTGAAAATTCTACAATTGACATCCAAACCACGTCTCATATCACAACAGTATGGGAGGAAGAGAGGCTGCCTCCAACGTGGAAGAAGGGCATCATAGTAGTGTAGCGAATAAGAGAAAACTTTAAAGTCTCTAATAATTAGAGAGGAATTACTCTTCTTAATACCGTATATAAGATACTTGCAGTCATAATACGGGGGAGGTGGTATAACCGGGCTTCGAATGGAATAAAAGCTGCTTAGATCAGGCCAAAAATTTACAAATAATCATTACATAGTCTATAGAATAGCGTGACCCCTGTATCTACTGCTCGCCGATTTCAAGAAAGCATTCGATACAACCCGCAATATGGAAAGCACTAAAACCAAAAGGTATACCCCAAAAAATAATTTAAATAATCAGAACGATGTACAAGGATGATGAACTTTCAGTTCTTCACAACTGGAACATCAGCCAAAAATTCTACATCAATGCTGGAGTCAAATAGGAATGCTCACTATCACTATCGTGCTGGACAAAATAATGAGCAAAGTCTGTTTAAAGAGAAGAGCGATAACATAGGGTCTCTCACACCAACTCGGTCTATGCGAATGATATTTGTCTACTCTTACATAAGATTTCCAATATGCAGTCGAAACTGTAGGACCTAAAAAAATTGGCTTTAAATCTTGGACTTGATATATTATATATCAAGAAAATTAAACCCATGAGAATAAACAATACGAACACGGAAAATATGATGCTACAGGGTCAATCAGTTGAGTATGTAAATAGCTTCTTCTACCTAGGAAGTATATTGACTACAAACGATGGCGCAGAAACAGACGTAGATTACAGGCTTAATAAAGTGAGAGCGGCATTTTAACTACTGCAGTTAGAATGGAGAAGCTCAAATATAACCAGACGGTCTAAGTTCAGAATATTCAACTCATGTGTTCAATCAGTTCATCTGTATGGCATTCAAATCTGACTTGTATCGGATATAATCACGCAAAAACTCCAGGTATTCATTAAATAGTGCTTCAATATTCCGGCCTAACACCATAAGTAGCACAGAAATTTAGAACATGACTAATGAGGAAACCATACTAAAACAGATTATTATTAATTCCCATAATATTCCATGAAGTAATATGGGGACTTCTATCAGTCAATGAGCTGCACCCGGTTCTATTTTTAAACTAATTGAAAAAGACCTACAGTTTAACGCCGGCCCTGAACGACAAATATATTTAGAAAAGTTTTCAATAATACTAATACTTAAAACTAGTTACTAGCTAATGTTATGAGGTGATACGGCTGTCGAAAAACTTTTCTCTTTTTTAAGATAATCTGGCCTGCTTTGAACCGACGATCTCCTGCTTGATAGGCGTGTGTCTTACCTAACATACCACAGCAGCACACTGAAACAGATAGGGAAAAGATAGTATCACCAGCATGTCACTCACTGGAATCCTCAAGGCTCAGGAAATCGTGGCCGACCCAGAAACACCTAGAGAAGCATACTCATCCAAGAACTATGGCAGTACAATCTGACATGTGAAGAAGCAAGTTCAATAGCGGTAAACAGTGTTATATGGAGAAGCTTTGTGGAAGCCATATGCTCCCAAGAGGAGTAACGGAAAAAAATTAGTATTTTGTTTATTTTGTTTTCGTTCATTTAACACCTCCAATTGCTAAATTCACACAGATGACATTACAGATTAAGGCACAGAGTAAGTGCAGTATAGCTTTTAAAACGGTTTCTTTATAAGAAAATGAATAAATCTTTTATTTAAGTAAATAAGAAGAAGCAACTGTTAATTGTATCTATAAATAAATATAAAATAAAACGAAGGAATGTAGATGTAGATTATTTTTTTGTAGATAATTTTTGTAACACAATGCCGATATTTTGTGCTAGACTAAGAATGAAAATTTATTTAAAAATTTTTCGATTTCTACTTTTGTGTGCAGTAACAATTAAACAGTTTTTAAGCAAGAATTTTATTTTAATTATTTTTTATACAATATTTATTTATGTACTTGTGTTCTAACAAATTGATAAGTAAAAACATTTATGTAGGATGTATTGAAGTATAATACAAAGGAAACAGTTTATGTTATATTTGTGCCTTTTTTATCAGGGTGAGCCAAAAGTCACCTGGGTTTCTAAAATCTTAATAACTTTTATTTTATCTATTTTTTTATTCTATTTTTCAGATTATAAAATATACAAAATGAATATTTTTTACACTAAGTATAGATATCTTTAACAGTCCCATATTGCTAGCGACGATAGACTTAGCATCGAATTTTAGCTTCAGAGAGCGAAATTCTGACTTTAAAATGCCGTCTATATGCTCTTTGCGTTAAAATAATTGATCGCTCATTTAAATAATAAAACTTTATTATTCTGGTTCTTTGCTCTGCTGTGAATCTCTCCATTATTTATTCTCCAGGTGTTATTTCTATATTCTGAAAAACAAAAAAAAGATATGTAAAAGAAAATGTTACATTTTCTTAAACTTCATGTTGTCTTTTGGCCCACTCTGTAATTAATGACATTGATATATAATTTTAATTAAAAACCTAGCCAAAAAGCCGTAGGCTTTATGAAATAAACGAACCTGAATTTCTTCTCTTAATGTTTTTTGTATAAAACATTAATTTTTGGCATTAACTAAAGTAAATAAATATTGATAGAATTACATCATTAATACTGACTGAAAATAAAAAAACAGAAAAATAAAAATAAAGTATAAATCAACAGTAGGCACTAAATAAACAACAAGGCGAATATAACATCTTAAGCGCAAATATTTTGTATTTGTATCGCAAAATTTCGATAGAAATTTCGAAAATTTCAAAAACAGATCCTTGTTCTGCACGGCAGCGCCTATCAGAGAAATGTCGCATCGTGTTATTTTATTAGCTAAAATCGTTTCATGACAGGTGTAATATATGTCAGCATTGGAAGTTTTGCTAACAATATGACCACTATATCGTATTTGCTGAGTGGCAGTTATGCCAGAATATGATAACGTTTTCTAAAAACAATAAGCGGCAGTTTTTATATATATTTTTTTATTTCCAGCATTTTTTATCTTAATATAATACTAACTAATCCCATTCAGGGTTGTCTGAGATAAATTCCCTTTTTCCAATTCTATCCATATATTGCCACCTATTTGTCATTACAAAGAAAATGTCTTCTGCTGATATATTTATTAAGATATACGATAATATATATTATTTTTTATGGGAGGTGCCATTCCCACTTTTTCTTTGTAGTTACTATTTAACTTAATAGATAAGCCTGACTCCTCCCATTTTTTATGGGAGGTACCATGCTCACTTGTGCGATTCTACGCACATTTTGACTACGAAGTCATTTAGACCAAATTCAGAAATTTTTACTCTAACCGTTCTCAAGATATTCAAAAATTAATATTTGCTTTAAGTGCGGGTACCATGCTCGCGATTCTGTCCATTGTTCAGATGATAATTTGCTTTAATTGAAAGCCGTTTAGACAAATTTAGAAAGTTTCACTCTAACCGTTCTCAGGTTATACAAAAATTAATATTTATGGGAGATGCCATGCCAACTTAACCAATTCTGCCCGCTTTTTGACTGATGATTTTTATTTACTACGAATCTACTTAAACCAAATTTAGAGTGTTTTAGTGTTATTGTTTAGAAGACAAATAAGAAGACAAACAAATAATTCAATGGTATAGCACTTCCCGTTAAAAAAAATTATAATCATCATTTACAAATACTTAAATGTGTTAGGACACATTGTTTTTGAAATTTGTAATTATTAAATCAAGAATATTAATATTAATATTTTTGTTCGTATAAATAAATTTATTCTATTTATGCAAATTCCAATTTTATTTAATTAAATATATCAGCATATATTTTATATGTCTTTTATACACAATTTATTTCATGTGAAGTTTGTAAAATATTGCTTGGTATAAACACTTAAAGTAACTGATAAAGCTTGAAATTAAAGAAAAAATTATGGTTAAAGTATTAAAAACTTTGAGTAGAATATCATTCTTCGATTACAAAACACTCGTCTTTTGTTAGAAAGAAAATTTAAATTCAATAAATTTTGTGGGTAGTAAAAGGAATTATAACTTAAAATATTTCATATTTAAATATTTAACAAATACTTAAATATTTATAAATATTTCGTTAAATGGGAAGATATTGTTATTCTTTTTTTGATAGTGAATAATAAAATTTTTATTTTAGAATGTATATATATATAATGTATATATATATACATTCTAAAATCTATATATATATACATTCTAAAATAAAAATAATTCTAAAATAAAAATATATATAATGTATATATATATACATTCTAAAATGTATATATATATACATTCTAAAATAAAAATTTTATTATTCACTATCAAAAAAAGAATAACAATATCTTCCCATTTAATATATATATATATATTATATATTAATATATATATATATATTATATATATATATTATATATTATATATATATATTCCCATTATATATATATATATATATATATATATTATATTGAATGACTTACTTAAAAATTCGGAATTCACAATAGTTGGCGTATTTTTACATATAGTATGTGTTTTTAATAAATGATAGGGTACTTTTGTTATATATTCTTTGTAATATAAGAAAGTTTTTTTTCGTTTTTGCTACTAGAAGAACGAATTTTGTGCCAATATCATTTGCGGAAAGTTGTGCTTTATTTACTCAATTTTGAGAAACGAATAGTTGGAACTCAGCGATTACTTATTTGAAGACATTATTCCTTAAAAAAATTAGGTCATGTCAAGCCATCGGCGTACACTTTCTAATCAGTTCACAAGTCATTGTTTCAAAGATTATTAGCTGAAATTTAACATAATGTTACGTTCCAACCTTTTTAAAACGTTTGAGTTCATTTAAATTGAGTTAAAATAATATGATCACCGCTTTGTTGTTGTCACAATCCTATTTATTTACTACACTATACAGTTTATCTTAATACAACAACTAACTATTCGCTTATACAACACTTATATTTCCGCTTAACCACGTACTTATCTTATGACAGCAAAATGATAACTAACTAACTTTTAGGTGAAGTAGCTTCTTTATAAGCCTAATTGCCTACAGTTTGGAAGGTTCCGGATATATCGACCATTTTCTATTTTCATATCCGTTAATTCAAATGTAACGTAAAGATGGTTGATTTGGCAGTGCTGCCAAATTGACAGGGTGACATATATCTACCAAGTATACGAAAATTTTGTTATTTTTTATTTTGGTAACAATATTTTATATCGACTGCTTATGGTTCAAAACTGCATCCATAAAAGAACTTTCAGTTTCAGAACTTATTAGAAAGTCCTTTATTTCCGTGCAACTTGGCCTAAAAAACTTTTGATATATTTTAACAATTTTGTCAAATCTATTTTAAATCGACTGATATTAGGTTATGTCCAATAAATTATGATTCCACTGAAATAAATATAATGTAATATCATCAATGGTAGGCTGTATAATTTTAGCAAAACATCAAACTATAATTCACCTTGTAAAAGTAAGATTTATAAAAATATCTAGAACTGCTTAGGCAATCCTTAGATAAATTAAGGACAATTGTTACTACTTGTTGTGAATATTTTTACTCAAGTATATAAATTAACATACACTGGCTGTTACATTGTGATGTACAATATTAAAAAAGTAGCTGAGCCTAATCGAATACATCTTCTTTATTTGGTCATTATTTATATTATTATTATTATTTTTTTTTTATAAAACAAAATTATAAAATGTTCATGACAGACAATACATTTTTAAGAAATACTTTTCTTTTTAAAATATGCATTATTTTTATGAAGCTATTATTGATTTTTATTGCTAGAAATACAAAGATTAAAAGCGGATACTTTACTAAATCTGAATATTGTTGGTAAATAAAATACGCACAAAAGGAACAGGACGCTACTCATGCAGCGTATTGTGCTGGTACTAGGAAAATCGGCTGTGGAAAGGAGGATAGATAGAGTAGTGTCGGTGGACGTTAGATTTAAACTTGCTTATGTCCTACGTGGCATAAAAGACATTGGCAGATAAATTGTTCCACGAACGAACAGTGTGGCCAATGAAGGAATTCGCCCTCTCCTGTATGCGGTCGAAAAGCTCCAAAATAGACTTTGAAGCACCGGTCCATACATGAGAGTTATATTCCAATTTGGGTCGGATATAAGTCGTGTAAATATTAAGAAGATGAGATGGAGTGAAGTAATACCTACACCGTCTTAAGAAGCCAAGATACTTAAATGCCTCTTTCGACACTCGAAACATGTGCTCATTCCAACGAACGTCACAATGAATTCTCATGCTCAGAACATCAAGAGCATCTGATTCCTCAATATCTACATTACCCATAGATACAAATGACAACACACTACCACGTCTGTGTATCAGAAAGCAACATTGGGTCTTGCGCGCGTTAAAGTCGACCCTGTTCGTGTGAACTCACTCACAGATTTTCGACAGGTCGTTTGCAAGTGTGTTGTTCATATTCCGTCTTTTCGCCCCAATCTTTAAAAGGCTCGGCCTATGATCAAAAGAATATGAATGACAAATGTTGCTGTCGTCTGCAAAAGAGTAGATAGGATTAGAAGTGAGAAAAAAAAAGTCATTAAAAAATAATAGAAATAGAGTTGGAGAAAGAACAGAGCCTTGCGGTACTCCTGAATTTATCATGACCTCGTCGGATGAAATCCCGTCTATAACCACTCTTATAGTGCGATTTCTGAGAAAGCTCGATATGAATCAAGAGAAGTGACTACCGATACCAAAGGCAATAAGTTTGGATATGAGAGCCTCGTGCCTGTCAAACGCCTTAGAAATATCCAGGTCACAAACTTTCTTTCACCAAATCCACGAATGGACCTGTTCCACCCTTCAGAGAGTAACGCCTCCAGATCACCCGTAGAGCGACCTTTACGGAAACCATATTGGCGATCGCTCAGCAAATTTTTAGACTCTAAATATTTCACAAGGTTATGATTAACCATACTCTCCATAACTCTGGAAAGTGCCGAACAAACTGCTGTTGGATGATAGTTTTCAGGGTTAATAGCCTTAGCCTTTTTAGGGATTGGCGTTACATTGGCAATCTTTCAGCAAGATGAAAAAATACCCGCACTATAAGACGCACTGAAAAAATAAGCCAATGGACGCGCAAGCGTCGAAGAGCTCTGTTTCAGGACCAGCGCTGGAATGCCATCCGGCACAGAAGACGTATTAACGTCATGACTTGCAAGAACCTTTTTAACAGCACGGTCTCGAAAGAATATACTAGGCATAGTCACTGATACTCTTTCAAGTTCGGGCAGTGGTTGAACGCTCTCCGGCAATTTCGAATTACCTGTTAACATTTCAGCTAGTAGATTTGTCTTATCAACCGGGTTAGTGAATGTTTGGTCATCCTTTATTAGTACTGCAACCGAAATAGCGCTGTTCTTAAGCCTATCGCAATCGAGAAACATAAAAAATTAAAAAAAATATTATCAAATATTGTTGAAACAACAAAAGCAATAACAAAAAAAGTTTATTCATTCTTACATTAGCATCTTGGATTTAATTGCATTTTAAATACTCAACATAAAATGTAGATTTGTCTTATCAACCGGGTTAGTGAATGTTTGGTCATCCTTTATTAGTACTGCAACCGAAATAGCGCTGTTCTTAAGCCTATCGCAATCGAGAAACATAAAAAATTAAAAAAAATATTATCAAATATTGTTGAAACAACAAAAGCAATAACAAAAAAAGTTTATTCATTCTTACATTAGCATCTTGGATTTAATTGCATTTTAAATACTCAACATAAAATGCCTGCTTTTATAAAAATATATTACGGAATAGCACATAATTATGGAATATTTTTTAACTTAATGTTCCAATTTTAAATTGACGTAAATATGATAAATTATGGTTGGGTCTGTGTTCATTTTATCTATAATAATAATAATAATAATAATAATAATAATAAATTGAGAACTTTTTATTTTAATTGTAGACTTAATTTCTTTTGGAAGCATTAAACCCTTGTAAGCCATTACGATTTTTAAGCTGTTGAATATAAATTACAGAAAATAATACAATAAATACAAATATAAGAGGACATAACGACAGATTTTCTGCTGATGCCTTTGACAACGATAACAAGACAAACTCATCAATTTAAATAAATGACAGGAATTAAAAATAAAAAATATTTTTTTACCCCAATAGCAGAAAATACACTTTAATTTATATTATTTAATCATTGGCGTTAATTTGATGGGTAATGTATTTTGATAAAGTGGTGACAGTTGCGGAAAAGCACGTGTTTATCATTAATGGTTTTTGAAGGGCAAAAAAATGTATATGTATATATAAAATTTATAAGAATATCTTGAAGAAGCATTGAAAATGTTAATAGAATATATCAAATACATACATAATTTGTAAACGGATAAGCCTGAATATATAATTCCATAAACAGTTTAGAATAATATTGTCTTATCAATATTGTTACTTAATATTAAACAATCTTAATCAAATCCAATATTTCGTAAAAAAATTTAAAAAAAAATAAACAAAAATTTAATAACTTCTAGATTCAAAGTAAAAATACAATGATTTTCGGGCCTTTAAATAGAACTATATGGAATATAATGATTTTTCTGCGCTGAATTCAAATCCGTTTTCAGTTTTTTTCCATCGGGCTTAAATTTTTTTATGGGCGTGGAAAGTTTTTCGTCCAAAATATGGTAATGATGTCAATATACACAATTCGTCATAATTTTAAAACGACTTGACCGATTTTAATGCAGGTACCAGCGCAAAATTAGAGCAATATTTTGTTTTCAAAAAATCATAAAAAATTTGTCAGAATGAAAATTTAACATTTTAGGCATTTACAATAAAATAAAGATTAGTCATGAAAATCGGTTGCCTATTGCTATTGCCTTAAAGGTTTATGTATTGTTTCCTACCATACATTTCCTTTTATTAGTTTCGAGTGCTGCCTAATAATGTATTACAGGTTTTTTGTCAAAGTTAGTTACCCGCCTTTAAGATTTATGTTCCAAAAATTTTTTTATATAATAAAAGAAAAAAATCCACTAATTTTGCCCTAAGTTATGTATCTGCATTAAATTTTGAACGACAAAAACCAGCAATCGCCAACCAATTTTCATTATTTTAGCTTATTTTATTCTCAACATTTTTAGCTTTAATTCAGATGCCTAAAATGTAAAATTTTCATTCTGAAATTTATTTTTTTTTTTTTTGAAAACAAAAAATTTCTCTAATTCTGCATAAAAAATTTGTCTCGCAACTAAGTTATGAATAACTCCGAAACTGTTGAAATTATTAAAAAATGTTGTTGAATTGGTTTATAGGAAATTTTATTCCTAAACATTTGTTGGTACTTGCATTGAAATTGGCCAAGTTATTTCCAAGTTATGAACAAAACTACTGTATTTTTGCCCAAAAATTTGCCACGTCCATAAAAAAAAACTGAAAGCGGACTTGAATTCAGCCCGCCAAATTACCCTAAGAAAGATATTAGATTGCTCCAGTCCAAAAACTTTTTCGCTAGTGTTAATACTATGTTTCAGTGTTTTAATTGGCAAAGTTCAAATGTAAATAAATTATAATGTTGATTTTACCCAATTTCTTACGTTTCAAATATGGACATTTTCAGCAAAAATTTTTTGACAAGATTTTGACAATTTTCACAAGATTTATTTCTTATATTTTTAAAGCATGTGAACAAGGCATATGGTGTTTGGCAAATAAAAGGCTTTTTTGTTAGCGGTCTGTATAAATTTGAGGTGTTTTCTTCAATTTTCGTAACTGTAGATGTCTACTGATTAAAATAGCTTGTCGAGCTATTTATGTACTTTTATTAATTGCAGGTAATATCCAGAAAGAAATAGAAATTAAGTGGGCTGAATTTGAAGCATTTGTGCAAATATTTTATCTTTTTGAAATTTTTATTATATATTTCACGAATGTTTAGATAATTCATTATCATATTTTAGCTTTACCCAATATTATGAGCGTTTTAGAATGGTAAGCGGAAGTTTTTACTATTTCCGAAGAGTTTAGTATCCTTTTCTACTCGTTTTGATTTCATTTTTTAAAGTTTATCGCAACGGAATACTGATCTTAATATATATTAAATATGGATCTCGTTGAACTTGAAATAAAGTAAGAATTGTGCGCTTGACTGAAAACATAAAAGGAAAAGTGCCATTAAAATGGATTGGGTTTTATTATATCCGTTAATTGTTTTTATATGCATAATTTATGGTCTCTTGTATTTAAAAACGACTTTTATCCTGATCAACCAGCGTGTATCTTCTAATCAAAGTCATAATCGAAATATTTTTTTGAAGTTGAAACTTTAAAAGTTAAAAGAGTCAAATAAACATATTTACATATATAATTTTCATTTCATATTTTGATTTTTTATGTAATTTCTGTAATCTTATTTAATTTTTTAATATGTACTTATATACATAAGTATTTTTCCTCCTGCTTTTGAAACAAAATAAAGAACATATTTCCCTTTAAAATGTAAACATAAAAAATTAGATTTTTCGTGACAGTTACACTTTAAGTGTCAATGCATTAAGGATTATAACAAAGTACCTTTGATGAAAAAATACTCAATACATCAATAACAGATGTCTTGATATAAGCGTAAGATGTAAGCAATAATTTTCGTTAATCATAAGTGCTTATTACTATCATATTAAAATTCTATACTTCAGAGAAAATTACACAAATTATTCACCTGCCATTTTACTGTGCACTCAATGGCCTATTACCACACACAGCAATGTAGAGAGAGAAGATATATTTTTTGTATTGATGTTGCAAACATATCTACAACCTTACCTTTATATATCGGTTAATCTAGAATGAAATTCGTAGTCAAATAAAGCTTGAACCTACTTCTAATACAAAATTTATTCGCATTTGAAAACTAATTTTCATTTTTTTCTAACAAATATTCATAAAAGATATTTTTTTATTTATTTTTATATTTTGCTGTAGAGCTTGTTACTAGCTTTGTCTGAAAGTTTATTCGATTCAATTGTTCCTATAAAATGAGACAAAATTACTTCAATTAAAGTACTTAAACACGCGTAAGTACTTAACTGTCGTTATAAATAACTTAAAAAGAAAGCATGTCAATGTATTTATTAGGCTAAGGAGATTTTCAAAGAAATGTTTGACACAATTTTAGGTCTACACTTATTTTATTTTCAATTATTGCTAAATATGACAAAAACAGTGTATATTCTAAAACAGATTTGTGGTAAACCTATACTTCTAATAAGAACTCGATTAAATGTGGGTTTACTAAAAAGTTTTTTATTGACAAACAGTCGCTATCTAAAAATTTGTGTATGAATTAAGATTAGAAAAAATAAATTTTTAGTTACGTTTACTACTAGAGCACCAAATTTGATAAAAAACTTGATGCCTTTCAAATAAAGGTGGTAATTTTTAGATGTTCATTACTGTTAAGTCCAATTAAGCCAAACTTAAGCTTATAATAATTGGTAGTAATCTATCATTACGAAATGAAACAGTAGAAGTTAGTTGCACCAAAACACACACAAAAATTCTTAAAAAAAAACATAAAAATTGGTCTGGCATACATACTTAAGAGTTTTTCTCAAAAATAATTTGAATGCTAAACTCAACGTAGGCCAAACAATAAACATAAATTACGTTTTCTAGCTTTAACCAAATTGTTTACTGAAATTGTTCTCTTTGGTCAAGAAAACAAATTTCATTGTGTAAAAAATTTATTCTGTTCAGGAACAACATGTTATTCATGCTGTTAAAATCAATTTAAACAACACATGATATGTGTTAAATATTTATTCAAAATGTTTTAACCAAAGAAATTAACAATTACTGTGTAAATTCTGTTATATTTTTATTGACAGACAGGTTTTATTTTTACTTAAGATCAGAATAAAGAAGTTAAACTTTATAATGAGGAAATTAGTATGATATATATACTAACTATACTATATTTATTTTATATACTATATTGCTTATAGGCAAGAAAAAATAAATCATAAAATTATGGTTATATACTTATACAAGCTGAAATCCATATTAATCTAAAAATAATTCCAGTCTATAATTATCTAATAATAATTTTTGATTCAAATGCCAACAGTATATAGTGTGTTTTTTTATCTGTATGAGAACTATTGATATTCATAACTATGGTTTGACAGCGGAGAATGGCATGCGTTTACTTTATTTAATTCCCATAAAATTCCATGAAGGAACATGGGGAACATCAGTCAATGAGCTGCACCCGATTCTATTTTATAATAATTGAAAAGGACCTACAGCTTAGCTCCGGCTCAGAACGGCAAATGCATTAGAGAAGTTTTCAATAGTAGTAATACCCATAAACAGTTAAATTGCTAATGTTATAAGGTAATACCATTGTCGAAAAACTTTTTCGTTTTTAAGTTGCTCTAGCCTGATATTAAACCGACGACCATCTGGTTGGTAGGCGGGTGTTTTACATACCATACCACAACGTACACAGTGCGTTCACTTATCGCCACAAAAAAATATTTCATTTATTTTTGCAGATTTTCTGTGTTTAAAATATAATCTAATTAGATATTTGGATTCATTTCAATTGGCTTTTGAGAATATTCGACTTACGTTCGTAGAAAAAATAGGAAAACTCATTAAATTTTTGAAAAGAATGGAATTCAAAAGCTTTTGCCAACATCAATAATTTTTGAGACTTTTGACCAAATTCTTAACAACTCACATTATCTAGAATTACAAATTTATCATTAAAGTTGACAAGAGGAATTCTTTTAAACTTGCCATCAAAATTTTGAATATCCTTCTCATCAATTAAGTTGGACAAATTTAATCCCTTAACGGAAGGTAATATTCAAGTTACAATATAATTTTTAAAGAATCAAGACATGATAGTTCTTATTAAAAAAAATCGTTAAAATTACATCGAAATCAAAATTTCTTCATATTCAAATTCATTGATTCTACAGTCTTCACACTGTTTCATCTAAATAAGTTTTATTAAAAGTACGTACAAGTGTATAACAGTATGTTTCCAAAAAATACATAGGTGTTACCTTTTCATACTAAATACTTTCACATTTTTATTTTTAATGTTAAAAAAATTAAAAAATACGTTTTTTAACAATTATATTTGTTAAAACATGCTATTGAAAGTACTTTCTAATGCCCGAAAAAAATGCCTCGCTTTTGTGTGGATACAAAAAAAAATAAAATAACTACAAGTTGATTGGCACAATATTTTTTTTGTTTTAAAAATTTAATTGTTGATTTATATTATAATTTTTTTTAGGATAATTACACTTTATTCAAATTTAAAAAATCATCATTTGATATTAAAAATCATCAAAACATAGTTTGGTAAAAAATCATAAAAAAATGATTACGTCATCATTCTGGCAACACTGCCCACGATCTATGAGCTGACAGATTAGCACAGAACGAACTTTCCACTTAAATTCAGTTCAAACTCTGTCATAACAAGTATTATTAGTTTTAAGTAATTTATTCCTGCTATATTTATTACTTGTTTTAGACAAGTTTATATGGAGAATAAATTATTGCAGCATATGTATATATCTTATATTTACTTTTGTAAAACAGAACAGAAGGAACTAATAATTCGACAGTACTATGGTTTGCATATCTTAGTTTGAATCGTTATGGCTTGCTTTAGCTAATTCCCTAAACACGCACGACTATTAAGATTATTAAAATTCTGCTTCAAAAAGTTATAAAAAAAGAAAAAGTTTATTTAGATAATTGTCCTGGAGCTTAAAGGTGTGAGCAACACAATTGAGCAATAAAATATTCTCTTATATAAAAAAATTAATGAGGGTTTTAAATTTTTGCAGCACCTCTCTCTATGTCTTTAAGGAACTATAAGTAATATAACTACCATAAATATTTATTTGTCTATATCTTCAAAAAAGTAACAGTAAAAGCCTAAAAATTTGGTCCAAATAGCTTCATAGTGAATAGAAATCTTCAGTCAGAAAGTAGGATAAGTAGGCATATTCCCCCCCATCCAAATAGCTTCATAGTGAATAGAAATCTTAAGTCAGAAAGTAGGATAAGTAGGCATATTCCCCCCCATACAAAGTAAATGTTGAGTTTTGTACCATACAATTTTGTTCAAATCGCGCCGTGGACAATACACCAATTTTTTTCTTAACATCCACATCAGCAAAACTGTGAGAAGGATTTGATAATATTAGGTATACAAGTTAATAATGCCGATTTTTTTACTTGAAAAATAAACTTATTAAATTAACAAAGTGAATTGATACATTATTTAAAATATTGTCCATCGTTAGCTACTACTTTTTCCAATCTTTCCGGTAGCATGTGGATTACGAACCCAAAAAACTGCTCCAATTTTGAGGTAAATAATAAATCAATCCAATTACTGATTCCCTTGTGTTCGTCTGACCCGATTTCAACATCTCATAATATGTGGGCATCGAAGTACGCCTGGCTTTAGTTAGAATTATAAAAAAAGATAAAATGTTAATGAGCAGCACTCACTTAATCCACTGTCACTGAAATCTTAAAAATCTTTATTCATGTATCTCTCTTCCAATTATTTAAGTTTAAAATACAATTTTTATAAACGAATATTGTGAAATTCTTCAATATATTACTGAAATTTATTTTAGACAGTTTAAGTGAAATTGAAGATAGTTTTATATTAAATTATAATTATAATTTCGAAAAAGTGTAAAGCATTACGTTGCCCACATTCAAAATTATTTTTATTATTTTTTTCTTAATACAGCAAACGTAATTATAAATAAATTTCCTAAAGAAATTGTTAAATAGTTTTAGCTTTCATCACTTTTATTTAATTAGACTAATAGATATATGTGGACTAATTTTCCAGATCAAATGCAAAGCCTTTGAGCGGATATAGCGCCTGCAGACAGCTTTAGTGTGGCAGTCATGATTTGTTTAAGGACGCTCAACATATTTTCTTTGCCTGTGTAAGTTTAGATTTCGAAAAGCCGTCTGTCCAGCGATAATTGGAGACTAATAACTGTATCAGCCGATAAAAACAAATTGGAAGCATTTTGTGAACACGTACTGCTAAGATTGCTTATAGCGTATCCATACGCGCATAAAAGAACTTAACTTTCTGTTTAGGCTCATCCAAGTAAAGGGAATAGGGCAGTGCTTAATGAGTATAAAATATAAGGAAAATATCTGTTTGGCCTCTAGTTCAATAATATAGAGCGGGTAAGCAAATCTGTAAGTGTGGGGGTCGTAGTTACGAGTCTTACAAGAGATTCGAACATATTATCGTAGCCACGTTGTAAATACGTATTATAATTTGAAATAAGTAAATAAAAATTATTTTATTGCACTATAAAATTTATCCTATTCCTGGTTTGACTTTCATTTTAAATAAAAATATCTTATTTGAGACTTGTAAGTGATTTAAACATAACAATTTTAATGCCATTCGATTTAAAAGTCATACAATTTGCTATTTAAAGCATAAAATTTAGAAAATAAGTTAAATAAATACACAATTATCTCTATTTGCTTAAAAATTTTAAATGTTTATTTTTTATATTTTTTTATATTCTTCTCATATACTATATTAGGGTAATGTTACAAAATATTTTCAAATTTGTATTCTCTTCTAATCTTACCATTTTTATATTTAGACATATATAGATAAATTTAGCATTTTCATATAACATATTTACTTACTGGGATAAAACAATAATCCTTATTTTAAATTGACTTGACTATGTTTACTTAATAATACATTCAAAAATATTTTATATACTCCTATATAAGAAATTTTATGTGAAATTAATTTATTATTTATTCGTAAGAACAAGCCACTCACTTAAGCATATCAAATTTTCCTTAATTTGTATAAAGACATTTCAATTTCCGGCAATATAATGCTGCTTATTGTGTTCTATTATGTGAGTTCTATTGAAAACTTATTTCAAAGAAAAGAGCAACAATGATAGTGAATATTCTGCATTAAAATAATTACATTATTTGAAAAATAAATACAACAATTGGTACCTCCAAGCAAATTATATCCTATCCCATTTTACAATCTGAATATTTTTTCATTAAAAGCTTAAGAGGTTATTATTCTTATGATCTCAATGGCATAAGAGCAATGTTATGTGGTCGAGAGACATTTCTTATTACTATTAAATAAACATTCTACATTCAAAAAGTATTTTAACCTATTTTAGACCATTTAAAAAAATTTTGCTAATAATCCTTTCGCGAAAAAGAAAGCGAATGCTGTCAAATTTAGTTCAAAATGTAGAGACAGGACTGCATATACTGTCTTTTCAGCCAAATTAAGCATATATAGTCAGAAAATCTGTCCCACAAACGGACATAGCGAAAATGGAATTATCCGGGACTATTATATATTAATATAATTTATTAAATGAAAATAATGAGCCTTTTTAAAATATTTTTTTTTAATTTATTGCAAGTCGGAGGAGGCTCTGTATAAGATGCCCAGGTGTGTTGCTGTGGGCATATCTGGTGCCTTCCGTAGTACTCCCCATGTAGCGCTGGATATTATCATATGCTTAAGTTCCCTGGATGTTGCAGTGAAAAAGAGAGCTTTTTAAGGATTGTGGAAGGCGGCCTGGCCAAGGCTCTGTATTATAGTCATACAGCTTTTTTTGGGGGGAATGCGATTTTATTAGGTGCTCTTCGAAAGTTTTTCCGGACAGAGAGTATTGGCAGGATGTTAATAGACTACTGAATGGCCATGTCACTTTACAGATGAATCTAAGATTGAGGAGGCTACTAGTACAGGGACCTATCATGTGGAAAGTGACATTAAACTGTCCTTTAGACTCCCAGATGAGTGCAGCGTTTTTCGGGCTGAAATCTTTGCTGTGTTCATAGCAGCTATCAGGGCGGTGACTGGGAGCCATGTCACTTCAAGGTTGGTTGCATTGCGCAAGAGTAACTTCACGTCGCTTCTGGAAGTATGCAGTGTAAAATTGTGCTGGGTCCCAGGGCACACTGGCGTGCGGGGAATAAGATTGCAGATGAACCGCAAGAGCGAGCGCTTATTCTCAGTCCGCAGAAAAAAAATAATTTTATTTTTATTATCGTAATGGTTTCAATTTCAAATTTTATTTGTTTAAATTTCATTCGTGTGGATAATTTACCACTTTAATAAACTTTTTTGGTTGTTTATTTTATATTAAAAGTTAAATTGTTTTAGAATGTACTTAGAATATAAAATTCGAATAATTTATATTTGTATATTAATGCGCATTTAATTAATGATTTTTTTTTTTAAATTTAGTGGTTATGTTTGATTTTTTAATTTATTATCAAAATTTAAGGTTTTTTTATACGATTGAACAAAAACTCATGTTCATGCATAGGTAATGAAGACCGAGTCCAATTGTATAATAACTTAAGACTCAGTTTAATTTTTTTAGAAGTAAATTGCAATATAAATGCTAAAAGATACTGACTTGCTCTAGAACACCCTGTTTATATACAACTTTTTCTTAGAAGAATAATATTAACCCAATTTTACACGCACGAAATTATATCGGGTGTTTCCTATAGGTTCATAACTTTGAGTTTGCAGCACTGCTTTATTTTGCAACCGACTTAACTTCTGATAATTTCTTTTTTGTTTAGTTTGGTTTGACATTTCATCATGGATAGGCTTGCACTAGAGCAACGCTTGAAAATTGCTAAAAGTCTTTATCAAAATAATGGTTGTATTCTTCAAATATTATTATCAAAATAACCAACCATTATCAAAATAATGGTTGTATTCTTCAAACTTCGAAATTCAAACTTGAATTTTCCAATTAGACCTATTTTTGGTTAAACGGGTACGTAAATTAGCATAATAGTCGCACTTGGAGTGATGATTATCCATAAGCTTATGTCGAAACACCATTATATTCACAGAAAATTACTGTTTGATGCGGTTTCTGGGCTGGTGGATCCATCGGTCTATATGCCTTCAAAAACGATGATGTTCAGACTATTATGGTCAGTGATGAAAGTTTAGGGACATGATTAGAAATTTATTGGTACCTCAATTAGCTGAAATTAATCTTGCTGACTTGTGGTTTCAACAGGACGGAGCCACGTGCCACACAGCATGCGCTACAATTTATTTACTCAAAAAAACTTCTGATGAAAGGTTAATTTCAAGTAATGGTACAACTAATTGGCCACCAAGTTAGCCTGATTTAAACCCATTGGATATTTTCTTTGGGGTTATGTGAAGTCACTTGTCTACGTCGATAAAAGAGAGGCAATCGAATTCCTGGAAATCAACACTCAAAAAGATATTGCCGAAATACCGCCGCATATGCTGCGAAAATTTTTTGAGAATTACGCCTAGTAAGCGCTAGCCGTGACGGCCATATTACCAAGATCGTACTTAAACATTAATGACATAAAACTTTCTATCCAACAACAACCGTTTAGTTTATATTAAAAATATATTTGTTTCTTTATTTTATTATGATTTAAACTTACGTAACTGTAAAAACACCCGATATATACACATATATTTTTTTATCTATTTTTTCATTGTTTTTTTTTTTTTAATCGTGTACCCTGATAGACTACTATGCAATGTGCCGGTCTGTCTAATTTTAAATTAATCATATGAACAAGTGTAACATGTTTCTTGTAATAATAATAATAACGCCAAAATAAGAAAAAAACGTACATATTTAAATTTTGAAACATTTTAGTTCTCTGAAAGTGAGATTTTTATTGATCTTTTTTTATTTTTCTCGTATTTACACTGACTTAATATTATAGTAAATAATATCTTTCTTATATCTTCACATGAAAATAAATTTAATGTATTAAATAGGAAAACGGATACAGGAAATGCTAATGACCACGCGTATAAGCCACCCGTATAAAAAGGATACCAATAATATTATAACCTAACATAGAAAATCTATGGAATTTGAATGCAAATGTTTAAAAGTTTTTATAGTTTCTTGTGTCACAAATGATAAAGGTACATGGCTCTACCGAAAATTAATGAAAATAACAGTAGATATCTTGTATGGAAGTATGCTGTATAAAATGAAATTCAAATGACTAATTTGTATACCTTTCATACACATGCCTTGATAGCAATAACCAAAACCACCATAAAGGTTTTGTTCACTATTTTTTATTTCATTTTATTATCTGTTGTTTTCTATAAAACAAAGAGATATTATCATATAAATGCTTCATATGCCAAATCGATTAACTCCACTATATAAATTTTATTAAAATATTAATATCAAAACACTCTGTTGAAGTTAAATTATATTTTATTCAAAACGAATTTCTCTGATCGTAAGTATATATAGCACTTTTTTTTTCTTAATTTCTTTTATTTTGCCGAAACTGCCAATGTCTAATTTTCCCAAAACAGCCTCATAAGTGTTTTACTAGCCAATATATTTATAAAATTTAACATTTATAAAATTAACTTCAATTGCAATTTATTCAGAAGAAAAAATTTTAAATTGACCCATTTAGTTTCAAGCCACATATATATCGCAACTATATAAATGATTTAAACAATAATTATTTTATATATTTAATTTTAGTATAATGATAATTCTCTCCGATAATGGTAATTAGTATAAATTTTATTTTATTTTTTAATTTTTGTATATATTTGATATGATAAACGTAATATTGTGGCGTTTTAACATTTTCAAAACGTTTGAGTTCGTTTGAATTGCGTTAAAATAAAATTAACATCGCTTTTTTATTGTTTAGCAGCTTCTTTATTTTCTTCACCATAACTTTTATACTGTTTGTCTTAATACCACACTTAATATTCGTTTATACAATACTTTTATTTCCGACTTAACACTACTTTATTGATAGCCAAACGATAACTAACTAACGTACAGTTAAAGTAGCTCTTTATACCACACCGAACTTTTAACCAAAGTATTGCATATTTATTTAAAATGCATAAGATTCAATGCAGTTCAGTGATTATATTTCAAATTCAAGTGACAAAATTCGCGTGAAGACTTTATTTTTAATTTTTCTTTTCTTTCGTATCAATGAAATTTGCCGGGTTCTAACAGAAGGTAAATAAATGACCTTCTTTCATATTTAATTTAATTTTGTTTTCGCTCTAAAGAATTTTTACGGACTTCAAAGTGAATATTTATAATTATAGTCGAAGTTTTACAAGGCGGCGAGCATTTAAAGTTGAATGGACAAAATAAAACTTTTGCAAATTTGTATTTTCTATGTTTCACTATTTAAGAGACTTAACCAAAAAAAAAAAAAAATATTTAAAGAAAAAATTGGGCATTATTTGCATATTTTCTTTGTATTCACAAAACTAAAAAATAAATTCAATTCATTAACTTTTGGTTGTAATTTGGTGTTTTCTTTCTATACTAAACAGAAATTAAAAAAAAAAATATATAATAATATGTGTATAATCAAATGCTCACAAAAATTTTAAATCCTTATATGAATACGTATACCAAAGAGCTCGCTTATGTAAATCGAGTAAATATAAAAATTTTTAAATCAAATTGGTTTTTCGTAAGAGTAACTACGTGTCTTGTCTGTTTTTAACTTTCAGCAGAACATATAAAAGTAATGTCATGGTTTCGTATTGGTAGAACTTTAAAAAACAGTATATCTACTTGAAAATAACCGTCGGCTCAAAGTAGTTTTATTAGTTGAAATAACACACATACATAGATATATAATTCTCGCGACATACCAAAAGGAACAAAGAAGACTTCTTTCATGTACTCAAGTGCATGAGAATTATCTGCTCCGCATATGTATATAACCGAACGAAAACGAAAATATTAAATAGAGATAACAAACAAACAACAATTTCATTAAGTTATGTGATAGATTTCGCTTGTACTGTTGAAAAATATGTTTGTGGAATCCAACGATAGTGGAACAGCAAAAAAAAATGTATATTTCAGACAACTATTTTTTCAAATTTCGAACTTAGCAAAACAGACGGCTTATGTTAATATGTGCGAAAGAGAAAAAAGCCTTAATATGAATTTCTATAATGCAGTCTACACCATCTGTAGAAAACACCTTGACAGCTAAAAAGTTATAAGCTTTTGTAATAAACTAAAGGAGATGTCGAAAAAAAGGAGAAGTTATTTGGAAAATAAACTTGCAAGTACAGATTTACTGACATCCGTATAATTGCTCATCTACAGCCGAACTTTGACGTAAATTATCATTTGACACAACCTAAATATTACGAAACTGTGCGGTTTTATCGAATTGGATATGTGGTGGATAAGTTTAATAATTATCGAATTGGACGCCACTTTTAATTGATATACACATCTCAGATAAATATTGAATTTATCTCTTTTGCTCCAAAAGTCTTAAATATATGGTTTTTAGTGGATACGTTTTTCAATGTTTTATTAAACATAATTTTAAATTGAAATTTTTCTTAATACTTTTCCATAAATTTGTATTTTTTATAAGATTTTTTCGAACATTCCGGGTACCTTTTAGGTCAAAGCGTGTAGTTTTTTTGTTGTTGTCAGTCTTATAAGGGTTAAAGAGATATTTACGTAATCCATTAAAAAACTTAACGTTTTTTATTTCTTTCTTAAGCTCGTTATTTAGAAATGTATTCTTTACTTGCCATTTGTAATTAACTAATGTCATTGAATGGCAAATTAAATTCTCCCCTGTTTCTTTGCCCGTCGTCTTTCTCCGCAAGGGGTTGAAAACCTTAACATATATGCTAAAAGTTCAACATACAACATTCAAACATTTCATTTACCAAAGTTGTCTTAAATATCTTTAGTTCTCAAACTGAGAAATAATAAAAAGTTGGTAATACACCATAGTTTTAAATTGATGTTCCTTTTTTTACTTAAATATTATAAATAAAGCTAAAATAGAATTCGAAATTTTGTAGTGAATTTGATGAATATTGATAAATGAATGACACATATAAACTTTTATGTCTAGACTAGAAATCAATCGTTGTTTGCCAAAATGAAATTTTTCTTTCTGAATATCTTCTTTATAAGAAACTTGGTCTAAATTGTTAATAAGAATAAGTACTTAAGTTAAATTTAGTTATCAAATAGAAATCTAGTGACCAATTTTTTTTATTTAATAATTTAATCAAAACTAGGGTATATAAAACTTTTTATTTTATTGAAATCATTACTTTATGCTACAATTTTAGACAAATTCACTATAAAATTAAACTTGATTTCTATGAACATATATTAGGCATCTAAATGAACTACTAATTTAATTTAGTAAATATTACAATTTGATGCTATTGATATATTGGAAATACTGTTGTCAGAAAATGTCAGTATATATTATGTTTATGTCAAGGCCCAACATAAATAATAGCAGAAGTTGGGATTAAATGTAAGTGAGTGCTCTTAATGAGTAGAAATTTGTTATGTTTGTGTTATAATTGTAACAAACAAAACTCTGCTTCATTCCCTACTGACTTAATTCGGTTGACTTTGGTTCAAAAAAAAGTGTGTCATTCATAAAAGTAAAACTGCTTTAATATGGAAAATGTAATATGAGCTAAAAGCAGAAGTTCTTAAGAAACGTTTGAAGGTCTTGCTTGAAAGTGCAATTCTTCACGGTGATGACGTCACTAAGAAAAATTTTCTTTAGAAATTTCGGGATAGTTATCGGTGACGTGAATACTGGAAAACCACCTATATTATGCCGAGCCGGGCTCTCAGGTAGGGTAATGGGTTCAAGCTGAAATATGGAGAACGGTAGCGTGTATCAATGAGTCCAGATATCAATAATCGATTCACAATCGTGTGTATGGGAATATATGTATAGGAATGTTTCAGTAAGAGAAAAATTCGGGTATTCAAAGACCTCTTCAAAGCCTTTTAATCGACTATGATTGCCTCGAGAAAAATTTGCGCTGCTTACACTTCTCAATACTTCAGAGAACTTTAACAAATTTGCCTTTAATTTAATTTGCCCCGAGCTATTCATTAAACCTACAAGAAGCCAGAGAAATATAATACTTAGGAAGTGGGAGGAGGGGAAATTCGTTGTTCACTGGCAAAATTGTGCCGGCCAACGTCAGGCCATATGAGTAATAATCACTAACGGGGGAATTTTATATATTGCTTTGTTTCAGTTTCTGTAATCAATTTGAAATTTCAAACTAAGTATATGATTAATCCGCTGTAGCTTCCTCCATATGATTTTGCATATTGGTGAAGATCCTTTCTAATTGGTGGTGACCTTTACTATAGCATTGTAATTTTTTCCTGATCATTCACTGTTGTTTATTATCATCGCCAGACGTATGCGCAAAGTCCAGAATGGCTTCTTCTTAATTTTTTTTTTTAATTGAGTTATCTATAGGGAAGTTGGAACCTCTTTAAAAAACATTCGAAAACACGATAAAGTTTTTCTTCGTCATATCGCCATTTGATATGGTACTGAGTTACCACTTGAACAAAATTGGTCTTCCCGAAACCAACTTCTGTTAATTTTGTGAAATTTACACTAAAAGTTCAAAGAACATCATTTGCGATTGTTCTGCAGTCGACAGACAGAGACTTCGCCACCTTTGAGAAATTGTTGTGCATCCATATAAGTTGTGAAACACCAATCCTCAAACGGTGCTTCAATTCCTTAAAAGTCTTAATATAACAGATTAATGCATTGAGCTTTACATCTTCATAGGTCGCAAAATATTTTGGCCTTGAATAGTAGTAATAATGATGCTATTGATGAAGAAATATTTCTTTAAAACTGATTAAGATTAGTCGTGTGTAAGTCTGCAAGTTGAATTTAAAACCACCACCAGTTACGTAAAAGTTTACTTTATTTTATAAGTTTTTTTAAATTAAAATTTATTTTTATTTATAAATACTACAACCTATTATCACCTTTCTAGTAAACCCAATATAATGATATAAAGTAGGGAAGCCATTTATTTAGCAAAGTATTTTTAAACCGTTTAGAAATCTAGCATTAAGTACCCCCACTACTGAATATTTTCTCAAATTTCTTTTTTTATTCGAAAATACAATTCTTCTGGTTAATAATAGAAAGTAATTTAATTCAAATGGCTGTATCGGCTGGCCTTGCAGGAGCCTACACGATCGGTCCAATTTTTAAGCACATTATCGATTGTGTGCAGCTGTATTTGACCAATGAATTCACGAATATTGTCTTTTAAAGCGGCAATTGTCCCTGGCTTGTTGGCGTAACATTTATCTTTGACGGTAGCCCACAAATAATAGTCTAACGGTGTCAAATCGCAGCTCCGAGGTGGCAAACGACATCAGCTCTGCGGCTGATAATGCGATCTTCAAAAACAGGGCGCAAAAATCCGAATGTAGCTTCGGCTGTGTGACATGTAACGCCGTCCTGTTGAAACCAAATGTTGCTAATATCCTCCTCTTCAATTTTGTGAACAAATTCGTTCAACATGGCCCGATAACGATCACCATTGACTGTAACGGCCACTTCTTGCTCATTTTCGAAGAAAAATGGCCCAATTCTGCTTCTGGCCCAAAATCCGCACCAAAAAGTGACTCGTTTTGGGTGTATCGGCTTTTCAATGTATGCGTGCGGGTTTTCAGTGCCCCAAATGCGACAATTTTTATAGTTTACATACCAGCCAAGATCAAAATGAGCTTCATCTTAAAATATGATTTTTTTTTGCAAAATCGGGATCTTCTGTAAGTCGATCGCAGGCCCACTTAGCGAAGCGTATAAATAACCATATTCGTTCAGCGAAAGGATAAAACTAAATATCTGTCAAATCAGACATAAACTAAGTGTTACCATTCACGAAATAAGCCATAGTTGAAAAAAAAAATGTTAGATGGCGGACCCTTTACAAATTATTGATCAGAATTTTGTCAAAATGAGTCTTTACTTCATTTTAAAATCCGTATAGCTAAGTCATAAAATTCTAATTTTAGCACTCAGATATATAAATGGGTAAATAAGCCATCTTAGCCAAGTCTTTGACTTGTAAAAAAAGTTTTATAAAAATTTTGTAACAAAAAGTTTGCGTACTATCAAAAAAATTTTTAAAGCTTCAGACTTCCTTTCACCTATGAGAGTGTAGCATAAAAGAAGTAATCAAGTTAGATGTTTCTATAATGAGTAGGTATATACTAAAGGATTGGCAAATTTGTGGTTAGGAAGAAAATTGGCTTATAAACACATTTTTTCGATAAATTCAGTTTTATTCATACCAGTATAAGATAAAAATTTGGGAATTAATAAAGGAATATGATGTCGGGAAAATATCCACCTCTAGCACGTCGGCATACTGCGCTCTTTTCACATTACTACTAACCACATTTTTCAACAAAGTCATCTTTATTGATGAGACCCATTTTCAATTAGGCGGTTTTGTAAACAGACAAAATTGTAGCATATGTGGCTTACAAACCCACAAACAGTCATCGAAAAACTATTCCATCCAAAGAAAGTTACCGTGTGGTATGGTTAGTGGTTAGGCGGCATCATCAGCCAGTATTTTTTCGCAAAAGAGCAAGGAAACGCCGTTACCTTGAATTCTCAGCGCTTCCAAGCCAATGGGTTTTTAAGCCAATTTACAGCCTAACGCAAAATTTTCCCACCCTTTATTTATGTATAGGCATACGTAATGCACCGAAATTTGTTAAAATTTAATCAGAAACACATATTTACTGAGACGATTTTGAATACTAATAAAAGCAGTATAAAAAACTAGAATTTAGCTTTATATTTTGTAGTCCAGTTTTACTATTTAGCGGCAAACTTTGCTTATCATTGTATTTTCTTTTTCTATTCGTGACTGAACATGACTCTTTCTCTTCTATATAGCTAAAAACATAAATAGATTTGTAAAAAATTTTCCAAGAAAAATGCTGGTAAAAATAGCATCAGCATTACATAATCGCACATCTAAACACACACGCATATAACGGTGGATGCATACTAAACGAGCATGTAGGTGTGTATGTATATTAGGGTCGTCCTTATTTTTCTATAATCGTAACTTCACCTATTTATTATCACGATTGGGCGAATAAAAATATATAAAAACTAAATTTTTACACAAAAACTGTGATGCAAAAATTGCGAAATATAAGATAAATTGGTATCAGTTCAGCAGCTAACATCGATAGAACATGCGAAAACTGCCTCTTTCGTTTTATTAATTTTGTATAAAACGAAAGAATGTGCAAGAACTCTGGCTTCAGTGTCAGTAATTGTTTTCGGACTTCCATTTTTTGTTCTAAAGCTTTTATCAGGAACAGAATTTTGTAATTTTCAATTATTCTAGCAGCTGACCGCTGTCCTACTTAAAAAAAAAAAATTGCAATTTTGTGAGTTAAACTTTCATTTTTAGCCTTTTCTGGAACTGCGTCTTTTAAATCAATAGATAAGTGCTACAGTTAGTTACCCTTTTTTTCTTATTTATATTTTAGCACGCATACAATCTTTAAGTTTTCCAAATTAATAATGTTTAATGCAAGAATATTTACTGAAAATTAATAAAAAAAAGATATAGAAATTTTACTTTTATTAGTTTATATATTATTTTACTGCAAAAAAGTGGCCACTCGAGAGGCGATGCACCAAGCCTGTCTTTTTTCGACGACCATAACTTTTATACAAAACCAAACATTTAAGGGGGGAGCTGCGATCTCTAACTTTAAACATTTTTTTCCATACAACTAAAGACCACACTAATATATATTCATATATTATAAGAGATTCTACACTATACTAGCGCACCTATGAAATATTTAAATGGTTCATACAAAAAAATGAAGCAGCGAAAACGTTTAAAAGTTAAGTGTTAAGTGTATAATTGCAATGCTAATGAATTTTAACAGATGACTATAAAAAATAGGTTACCGCCTTTTAAAGTGATAAAAAAATTAAATTAAAACATAAAATAAAAAATCAAATACGTAGATAGACGTGTTGCTAGATATTATTTTGTGTTAATAAAATAATTTTGTTTGAATTAAAAATATTGTCTAAAGTGTCTATAAAAGATAAGCAGTTTTTAGCATCATTAAGCTGTGCTATTGTATTGCATTAGTAATTATATAAATGCATCACACTTTATTATACCTAATCCTGCTTTCGTATGTAGATGCCAACCCAGGATGTAAATGGTCGATTTTTACCAAACATATCACATCATAGTTAATTACAATATTTTTAATAATTTAATAGTTTTTAATAATTAATACAAGAGTTGCTGGTAGGCAGTGCGGACCGTAAAGGATTTACTTCAATTTTAAGTTGTCTTTAGCGACTTTATAATCCACTAGCTAAATCCCTATGTACTTCACTACCCCCTCTTAATAATTATTTTAAATATTTACCCTTTTTAAAAACTTTGTCTCCCTCCGGTCAAAATCCAATCATTTGTTCCTTCCAGAAATCCACTGTTCGTTCTGATTTTTTGCTGTATACAGTCATCAAATAAACACACATTCATTTTTATTAAGTATACCTTTGTATATAGAGCGCATTTATTCATATAGATTTCTGGAGTTCCCGCTTTTTGGCTGATGTGGATAGATAACGAAAATTTAATAGTTATCGCTCTGACTTATCCAATCTCGCCCATTCAATGAGACCAAGTTCTGAAACTTTAGCTGTAACTTTTCTCAAGATATAATAAAACCAATATTTACTTTGTATGAAAGGTACCATACCCACTCCTTTTGACTGATGATTTGCATTAACTGTGAGCCTATTTGGGCCAAATTTAGAGCGTATTGCTGGTACTATCTTGAAGACACAGACAAAAAAATTTACTTTTTATATGGGCGTGGCATTGCTGCTAGGAATTTTTGAAAGGTATAAAGCCCAGACTTCCTTTCACATATAGAGCGAGATAAAAAGAAATTTCCAGAAAATCGGTTTAGCCGTTTAGCTGTACATAAAGCACAAACAAAAAAACTAACGAACATAAAAACCCACTTTCATTTTATATATAAGATAACGTTA
Organism: Wohlfahrtia magnifica; assembly: GCA_023159175.1. Lineage (NCBI taxonomy): Eukaryota > Metazoa > Arthropoda > Insecta > Diptera > Sarcophagidae > Wohlfahrtia > Wohlfahrtia magnifica. Next base: position 688,321 of record JAKWBJ010000005.1, read on the forward strand.
TCGGTTATAGAGAAATATAATGTTTATTAACCCATACCGTAGCTTAAATACCACACACATTGAGCTTTGATTACAATTTACGATTGAAATTTATATTATATGTATATTTCGAACTATTAAAAAAGTCAATTTTTAATAGCGTAACTCTTTTTTGCAGTTAAGAGTTTAGCCAGTTTCTTATCATATTACCAAAATAACGTCCTCGAACTTTTCCTCATTTCACACCCTGAAAAGTATGAAATTGAGGTTATTGCACCTCTCGGTACGCAGATAATTTTACCATTTCTGTCTCTTTTTCGTTCTCCGCTGTTCAGCTACGAAACGCTCCGTTTATGTTTACGGAAAAGCACGCTGGGATAATTGGAAACTTTGTTTCATCGGCCCAAATGTCGATACTATGGTAGATATGATCGTCAGAATAATAAAGCTTGGTATGGATATGTTTATTCCATCCAAACAGATTTCGAATATATTAAGAAAAAAATCTTTAATCTTTAATCAGACGTGCAGACTAGCAGTCAGATCTAGAGAGGAAGCATTTAGGAATTCGCGCAACCTTACTAATTCGCTATGCAAACAGGCGAGATATTCGTGTGCCGCAGTACTTAGGCGTAAGAGGGCTCTTTACCATCAGCTCCGTCGTTCTAAAGTTCTTACTTTTCCCAGCGAAAGTAAGACGTTTTGGTCATTTGTTGAAAAACTCAGGAATAGCGCTAGTTAAATTCCAGTTCTTTTAAGAAATGAACAAGCATTCACTAACCCGGCTTATAAAGCAAACCTATTGGCTAAATTATTATTTTGGCTTGCCAGAGAACTTTCACTGCCGGGCCGTAAAAAAGGTTCTTGTAAATTCCAACTTCCAAACAAGTCTTCTGGGCCCGATGGTATACCAGCACTGGTCCTGAAAATACCAAACAATTGCAGTCTGTTCGGCACTCTCTGAAGTTATGGAGAGTATGGTTAATCATCACTTTGTGAAATATTTGAAGTCCAACAATTTGCTAAGCGATCGTCAATACGGCTTCCGCAAGGGCCGTATTGCCGACTTGCTAGTAGTACTCTCTAAAAAATGGAACAAATCCATTCATGGTTTTGGTAAGAGCAAAGTTGTGGCTCTGGATATTTCCAAAGCGTTTGATAGAGTTTGGCATGAGGCACTAGCACCGAAACTTACTGTCTCTGGTGTTGGTAGTCACGTCTCTCGATTTATATCGAGCTTTCACTGAGATCGTTCTATAAGAGTGGTTATAGATGGGTTCTCATCCTACGAGTTCAGGCTAAATTCAAGGGTACTGCAAGGCTCTGTTCTTTCTCCAACTTTATTCTTACTCTTTCTTATCTATTCATTTCCAGACGACAGCAACATTTATCATTCGTATTCCTTCGTAGGCCGAGCCTTCTGAAGATTGGGGCGAAAACGCGGATTGTGAATGACACACACACAAGCGACTTAGCAAAAATCTCCGAGTGTGGTCGCGCGAACCGGGTCGACTTTAATGCGTGAAATGTTGTCTTTTAACACACAGGCGTGGTGGGGTGGTGTCATCTGCAACCATGGGTAATGTATATAATGCGGGGTCAGATGCTCTTGATGTTCAGGGCATGAGGATTCATTGTGATGTCCGTTGGAACGATCACATTTTCCGAGAGGCGAAAGAAGTATTCAAGTGGCTCGGTTTTTTAAAACGGTGCAAGAAATACTTCACTCCTTATCCGATCCAAGAAGGAATACAACTCTTATGTATGGGCCAATGTTTCGAAGTCTATTTTTGAGCTTCTCGACCGTGTACAGGAGAGGACTAAGATGCATATTAATGACGGTAGGGTAGCCAACTTTATTGTGGCGTGTGTTTTATTGTTCTATCGGTACTGTAACGTTATGTGTTCTGAAGAAATAAGGGACTAAATTCCTGATAACCACATATTTTCCTGTAATACTCGTTTTTCCCGTAGAGCTCATCCCTTTGTAGTTGATTGTCCAACGAATCGCACAACGCATTATAGAGGGAATTCGTTCTTCAGTCGCACAGTTTTTTTGTGGAATAGTCTTACAGCAAAAGCTTTTCCTGTCACTTACGATACGTCTAAATTCAAATCAAACGTACATAAACACCACTCCCTCCATCCTCCTCCCCATAACCTCTTTTCCTAGTAACAGCACAATGCACTGCATAAGTAGTGGTCATCTCCTGAGTGCTTGTCTCAAGTTATAAAAATAAATAAATAAAAATCATAAGAATAACTAATTATTTCATTTATTACATTTTTGTTTAAATTAATTTTCTTTAGCATCATTATTTACTTTATTTATTTATTTTTTTTGTGAAGGTTTCAAAAAGTTAATGTTTTTTTGTATTTAAAATATAAAAAAAAAAATAAATCTAAAAAATAATTTTTGTCTCTCAACTTCAAGAACATCGATTAACAGGATTATTAAGCATCATACGTGCTGTGATTATAAAATATTTTTACTACCAATGAAATAACAACAAACAGATACTATTTTTTAAGACTTAAGACTACGAAAACTTCTTATAGTAATGCCAGACAGATTTTATAAGCTTATCGATATTTACTCTTTCGGTTTTCTTTTCGATATACTACGTAAATCAAAAATCTTTATTATGTGCATGCTGGGCAACATGTTTGAAACGTGATTGTTGTAAGATATGGTATACACATTGTTCATTTCAGTATTAAAGCGCCAATATATGATAATATTAGAAGAAATAGTTTTAATACAAAAATTTTTTGGTTAAAATGTTTAATTACGTTTTCCACTTATAATAACGGCCGTGAGTATTTTCATGTTACTATATAAGATAACTTAGAGTCAGCTGACCTACGCATGAAGGACTCAGTACTACCGCCGTTAAGCCACTACATTGTGGAACTGGACGGGCTCACCGCGAAGAGAACTGGCCGATTCTAGTACAATCATAATTATCTCTGATTAAAGCGACTCTTTATTATGAGGATGAAACACAGGCGACCGAACACCTATTATGTCACTATGCAATGCTTTATAGTATTTAGAAGGCATCGAATCTTAGGCGCATATATGATTCAAGCCAGATCCTACCACTATTCTCCAATTTGCTAAGGAGCTTTCTTTGGGATATGAGAATTCGTTCGGAACAAATGTAAGTCTTTTATATACTATGCCCATTATGACACATTGTAGCCTGACAGAAATGATGAAGCTGAATTATAACATGTAAAATATTCGTCACACACGATTTTTCTTCTATTTCCTCGAAATATTTATATATTTCGATATTTTCAACATAAATTTTTGGACCACACGTTTGTTTCGATTTTTCTCTTCCTCCAAAGATGGATAAAGAATGCGAGTTAATTTTCCATAAATGAGACGTGCGAGCAAAGTTGGAATGTCTAACTTTAGCCAATAAAATTATTCTTAGATAATCATCAATAATAATCATCACCGACCGGTATGAGTGATATTCATTAACTACAAAAAAATATCGCTTATACGACACCCAGTATATACATTATATACACTTTTTGTGAATTTTTAGAAATAAAAAATATAATTAAAAAAAGATTAATAATTGGTTTCTTAATAACTCAAAAAAAAAAAAATAATAATAATAATAATAATAATTGGTTATATTTAAAAATTATATTAATATGACTTAAAGCTGGTATAATTTTGAATTTTTTAACATACCGGATAAGTTTCTACAAAGTTATCAAAAGATGTATGAAGCAGCCTCTTCAAAAATCTCATATTTTAGAAAAAAATTAAAAAAAACGTATCCATAGAATCTAAAATGTTGATGATTTTTGAATTTGGGCAACGGTAGCGCATCAAAAAATATATTAGATATCAAAGGAATTTTTGAAAGTTCTAAAATTAAAACAAATAGAGCAAGGGTATGCTGAATGTATACGAAAGTGAAAATTTCTTGCTGTAGACCCTGCATTCCTGACCCTGCTTTCTTTGATCATATAATATCCAGTAATATTTTCTTTTATATCTTAAAGATTTAATTGAAAGTATTTTTATAATTGAATGAAATGACTTTTAAATCTCTTTTTCTCCTCAATTTTAATCAAAGTTTTCCAGCAATAATGCTTTTGTTCAAATTTGTTTTGCTTTAGCTTTTATGTGATTTAGTCTTTGTTCAGAAATTAAAACAGATGAGACGTTTCTTGTACTTGTTGTCTATAAACTGTTTGCAGTTGCTTTTAATTAAAAACCATTTAATTCTTTTTTTTAATATTTTCTAATTATTCTGAAAAGTTTTAGAAACATAAATATTTTCTATTATATATATTTTTTATATTTATTTTTATATTTTTTACTTAGCCAAGAGTTCGCTGATTTTTAATTTTTGTTCTTTGTAATTATTTTATGAAAAATGGAATGGTTGGCAGCTATGTATGTACTGGCGTTCACTTTATTGATACATTTTTAGCGATATATGTACAAAACAGAACTTATCTTGTACTACATCAGGGCAGATAGAAACTATTTCCTATTATTTAAGGCAATAAAATGATTTAACGAGATTTTCTGGAAATCATTTTACCCCTTATGCGACTGACAACGTACCCGGGTACCTATAACATTTTGAAACTGAATTTTTTTTGTAGAAGTTGATTAACTTGAAACTTCTTGAGAGCTCCTAACTTTTAATATTTTATTAGTTCACACGGCTTTAAGAATAATTAATACAGTTCAAGCGATGTAAAAAAAAATATCGGAAATTATTAGAAGCGCTGAAAGAAGAAAGCCACGAGCACTCAATACAGGTGAATATTCGTTTTAAAGGAGTATAAAAGTGCAAGTACCTGGGCGTACTTATTAGTAACGATAACTGCTGTAAACCTGTGATTTACTCATAGACCTTATGCAAAAATTGAAACAAAAATTTATGTGTATGAAATTAACCTTTGTATTTGGTGGCTTAAAATCGAATGACAAAAATAGATTAATATTTATTTTAAAAGCAAATAGCAAAAAGCAAAAAGCAAACTACAAAGCAACTTAATTATGAAGATTAACTTAATCAATTCTACCATTACAATTTTTATATTTTACAAGATTAATAAGTAAATGTTTGATGTTGGAATTCAATAATAGTTAAAGCATTTGTATGTTTTAACTCGGACAATAACATTGTAGGAGACTGTACACAAGACCTAATTGTGAGAGAAAACCTTTATCAAGAACTTACAGGCTGAGAATTTACAATACTATCATAAGGCACATGCTAACTTAGGGATCAGAAGTTTGTTCTATGGTGAGTTCTGAGGAAGTCTCCCTCATGTCTCCCATTTTTTCAAGAAAAATTCTCAGACGTACATATATTTGTTGGAAAAAAAAGGACTTGGTGAATATTGTCCGAGGAGCAACGCAGAACTCTAACAGCTCAATAAAAGCGAGGATATTATAAAACATAATAAATTATAGCACAAAGACTAAACAACGCCCCACAAAAATCAAGAAATAAAGGTTGGCTACGTAAGCGCCTAATTGATAACATCGTAGAGGGTATGCAAGCAATTGGACTACGGAATGTAAGAAATAGAGAGGAATGGATAAGAGATGTTTAGAAGGCCAAAACCCACCCCGGAATGTAGAGCTGAAGGATGATTATGACAAAAAAATAAATTTAGTTCATCTGCTTTGAAAGATTTAAATATATAGTTTTTGTAATTTTTCTGAATTTTTTTTCCAAAAAAATTATTTTCTATATTCGGTGCCCAAGTACCTTGTAACAACAAATGTGTATGTTTTTTTGCTAGTCACATAAGGGTTAAAAAATATATATAATATTAAACTTAATCTCTTTTAAAGGCAATATTTTCACCACGTGAATTCTTTTAGGAAAAAAGTGTAACATTTTTTTAGATGTAAGGGGCAACATTTTTAGAAAAGAACACGATAATCCTTCTTAGAGCTACAATTTGTATAAAATAACATCAAAGCTCGATTTAATAGCAAAAAAAATGTACATACAGTTAACATTAACTTGAACTTAATAGAATAAGTTAAATGCGGCATCTACCTTGACAATGAGAAACGCGGATTAATAATTTCATTAAAGTTTAAAAAAAAGTGTTTTCAATGTTTCTATATAAATGAAAGTGAATGTTGCTACATTACTGTCATATATTTCAAACAACAGCCCAAACAAAATATATAATGGAATATATATGAATGTACACATAAATTTTTCATAATATCAAGTTGATATTTTTTGTTAAAAGTTCGAGTACATAACAGACAAAAAATAATTGTTCAATGTCAGGCTGGCATACCACCTTGATCAAAAAGTTCGCGGAATAAAACCCCGTACGTCGGTCCCATCATTCCGATTTGAGTTTTTTTTTTTATTGTATATCTGTTGTTAATATTCCTGCCAAATCTCTAATACCTACCCTACGTAGCTAAGGGTACATTTATTTTTATGTGTGTTAGCGTTTTTTTACAATTTTGGAAATGGATTAAAATTTGCAACAACGAACTTATAATAAATTTTGCGTAAAAACGGAGTTAATGATGCGCGGTTGTAGGAAAAGTGTTTTGGTAACGATCCTCTGAAGAAAACGGTCGTTTGCCAGAGGCACGAGCGGTTCAAAATTGCACTTGATTCAATCGAAGATGGTGAACGCAGTTGCAGACCATCGACATCGAAAACCCACGAAAGCATTGAAAAGTAAAAAAAAATTGGTCAATAAACGTTAAGTAACCATCAGAGAGATAGCGGAGGACTTGGACAATACCTATGTATCCGT